>JALJVW010000206.1:16626899-17826899 GCA_024865655.1 Emberiza elegans
CCACACCACTGAACTGACTGTAAATAGGCAGCTTGGATTGAAGGGTTCTCTTCATCCCAGCCATCAATACTAAATCACTTCTCCTTTTATGAGCATCATGTTTCATAGCACATGTCTTCTGTTGCAATGATAGAACTGTGTTCTAAAAAATGTATGAGCAAAGGAGATGGAAAATTCAAAAGCACTGCGCCTATGCAATGGAACTCACTTTTCTATAAGAAATAAATAAACCACAGATATCTCACTGTCAAAGAATGTGAAAAATTCATTCTTTCCATTTACTTTTTCTTCACACAGATTTCCATAATACAATACTTTATTAATTAATTAAAGTCTTTCTCCTATTTCTTTTTTAATGGTGATACTGATATTCTTGTACATCCAGTTAGCCAAGCCTTGAGGTCTGACAAAAAATTCAGCTTTTCTTAAAGTATTGTCAAGAAAATATTGTTTTTAAACATTTAGTTTTCTTAAGATATCATTGCCCAGCAAAGTTGCTGACTTCCCATCATGTGCTCAAGGATAATTGGAAGTGTTCAAGGCCAGGTTGGATGGAGCTTTGAGCTCATCTGGTAGAAGGTATCCCTGCTCATGGCAGGGGTCTGGAATCAGATGATCTTTAAGGTCAGTTCCAACCCAAACCATTCCATGACTTTATTATCTTACTATTTGTTTTTAAATGTTGTAAATCTCTATAAATGAACATTATCTTTTATCATTTAAGAAGAAAATTAGCAGTGCTAAAGTATAACAGAAAGGTGTACTTTACTTTAAAGTTCTAACAGAAACTGGTGTGCCTCTCAAACATGAACGAAAAGATAAATCTGCCTTTTGGGACTGTTTTTCTTTGAGTTGGATTCTTCACTTTAAAAATCCTTCTAATTTCTATTACTTTGTGGCATAGCAACATAAAGATTGAAATAAAAGCCCCTTTCAAAGTGCAATACAATGAAAAAAGTCCATCTGCAACATTCTAAAATTTCAATTTTTTTCCATATCCACAATTTTCTATGCATCTTTAGTTAAGCGTTGCTATCATCATCGCTAGGATTTGCTGATCACGTCTACATCTTTCGTACTTCCACCTCTGGGAAAGAGGTTGGAGCGGGGAACGTTTGGAATAACCCCAGCAGGTGGAGATAAAGAGTAGCGACAGGCAGAACGCGCCTTCAAAACGGCGCAGTCTGGTTTTCATCATCGGGGAGTTTGTGCGCTTGAAGTGACAGCGCCTGACAGAGAGGGATGAGTGCTGCAGCCGCTGCCACCCCTGGGCTGCAGCCCCAGCAGACTGCCTGGTGCCTCTGCGCTGGCAGCGCCCGGGCGAATCCCACGCCGGCATCCCGCCCCGGGACACCAGCTCAGAGCCAGCGCCACTGAATCACTGCCTGGACCCGCAGTGCTCGCAGTGACTAAGGACGCAGGAAAATACAGCCCAGCAGGAATGAAGCTTGCTGAAAAGCTCCTGATGTCACCACTGTCTGCTTAGCCTTTATTTGTTCTTGCTAGCTGACCAGCATCACTGCCTGGCTGTACAGACGTGGTACAGCAATTTCCTGAAGGCAGCAGGAATTAGGATGAGAGGGAATGGGAGTCTTATCTATGAATAGGTAAATTAAGAACAGACAGGATTTTTAGCTTAAATTTGTAGCTTGCAGTAATTCAGAAGTAGAAATCTCACTGTCCTTTTCCTTGCTGCTCACAGTAATTCATTGTGGAAAGAGCCAAAGTGAACAATCAACTCTCTCTCTCGCAGGTATTGAGTCAACAGATTGTGTAACAAAAGACATCTTCTCAATTATGATAACTATATATTGTGTAACAGCACAATTTCTTGATTGTGAGAACACCATCCTGAAAATATTACCCCACAGCAAAAACCATAATTCCTGAGATCCTGACACTTTTATTATTGATTGCTTTCTTCCTAAAATCACTTTCTGGGTTGTGAGCACAACCTGGGGTCTTGCACAATGGGTTCTAGAGCCCACATTATCTATAGCAGCAGCATTACTAGCAGAGCATGTGTCTTGCCTCTATATCCTAACAAAATTAAGCTGGGTATTATTGCCCCCTTTTCCATCACTGGGAGCAGGTAATCTGATGAGGCACACGAGAAGAAACTGGCAGGTGTTTTTGACTCCTTTAACAAGATGTGTGCAAAAGATTGGGTGTAACACTGTGGTCTTTGAAGAATGACTGCCCATGGTTAAAAGACATGGATCTCAAACATCAGTTTATTTTCAGATTGGAAATGGGCTTGTTTATGAGGCTTCTGGTCCTGTTGATGGACATGCCCCAAGCTGTAGCAAAGGCTCTGGACATTGCGTTTCCCTGGGTCACACAATGACCGTGGGCTTAGCTGTACAAAACAACAGCAGGTCCTGTACTGGGGACTGTGTGTGAGAGGGGCTGGAGCTGCATCATGGTAAAGGGAGAACTGCCACTCTTTCCATGCAGGAGTAGAATTTGGGACATTCTTCCTCCTCACCAACCTGTTCCAAGGAGTGGATGTGGCATCAAATAGAAAGATTGAAGTTAAAAGGTCCCATGGTTTTTTGAGTGAAAGGAGCACAGTTCAGCATAGCCATCATATCCAAGGGGGAAGGAAATTCACTTTGGGATGCTGTTACATCGGAATAGTTTATTTTTAAAACTTCTCTTTTTTTTTTTTTTAACATTTTCTTAACATGTAAATTAGTATCCGACTGTTTTATGTGGAGAGTGGATGTTAAAAGTTGAGCTGTTCTTTACTCACTGTTACCTGATTTTTAGCTTTTTTAGTATATAGTAAAATCTCAATCCAGTGAGAAAGAAAGCAGTAATGATGGCCATGCTGATGGAGAAAAGAAAATGTAAATTATACCTGTTTCTTTCTCAAACCTACTTATTCTCATCCATGATTGGTCTTTAGGTTCAAGAATCAAAGAGAGAGGCCGTATAAATAATGTTATTCTGAGTGTCTTGCTGAGTTTAGTGAAGCCATGTAATTTTATGTTCCCAAGTTATAGCACAGAATGTTTTTCTTACATCAGTTAACAAATATCTGGTTTTTATTTAATTTAGTTTTTAGGTTATTTCCATACAATACAATAGTAGTATCCTGAATCATCTGTCCCTCAAATTTCAAATTAAATTAGAAAGGCTTCAATCTGTTGATAGTCTTAATTATAGAAGCTTGATAAGGATTTAGTCTTTTTTGCCAAAGAGAAAACTGCAACATTTTAATTGTCATTTTCCACCCTTCACAAGGACTTTAACCTAAAGTGTTCAGAGAAAGAACTGAAATGCATCTCAGCAGTTACTCTAAGTTCTTAAATGCTCAGTCTTTTTCCTCTAATAGCACATTTTCAATATTATTCTGTAAATCAGTAAGGTTTATAAAACTAATTTTCTTTCCCAAAATATATGATTATCCTATGAGGTCATTATTAGGGATAAATGTAGTTCCTGCTGTCCTCAAGAGTTTCTTCTATTCCAAATATTTTAAATGCAGACAGACAAATTCCCGTCATTTTAATTTGTGTTGATTTTATGCTTGTACAAGAAATTTAAGCCCAACATTTTAAAATATACAATTTAATTCTCTTTGTGCCTACTTTTATTGTCCATTTTTTCTCAGGTTAGGTACTGTATAACATCTGGGGTATGATACATGGTAGTCAGTACTGAAATTTATCTTCAAAATACTAATAGTTTTGTTGTACCGTTTTCAACAAACTCAAAAAGGAGATGATTTTCATATAATTTTTGTTTCTGATTTGAATGACAAAAAGAGCTGTTTAATTCTTTCAGTAGTGTGCAATTCATACAGTCATCTACATAGACACAACAAACCACAGATCACAACTATTGAAATAAATCTCAAAGTTATTTAAAATGTTACAAAGCCCTATAAAGTCTTCAAATCCTGAACTCTCTTCTGCAAATGTTTCTCCCCTATAAGAATGCATTGTTGTGTGTGGTCTTTAGGACTGCAGGAGAGCAATGGAAGATTGTATTGAGACAGTGCTGTATCTTGAATTCAGTAGTCTAATGCTTTTTAAATAAAAAATAGTCAAGTACATATGTAGACAAGTTGATACTGTACGCTTTGTTTATTCTACAAGTCTATCTGTGATCACAAACTCTTGGTAAATATTTGCTCTTTGGAGATTAGATTTAACATACTTGCATTTACTTGCAATTACAATATTGCTTTCGTGATGGCTGTTGCATGAGCTGCTGTATTTCATCAGTGACATAACGTAATGTAAAGATAAGAGTTAAGTGGAAAGAAGCCTGTTGTGAATATAACCTTGGTCTGTTTCTGAAATCAACAGTTTACCACAGTCAGATTTGAATAATATTTCTCTTCTGTAACCTTATTTCAGCTAAGTCTATCAGATCTCAAATCTGTATTTATTTTATTTTTGTTAATTTATTTTCTGGTGTATTCTTTTTTTTTTCTCTTTAAAAATGGCATAATTTTGCAGCCTTTACCATTTTTGTTTAAGAACAAAGGTGTTTTTCTTCTTTCCTCATATGATTTATTGACTATTATGCACCCAACACTTTCAAATTTCTTCCAAAGGCAATAAAGTAGCAGGATAAATTCTAAGAAACAGAATTCACTTGTTGACTCTAAAAACAGAAAATTCAACGTTAATGCTGTCTTTTTTCATGGTATTTAAGGTTTTTAAACTAAATGCAAAAAGGTCCTTTTATTTTGCGATACTGCATCAGTCCAAAGGGATTAGCTCAGTATATGAGAGATATTTATGATGCAAGGAATATAACAGCCTTTCAGTAGCTCCATGCCTGTGATCGCAGTACACTTTTGCATTTCCTTTCATAGCTTTGTTTATTAAGCTAAAACGTGCCTAAAGCAGACTATGTTATTACAGACATCATAATTGTACAATGTATACATGGACCATGTTTTCAGCTGTTTTAAACCAGCCTGGTTCTGCTAATTGCAGTGCAGTAGCTGTGGTGTACACGACATGGCAATGTAGCAGCCACGTACCTCTTCAAACACCTTCCTGCCCCACGAGCCCACAGACACACATGTGGTTGTACCAGCCAGCTCCAAAGAAACTGGTGGCACTGCTGATTCTAGAAACTTCCATTCCATAGAATAAGAAATAAGCGCACCACAAAAATGAGGACGTATTTTAAAAAACCATTTCAGTAGCAATTTCACGTCTCAATATTTAGATAAGGAAACAAAGTTGTTATCACTTAATCTTTTTTCCCTTTCCTCACACTTATGAATTCATAATTTCTGCCTCACCATCTTCACCTTTTTGCTGCTTGCCTTCTACTTTTCAGAATTATTCAATAGAAAAAGAGTGTTTTCTCACTTCTAAAAATGAAGTGTGCATCTTCATCTGAATTAATTTCTCATACTTCTTCCTGCAGAAATTCAAACTCTTTTCCTTTGTGTCCATAATTTTGTTCTACTTCTGACATAAAAATTGTATAATTTCTTTTCACTTTTCTGTTACAACATTATTATAGACAGTACATTTTATGGGAATCTAAATAAATTTTCTGGTTTTAATCGATTGTTTCTGAAATCCTTCCTGAACCACTCTTTTGACACTCTATACATACTGGGTGCAATTAATTGGCATGAACAGAAGAATATTTCTGTGTTGGGCCATAAAGCAGTCATTGTTTTTCCTTTGTTATTTTAATATGAAAGAAATGTATTTATAACTAAGTATATGGAAAAATGTATTTATGGTGGTTGTAAATCCAGTGAATATTTAAAAATCATTGAGCTATCAACACGCAGCAAAACTAGCAGAAATTTAGCAATGAATAAGTTCATCTGCTCTCTTCTCCATTGGACAATACAAGCACAATTTCAATTACAGAATTTTTACCTCCTATGAATCTGTGGAATTACATCGGAGACAGAATTTTGTTTTCCTTAGTTTTTTCAGCTTACGACAATGAAATGAGAAAATGCAAACCTTTTTATAACTGAGGATCATCCTGGATCATAACTTTTCTGTGAGGATCGCCTTTCAGTCCTTCTACCCACTCCCACTACACTAGAGTCAAACACCTAATGAAACTTGGAATAAGGAAAACAAAGATCATGCCCAGAAAGGAGGTAATAAGCAGAGTAAAAGGCCTGATACAGAACACATTCCCTTGATGAAGAAGACATTGTCCTCCAATTTGTATCATTTTGCAGAATCTCCACTGGATAACAAATGATTTCCAAATTCATCGTTCTTTATCCAGAGGATGGTTGGGCACTGGAACAGCTTCCCCAGGGAAGTGGTCACAGCACCAAACATGACAGAGTTCAAGAAGCATTTGGACAACACCCTTGGGCAAATGGTGTGACTTTTTGGGATTCTCCTGTCCCGATTGTTTCTGAAATCCTTCCTGAACCACTCTTTTGACACTCTATACATACTGGGTGCAATTAATTGGCATGAACAGAAGAATATTTCTGTGTTGGGCCATAAAGCAGTCATTGTTTTTCCTTTGTTATTTTAATATGAAAGAAATGTATTTATAACTAAGTATATGGAAAAATGTATTTATGGTGGTTGTAAATCCAGTGAATATTTAAAAATCATTGAGCTATCAACACGTAGCAAAACTAGCAGAGATTTAACAATGAATAAGTTCATCTGCTCTCTTCTCCATTGGACAATACAAGCACAATTTCAATTACAGAATTTTTACCTCCTATGAATCTGTGGAATTACATCGGAGACAGAATTTTGTTTTCCTTAGTTTTTTCAGCTTACGACAATGAAATGAGAAAATGCAAACCTTTTTATAACTGGAGGAGGATCATCCTGGATCATAACTTTTCTGTGAGGATCGCCTTTCAGTCCTTCTACCCACTCCCACTACACTAGAGTCAAACACCTAATGAAACTTGGAATAAGGAAAACAAAGATCATGCCCAGAAAGGAGGTAATAAGCAGAGTAAAAGGCCTGATACAGAACACATTCCCTTGATGAAGAAGATATTGTCCTCCAATTTGTATCATTTTGCAGAATCTCCACTGGATAACAAATGATTTCCAAATTCATCGTTCTTTATCCAGAGGATGGTTGGGCACTGGAACAGCTTCCCCAGGGAAGTGGTCACAGCACCAAACATGACAGAGTTCAAGAAGCATTTGGACAACACCCTTGGGCAAATGGTGTGACTTTTGGGATTCTCCTGTCCTCGAGTTGGAGCCTGGAGCTGAGCTGAGCTCAGTGTTTCAGAAGTTTCCATGATTCATGTCTTCAGCAAAGACATTGCTCCTTCATTGACATTGAGGAACTTATGGACTAACCCTCACAGAATTAAAATGTTCTCACACCTGGGGAAAAAGGGTCTGCGATCCAATAAGATGCATCAACACAGTGCTCTGCAAATAGGTAGGAATCTAGAAAAATTATGTCTCTTCAAAAAGCAGCAAGCATTCAATATTTTCCTTTAATTTGAGACAATCCCCATTTTATGGGGATTTCATGCTGCTCATGTCTTCTCTTAACTTAATCAAGATCTTTTTTTCCAAATTTTGTAATGTGCCACTTTATTTCCCATCATTCCAATGATAAAAAAAACCTTAAATTTTAAAATAAGAGTATTTTAAATGGGACCTATTTTTTTCAAAATATCTTTCCCAAGAAAATAGAGCTGAAATTTTGAGAACCTCTTATGATGCACAGTTCAAGGTACTTTCCCTTTCAGGTGGATATATCTTTCCAACCTCAGTTTGTTTGCAGGTGAACTGCAAAGGCTTGAAATAATCACTGATATCATTAGCAACCTTCTCTCTCCTACTTCCAACCCTACCACACAAGATCAGCTAAAGCATTCATTTTCCTAGGCTACCTCCTTATTTTATGTGCATTTCTTGATCTGCCTAGCACTGTCTTCCATCTAGGAGGATGAATGTCCTTACCTTTAGATCACTTTGCAAGGCCAAATATTTTTCTGTTGCATTGCACAAGGAGGTAATTATATACTCTGCTAAGGATTTCATTAGGAGTCCCACTGAACCCTCTGGTTGTACTTAGCTCAATTATTTAAAATTACACGTGTGATTTAATTAACTTGTAGCATATTCATGCATATGGAACATAATATTTCAAAAGTTTATCTTATAAACCATATTTTAAATGTTACTAATAGCTACTAATAGGTAAGCAAATTAAAGGAAAAGGAAACCCATTTCTTATAAGCATTGAAAACCTTTCCTCCATCCTTACTCCTTCCCCTGCCTAAACATTGAACTTTGAAAAATATAAGTCCTAGATGTACCATGTGTCTTTATATTTTGATAAGCTGAATAAGATTTGTTCAAGCTTGCCTCCTACGTGACATAAAATATTTTGGTTAATGAAAGAAAACTTTGAGAAGCACATATATGTTTAAAGGAAAAAAAAAAAAGAAGATTTTTATTAAAATTTGTCAAATTGCAATTGCCCAAGCCATTTTTATCTGATATCAGCTCACTAGTTCTTTTTAATTAACTACATTAAATAAATTGATTGCACCTTTCCTATTTCTCTTAATTAATATGTGCTAAGAATCGTTGTGAGAAGAAAAAGGAGGATGTACAGCACTGATGGTATCAATGTTACAGCTGCCTGTCACATCTGCCAAAAAAAAGTAGACTAAGTTTCTGAAAAATAGTGAGATACATTATAATGAAGACTTAGGGGAGAGAAAGAGACGAATACTGGCATTTTAAACTTCCATACCAGCCCTTGCAGAATTGATGACTGCAAGTGGGTGTAGCTGTCAACTAATATTCTCTGAATAACTCTATCACCTAGGGAAATCAGTGACTCCAGCGAGTTTATATTTTTACCCTCCTGAAACTAGTGTACATATACACTGTGTCAAAGAGCTATCAGATTGCTTCCTGCATGATGAACATATATAATCCACCATACCCTCTACTTCTGGGTACAAATCAGGGAAATATATACCCTTTGGGGTAGTGCATTTCTTCTTGAATTTCACTAAAAATCACAGGCCAGCTCTCTTCCATGTCTGGGCATGCATAGCTCAACTTTTGGGTAAGAAAAATCTCCCTGATCCCTGCAGAGGAAATATCCCTGTGATCTGCTCACTTTCCTTCCCATTGCTGCAGAGGTGCCATAGCACAGTGGGGCTCTACGACTCCTTCCTGCACTGCCTCTCAATCAGCTGGGTTTTGGGAAACATAAATCATTTCCATTTTTAGTTGGACAGCTGGTAGGTTGGGAAAGGAAAAAACTGCTGGGTTGTTATGCAGCTGTCAGAAATCAAACCATGATATTTTGGTTTTATTGCACAGAGTTTTCCACACAGAATGCCCAGCTTCATATCCATTTACAAACTCTCTCTGTAATGTGGAGAGCCACCATCCTCTCAGAAGCTGCTTTCTCTGGTACTTGCAGCACAAATAAGGCTGGGTTTCCTCAAGAATCTGTCATGATATCAATGATGGGACACAAGGTGGGAGATAGAGTGGATTTAAGAGGTCAATGAAAAATTAATAAAATCTTGATGAATCTTCTTGACCCCCAAAAGTTTCACATTATATTATGAACAGTGTCACAAATTCACCAGGTCAAGCTGGCTATCTGCTGGTTAAAGTTTTCTGTTCTACTCATCTAACATTGATGCTTCCCTTTGTTCCTCTGTGCAGTATTTCAGAAACATGCTCAACTACCTTATTTAATTAATTATCTCTCTTGGTACAATTCCTTAATTTATTGTCTGTGAAATCAACCATTTTCACTTCCACCACCCTGCTGTCTGTCATCCAGAAAACTGAATCTTAATTTGAAGTTTTTTTTTTTCCCTGTGTGGGGAGAATCAAAGGTCAGTTTTAAAATGCTGCTAGATTTTAGTCTCCATTCCTCAGCCTGAGTTCAGCACCTTGTACAAAAGCACAGCTAGCCAGTTCAAGGCCCCCCTGTTAATCTTTTGTACTCATATTTTTCTTCACTATTACACTTAAAGTTTTCTGCCACTTATGGCGATGGGTATTTGTTTTACTTGGATTAATTTTGATTTCAGCCTTCTTGACTGCATCCTAAGTATTTCCCATGCATTACTGAATCCCAGCCAAATCACTTTAACTCATTTCACATTCATTCAAGTAGCTATTGACTAAGTAAAAATAATACTGTAGTGTATTAAGAAGCTTGAATAGTTTCCATTCTGATTAGTGTAGCAGTTAAAAACTCAGACTATCATAGAGATCCCTGTTCTTCTGAATTTTAAGGAACAGATTTAGATCCCATTTTTTATCAAAAATGTATAGATTTAATTATGAAAAAAATTTACAGTTTTGAGAAGTTTTACAGCTTTCAGTTTTTCAAACCATTCAGGGCTTTTAATTTTGTCAATAATAGCGCTATGTAAAATTTTGGTCTTAAAAGAATTCATATCCAAATAGCACCTTCCATCAGTCTGAATCAATAATCAAAGATATTTGAAGAACTTTCAGGAATTCAACAAAATTGTCTAAATGGCAAACTTTGAGAAGCATGACTTACTTGCAAGGGCCTCATTTAGTTCTCACTGTGGAGCTCAGGGACTGACCAGGTGTGCAAATCACATGGGTATAATCAGCCCAGATATGCAGATGTGCCTTCAGTCTTTCTGGTCATGAGCACTTTTTTGTGAAATATTTGCATTTGCTTTCAGAAAAAGAAAAAAAATTATATTAAATTGTCTGTTATGAAAGCAATCCAAAAGTAATGATGTACATCTAGGAGAAAAACATTGAACTAATGGCTTAAGGTACAACTATGGTGGCAGAATTGGAAAATAATTTCAGTTGGAAACTCTATTTTTGTCTTTCCATAAAAGCTATTTAGTCAAACTAAGGTTGGACTGAAAAAACAAGTTTCCCAGACAATTCTTCTAAAGAACAGGCTGGTAGATTTGGAAACAAGTTTTTTGACCTTTGGCTAGTAAGTGGCACATTGTATTTTGTTTGAGCCTTAAGTAATTTTCTGTATCAAGACATTTCTATGTATCTAATTACAGCATTAGTGTAAAAATTGTTCCAGCTGTCCAGAAGGTTTTGCTATTGGATGATATCATAACCAGGGTGTTATTAAATCTCACAGCAGCTGGAGACTGGACTCCAGTCAAGCAAGAATCCTACAGAGATATTGAGTAGTGATGGATTTCCTGTATATCTTTCAGTGAAAAAAACTTGAGATTTTTTAAAGATGTCATAACATCAACATAGTTTGTAAAATAAGTTTACATCATAAGGTTGAGACTTCTTTAAATTGTGTATGAAGGTAAAATTTCTTGATAACATTTCTTTTGAACTCTAAAATCTGTCACATAGTAAATCAAAATCACACAATAAATACACATATTTCTTCTAATTTATGTTTCTAAACATTGGTAGAAATAACATGAAAAATATAGCATCAGCATATTTCTGAGACAAAGTACTTCCCAACTTTATCTGAAAAGCACTCTTTTATGAATGCAGATTGCATCCCTTCAATAAAATAATACCATGATACACAAAAAAGGTTTTAATTTGCATTTAGAATCACATTGAGCAGCTTAAGACCTTGCAGATTTTTCTGTGCATTTTATATTGAATCAAGACAAAGTATAGTCCAGCTGGACAAGGAAATATACAAGTGGTCATCAACTCTGATTTTCATCACCTTTTTTTATTATGTCATGAGACTCGGTGAGTTTTTCAAATGTAAATGCTAATACCAATATTTTTTAAAAACCCATCATTTTTAATAAATCAGGTTACTGCGTATGATTCTGCCTGTTGGAATGCCCTAGGAAGTCATAGTGCCAAGTAAAAAACACATCTCCAAAGTACTACTGTAGTGGAAAAGGGGACTGCTGGTCCTTTCTAACTTCATTTCTACATCTTAATGAAAATATTTAGACCCTCAGTTTTTCTTTAAGATTGTGGAATACAGGTAGGCTCTTGTTTTGTCTGTGAATTAGACAATATAGTAGAAATATTCACTAATATGGATTAGTGCATTAGATAGTCCCCATATATTTATGCTGATATATGTTAATGTACAGTGTTAGATTCTTGGCTTTGCTTTCAGAATACCAACATTAAATTTTTCCAGGAAGTTTTACTTTTCTTATCCTATTCCCAGACTCCTATCCACAGATCGTTTCTCTACATCCACAGAGACAGAGGGAAACTTGGAGTAAAAATAGTTAGAGGCCAGAAAAATAAAGTTAGGGAGGGATGGGAAAGCTGATTTTGCCAAATTTAGACTCTATCAAAACCCCTTGGGTTCTGTATTGCAAAACAGACCTTGAAACTTCTGAGTACTGGTCTGTTCTGCTGTTTGCTACATTTTTTTTCTTTCTTTTTCTTTTTTTTTTTTTTTTTTTTAATATTCCTCTGGTAACCTTAGAAACAGAGAAAGGATTGCTTTGAGGCAAGAGGCACTGCTAGCTGAAACAAGTCAATCCTATGAAGGAATACATACTCAAAGCTGGAAAAAGAAGGCAAGCAAAAATGGCTTTTTTGCTTGGCCAGCTCAGGAGTTCTAACTGGTATTTTCTGTGCTCTGACAAATTTCAGTTCTTAGAAGCCTTTTACTCAGGAATTGGCCAATGTTCTTCAACGAGCTGTGAAACCAGCATAGAGAATGTACATGTTCAAGAGTGGACATTACAAGCAGTTCTTTTTCAAACACCTTGACCTCCTTCACAGAGGAAAGATTGATCTATGCTCAATGTTACAAGACTAAGCTTTTTTTCCTTTTTCTACATGACCTTTGGAGGAGCAGTATGTCCAAGAACAATGCTATAAAATTATATTATTTCCATAGAAAAACACAGAACAGCAAGCTATATTCTATCCTATCATGACCAACTTCCTTTGCTGAAATCCTAAATTCAGAAGAAAAGGATTTAAAGCAGAGATGCTTTTGAAAACACTGATTAGCCTGGGCATCCTGGAAAAAAGAATATATGTGGGCAGCAAATTTTTGAGCTCACTCTGGAATCCAGGATAACATGTAGTCATAGTTCTTCAGGTGAATCCTCATCAGAGCAATAAAACCAAACCTGTTCACTTTCCCTTCTGTGCTCCACCTGGAAATGATCTTTCCAATGTCCATCTGGAAGCCTGTGTAGACACACACCTCCCCTGAAACAAAGTTTGGGTCTTTGCAAGGAGACTGATTTATGCACGAATTCACACTTGTAAAGAATTCCACCTAAATTTTCTGCAGAAATTTTGACATTTTAGGCTTTCTACTGGTAATCAATTTCTTTTAGCAAACTTAGTTGATCACTGAAAAGTTATGAAACAAATTATTTAATTAAATCAGCTTCAGTTACAGAAATCCTGCCGAGCCCTGTGCTTTCCTCTTTTCTGACATACACTAGGCTGGAATTTTACTGAACCAGTTCCAGCCTGTGCTGTGCACCTAATTTTTCATGAGGTAGCAGACATCTTTCCATTATTATTCTGTGAAGAACATCCACCTATGACCTCAAACACAACCACTCATCAGAGTCCTGCTTCTGAGAGGAAACTGTGCTAACCCTACTCCTGCAAAAGAGTTGCAACTGTTTAAGATTTAACTTTCAGAATTTCTACTACCATGATAGAAATAGAATAGAATTTGCCAAATAAGCACAAGTTTTCCATATGTGATGGATGAGGACTATTAGATATTTAAGCAGATGAATATGTAAATACAGATACAAAAAAGCCAGCTTCCTCCCACTCTGAGGAGGGCCAAAATGCCCTGTCTTTTTCATGTTAATATTACTGTGCCACTCATTTCTGCCCCTCATTTCTGCCTTTCTCATGTTCACATCCTGTACCAGAGCTAGAAAATGTCTGATCAAATTGGGATGTGAGAAAGGAGCTTCTATGTACCTCATCAGCAATGGAGTTTTTCCCCAAAAGTGTGATTAATGGAAGTTGATTTAAAAAACAATAACCATCTTAGATTAATTATTTTTAAAATGATAATATTTTAAAAAGAATTGCTATTGGCTGGAGTTGAAAGGATTTCAACTTCACCTAGATTCACCAAGAGTTAGTACAGCTGGTCAGTGCTCTTCATAAAAACTGGGAATGTGAGTTCTGTTCTTTTATTTCTCTAGCTTAGTCACCAGCACACTTGCTCACATTGTGCCACTGGGGTTATCTTCAATTTTGCATGAGAGAATCTGAATCAGAAATTAGGGTAAAAGATCTACCAGTTAGACAAGAGAGTATTTTTTTTCTCAAAGCTGTGGATATAAAATAGTTATCTCACACAAGAACTGCAGGAATAAGTCTGCGTGTTAATTTCATGTCAAAAGACCACAGTTTTTGCAAACTTTCTCCCATTTCATTAAAAAGTGAGAAGTTCAAGCTTATCAGGGAACTCAAGACTAAAAAACCCACAGTTGATGGTGAATTCAAGGACTTCTAGGGCCAGGGAGGATCATCATACCAAGACTGAGGTATAACATTACCCTGTCCTAGACCCAGTTCTCTCTCTTTGATTAAAGACAATGTGAGGGAAGGTTCCAGCCTATTTTTTTTTCTTTTTTACCATTTCTACCATGAAAATATGAAGGGTCCAGAATTTCCTTTGCTAGTTTGTGAAAATAGTTAATCTCTCTGGTAAAGAAAGCAAGAGAAAGGAAGAATTCTTCTGTCTTTTTCATGTTAATATTACTGTAATATAATCCACCGTGTCTGGCTATAAAAAAAGCTTGACCATTTTTAACTCTCATTTCTTCACTAGAAGAAGAATAATCATTTTCCTGTTTCAAGGTTTTTCCCAGTTATTAATCATGTATTTCCATCTGTTCATACTAATACCTCTTCAGTAGTTAAATATGATTGATTTGAAACAAACTCTGCAGAAAAAAAGAGGTATTGTTAGAGTTCAATTGTCTTATACACTGTTTCAAGTGCCTCCATGAGCTGACATACACATAAATTGTTTTGATTATTTCCACTGTACTTATCTAAATTTGTCAAACTATTTGAACAGATGTGTTTGACTAACTCTTAGTACTTCCTTATTTTGCCTTCTACAGCTATACATATAAATCTATATCTATGTCCTTATATATGACATTACAAAAGACACTATATTTAATGTTATATATAATATTTCCGAATGTGTTCACGACTAAATGTTATGCTTTGGACACTGAGCACCTGCCAAATCTTGTGCCAAACTTATACCAACTGGGCTCACTGAGGATGAGGTTTTAAGTGCATTTTCCCAATCAGCAATGTAAAGTGGTTCCCTCCTCCCTACATCCCCCCACCCAGCAGCCCAGCAATTAGGGTACAGGCTCTTGAGGTAGGTGACAGGAGCCAAATGTTAATTGCTGGCCAATGTGTGGAAGTTTTAGCCATGAGGCAATTCTGCTTTTAGTGATGAGGTGCTCCCAGGCTTCCCCTACGACGTAACTGTTTTGCACAGGATTTGTGTTCTGCTCACCCTTCCTGTTACCTGGGACCCACGTACATCCCTGATCCCATTGTGACCAGTAGGTCACATCCTCCAACAGCAAAAGGATGTGTCTTTCTTTAGCAGGTAAGGGAGGTATTTACTCTTTCAGTAGCACCTATGAATTTCATTTCATATTTCCTTCATTCTGGCCCAAAGTAGCTTGCTGCTTCGGTTTAGTCTCAGGGTCCTAAGTCCTCCCTGCTACAGCATTAAGCATTTCCAATCTAATGCCTTTCATAGCCTGGGTAAGCAACAGGGCCTCCAGCTGCAGGGGAGGCAATCTAAGGCAGAAGGAATCAAGGTGAGATGTTTGCTTTTACAAAGTCTGCAGTAGGAAAAAGAAGTGATCTTTGGATTAAATGAGACATATTTATACTATAGAATGTATGTCCAAAAGTTCTTGTGTCCAATTTGGCTTTTCCCTGTCAGTGATTCGGATCACACAAGGAATATTGAAAACCAAACTATTAAAAGCAAAAAATGCAGTTAATTGAAGATGCCAGAAAATATTTATGTGGATACTTTGGACTATGTCTGTGTGAAAAAACAATTGCCTTTTTCACTCTGATTCAACCAACCTCCCACCACAGCTTTGTATTGACACAAGGTCCGTGATTACTCAGGATCTCTTCTTGTCTCACCCCAGGTTCTATAATTTGTTCCTGTGAAATTAAAAAATGCACATTGTGTTTTGTGTAGATCTGTTACACTAATTGTTACATTTTGCTTCTTAACTCAAAGTCTGTTACTCTCCAGAGTGGCAATCAGAGAAGAGTAAGGTGGATATTTCATAGAGGTTGCAAAAGGGCTGATTCACCCTGTTTGTTCTTTGCTGGTTTAGTTATGTTCTATATACTAGAGTTGTTGAGCATGGTAAAGCCAGACTATTTGTCTCTTCATAGTAAAGACAATAGTGGGTTTTTTCTGATCTGTCCACTGGTTCCTTCCCATATTTGGACTGATTTTAACATTTATTAATGATTTGAGAGCTTTTGACTTCTATACAATAATTACTATCTTTTTTCCAATAGAAAAATAAGAAAAACTAGCCTTCTGTTATTGTTTTCTAGTTAATTTTTGAATTTTTCTCTAAGTCTTTTGTCTACAGGAAACTTTTGGTATACAAAAGCAACACTTAGTGAATCCTATCTTTCCTGACATGCAATCAGATAAACCATTGATTGCCCCTTAACTCAGCACTCATGATTTACACTCTCTATTTCACTCCTGCTAATTAGCATTTATGTACTAATGAGGTATTTCTTAGCCTGAAACAGAGGCTGTAATAAAGCACTGCCCCATTTCAGAGTTTGATTCCATATTATGACTACAAGAATAATCTTGGTGTTGTCACCAAATAGTTGATCAAGTTAACTGGAGTTGGGGTAATTAATGGGATGTGTGCAATAATGGATCATCACCAACATCTAAGCACAGTGATGCAAAAGTGCTGCAAAAGTTGTGGAAGAGGTATTATAAAGAAATCTAAAGGGCATTTATTATTTTATGGAAACCAAAACTGTCCCTATAACAGGCCTAGTACAAGCATCCACAAAAGGGTGGTCCCCCCATAACACTGCTCATCTGCTCACTTAAGGACATAAATCATATTGCTTCAGTCTTTGGGGATGATCTTAAAATAAAATGATTTGTTAAACCATATATGTGATAGGAGGAGTGCATTTCATCCTACAGGTGTTGCAATTTTGAAGCCAAATTATCTGTGAAGGTAACAGTGGTCTGCTAGATGTAGTTTTACAGAAATACTGTTTAGTTAGTTTAGAAAATTGATGTTAAATTAAGACTTAAAATACAAACTGTCTCAGACCTGGAAAAAAATGTAAAGCAGAAATTAAGGCATATTTGGATATGTCTTAGAGTTTAGATACAAGACCAGACTTTTGATAATATTCTGCAGTATTTTTTTTAAAATATTGTGTCCATCCAATAAGATTGTTAAGAGGATGTGATTCTAATTGCTGCCTGTCAGGAGAAATGAGTGCCTGGTTGGGTAAGTTATCTTTCAACCTTTGTCTGATATATACCTGTTAGATATCATTCTTTACTGGTGCAGTGGTTGCACAGGACCTCCACAAAGATTCAGTCTCAGCAAAAAGACAGCAAGTTAAAAGCAGTGTCATAATGCAAGTACTGGGGACCACAAGGCTTCTTGGGATGTAAAATCAAGGTCAGGCACACAATAAATATTTAATATGAATATTATATTATATTATATTATATTATATTATATTATATTATATTATATTATATTATATTATATTATATTATATTATATTATATTATATTATATTATATTATTATATATTATTATTATATGTGTTTATTATTTATATATATTATATTATATTATATTATATTATATTATATTATATTATATTATATTATATTATATTATTTATATTATTATATTATATTATATTATATTATATTATATTATATTATTGTATTATATTATATTATATTATATTATTTATATTATATTATATTATTATATTATATTATATTATATTATATTATATTATTTATATTATATTATATTATATTATATTATATTATATTATATTATATTATATTATATTATATTATATTATATTATATTATATTATATTATATTATATTATATTATATTATATTATATTATATTATATTATATTATATTATATTATATTATATTATATTAACATAGGTGTGTCCAACAATTTTATTAGTTCAGATAAATAGAATGGTTCTGAAACAAAAGGATTAAAATTTTCCTAATTTTTCAATTTCAATGAAATATTCTATCAGCAAGAGCAATCAGAATTCCTTGAAGATAAAACCTAAGGTGAAGGTATCTTCTAAAAATCACACCTAATCTCACCTAAAGGAAATTCAGTTAATGAGTTCAGATTAAAGGTGGTTTAGAAATAAATATTCATGAAACCCATGGTCAGGACATGAATCCTTTGCACCCTCAATTTCACTTTAGAGATCTTTTCTAGTAAGGCCACACTAGAGGCAAAAGTAAACATACAGTGACTCAGTCAGAAATACCCTTTTGAACTAGAATTATATAATCATTTGGGTTGGAAAGGACTTTTAAAGACTATTTCTCCAATCCCCCTACAATGAGCAGAGGCGTCTTCAACTAGATCACAGTGCTCAGAGCCCCATCCAACCCGGCCTTGAATGTTTCCTAGGAGGGAGCATCTAAGAGCTCTCTGGACTACCTGTTCCAATATTCCACTACCCTCGTTAATAAAAAATTACCTTCTTTTATCTAGTTTGAATCTACCCCCTTTTATTTGTAAACCATTACAACTTGTCCCTATCACTACAGGCTGTACTAAAAAAGTCTGTCCTCATTTCTTATAAATCCCCTTTAGGTTCTGAGAGGCTGTTATAAGGTCTCCCCAGAACCCACCCTTCTCAAGGCTGGACATCCCCAAATGTCTCAGGTTTTCCTTATAGGAGAGGTGCTCCCACTCATGGTCCTCCTCCAGACCTGCTCCAACAGGTCTAAGTCTTTCCTGGACTGAGGACTCCAGAGCTGGATGCAGTACTCCAGGAGCCAACCAGAGGGAAGAAGGAAGGGATCATCACCTCCCTCAACCTGACGGCCGCACTTCTTTTGGTGCATTCAGGATACAGCTGGTTTTCTGAGGTGCAAATGTGCAATGCCAGCCCAAGTCCAGTTTTTCATCTACAAATCCCCACAAGTCCTTCTCACAGGGCTGCTCTCAGTCCCACAGCCAACATTCATACTGGAGGTTGCTTGACCTGTGTTCAGGGCCTTGCACTTGGCCTTGTTGAACCTCAGGTACACATGTGCCCGCTCTTGGTCTTGCCCAGGTCCCTCTGGATGGCATTGCATCCCTCAGGTGAGTCAGCCACACCTCTCAGCTTGGTGTCTGCAAATTTATTGAGGGCGCTCTCAATCCCACTGTCTGTGCGACTGATAAACATATTAAACAGTAATGGTCCCAGCACAACCCCTCAAGGACACCACTCATCATTTTTGTTCACCTGAAAATTGAGCCATTGACCACCAATACCCAGATGTGACCAGGTACAACATCTTCAGCCTCTCAATGTTTTTTCCTCAAAGCCCCTTTCTAGTCTTATAAGAAAATCTAAAGTATTGTTTTTGTGTCTGTAGACAGTTAGGCAACCTGGTACATACACTAAAAAAAAAATATATTTTGGTCTCTGTACATAGTGTATGTGAATAACTCAAAGCACATTCCTTTCCTAATGAGTCTTTATCAACAATAATATGAAACGAAAGTGCTGATGATCCAATTACTTCAGTACATGCTTCAATTTATACTGTTCTGCTGAGCCTGTCATTAACAGCTCATTACAGCAACTTTCATGTCAAATTCTTGGTAGATCTGGAAAGGGAGTTCACATCAGCAAATATTACTCATGCAAGTGTGAGTTGCAGAGTAAAGCAGGGAGGAAATTCAGCAGTTGCACCTTTCAGTTTTCATACCACCAATAGCTAGCTGTACATGATTTCCTTATTTTGACACACTGTATTTAATGATACAGTATTTCACAGGAGGTTCACATGCCCCTGCACAACCACTATGAAATATCAACTCCACATGTTTCAACCAGGCCATATGCTGTTGAAACAAGCATAGAAAAAAAAGATACATTACAATGTGCTCCTGGGAGGCTGACAAGGACTTGAAGGATGTGTCTTCAAGACAACAGGCAAGTTTTTGCGTCTACAAAGTCATAGCACATTTAAGGCAAAAACCAATCTGCTAAGACGGACAGTTTTTAGACAGCAATCATACCAGCAACAAGATCTCTAAGACTTCCGCAACTTTAAATCATTCAGAAAAGCAACGACTTTAATTTAATCAATTTTATCAGGAAAAAAGAAAAACAGCAACTTCCTTTTTTGGTCGATTACATCAGCTGCCTAGATTTACTGAGACAATAATACAGTCATAGCAGGCAAAGGAGAGAAGAGATGATGGAGGGAGTACAGCTGTAGGTTGTCTCTCTCTGAAATTACCAAGTTCTTCCTGGAAGCCTGTGTGTCCTTCAGGATCACTGTGTCATCCAGAAAGCATTAAGTGTGCCTTTCTGTGTGCAAGCAAAAAATTAGAAAAGGCAAAAAAAGAGTAGAGGCAATCAACTTTCTGTATATTTAAGCCCATCATTGGCTTTAGGAGGAAACAAACCCGCACTATTTTGGACAATATTTTTATGTTTTGCAAAAGTGGACAAGGGAGGGGTGAAAGCTTAGAGTCTACCTGTCTGAACTGTAGGACAGGCCAGAGAAGAGGGATAGAAAGGTCAGAGGGATGCTGGGCACCTTGAACTCATTACTCTGGTTTCTAACCCATGCATGTCTTGTAGTGGACGTTAAAGAGGATGAGATTGGCATTTGTTTCTTTTATCAGCAGGGTTGCCCTGTGGCCTCCCCTAAAATGAAGGAGTATAATCTCCATGGGGCAAAACGAAAGCCAGCAAACTTTCTGCCAAAAACCAGACAAGAAGAAATGGTTTCTGGGCCTTCCTCTTTGGGACATATGCCAGGTGAAACATTTTAGGATTTCTCCACCATTTATATAAACACATCTCTCTTGTTTTCTTAATCATAGGAGGTTGGGAGTGTGGTTTTTTCTGTACTTTTTTGTTTCTCTGCTGGTTAGGAAAATAAATTGCCATTGCTTTACATACCTTGGTTTGTTCAGCTTTAGGATTTGTCTTCTGAGACCATGGTAATAATTGTAGTGTTTTCTCACCAGTATTGTATTGCACAAGTGCAGCCAAATTTTACGGTTGCAGAAAGCATTAACAGGCCAGGCCAAGAGGCACTTTTGACTTTGATTTAATATGAAATTTTACATTGCATCCCCAGCTCTTTGCATCATTACTGTAATTATTTGACATGTTTTATTTTTCACACTGACTGCAGAAAAGGACTCTCCATGGCCCCCAACTCATATCCAGGGAGGCCAGTCAATCAAAAATAAGTTTGTGCAAAATGCAATATTATTACCTTTATTTCATAAAACTCAGCTCTGTAGACCCACTGTAAACTCATCCTTGTTTCTTGCTAGTATTTTCCTATCTTTTTTTCCCAACTAGTTTGCAAAGTGTTTCCTTTTTAAAGCTCGGTCAATTATTTTTAGAAGAATACAGAGGGCATGACATTTAACATATTGAACAAGGACAGACGCCCTGCTTCGAGCAACTTTGAACATCAGGGCTCAGTCATGCTGGGTAGGCAGCACAACTGAGATTATCATGCTTTGACAAGATAAAATTGTTCTGGAGCTTCAAGGCAATGAAAAGACAACACCCCACTCTACCTTCCTTTTGGAAATTCCAGACTGTTTCTTCACTGCAGCTGACCCATTCTTTGTAAGATACGGAAAACAGTTTATTCTTCCTCTCCTCCTATCCCACACAAGTCCTTCACTAATCCTATTGGAACAGTTTTTCCTTATGATAGAAACCACAGGGTGAATTTTTTTAAATGGCAACAATACAGTATGGGGACCTGTGAGGAGCAGTCACCACCCAACTTAGAAATTTGTGAAGGCCACAGCTCTTCGTGCACAACTCCCAGGAAAGCACAAGGAGCTGAAAAGTTAAGGAACACCTACTAAACCATTATAAATACAGCAATACTATGTCTGTGTCTTTAGAGCAGTATAATGGGGGATACTTCCTAATTTAATTTTCATGCCATTTAGAAGAGTGAGTTACAAAGGAATCATAACAAGAACAAAGAAAAGGCAAAGCTGGAACTGAGGAAGGAAGTCTGGTAGAGGGTGAGGTTTACCCTCCAGTGGCTCTGACACATGTAAAGCTCTGGCTTGGAAGAAAGCTAGAATTCTCACATAGTGAATAGAAATGTCATGGTTAGAGGAGACTGGGGAGAGGGTTCCAGGCATACCAGTAATGAGTCTCTAACAAGGGAAACCTTTGCAAGTTAGGCCTCTCCACAGACTAATCTGAGAACCTGTTTGAAGAAAAGATATTAATTACACATATAGGTATGAAGAAAAGAGCTTAGTTTCTAAAGAAAACACATCAGCTTCTTTCTGACTTCAACATGATGCAAATACCACACTGCGTCTCTGGAGGATATGTTCAGTCTATGCCCAACACGGCACTAAAAGAATCTAAATTATTATTGTTGCTATTTCTATTACAGTAATTCCACGAGGAATTAAAAAAAAAATCCTGTAATTTAAAGGGTTTTTCAGCTTTTCTCTTGATAAAGCTTAGTGCAAGTCATAGCTCCAGAGAAACCATCTGGGATTTCAGACATAATGACTTGTCAGTCCCTCAGCATAAGAAACTGAAGTTTTGGTACAAATAGTGGCTTACTTCCATTTCCTATCTGCATAACTTTATCATTATACATTATTTATTTGTTTATTATGATACCTGGTATGCCACGTGAGGCAAAGGACTATTTTACAAAACACTGGAGTCCAGTGTGAAATTTTGAGGTTTCAAAGTCATGAGAATAACTTATTATCTTTCCTTTGATAGTTAAGTTGCTAAATAAAAACAGAACACCTCTCTTAAGTCAGCACAAATTTTAATTTACTACATTTTCTTGTGAAAAGTAGGTATTTCCCTTCATGGTGGGAGAGAGGATCTAGTCAGTTTAAATGTTCAGCGATTTGTGAGAAGATACAGAAGAGTAGAAATTCAAGCTCATAATTTTGTTTTCTCGTAATTTTTTGCAGATGTTACATTTTTCTAATTCAGTCTGAGTTCTCAAACATTTAGTCTTGTCAAAATGTATTTTTGACTCACCATAGCTCCTAAAACCACAGGTACTTCCATTCTGTACACCCTATATAAGACTGACTACTAATCTGGTCAATGTGTAATTATTTTTTTAAATGCTGGTGGAATTGAACATATCACATCAGAGAACTCCTCTCCATAGACTACTAGCTTTGCAAATTATTCTAAAAGTTCTGAAATCTAAGCAAAAATGATCCAACAAGGTTTTCTGCCTCTAATGAGAAATTCCTCAGTCATTGAACAGCATGGATAAATATTAAGCACTAGGAAAAAAATGAGGTTCGTGATCCTCATAAACATTAAAATAGGGATTTTTTGAACTCTGAATCCCTGGCTCTGCTGGTGTAGCTCAGGAAAATTTAAACTTCTTTCAAAATGACAAAAAATGGTGCACATGTTGTACAGAAGCACAGGTTTTTATATGGGCCTTGTAAGGTTTGCTGTTGACCGTATCTAAACCTAGAGCAATTTCTCAATGATGGCATCTGATTTCTGTTTCAGCCACGGCTGAGATTCTTGGGGAATCATCCAAATTTTTTCCCTTTGTCTGCTGCAAGGTGCATTTTCATGCAAACCTATTCAGCTGACACCGACATTTCTTAATTCCTTCCATAACTAGCTGCTTTTGCCACTAAACAAACACACTGAATAAAGGATTACAGTTCCATTAGGGCTCCATTGACAGTAATTGTCTAAGGCTCAGCCTGCAAGAAGGTAACAAAGCCTGCCTTTGTAATACTATCAAGAGAAGCAATATAAACTTCACTCTTTGTTTGCTTGAGAATAAACAACTTTAAGAATAGTTAAGCATGTGGTGCCAAGCTTACTAATGTGAGTAATTTCCTCAATTTGTTATTTCTGTGATGTACTAAGCACCTGAAAAATACTTCCTGTTTTTTCCAGCATTCTCCCTTTCTCTCTCTCTCTCTCTCCCCCCTACAAGTCACACATGGAGAAAAGAATAATCAGCTCTTTTCCATAAGTGTCCTTTTTTTTCAGCAGTGCATGAAGAAATGTATTCTGTGATTGACCTGTCTTGGCAAATTTCCATAGTCAATAATTTCCTATAAAATGTATATAGAAATTATTCGTGAAAATGCCCATTTATATTCATACCAAAAGAATGATAGTTTGAGCAGTTCTACTGTCCATAACTGCGGCTTTATCTCAGCAGGAGAGATGTGGTCCCTGAAGTAGGCTTCAAAATACTAAGGACTGCAGAGCTTCAAGTCAGCTCCACTAAATACAAGGAGATTGTTTTGCTGCCATCAGTGTAAGTTCCATGTATCACCATTCTGCAGTGCTTTCATTTTCCAAGTGGTCTAAGATACAATCATTACTTTAGACTAATCCTGAAGGGATAAATATGTGCCTGATAGTACAGCAGGGGTGAAAATCAAATGCCAGATTGTGCTGAAAAAGAACAAAACCAGAACTCAAAGTTCCTTCTGCAGCAGTCAGAAGCTACAGGACAAATAAAATGATCCCCACATTCTGAATCAAACTTGAATTTTGGAAGAGGGAAGAGGTAATTAAACCTTTCCTCTGGCTCCTTCCTCGTATCTACTAACCTCTCTGACCCAGATACACTCACCATTCAAATAATCTGGATGTCTTCATTTAAACTTCTCTGGTGGAGCCCGGCACTGTCAGGTGCCCTTGCTCATCAGCCTCTGGCCTTGAATGGGGCAGAACAACTGAGAGAATGGTGAGCATCTCTGATACCTACTTTATGTTTGTCTGACCTCCCCAAGGCTTTGTTTATACCCCTTTCTTTCCTAGTGAACAAAATCAAAACTCATCAAGGTCTCATTAATTTGTAGAAATAACTACACACTAGAGAAGGCTCCTGTGTTTTTCTTTTCACTGCCCTATGAAGAACCATTTTTGTTGAAAGCTGACATGTTCACATACTGTTCTACTTTATGGCATCAACTTGTGAGCTTATTGGAAATGAAATGAGTGAGTTCAATGCAATTGCCTGGTTTGCTCTTACAGTGAAATACATACAATTGTATAAATTTCTATATACATTTGGCATTTGAGTTATTATGAAATCAACAGTATTCAGTAGTAGATTCCTCAGTCCATCTTCACTCTCTCAAACAATTCTTGAGCAGACATGTTTTCAGAGGAAGAACTTGACAAAGATTTAGAGGGGGAGATGGTGAAAGCCAGAAGGCTTTTTTATATGTTTAGGGGGATTATTCAATCAAAATTCGTAAGCTGTGTACAACCAGAACTTCTGATTTACCATAGCATGCATTTTGAGTGTGACTGTAAATGAATGTGTAAGTCAATCCATGGTGAAGTTGCAGGAGATTCAGGGAGTGTTTTGAACAAAACAGTCTCTTTCTATTTCACCTGAGAGTTTTCCTGTTAGAGCCAGGACAGTGAATACACTTTATCTTGGGCATCCATTAAGAAAAAGAGTAGAGGGCTTTCTGCCTGCCAAAGAAAGCCTAAACTATTTATACTTGACAAGAGAGAGTAAGAAAATCTTATGGAACAAGGCATTTTTCAGGGATTTAAATGACTCTGAATGCAATTCTATGATTTACAGTTCTGCCACTGATCTATCACATGACCTTAGGCAAGTCACTTCACCTTTATGCCTCAGTTAGCCTGTTATACTGACATAATAACACTGAGCCGTACTGGGCTTCAGGATGATGAAATATTTCTTTCCTAGAGCTAAATCCTCTCTGTGATGTGAAAAAACCCTCTCACCAGTGATTAATCCAACCTATGGTTCAAACTGAGCAAATGTTTGAAAAAAAATATTTCAAACTTTAACGATCTAATGTTTTATTTGCAATCTGAAATAACAACTGGTGTGGAAAGGCTTGGTTAAAAAGAATTGTGAGGGTTTCCTAATGTGAGTCCAGGAGTGGATGTGTGGGGATCTCAGTGGTAGGGAACGTGCATATAACAATTTGGAGTCCCTTTGCATTCCCTGCAGCATGCCTCTGGCTGTAGGAGCCAGAATCTAGCCCTAAATTAATAATTAGCACTTTCAGTTTAAGCTCTCCAGGAAATGTCATGAGGACAGACAGAAGCAGTAGAAAATGTTAGTGGGCAGTGTAGAAAGATAAGTGCCAGGAGATTTATACCCTGCATTCTTGACAAGCCAGAACAGAATATCAGGATTTAAATAACCCACTGGCAAGACCTTTCACATCAATTTGACTGTGGTGGGAGGATAAACTCTACAGGGATGGCCTGCATGTGTCTTCACAGGTAATAAGAAAGAGGTACCCCCATCAGCATGCATGTGAGTGCAGAATGGGCTAAAATCCCTGTATTTGCAAGTGGCTAAAATCACATATATCAGGTTTTCCTTTCCCTTAGCTGTGTATGTGTTTTGAATTTAGCAGAAGAAAACAGAGCCCCAAAACTTTATGATCAACAGGAAAAAATAGATTAAATTCAGCAATAGAAATATCACAAATTATTTTTAAAGGCTGCTTGTAAAAATCTCATTTTCCAGTACAATTTGGCAACATATTTTTCTTTTGAGATTATACTGCCAGTGTCCACTATGACACACTATGGACACATATTTGATGAAGGCCCAAACAATTTTATATACAAAATTTGTCCCAATGACATTTTTATTGCAATTACATAAAAGTAGCCACTTCCTCCTACAGGTATATAATTAAATCAGGTTTTAAAACACCAACCATAAGTGAAAAAAATTTGGTTTGAGTAATATAATTTGCAAGTATCTTGCAAATTATCCTAAATAAATAGGCACTCATTTTTGCAGAGTTGCTATTTCACTCCCAAACGTTGTAACATGCCACTGAGTCAGCTGTAGAATATTTGATTTGTTATTAACACATCTATTAAACTAAAAATACACCTTTTGTAATTTATGTGTGAATAACGCTATTAAAATGCAACATCTGTCTTAGTCCTTGATTTCTCAAGTTCCAAGGTAAGGGAAATTTTTTGAGATGAGTTTGTGGCCTAGGTTTTCTGAACATTGTGTCAGAATAGGCAGTAGTTGACACAGCAATTATAACGCTGTGCATGAAAAGCTGCAGTAGAATAAAAAAGCATTCCACCTATGCCTGGAAAAGGTTTAATCTGATAGACCATAATTTCATACAATTGTGTCTGTGTGTAATCTATGCACATGTAAAAATAGATGTATACTGTGCACATTTTTCATATATATAAAAGAAAATAACTGTAGATGACATCACATTTTCAAACACAATATTTGGCTCAGATAAACACACCCTTGGGTTCTACAGGGACAAAATTGAGCCTCTTTGTAAAACCTGTATCATGTGTCCAAGAGCCCATCACAAGGGGCTGTAGTCATACTAGAGGAGCCCATCTGTAGAGGTCAGAGATTTAGGTGGGGCTGAGTTGTCCAAACATCCTCCTGGGTCAGCAGAGGTTTGCAGCCAGGTCTGGGGAGATGTTACCAACCTTAGCAGCACTTTTACTGTAATACAGGCGTGCTCTCAGAGGGGTGGGATGCAAATCCTGCCAGGGCTCAGCCCTGAGTGAATACTGAGCCATCCTGGCCAAGTTAAGCAAATCAGAGCTGCCTGCTTGGCTGCAGAGTGCACCAGCTTCTGGGCTGTGGGATTAGGCAAATTTCTGTGCATATGTATGCAGAGTGTATGTGCAAATGAGTAAATGATCTGGGCAGCTCCGGGTGCCAGTGTCTTGGGTACAGTGCTGTGGAATAATCTTATCCCGCAGGTCACACCTGCCAAAGATGCACTGAAGACTGCATGGGGTTTGAACCCTTCTGAGGCTGAAACATGAGGAAGGGCTGAAAGCTACTGGATATCAGGATTTACTTCTACTGTGGCCCCCAACAGCATCTTTAGTGACTTGCTGGCAGCAGTAGAGGCACCTTAAGGGTTAGGCAGCAGCTGAGCTGCAGTTTTGAGAATCTGAGTGATGGCAGAATAAGAATTTCACTACTGGTCCTGAATTAGGTACTAAAATAACTTCAGTTAGCTGGCAAATTTGAAACTGCTCTTCAGAAAAAAGCCTGGCTTTAATTGTGGCTGATGAACAGTTTCAAAAATCTGTATAAACACACTGTAAATGTAAGCAAGTACTGATCCCTTGCTGAGTTCTCAGATCTATTACAAACAATCTGAGCTTTCAAAAAAATACACAATTTTTCACTTATCCTATATTTTGTCTCACATTAGGTCACTTGCCAAAAAGCCTCTTGCCAGCAGTCAGTTTAATATGAAGAAGGAAACAGTCTTATTAGTTTAGCTTATTTATGATGACAAAAGGAAAAGCATGAAAACCCCAAGTTGTAAGTGGTAATTTATTCCTGATAAGTAGTAAATCAGCAGGATTCCACTGCCCACATGGGGACCTACAGTTAAATAATTAATGATAAATAATGAGCCTTATAAATGTTCACAGTGTTTTTGAGCAACTATTTACACATGAGCTCATCCTACAAACTCTCCTGCTGCTATAATCATGATAACCTGGTGTCCTTTCTGCATTACAGAAACATAAGATGATAACACCAACCATCTCTGTGGTTCAGTTTATATTGTTCATTGCCAGGTTACACTAATTATTCACTGCCTCCAAGGCAGTGCTGGGTTAATACATCAAACTGATGTATCTTTTGTCATGATAAACTTAGCTCACACTATATCATCATACATTCCACTGATGTGGCCTTTGTCTAAAAAAAAATGCAGAATTATTAAAAGAAGTCAGCAAGAGAAGAAGACTGTAAATGTTTATGTTCTGGGTCACAAACTGGTAAAAAATACTGGTATTAAAGTAACAAAAGAAGTTTTTAAAATACAGTAAAAAATAGTTTCAAAATTATCAAAGAGTTTGAACCCCTGTACATTTGTGTGCATCTTTTTTCACCATCACTTTTCAACATCAGGCATTAGAAGAGACAAAGTCAGCTCTAACATGGTAATTTTCACATGTCTGAACCTGGGAAACTCTCAAGTCCTTGAGAAAATAAATCACCTGAGAATACCCTCAGTCCTCATTGACTCAGGCCCTGATAAACAGCCAGGATAATGTCAATGCACTTTTTTTTTCTTTTCTTCCCCTCAGTTGTAATTTTTCCTCCTCTGCATTATCTACCCACTACATCATGAATTTGTTGGGAAGCAAGATCAGGAACTTCAATAGTTCAAATCTGTTGTGCTGTTCACATTTTGGTTTGCTTCCGAAACATCCGGCATGACTCCACAATGACCCAACCTGCAGGGGCTGAGGGTGGCCATCACCACTGTCCCTGCTTTGGTCTTCCACCATCCCCAACACATGGTCCTCTTCTGTGTATTAAATTCAAAGTATTAAATTCAGCACTGAGTTGAACTTCAGAGCCTTATGAAAATCCAACTTTTTAGCTGGACTGTCCATGCTCAGACAGACTTTTGGAAAGCTTTAGAAGTAACCCTTGGTCATTAAAAATTAGGCTGTAGGGTGGTCTTGCAGAAGGCAATGCTCTTGGGTATCTGACACAGCCCACTGCCCACACATGTGAATTCAAGCTAGCAAACCACATGGCCACTCAGTATTCTCTTCAAACTGATAAAACTCAAATGATGGGGGAGAACACTTGGAGAACTTGGGAGAACTTGGCCCATTTTTTTTTTCTGTTTGAGAGACAAGGTAGGGATGGGTGGGTGCAGAGAAAATAGAGAATGATGATTTTTAAAAAGTTAATGCAAACCAATTCACAAAGTCATATTTTATAACAGGAAACAGAAAGGGAACAGAATGGAAACAGAAAGGGAACTGCATGAAGCATTTATCTGGGTTTGTCTAAATAAAAAAAGCTAAAACTCAAAAACCAACAACCCAGACCATATCTGATGCATGAGGCTCTGCCCAAGCAGGGGAGAATGGCTGTGAGAGAGGAGCCACAGCCAGGATCTCCTGCTGGGGAGTGAGCAGAGCAGCAGGGACACACCAGAGCAGGGCACAGGGACAGCCCTGGCACCTGCCCAGCTCCCAGTGCCAGGGCTCAGCTCCTGCAGCAGCAGCCATGGTCTCCTGGAGGATGCGCAGGGCAGAGACCACCCAGCCCAGCCCATGCAGGGACACCCTCAAGGGCCTGGGCAGGAGATGGGGATTGCTCCCCACAGTCTGTGCCAAGCACCACCCTGGCACCAACAAGGCACAATGTGTTTGATTATGTGGAGTTGAAAGACAACAATCTGTGCTCCAGTGGCCTGCTCCCAGCCTCACTGGCCTTCTGCTGGAACACGGGAACAGCATCCTCCTGTAGTGTAACCAGCCTGCCAGCCTTCCGTTCCTCAGAACCCTGCTCCTCAGAACCCTGCTCCTCAGAACCCTGCCCCTAAAAACCCTGCTCCTTAGAACTCTTCTCCTTAGAAACCCTTCTCCTCAGAACCCTGCTCTTCAGAACCCTGCCCCTAAGAACCCTGCTCCTCAGAACCCTGCTCCTCAGAACCCTGCTCCTCAGAAACCCTGCCCCTAAAAACCCTGCTCCTCAGAACCCTGCCCCTAAGAACCCTGCTCCTCAGAACCCTGCTCCTCAGAACCCTGCTCCTCAGAAACCCTGCTCCTCAGCACCCTGCCCCTAAGAACCCTGCTCCTTAGAACCCTGCTCCTCAGAAACCCTGCTCCTCAGAACCCTGCCCCTAAGAACTCTGCTCCTCAGAACCCTGCTCCTCAGAACCCTGCTCCTCAGAAACCCTGATCCTCAGCCTCTCCTGCTCCTCAGCACCCTGCCCTTCAGCACCCTGCCCCTCAGCCTCTCATGCCCCTCAGCACCCTGCTCCTCAGCCTCTCATGCCCCTCAGCACCCTGCCCCTCAGCCTCCTGGCTCCTTGACCTCCAGCTGCCCACAAGTCCTGCAGCCCTGCCAGGGCTCACAGCTCCTTCTCCACAAACATCACCCTGAGGCTTCTGTCCCACCAGACCTTTGCTCAATCCAGTGTCCTCTCTCTGGGTTCCAGAAAGAGGTTTGATGCTGTGCTTCGCCACGTCTGTAGACTTTCCTGCTCCCATTTTCCTTCCCATCTAACCAAATTGTCATTATTACAGTCAGTCTTAGTGCCTCTGAGCAGAGAGAAAGCACAACATCTTTTCCTGCTCTCTATTCCTGGGAATAATAAACATCCTTCAAAACCTCCTTGCATTGTTAGAATGGAGGCATGGACATTCACTCTGGGCATGTGTTTTTGCTATAGAAAGAGAGATTCAATGTTAAACTGTTTTGCTTCTTGAGACTTGTTTGTTTTAAGAGCAACCTTTTTCTTTTTTTTTTTTTTCTTTTGGGTCTCATAGAATTTCATTCACCTGGGAAATAAGGGCTTGAACCCAAAATAAACTCAAAGCAAGGACTCTCCTTCCATGTATTTATGATTTGATAAGTGTGTAGTTTTTTCTCAGTCTTAGTGGTTGTACAAATTCTGTAGGTAATTGTGTAGAAAAAACTGGGAGAAAAAAGAGGTTTATTTTTAGACTGTTACTCCAAAAAGCCCAGTTTTTCCATCTCAGCTAGCATGCAGTGACTTGACTTAGAGAAACAGAAAAATTAAAAGACAGGCATTCAAAATAAACCTCATAACAAATAAGCTATGTTAACTGTCACCTCACAACATTTGTTTCTTGGCACTGCTGATTTTGCAAGAGAAATAATTTCTTCCTCTGGGACAGAGTTATTTCTTTAAAATATTACTGAATTCAAGTTGCACACCCTATCTCTGTGAAACAACTCTTGGCGTCTGCAGTCCTGTGTTCAGAGGAGTTGCTTACAAAGTCAATGTGTCTTAAGATGATTTTTCATATTGAAGTTGAAATATAATATAAATTCATTATATTTATTAATGGCATGCAATAAATTGGAGGGAAGGTAAAGTTTTGGGTGTATATATATTCCCATGCACATGTAATACACTTATATACGAATGAATACACATTTGTATATACCCTATGTGTACATCTGTGAGAATATACATTATATACATATATTGTAATATAATTTATATATATACTATTAACAAGTCTGCATTTGATTATTTAACTTGGAATTATTCTGAGTTTGGATTTTTACTTTTTAACTTATAAACCCCTGGGGAAATAAAAGTGTTTCTGAAAGGGGAAAGAGGTGGGTCAAACAGCTTTGCGCATCTCAGTCAGTGTGAGGAAGTTGGTGAGACTCATCTGAGTGAAGTAACTTGCAAGGAAGACTAGCACTGTCCCTAGGTTTGCTGAAATATAACAGGAAAACTGTTTCACTTAGGCCACATTTTGCTGCTGGACTAGCAGAAAACAAAGTTTAGTTACTGACTGTAACCTGAAGGTCAGGATCTCCCATCTGAGAGGTGACAACTTCACGAGACACATTGGCTTGATCATTGAGTGAACAGCTAAGTCCACAACACATTTCTTCCATAGAAACAGAAATACTGCCCCATGTCAGACCACAAAGTGAAAATTTCTTCCAATTTCTTCTTATTTAATTCATGAGGAGTGGAAGGGTTACTCTCCTTCAAAAATAAGCTTTCCCAGCTAGCATTGTGGCATATGTTCCCATATGAAATCAGCTTCTCCTTGGAATCCTGCTAAGTCCATGGCCTCAGTAACATTTTGTTACAACAGTGTTTACAAGGTAATAAAGAAAAGGTATTTTGTTTATTAAGTGTTAGATCTGGTGCCTTTCATTAAATGCCCCTTGATCTTTTATGTCAGATGACTTTACTGTAAAGACTTAATGAGAGCTCCCATTTTATATCCTCAATATGATTCATTACATAACTCACCTTTTCACTTTTTTCTGGTCACCTTTCTAATAAGTCCCAATACTTTCAATAATTCCCTCTACTGAAAGCTCCTGAGCCTCTCATGTTTTTTGATGTTCATTTCAGAACTCTGTTTTCCTGTCCATTTCTGCATACAAAAACATTGGCAACACTGCAGTCAGTTGTCTAGTTGAAAGCAGACCACTGACAGCTTTCTATTGTTCTGTGAGCTTTCTTTCTCTGACATCCAATAAATTTTGTCCATTTTTTGTCCATTGTTTTAAACTAATGGACATGACATCACAGATTTATGGACCATCACAGAATTGCTGTTCTTTCATTATGTTCTCCAACAGAACAGGTAAGCCAGTCTTCAAAGGGCTTTTAGCAAACTCCATCTGTTTAACCTGAAATCATAGTGGGACTAAATTCAGGCACAGTCAGAAGAGGCCACAGTGAAGATGAGGCAGCAATGTGATTACTTTCAGATCAAGAGTCACGTCATCACATTAAACTGAACAGTGACATTTCTAGTGGAGGAAAAAGGAAGAGAGGGGACAACCTTTAATTACTGCCCTGTGTGTGGTGCCAGCATGGATAAGTACTGAGACACATACTGACAAAATCGCTATCAGTTTCACTAAAAGCTATTTTCCCCTTCCCATTTTCCTGAAGAAAGAGACCTCATGGAGATTTTCTTCTGAGAAATCATTCAAGCCAGAGTCTGACTACCACAAGGGCCAGGGACTTGAATTTTACTGCTATTTTGACCAGCAGTACCAGAGCATGCTCAGGCACTGCTCCACAGCACAGGGGAAGAACACCTAGGACTGCCTGGGAGACAACAGTGTCAGCTGAGATTTTGGGAGCACAGGGCTTGTTGGGATCTGTTTCTTCTAAGACAGTCCTACCTGTCTTTCAGAAGCACAGTGTTGTTTTTCTACAAAATCCTTCTTCACAAGACTTATGATTATAAGGGATTTTCTGCAAATTCTATGTGCATTAAGTGCAAGATCAGAGTGGTGTAAAAGTTCTTTGCTGTATCTGCTGCTACTTTAGGACTATATGCTACATTAAGGCTTTCCTATAGAGAACAAAGATCTTTCCTCTCTACCATCTGAATAATGGAAAACAGAAAGATATTCGCTTTTAAGATAAACCACCCAGTGTAGGTTTCTTATGTTTGGTGAGCTGAAAAATAGAAACGATGGCCTAAACCACCAGCTATGGATTATCTCACTGAAAAATCATAGAATTACAACAAACTATTAATTATCTTTCCTTACTATAAACTACTGAAATCACTCTGTAAATGTTTTTCTTTTATAATGATAAACATTTCTGTCACATAGTTTGTATAATTAATCACTTTTCAATTTAAGGGACCATCTCATTTTCACTGGGAAACAGTTTATAAAAACACTCAAGAGTGAAAGATTGTTAATAAATTTTTCAAAGTACACTCCACATTTTTTTAGTTAAACAGTCACTCAGTATTTGTGGTATGTTTGCACTGACATTCAGACTATGTCAAATTATGCAGCTAAACTGTTTCCACAGAGGAACTGGCATTAAAAAATCATGGATGTGGGAGCTGTTCAATGTTTCTCAATTTAGCCTCTGTAAACAAGATTTAAACTTTTAAAGAAAGGTTGCTCATGGCAGCTTAATGGGATGAAAACTGGGAAATTGACAAGATTCTCTGGTTATGTTCATTCCCCAAACTAATAATACTATTCTTAAACAATATGAGAAACCAAGTATTCTCTCCTCAAACTTTTTGTGCTCACATCACAGAAGGAAACAATATATGGAAAATGATTTTATGATATGCATTCAGCTTCCTTAGCAGCCCCTCAACTTCTCTCCCATGAATGCCTTCTAAGATGGTTGAGAATGTCTTTTCAGCTATTCAACCTGCAATAAAGCAATCCTTTCCTGCAATGTAATATTAGGATATTCTTTTAAGGTCTGTGACTGAACAGGGCTTTTTCCATCTTAAAAGCATCTCTCATATGGCTAACACTACAAAACTATCAACTATGTCAACAATCTTGTGACACTGAACGATTTAACTGAAGCAAGAAATTAATTTGAAATTACAATTCTGCATTTGTATTTCCAAGATTCCCATGTTATGTTTTCAAACTACCCAGGACATCACTTTTGTAAAAGACAGGTTGTGTTTGGCTTTTAATGAAGCTTTAATTGGCATTCTTTGTGCACTGACATTCTATTGCAAGCAACCTAAACTTTTGAACTCAATTCTTCAAAATATTTCACATATTTCGTACCAAAGATTATATTTTTTCAGGACCGAATTTCTAATTATGTAAAATTAGGATGTAATTTTTTCCTGCAAAAAAAAAGTGTTTGTAAGTAAGCAAAGTTAAGCTAAGTTGGCTCTCAGCAGATCAATGACCTCTTCCCTATAGGTTTTATGTTACTCTTTTCCCATAATGGTTTCAAATTTCCTACATGTTACATTCACAGAATTTCCAGAAAATTATTTATCATGGGAAGTTGACACTACTTTAGCAGATAGAAACAAGCCATGAAGTAATGAAACTATATTTCCATGTTACAACAGCTGGAAAGGACACAGATTAATATCAAATTGAGACAAAAGCTTTTGCTTGCAGAATATCAGTATATAATAATTTAATATTTTATGTTAAAGTCAAAGTTATGTGTCATGGCACTCAAATTCCCACTTTGTTACCATTCTAATTCCCAAAGTATTCTGTTTATTTTCAAACAAGTATTTTGATACTTGGTTTCCCATCTCGGTATGAAAGAAAAAGATTTCTAAATATTTCTAGACATTTGAATAGAAATGCAATTACCTACTCGACATTCAGCACAATATTGATCACAGTTCAGAATAGAATTCTTTCTACTGTATTTGCACAAATATACCCAGTCTCTTTTCCTGAGTTGCATCTCTCTCATGGCCTCATATTGGCTCAGTTCCAGGTAATACAAACACAAAGACCATTTTTCTGGAGATATGCCCAGAACAATTTAACACTGCACATGTAAAAATTCAAGTAGCACCTGTGCCACTACAAACCTCATCAGCAGAATTAGACACACACCTCAAAACCACAGCCAAAATGTAATTGATTGAATCACATTTAAGCTGGTGGATGCTGTGAAAATATATAACCTCATATTTTATTTTCTCCTGTGACACTGAGAACAAGAAAAACGCACACAGAGGCAAGAGAGTCATTTCCAATGTGTGTGACAGTCTAATGCACAATTTTAACTGTAGCAACAATTATAAATCCTTCATTCCTTGATAACTGCTGTTTTGCTATGCATGGTCTTGTATAATTGTTTGCACACCTTAGGGAGACTGCCAGGAACAAAAGAAAAAGAAGGGGGAAAACAAAATGGAAGAAAAAAAACCAACCAAAACCACCCAAAAAACCTATAATAAATAATAGCTATTCTTATGTCATGATTCATGTGAGATTTAGCCACGATCTGATGTTACTAATTTCCAGACAGACAGTCAAGACATGTTTAGACAGCAATGTGTTCAAGAACGTGCTAGTGGAATTGTTTAAAAATTTGAATCAATCCTCTTTTTTGTTGTGTGATGTTTAGTCCAGAGATTTTTGCATGGGATTCAAAACTTTACACTTACTTGATTTATAACTAGCTCACAAATGCTGCAGCACTTTGCAAAGCAATAGTGAAGAAACACTTAAGAGTGGTGATCTATTCATTGTAAGTATACATGGGTAAGGCATAATAATGGTGAGGTTATGCTTGTTCTCAGCTCACAATGGTGAGAGTTCAAGGATTGCCAGGTGAAGGATCCTTAATCATTTCCCCCATGTTGCCCCCATATAAATGAGGATACTGAAAAGCTACAGAATGAGAGGCCATGCTGGAAACTGTCAGTTCTAGCTTCTCAAAGCTTTCATTACCCATGTCCTGTGTGATGACATAACAAAAAATTCTTTGATCTTGTGAGAAGACAAAAAAACTAAATTGAATGTGAATTGTAGTATGAGAGACCTCACATGGCTCTTTTAAAAAGGCAAAGGGTTCCTGAGATCACCCATTTTATCCATTGTCAAGAAAGGTCCACCTCTATCTTGGAAGCCACTTTTCTGGCGTAAATGGTGAAATATCACCTCAGACAAACGGAGTAGGTTTTCAAAGTGATGTTCAGGAGGTTCACTAACAATTGCCTCTATTAATCAATGGGTAGTTAATAAACACACTGCTTTGAAAATTTACCTCTGCATGTCCACTCTTCTTTCAGCTGTACAATGGCAGCAGCCAGTTTTCTAAAGAAGCTCCACCCAGTCAGCCTTTCCAGCTGGGAGGGCAGGAGGACATCTGTCCCCAGAGCCAGTGTCAATCATATTCTAACAATCAGTGCTTCTCCTCAGCTCAATTTATTATTTGCACTAAGTGATCTGTTTCTCTCAGCTAGTCTTCTAAACTCCCTCTTCTGAGGCTTCTGATTATGAGATATAAAAGTCTGTCTCTTGCATGTTTGATTTTTTTTTCTAAAAGGATTTTTTTATCATTGAGATACCGCATTCTTTCTATACCAGAATCTAGATTCTTCCCTGATGTATCTTCAGTGCTTTTACCCCATAATATCTCTGCCTCTAATGCTATTTCACTTTACTTGCATTTTCTCTCCTTTTGCAGTAAGACTCTTGCTCAAGAGAAGGGTCTGATGTGTATTGCACACTCTCCCAAGCAGAGAACTTTTCATCCTGCAATTTATGAAATGGGACATATACCAAACAGCAAAAAAAGAAATTATTACATATAAAGCATGCTAAGTAATTATGATAAAGTAAGATATGCCTCGAATAGGCATATGCTTCAAAGCTTTCAGAAGAAGCTAGAAACAAATCCAGTTGTCATGTGCTTGTCTGTATTAATGAGTTGTTATTTAATTTGCCCATCCAAAATATTTATTGAGGATATTTTACTCTGTGATGTTTATACTATTGTGCAGCCAAAAACATAGCTCACTTTCATATTTCAGATACAATTTGCCATATTATGTCTCTCTCCTTTCTAACATGAAATCATCAGAAACACTTAAAAACAGAAGGTATGAATTCTTCAGGGGCCCTTCAAACAGAAATAGGACTTTTTCCTGTGCAAAGAGGCTAACTGGGAATTTGACATGTAAATTAGCAAAGAGGCTGATGTCAGCTTCCCTATTAACTTCTTTGCAAAGGTAAAACACTAATTTCCATTTTAGATGCTCCTAAACTTATGCCCATATGTTGAATTTTAAAAGACCCACAGCTGGTTTTGCTTGGCTCTGTCTCATAAGAACAACTGATGAGCAAGATATTGAGTGTAAGAAGGAAAAATTGCATGCAACATATGTCTTCATAAATAGCAGCAACTCTTCATGTGGCACTCATGTTTGTGTTTACTGCTGTTTGAAGAGTGGTTTGTGAATGTATTCACACCAACCTTGTTTCATTTCACTTATGTAGTAAGTGTAGTTTCACACTGTAGTAATGTGCAGTTTTAATTTTTAAACTGCTTTCATAACAATATTCCCTCTCATGTCTGTGTGCAGATATGTCTAAGTCTCCAGCCATCCATGTAGGAAAAGGCTAATAATGAAAATCTGAATAATCTGCATAGCTGGACAAGTAGCCAACATGAGAATCTTTGCCGGATGTTAGTGATTCAGAGGCAAATGGTGATTTAGGATTCCTGGTGGAAATAGATATGTACACTCATATTTGATTTGAAATTTTCCACAAGCACAGTTATCTGACTATGCTTCCTCCCTTCTGTACCTCTATGTAAGAGTCACCACAAAATGCTGGATGGCAAATACAGCAGCTAAACCAAAATGCATTGTATTCACTTGACCTTAATGAAATATCCATTGAAAAAACAGCAAAATCAAACACTTGCATGGGTATGATGGGCAGAACATTCTTACTGCTATTTTGTTCCATATATACTTTTCTTATTTTTTTCCAATTCTCCCCAATTATGACATCTCTTACCATGTTAAATATTTCCTCTCCATTTTTAATGTTTAGACAGGATTTTGTAAAGCTACTGTATCTTTCACTGCTGGCCATTTAGCCCAGCAGTAGATATTTCAGCTCAGTCTATGCATTATGCCAACTCTGTGTGAGCATTTTCCTTTTATTCTGATTTTCCAATACAACAAGGATTGCTATTGACACAGATACAAATCAATAAAAGATCTCAAATAAATGTATATCTTAGTATTCTTGTTTTAAATGAATCTATTTAAATGCTGCTATTTTAATTTCAAAAGTGCCAGGTTACTTTATCAGCTGGTGAGTGAGCAGATTCAAGCTCAGGATATGCTCAGGAAATCACATAAATCCTCAGCAGCCCTAGATAAGGGCATGTTTATGTTAGCACTGCTCTGTTTTTAGTATTTGAAAAGTATGGTCACGGATATTTCAAGATGGTTTGAAAACAGTCTCTTCTAGAAAAGATTTAGAGTAAAATGAGGCCATGCTGAAAATCAAGGGAGCTGTAATTATTATTTGGATGATCTGGAAAGCAGCTTTTCACCCCTGAGGTTTTTTTTTCTCTAAACAAGGTTGGATGATTATATCAAATTGATGCTGTGGATGTGTGCAGGAGGTGAAGTATTGTCAATAAAAGCCTTAATGCTTAGCAGGTATGTATTAGATACCTGTTTGACTAGTTTTAAGGCATAAATTAAAACAGGACTGAAATAGGTAACTATTTAGTTAAAATAAGCCAAATTCAGAGATATCCCATAAAAGTATCTTAAGAGGTGGATTTAGGCATGTCCTGTATAAAGCAATAACCTAAAGAAAAAATAATGGCAAGAGACTACCCTTGCTAATGCTACCCTTTATCTTTAGCTGTGCACTTCAAGAATCCTTGAAAGCATGACTTTTAACAACATAAAATCTTGATGTCATCCATGCAAAACAATCACTATAGGTACTATCAATTTGAGCAAATACATATATTTCAGCTTAACACATGGATTTTTTTGTTTGTACAAGCAGCTGCAAAACTGGATTGTGTGAAAGAGGCCAGCACAATGCTGTTCTGTTCTGCCTTTCCTCCTGCACTAAACTTCTCCCACCCTCTGAAGCAATACCAAACCACCTGCATACACACATACTGAATTCCTGAAAGAGACTCACATTTGCTTTTGTTTTGAATGAAAGTGGGGTCAGAATTACTTTTATAGCTTTCTCAAGTGAGATCTCACTGAGTTTTAACAGTTTCCTGTTTATTTTCTCATCTCTCTTACAGTGAATAACTCATTTAAATCATCATCAACATTAATGCTTAGCAGCATAAGCCTTAAACCAAGAGGATTTTTCATACCACTTTTTCTGGTGTGGCAGAAATCATATACGGACCACAGAATTCACAGAATCACAAGGTTGGAAGAGACCTTCAAGATCATTGAGTCCAATCCAGCCTTAACACCTCAACAAAGCCATGGTACCCAGTACCACATCCAGGCTTTTTGTAAACACATCCAGGGATGGCGACTCCACCACCTCCTCAGGCAGACCATTCCAGAACATTGCCACTCTTTCCATTAAAAACTTTTTCCTAATATCCAGCCTATATTCTAATATCCCTTAACACATCTTGAGAATTCATATTTAGGCTTTTTTTTTTTCAAGACAGCCACAAGATTAGGCTTTCAGAAACTCACTCATATGTGAGAGTGCCCAATTCCATTCTGATGCAAGTGAACCTATCATAGGTCATCCCATGCTATTGTGTACAAATGTTGATCCTCTTTTCCTACAATAGTCCTTCACACTGAGATCACAGTCTAGGACAGGAGTGTCAGCATTATCCAGCTATGCAAGTTCACCCTTAAATACATCAGCCATTTTCCCTATTTCTGAAGTGGTTGACTTCAGGGGAGGAGGGACTTTCAGTTGTGCTGAGAGCACAGACTGCACCCCTGGGAATGTGGATACAACCCAGAAGGCCTGGTGTTCTCATGTTAATATTAATACACTGGATCCTCTTCCAGCTGACTTATTTTAATAATGGAATTTGAGCTTAGGGAATAGACTTAATTTGTAGAGTTTTATATTCAAACAGGAACAAATTCACATAATTTCTTGTGCAACTGTCCACATCCCCAGAAAGGAACTGAATTCTCCAGATTTCACTACTTAAGGGTAGAGGCAAGCTACAAAGAGAGGTTTCAGGGTACTATAGAACTCCTTTGGAGCTGAGCAGTTCAGGTTTGCATTCCACCTCTCAGTCACAAGGTTACAGAAATGGGACACAGATTTGGCCTCTGAGTAAGGAAACTGTATATGAGTACAGACTCCTGCACAGAGAGTATTATTGGTCACAGCTCTTAGGGTAAGGATTTATGGGTGGATATATTATGTCTCAGCATCTGTTCTGCATCACAACTTCTGACATGGAGAAAGAATCTCCCACAGTGATTTCAGCAAAGACAACACAGCATTCATAGACAGCACAGCAGACAAACTTTTGGCCCTGGAAACAAAGTATTTGGTTCATTGGTTGGTTGGTTGGATTTTCTGTATATAGTCAGGCTTCCTGCTTTAAAATTCTGCACATGTATTAGACCTCAATAGTTAAAATTGGGTCACTGTGTGATTTTATCATCTGTACATACTCTGTCAAAATAAACAATTTGCATTTTAAATGGGGAAAAAAAAAAGAAGTTCAGTGTCATTTTGTCTTTTTCTCTACACAACTTTGGCATTCTTTGTCAGAAGCCTGGTAAGCAGTCTTTCCCATGTAAGCAGGGTAGGATGTCTAAAACACATATAAGCTTATTTCAGACTGAAGAATTTTCTTTTGAAGAAGTTTCATAGACAGGTGTCATTCAAAAATGAGCTTTGCTCCTTACTTTACATGACATTCTCCTCATTCCTTCAAAACAAATGCAATCACTTTAATTGATTGAAGAAGTCTTCAAGGGTTTTGAATCAAATGTCCAATGTTTGATTTCTCAGCTACAGCATATCAACACTCACAAGTTTGTACCAGTGACATACTTGGTTTTATATCTGTCTTTTAAAATTAAAATATATTTTTCTGGTGTTATTACTGGTTAGATAATGTCATTCTCTCTGGCTTCTTTCATGACCTTTATCACTGTCATATTTGTGAACCTAATTAATAAGATTAATTCAGGCAATTTGATAAGTCAAACAGTCTGTGGAAATGGTAATGGAAAGGAGGTGTCTTTATTTAATTTCACTCTGCTGAGGAAACAAAAACTTAAATACTAAACCAGAGAAATTATAAGAACCTCTTTTATGGAAACATAGAGAAACAACTTGAATAAGATATTATCTCTAGAAAGAGACTATAAGAAAATTATAATGAAACAAGAACCAAAATTTAAACTTTCTTAAGACAGACTAAAACTATGAGAAGTAACATCAATAACACCTCACCAAAGGACATGCTGGCACTCAAAAGTCTAACCAGTGCCTCCTCCATGAAGTGCAATCTGACCCTCTACAAACTGGGATATTTAAGTCAGAATTCACTCAGAACACTACAAATTCTTCAAGTATTGCTGTGATGGGTCCATTTGGCCCTTGCTTGAAGGCATAATCTGGAAGTGACATGTATTGTTTGTTGTCATTTGGAAGGAATGGGAACCAATCAGCATTCACGGGAATACAGACTAATTCATTGTCAAATGATAGAACCACATATTGCATGTTTTAAGGCAATGAGAGCTGAGATTTTGTATACAAGAATAAAATTAATTTCTCAGAGGACAAAAATACAACATAAGAAAATAGCTGACTGTCAGACAGTAGCTTTGAACTTGCACACTTGAAGGGTGCTGAAGATATTAATGAATGAACAGAAGAGTTTCAGTTTAATGGAAGCAAACACCATTTTAGGAGTAATTCTTGAGATATCTATTTCTGCTGAAGCACTAACCCTCATTTACTTCATCCTCTTCCAAATTTTACAAAATTGGCCATGAAAATTATGGAAAAATATCTCAAGAACGGCTGAGCACTGTCAGCCCCCTCCTGCAGACAGAATGAGAAAGAGTATTAAGAAGCAGCACTGTGAGAAAAGTCATATAATTATTCCACTGTAGAGTTTAGCACAGACTGCTTCTAAGTGGAGATGGGTTATGTGCTCAGGTTAAATTGTTCAAATACATTTAGCAAAAATAAACATTATTGCACCATCTAGCAATCTGTGTCCAATTCCTATTTACCTGATCATTAAATTCCTTTCTGATAGCTTTTACCTTGAGAAAATGTTCTGTATGTAGCAGTAAAATTGCTGAAAAGATAGAATATTACAAATCTTACACAGTTTCCTGAAAACAGACTTTTTTCTTGCAGAGATCTAGGTGCTATATACTCACTGCCTGTGTCTCTGCTGGCTGATTTCTTCACACATGGGGTATTTGAATGTTAGCATAAAGTGTCTGTTATGTTATCTCTCCTTTAATAAGGAAATTGTAAAAAAAAAGGCACATTTGGTCTTTTTAGTCTAGGCTTAAGCAGTTTGAAATTCTGCATGTGCTTGGTATGGTCTGCTGCTACTGAACAAGTTTAAAGTGCTCCTGAGGAAGATGTAGTATATTGGTTATAACCTTCACAGGAAGAAAATAGCATAGGAATGGAGAGGGATGTGCTGCACTGAGCAGTTAGCACTTCTGATCTCACCAATGCTATTTTATTAGAAGTAAATAGAGATCCACAAATCTGCCTGCCTTTTGGGGTATGTCATTAAGGAAGGCTTTTCAGTATCACAATTTGAATGGGAACAATAACAATTGAAAGACTTTAAAGATATACACTTCAGTCTGCTGTGCAATGTCTTTTCCAGCCCCTTGGAAAACTGTAATTTGGAACTAACCATTGGAAATGTCCAACGTAAATATTTAAGTTGATTATTCTTATCTTACTTGTGCATTAGCTGAAAAGACCAAGAGTCTGCCAAGCAAACAATCCTGAGGAGTTGTAACAGAAGAACAAGACATTCCAGTTACAGCAGTGAAAATACAAACAGGGTTTCTCCTAACAATTAACAAAAGAATAGAAAAAATGTGAGCATTCCAGTAGATACAAAACAGTGCAAGGGGAAGTCCTTGTCTGTTGAAAAGCAATTTTTTTCTGAAAAACTATTGATTAAATTTGAACACTTGTTGAAAAAACATATTCAAAAGTCTAATTTTCCTTTACTAGCCATAGTTATGCTTTTTGCTTCCCCAAAATTATTTTGTCTTAGGAAAGTGGTACAATTTTAATAAGGTTTGTATTTTTGTATTGTAACACTTAGACAAAAACAAACAAAAAAAAGGCGGGGTTGGGGTTTTTTTGTTGTTTTGTTGTATTTATTGGTTGTATTTTTTGGTTTTTGTTGTTTTGTTGTTTTTATTGATTGTATACAATATGAGGCTGCTCTCTGGGTTCCTCATTCACGCAGGAGGAGTGCTTATCAAAGTGGATAGCTCCATTTGTGGCAGAGCCTTGAAGGATAATTTTCCCATGTCACAGTGGGCACCATTACGCACGATGCTGTGTCAGACTGGTTGTGTCACTCTCAGCATTCACGTGACAGGAATGCATAGAAGTTCCACAGGAGGACCTTCCCTGCCTTGTGGGTTGGTCTGCACAGAATCCCACTCTGGAAATGTGGCTATGGAGCAAGCCCCTCTACATCTAATGGCACCATGACTGCACGTAACACTACAGAGATATTTCATAAGATATTCCAGAGACATTTCCAGCTTACCTAAATCCACTGCACCACATCAAGTGTGGTATTTGATTCATCCAGTGTTCCACCTCTGCCCATCTATAAACACTGTAGAGTTCCCAAACCCAGCTTTGTCTCAGTGTGATAGATAATAATACTGCTGTGCTTTTTTCAAAAGACTTTCTAAGAGCCTCCATATGCCCATTGCCAGCACAGCCCATACACTTCATCAAGAACAGCTGGCTTAGAATCTGTAACTCTAGAGAGCATTTTCTTAATTTATTTTATTGTTTTAATTGTGGTTACTGAGGAATATCTTCTTCAGCATAAAAAAAACTAGCTTAAATTGAGCCAAACTATTTCAAAAAATAGTAACAGGGAAATAACTCCTGAGAATATTCTTTTACCAAAGGTGAAATTAAAGTTGAGTGGCATATTCAGATATTCCTGCACATGAAGAATTCCACTTAGTTTAACAATTGAATATTCTGAAGCAGTTAATTATTGTTGCTGAGATACATATTTGAAATGTGAAAAATTGTGTAAAAATAAGTAGAGATAAATCAAATGGGGACTAGAACAATTGTTATTGACCTACTGAGAAGAAATTAATGAAAAAATCTGGACTAAATGTTTCTACAGAAATTTTAAAAATCAAAAATGATGATGCATGTTTAGGAGATAGCATATATATTGATAAAAATTCTTCTAAATTATAAGAAAAATCTTCCAGAGAGAAAGCACATTATATTTATGTGGTTTTTACATATACATATATATATTTGTGTGTGTGTGTATCCACATGTATGTGTACCTGTGTGTGTACATATACATTGTTGGGTGTGTACACACATATATTTTGTGTAAATGTATGAAATGTGTGTATTACTTTGCAGTGTCACATAGTAGCAGCAATGTCCGTGCAGCTGAGCACACCAAGACACACTTGTCCCTGAAGTCTATTCACATCTCGTACATACTCCCAGAAATGAACGTAGTGTCTGCAGCACAAGACAGATCCCTTCCCTTCTTCCTTCCCTCTGAATGTGCCATCTGACCTAAGGGCTCCTCAAAACAACCTAACACATGTTGCTGTGGTTTCCTGGTTATAAAGCTGGAGCACTTCTCCCTCTCTTTTCATCACAAAGTCCAGCAATAATCTGTTTCTTTTTCGTGTGTCCAAAATCCCTCCATGATAGTTTCCATTCAATTCTCCACTGATATTACAGATTCATTGACTATTTTTCTTTTCTTCACTATGAAAAAATAATCCTCCTGCAGAAACACAGTGCCTTTGAGTACTCTCCACACTCTGATTTTGTCCTTAATATAATTTCCCTTCTTCTTTCTCTTTTAACTGTAGCCATGTCCTAATTTTAGGTTATTGAACTTAGTCCATCAAATCTACTTCTACAAAGAAACATTCCTCTCCCACATAATTATCTTTCCATCATCTCTTTTAACTGTAGAGTGGTCCAGCGCTATGTTTTCATTTGGGCCCTGTATATTTTGATTTCTGCATGCAGTTACTGAGGGATTTTTCCCTCACAAAAGGGTATTTATTTTATGATGATTACCTGATGATGGGATAAATGGTTTTTCCCACTAAGCTAGCACCAGAAATTAGACATCTAGCTTCTTGTGCTCCAGATGTACAAAGATCTGTGGAAATTAGAGGAAGTCCATTCAAGAACTGGAATGAAAGTTAGAGGAGGAATATTTGAGCCAAATGTGTGAGAAAAATGTCTCTCAAACTTCCTGCCAGAAAATGGGTTCCAGAGAATGAGAGTATGGCCCTGAAAGAATATTCATCTATTTCTAATTAGTGTGTCCTAGTTTGTGACTTTGGCATAAGGCATTTGGCACTGCCTCTGAGGTATCTCTTGCTGCATGACATTGAGATTCACTTTCTCAGTGCCTTTCCTTCAGTCTGAAAGGCTGGAATTTATCCTGTATATAAATATTACCTTTGCCATTTGAGGCACCTAAACAGATTAGGTGGATTTTTTTACTAAGTGTCCTACATGTTTAAACTGTCATTTAGGCTCTTGAGTACTAGGTTAATGCTGGACTAAACCTATTCAGCAAATTTCACACACCCAAAATTACATCATTTCCGACATGCCATGTAGGCAAGACCTTCCACCCACCTTACCACTCCCTGCTGAGCTGCACCTGCTACCTTGTTTGCACCTAAATCCATGCTCCAGGGATGCATGGACAGTGGGCAATAAAACTCACAGTCAGAGTTAATGATGGCCAAATGCACCCCAACAAGTCCTCAGAGAACTGGTAAGAGTGTGAGCAAATTTACAGGGAAAGGTAAAAATGCCTCAGTGAGTCTACATTAATGTTGCCAAACTATTTTTTGAAAACTAACATATTGTAGGCAATTTATAGACTACAGTATTAGTTAGTAAGATAAAATATCCAGATTCAAACAGCTAAGAAATCCCCTGTTTTCTAACCTTTCTCATGTAACCTATAAAATGTAAACCCTTTCAAAAGCAAATTTAGAAGTAGAATAGTATTTATGGGTAAAAGTAACATCAGGTTATCAGACATTAGTTTATATTCCAACGTCACTTCCCAGCTGTGAAACTCTCAAAAGTTGTGAAAATTTTAGGCTAATTCAGTAACAGTAAATTAGATTGCCCTAGATGATATTTCCTGTGTTATTAGTGTATGTGTGTGGGCCTAAAGATAATTTGCATAGTACAGTCTGTATTACAGCAAGATGGGGCAAGCACAATCTGTTTACTTTGGTTCAACAATTGCTCATTGTGTAGCCAAAGAATAGGGTGGGGCGGGTTCCTTCAGGTTCTCTCTGTTTAGCCTTTTTCTTTGAATCATTGTTGCATCTCACATTTGAGGTATGGAAAGTGGCATTATAAAACCTAAAATAATTTCTTTGAGGGCTCTCTGTTCCATTCCTGCAGCTTCTCAGCAGGACTTCTTGGCTAAAGAGTGCACCCCACTAACAGAAGACCTCTAATTCCAGGTTTGTGGTCAGAGCTCTGCCAGATCAGGTCTGTCAGTGGTTCTGTAAATAAAACAAATGAAGGGCTATAGCGTCATCCAAAATAAGATGGTATTGCTCACATCTGTGCAGGTAAAGACTTTTCCCTCACCTTCACCTACTCTGTGTGCTGCAAACAGTATATGGCTTGCACTATGCCCTGAACTGCATTCCAGTACGCCTGAGAAAGTCTTAGCAAAGTTTTGTGCCAGGCAGAACACTAGCAATTAATGAGTCAACAAAATGGGAGGCTGCTTGAAAGTGCACTCCAGCCCTCAGTTTAATATTTTAGATATATCTCTGACCGTAGGAGAGCGGGTGTCTGCAGGAGTGGGGTGTTTTGTGTGCTCTTTTTCTCCTTCATGGATTGAAATTAAGTAAAAATGAGCAAGACTAGCAGTTTCAAGCAAACTTTTCAATTGTTTATATGAACATCTTCAAAAGCAGAAGTTGATTTGTGATATCACCACCTTTCCATGCCTTTCTTGTGGTTCTTCATTCTTTATTTGCACAAATGGGGTGAATATGCATTCCTGAAACATTTTTTGGGTGTTTTAAGGTGGCACTCAAAGTTAGAAAGCATTCTGCATTAAAAGTGTTATGATTTTACTGGATACCAAATACACATTCCCTCAAGAACCTTTTATATTTGTTTTAAATGGCCTGCTGTTTTATTAAGTTAGTTGGGTTTGCCTGTGTGAAGTTTATGGCTTTCTAATGAAACCCTTATTTGGGTTTCTTTTCAGTGGAGAAGTGTCCTATGGCCTATACCATGTGTAATGTGGTCACAGCTATTTCAAAAAGTAATTCTCAGTGGACCTCAGAACAGCTTAGCCTACTTAAAAGGTGTCATTACTTCATGACCTTAATGAATGACTGTTTAACCTTCTTTAGTGGCCACAAAAAGGAGAAAAACAGAGTCCAACAATGTTGGATGACAGGATGTCCTGAGATGAGAAATACATGAGAATTTCTGCCTTTGGATCTATAAATTTATTTGTCCACTTACTGTGGAGCAGAGCCATGCAGCATGAAAAGCCACTATTTTAACTGTCTCTAATATTTTAAAGCTGAAAGCATAAAATGCTCTCAATGCTGTCATCTCTGCTTAGGCTTATATAATCAGAATTATTTCAGATATACCCAGGACAAAATATTTTTAATAATTTTTTTTTCACTGCTTCATGTGGCAAATACCAATCTGATGCTGATGCATTCAGTAGCTTTATATTCTAAGAGTGGTTTTGATTAAAGCAGCACTTTCAGGTTTATTTAGACAGCCCTTGCTCTTTTTTAAAAACAACTGATGTCCAGAAATCCTGGCACTGGTTCTGTTAAATCTCCAAACACCATTTCTCATGTCTTTTATGCACTGGACTGGGTTTAGACATTTTAGAACAACTGAGAAAGGGGCACTTAGCAGCAAAGGTGAGCAGGTCTTTGTCATACCATGCTTACTTCCAGACTGTATGGTCACAGACACAAGACACCTATGAAATCTCTTGGAGTTTAGTAATAATTTAGATTGCAACAGCAATTATCCTGGTTTTAAAATTAACCTCATCTACACATTTAGTAAAAAAGAAGGATCTAAAGATACAACTGCATTTTTGGTTTCTTTGACATAGACTTCAAAGAGCAGGGTAGACACTTTGAATATCTCAGAGCTGAGATGGTGAATTTAAGGGTATTTCAAGAGGACTAAAATTGGCTCCACCCATCAAGACTGTGCTTTAGGCTCACACATGCTGAGAATGGGCATATTAGATTTCCTCTGGGCTGCCCAAGCCAAAAGACAGCAGGCACTCAGGTGTATTTCCAATCAAGCTTGAGGCTGCCAAGAAAATCTGGTCACCTGAGAGGACACGGCCCCTCCAGGATACAAAGATATGTTTTCTTATGCTTCAGCAGTGGAATTTCAGTATAACCAGTGCCTGGGTGGCACTGCAGAGACCTCTGCCCAGGTTGTGCTGCATACCCACTTTCTGAGACCCAAATCCATTTATGATATCTGACATTGTAAATCTAAAAGTTAAAGCACCTAGGGCTATTATTATTATATGTCAAAACTCATTAAAAATGAAGACAACTGTATTCTGGCTCAGTTAAAACAAGCCAGTGTCCAGATACTGTCTCTGTTAATTCATGAAATATCTGTTGAAATTGAGATGCTCTCTCTTGGAAGAAGTTTTACTGTCTTTTGTGTAAGGAAATTTCCATTGGTACCTGAGTAAAAAAAAATTTGGTCAGAAAGATATAAAATAGCTAAAAGAAGATTGTTACCAATTAAAAATGTGTTTCTTTTTTCTGTACAGGAGAAAGAATAAGCAGATGGCATAATAAGATGAGAACAAGGGGAAATTTACAGATCAAAATATCTAATTTTCTGTATTAAATGGAGCAAATTACTTCAGGAGGTAATAAACAAAAAATTAAAAGATGAGAGAGAACAGTTACTTGGCTTTTCCTTATCAGCATGCACGGTAGTGGAGATAAATGCTGACGTTACCCATTGTTCTGGTCTGGTTTCCTTTTTGACTGTCCTGGAAAACTCTTACTAAAACATTGACAATTGATGGAAGTTCACAGTACAAGCAACTTGATTTTTTGTTTGAGAAATAAAAATCAGAAACCATTTAAAAACTTTATTAATTTAACTTCCTCCTTGAATCTTTAGGTCATGTTGTGCATGTCTTTGCAAAGCAAACACTGAAGAAAGCAACAGTCAGACACTCCCTGTAAAAGTCTTAAAAATCCTTACTTTCAGATACAAATGTGCTCATTGACTGTATAATTCCGGGGTTTGCAGACACAAGTACATGTGTCACATCACCACACATCACCACCTCCAGGAATGTGTTTTATAAATCTGAGGAGGTCTCTGTTCAAAATTCAATTGAAAAAATATTATACTAAAGAGTGAGAGTCATATTGGTAAGGCAGACAATTGTGCTACTTCTGATCCCAGTTGTGCTAGAACTGTTCATTAATTTTATCTGTACAGACAAGCAGGGTACATGAAAGCCTTGACCAGGGATTAGTTTAGAAGTCTTCCAGCTGTATCAAAGATATGTTGAGTGAGTTGATCACATTTCTGAAGTCCTGTCTCGATTCCATACCTAGTTGAGTTTTAAAAAGCTGTCTAGATTATCAAAATGAAAAAGAGTTAAAAATTGACACCATGTTATAAATTCTTTATCTTTAAATCATTATATGAAAAAGTTCTTTAATGTCTTGGGGGAAAAAACAGTTTCAAAACTGTCACATATCCCAGGAAAAAGCAATATGTGCAGTCATTTTCCAGTTTGCTAAAAATAGGAATTAAATGCTGTTATTTTATATGTTATTTACATGAAGAACTCAGGAACACTTGTTATCAATTTAGAGGAGAGGAATTGTGTTCAAGTGTTAAAAGCAAACCAAAAAATTGGTCAAATTGTATTCTTGAGTTTATTTGGGAACTGGATTAATAAAATGAGTAGAGCAACCTAAATTTCACAGTCTGACTAATAATTACTCATACTTACAAATTCTTCTTCAGCTACAAGTTCCTCCTGCACTCTGACTGGCAATGCTGATGCTATCTTTAAGAGTAATACTTCTGCTTTTACCTTTGTACTGTCAAGCTTAGCAAGGGCAAAAGGTGAGCAGCCTGAGGAATTAAAAGGGGAAATGAAGAACAATTTTCCAACAGAAAAATTGCTTAATTAACTTATTTGGAGGAGTTATGAGATCTCAAACTTTGGTTGAATTCCTATCAGAATGCACATTTTAGTATCTCTTTAGTAGAGATGCAGAGGGAATTTGAAATCATGCAGTGTGTGAGAATAACTGGTTCATTCTTAAAGTTGTGTATCTAAAAATCTATATGTGAGAGAGATTCTGAGACACTACCATTACACAGACTGCAAATATTCCTGTCATTTCAGTATGTGCATGACGGTTGCCCAGTGGAGGATATCTCCAGTACCCCAGTGCAGGACATCCATCTCAACATTAAGTACAGTTTTTACCATTGTGCCCCAGCAGGAGGAATGCAGATGATGATGCAGTGCCTCATTGGCAAAGCAAAGAGCAAGTCAGTGCAACAGTGTCTGCTACTGATGGCAAAAAGAAATAAAGAATATATTCTGAAATGATAGCATATTCATACTGATTGCACTGGTTTTGTTTCAAATAATGCTCTGGTAATCTGAGGGGGAGGGTTCTAAAAGAACATTCATAACTTTAAAAACTCACTTTGCCCTATGTATTTTTCTTATGTCTAAGACCATATGGAGGTATTCTGAATATCTTCTCTGTGATTTATGATTTCATACTGTTTCTCACTAGGACTGAAAGATAAAAGATGCTTTCATCCAGGAACTGTATTAGAGCTCAGCAAGTGCTAATGCTGGCCCATGGTGGTATCAGCTTCTATCATCCCTATGTCTACCAATATTAGGAATGAAATCTTGGATTCACTCTCTGTAGTTAATCCTTCTTTGGCATCCTATTCATAGGAAAGAAGAATTGGATTACACAGAACTAATTTAAATTCATATCTCCCCTACATATATATAATCTTTCCTTAAAATTCTGTGCTTTCTTATAAATAAAAATATTTACATAACTCAACGTCCTAGAATGGGTTGTGTTTTTCTCTAATTGCCAATATTTCTTTACTCAATGACTTGGCTATGGCTGGACACTGTTTCTGCCTGGTGCTGACAAATTTAGATTCTGTGCCCTTGGAATGATGGAAGATGCAGCTACTAGTGGGAATCGTACAGCTGGTCATGGTGAATTGCATTTAAAATATCTTGCTCTAGTTTGGTTGCTTGGGATATTTTTTTTCTTGGAGCTCTCTTTGCTAATGAAAATTATTAGAAGATTATCTAAACCAGAATACCTTCCCAAAAACATACCAAATTTTGGAAATTTCAGACCTACTCAGAGACAAGAACCACAAACCTATTTACTGGTTTCTTTTTCTTCTCCTTTGGCCTGTTTTAAGCCCAGACACAAAGTCTGGGTGATGGTAGACATGCACAGCTTTAGTGCTGCTTTATTTTGTTTATTTCTAAATACAAGGATGAGTCGTGGGCAGTCCTGATAGCCAAAACATTGAGAAGGTCAGGGCACAAGGCACAGATTGTGTACAGCATGCTCTCCTCAGTTACACTCTGCAGGTGTGTGAGTTCCTCCTTACTAGAGAACACTAAGAAAGGATGGAAGCAGGTATGTACAGCATCTGAGTGTGCACAGGATCTCTGTGCAGGGAAAAGAACAAATTACCTTGTTTCACTGAGCTGCAGACCAGAGACTAAAATTTTTAGCTGTCAGGACAGCAAGATGCAAAAAATTCACTCAAACTTCCCTAGTCATTACATTTCATGAAATAACAAGTGAACTCAGTCTGTGCTAGAAGTTATTAGGAAATTTCAGATTCTAGCTACAAACCACAGTGCCCTGCAATTCATTATATCTTTCAGTTCTCATAATATAAACAGTTAATGTCACACTTTGAAAAAAGTGATTCTTTTTTTTTCTCCAGTCCTCAAAATCTTCCCTCCACAAAGTATCCTCTGTTGGATCAGGTGTGGAAAAATTTTTTCTCACCACAGAGTAATCTAGATTCTTTCTGATTATTAACTCTGTAAAGTAGATTATTGCCTTGGTTGCTCCATCTTATTCAGTTGAGATGGAGCTAAAATGTAAATGAAAAACAAAGTTTCTGCTGTAATCTTTGCCTTGGACTTAACCTTGAATTTCTCGAGTTCTTACCTGTCTTGTTCATTCCAGTACAAGATCTGGAACAATTTTTGCTGCATTATTTGGGACAACTATTCAAAAGTGGTGAAAATGAAAGGAATTTAACAAAAAACAAAAATTAATTTTGGAGATCTCCCATTGTGCTTACCTGTTCCTGCTCTTAAATAATTCAGGGGGTGATTAGGATGTTTATGCTCTCTGCTCTGGTACTGTCAGTACTGCTATTATGGGTGCTTGATTAATGGACTGAATTTCACACCCCAAATGCAGCCTGGCAAGAGTGGTATCCTAGTAAAAGACTCTATAATCAGACTCGTCATGGATGTTGAAAAGGATATGTAAGGCTTATTAAATTCCAGGTATCTGTTTAAGTGAATAACCCAAATGTTCATGCCCAAATAACTCACTAATAAAAGAATGTGTAAGTTGTGTTGTGAAATGGGGATTAGTAAATGAGTAAGATAAATTATGTGTTAAGGGATTAAAATGTGAAGTTATTTGTTGTGTAATTATGCCTGTCAGTGTTCTATATTAACAATTACTAGTTCTGTTGCTAATAAGATGGGAGGTTATGGTTCTATGATCCCCTGATGAGTAGAATAATAGCAGTAGGTGGATGACAGGAAGGGGAAAAAGGGGATAAAAATAAATTTAGTTAAATTCTTTATGAAAATATAGGCAACAAACTTGTCTAAGGTAGGCACAATGGAAAGAAGGTGCTAGAAGCCCAGGACTGTCAGCCTGGCAGTGAATAGAATTTACAGTGGGTGCTACAGGTGGGGTTATTAGTCCATACCGTGCATTATTTTTACAAAATAATGTTTCTTCCTCCTGTTTCTAGCTGCTTAGGAAGAGTTTGATCTTCCCTGGGCTAAGAAAGAGTCTCACTGAATTTCTTATTACCTTTTAATTTCAGAATTTTACATCTGGTCCTAAAGACATTCCATGTTCAAAGAAAGAACTGATGGAGAAGGGATTCCCCAAAAGAAAATCCTTTCACCAGTGCAGAAGTCAAGCACTGTCACTTTCAGAAAAACTGGTTTCTAAATTAAGAGATTCATAGGAAAGGTGTAATAGAGGTGCAGGGAATAGTTCTGTACTCAGAGTTTGAACAGTTTCCATGGAAGAAATGTGACACAAAGCATCCAGCTATTTCCACAGCAAGAACCCTGAAGACCCAAGAGATGGAGAGGAGACAGAGGTCTGTGGAGGAGAGGAGAAATGGATCTGCTCAGGCTTCAGAGAGGAAGGGTAAGGGGCTAAGGGGAGATCTTATTGCTGTCTGCAAAATACCTAATGTAAGGATGTAGATCTTTCTAACATAGATCACACTCATCTTTGCAGTGCACAGTGATCTGACAAGAGGCAACAAACACAAAACTTGGAAAACAAAAAATTCCAATTAGATCTCAGGAAATAATCTCCCTAAGCCATTTGTTAAAAAAAACAACAACCACAAACTGTGGATGTCCTTACTTTATAAAGGGTAAACAGGTATTTTAACATGATTCTCTCCTTAAATGCTGAAAATGTCATATTTATAATTTAAAAACCAACAAAATATCTAAATATTTGTAAAGGAAAGAATGAGTCTGGAAATACACAGAATTTCAACCAAGACCCTGAGATCTATCTTTACATAAGTCGAGATATACATTGATTTGTAAAAAGAAAGTATAAGTAGTGGAAAATTTATGATTAAAAAATTGCAGTATATGAGAAAACAGATGTGATTTAGAAAAATGGTGACAAGTAAAAAGGGAAAGACAACAGCATAAAGGAAAAAATGAAGGCCTCTGCTGATGATTATTTAGATTTTTGAGTTTTTCTTGGACTTTACCCATTTCTGCAAGAAATGATCCACACTTCTTGATATTTTAGTGAACCAGCAAGTAAGCATTTTAGCAGTTCTAAATTGTATAATAATCTTAAATTGTGGGTCTATGTATTTCATCATCTGTGAAACTTTCTTCATGTGTTTTGTTGCCAAAAGAATTCAATGGGAATTTGGATGGAAAAGATTTTCCACCGCAGAAATTTTGGTGACATTTTTCCAAAGTAAAAAAGTATAGCCTGGTCATTTTCTTGAAAGATAGATTCTGACCCACTAAAATAGAATTGGAAGCATATAGCAGCACTTTCTTACACCAAGGGATGGAATATTTAAACCCCATGAGGGGAGAAGCCATGAGAGCTCTTTTCAACAGTTTTGTTGCCTAAATCCAGGCAATACCTGGCTCTGGTTCTTGATTGGTTTGGGCTGTGATTCCCCCTAACTCTTTCCATATACAGAATTTCAGTAGGATTTCAGGAAATAGAAGATCTTAACACTGTTCCAGACCAAAACAGTTGTACACTTGTGCCAACTTTCCTACATCATTGTCTTTTACTAGGTGGCTTACTTAAAGTTTTCTCTGTGTTCTTCAGTTACAACAAAAGCAAGAGTGTTTATTATTTTCTGTCTATAATACCCTGGCAAAAGTTTATAAATCCTGTGCTATGAGCCAGGCTTCTAAAACACTACAGGTAAGAATACATTCTTCAAGTGTGATTTTAAAGGGTGAATTTTAAAATTAATAGATTTCATGTTCTTTTCTGTTTGCTGGTTCTGTTTTTCATGACTCTGGATTTCATGCCTGCAAACTTATCTTTCAGCTACAAGGCTGGAAATTTTTATTTCACTGTCTCTCTCTTTCTTTATTTTTTTTTTATTTAAATAAGGGCAGAGATATTTTCCTTAGCTTTAGTGGTAAGAAAAATATATATTTGCAAAACCCAAAAGTTTTTGTATTTATTTTATATATATATATATATATATATATATATATATATATATATATATATAAAAATGAAGAGTGTGTCTATACACCTCTTGCATGATGGTGTACCTATTTTATATTTGTGGAGGTTTTCACATATATATTTTAAATCTAGGAAGATCAAGGATGCTATTACTCTTCTAGAGAAAGTATTGCACAGCATTCTTCCTAGCTTGCATTGGAGACTGGCAGCTTTTAGAGAACATAATGTATTTGTTGCTCAACTGTGTGCTTTGTATAACTTGTCCTTTGTCCCAGAGAGAAAACTAGGTTAAACTTAATATGGTTTGTATGTAGATAGGTGTTAACAAAGAACTACATTTTGTAATCAGATCTTAGGCAACAGACCATGTATTTAATTTAGTTTGGAGGCAAAAATCCTGTCACTCTGGTAGAATTATTCTTTGAGTACATTTATTTTCGCTATTTGAGGGAGGAGGGTCATATTCTTCTCTCACTTCCTGACTTGGGGACACAAGGCACAGGTAATTCAAGTGGCTGGAGAAGTGGGAAAAAGACATTAATTTGTCAGTCATTCTGGACCCCTATTGCATATAATAGTAATTACTGCTGCTCTTACATGACATTGCTTAAAAATACATCTCACACAACCTGTCTTACACAATGCAATATAAATACACAGATGAGAAAAATGAAGCTCAAAATTGAAGGAACCAAAGTTATCATTATATTGTTAATATATAAAGAGTTCTATATAATTGATGTTCTGTACTATTCTGCTGTGGTAGATCAAATAATATTGTCATGTATCTTCTTTAATATGGGGATATTAAAGTCACATCTCACTTACTACCAAAATTTCCAGATGCACTTTGAGTTAATAAAAATGCCTGCATAAAATTATAATTGAAAAATTAATATAATCTTATTCAATCACCCACTATAGGATCTGAAAATCCATAAATTAAAAGTAATGAGATATAAACATTTTACAGAGTGAGAAAGCAGACAACCAGGAAGTGCTGAAATTATTGTTTGAACTGCTACAGTTGGAGTGTCCAACAACAGCCTGAGCAAAATGAAAAGAATATTAAGTCTTGCAAAGGATTTTCTTTCCACTAACAGACAGCATGTCTTTTATCAACTGTTCCAGCACAAAAAGAAAGTGCAAAGCAGCCTAGTTTTGACTTAAAAACTGAAACAAAAACAAAACATAATAAATAAAAAACCAACAAAACACAAAAAAACCAAGCAAGCAAACAATAACAAATGTCCACTGCCTACTGGACAGTCAAGTGAGTGGCTGTTTGGTGCCTTAGCAGGCAGGGTTAGCCAAGCTCTGCAAATAACTTAAAGACAACCATGGAGGGCTAAAAATTACTGGCAAGAATGTTGTGTATGCAGCTGAACACAACAGCAGCCAGAAGTACATTAGCAAATCAGAACACATTTGATCAAGGCCCTAACAGTCTAAATTCACTGGGATAACTCAAAATTACTCAGATGATGACTAATGTCATCTTCAACATCTACAACTATTTGTAGGGTAGCAGAAGAACTATCTACAGGTAAGGAGTAGATTTGTGAAACCTAAGTTCAGAAAAAGGTAGTTGGAGCATAAGGAGTCCTATGTTAAGGGAGTGCTTACATCAGTTAATGATGTGTTTGATACTATTAAGTAATGATGAGGGAAGACACAAAGCCTAGAGCACACAGAAGAATGACTCTGGGCTTGGTACAACTTCCTACAAAAAGGCAATGGACTTCCTTATTCAGAAATGTGCTATCCCTGGTATTTAGGCAGATGCCTTACATACAATAGAAATGCACAGTTTTAGTGGAGGATTAATTTTTTTTTTTTTGTAAAACAGATTACACCATTGTTATGCAATGCCTAAATTGCACTTAGTCAAAAACAGCTGCAGCTTGGTTTTGGTCTAGTATTCCCTTAGTTTTGTGAATAATAAAAATATCTCCCAGAGATAATTGGATCATCTGCTTAGCTGCTGCAGCCTATTTAACTCTTGTGAAGAAAAATGACTCCTAGAAATCACCATAAGCAGTCACTGACTGAACCTGCATGGTACACGTTATATGTTGAATATGATACTGTTCAGAAGAAGTTTGGACTACTGTCCTTTTCTACTTTCTGGAAAAAACATCAGAATGATGTGATAACACATCTCTGACAGCTTTTGTAGAAGAAATATTGAATGATAAGGAATCAGAAATATTCTTCATTCATGATCTGGTGGTTTGGAAATGAAGTGTTTGAACTTAATTGTTGGAAAAAAATATATTGACATAATTTTCTTTTTTAAATAATGTTCACAGAAGAAGTCAACCTTTTTACCTAAGAAGCTAAAGGACAATATATTTACAAACTCTGGCTCATGCATGACTGAGGCACAGATGTTTAACGTGATTCTCTGAATATTTTGAATTGACCAAACACAACTTCCAGAGGCTGAAAGCCCATTGTGGGGCTCAGTGATCCCCTTATCTATTCCCTCCTGTAAATTGACTACTGAATTATGCCTTGCCTGAAGCTGCTGGAGGTGTCTCTGCAGAGGACAGAGTGGCTCATCAATTCAGGTCCCAGTGGGTCAGGAGAGGAGAAAGGACAGAGCTGAGCATTCCCTCAAGAGCTCCTGGGCTTTCAGATACTCACTGAGCTGCTACTTTCTTAAAGAAAATGCAACCTAAATAACGTATGGCAAAGACAAGGAAGAGCTACTAAGCAGCAGATATTCTTTTAAGTCCTTTCTGGACAGGTCACTTTGACTGACCCTGGGTGTTTTAGCGCTGCCTCTGCCATAACTGTCCCTGTCCTGCCTGGCCTCAGAGAGAACCTGCTGAGAAAAGTGTCTGGTATGTGTGAAACTAAATTCTTCCTCCAAATCCCTCTCCATCTGGTGCTCACCTGTGCCATTCCAATCCTTGTTTTACACTTGTAGTTGGCAGCAAATTCCCTTGTACTTCATGGTTTTGTATATTAGTTAATTTCCCTTCAGAAAAAGGTGTATTTCCTTTCCTTGACTGTTTGTAATCATCCTGAAAAGTTTTTGATCACATGTTATGCTATTCCAGGGCTTTTCCCTACCGCACCAAGCAACAATATTTCAATAGTCACTTCTCAGGGTTCCTACCAAAGTGAGGGGATTAGCACCCCTAAACACAATCTGTGGGGGACAGAGTGGAATGAGGTCAGGGCAGCTACAACACACACCTCCTTCATGTCATGCTGGCTGAAGTGTCCTTTCTGTTGGTGGGAAGAGGTTTTTCTGTTCCTGTGCTTGGGAGGGGACACCTGTGAGGGGTGAAGACAGCAGCCCTGCTGTCACACCCAGGTGTAGGACACAACCCCACGGCAGGACTCACAAGCTTGGCCACAGCTCTCAGATAATGCAGCTGAGTGGAGCCAGGCAGGACACCGTGGCAAACTCAGAGTGGGAGAAGGCAGACCCAATGCATGAACCAACAGGCTGGTTGCAAAATAGTGTGTAGATATATTATTTATTTCTTCTAAAGCAATGCAAAAGTCTGAGTAGTATACCACTGACAATTAAGAAATTGGCCGTGTGTAACCATCATTGCTATTTCAGTCAGAAATTCACTTGGGAAATGTCGAGATTCCATCCTCCCTGAGAAAACTGAATTTTAATAAAGTAATTTTGAATTATTATCAGCTCACAAATCTTGAAGAAATAAGGAAAGGGAAGGGTGGCACTACGCTTCCCCTGCTAGTCTCCTATAGATAAAAGGAGAAGGAAATCCAATGATTTGTACACCACCCTCATTCCCTATGAATAAGAATCAAATTACAAAATTTGAAGAAAGAAGTTTTAGGAGACTTTCTGGTACTACCTATGTAAAATTACACTCAAATCTTAATATGTTCTGATTATGGTATAGGAAAGAATTTTTAACAAGACCTTTGATCCAGCCCATTTTATGGTGAGCACAGTTCAGTTGCTATCAGGTGGGCCCACATTTTTCCATTAGCATCTCATTATTCATTCAAACTCAGGCACAGTGATTGTTCACGGGGCATTTCCCTGGGGTCAGTATAAGTGAATTGTATATGCAAATATTTGGCTTAATGAAGTGCAGATTCAAAAGAATAGTCACAAGCCAAGAAGCCATTTTGAACAATCTGGACCATAAAAATACAAGGATGGTCATCCATGTTGACAGTTGCATGAACCAGATTAAAAAAAATTGCTACAGAAAATGACACAGCTTAATATTTTATAATATTTCACTTCACACTAACCTTGTTTTCCCAGCTCTTTGTCTCCTTTGTTAAGTGTTAACAGCATGCAAGACTTTACTGCAAGAATATCAACATCATAAACATTTTTTTTAAAAAATGTGTCTCATCAGCAAACAAATAAAATTTGCCCAAGAGAAAAATACTGAAGCCAGTCCACAGAGGAATAAAATTTTCTATAAGGTCCACAAGCTTTTTAACCTGAGAAGGAGAAAAAACAATCCTGCCTGACCAAATTATGTTAACAATCAACCACTATGAATATTTTATGCCTGAATCAAAAATATGGGCCTCATCCTGACACTCTGGTGACGCCAGAGGAGCAAAGACTTACATTAGACTTTGGTGTTTGTCTTATATTAATGCTGCAGTAAAAAGCACTTTTTAGCTCAAAAACTTAAGGCATATTACAGAAATGATGACTCTACTTCCTCTGTGCAGGTAAGAAAATAGAAAATGTGCAGTGGGAAGTGAAAAGCTGAAGTCATTTAGCAAACTAATGTTTAAATTGGGATCACAAACTTCTCATGAGTAGTACTAAGAGTACAACAGAATGCAGGTGACATCCAAGGATTTCTGGTGCCTGCAGAAATATTTGTGCTGAATACATTGGAGGAAAGAGTTTATAAATTTGAGCTAAAATTTGTTCTGGATTTAAACTGAGGGGTTTTTTTTTCTTACTTGAATTTTTTAATAGTTCTTATTGTCTGGATCCATTAGCAAATAACTGATTAAGCTTCATAGGCCACAACTTGCATATTTAATCATGAGATCATAGGTGTGAGCTATGACAGCACTATTCCTTAAAGCACACCTCTGGTCTTCATTTCCTCTGACAAGGAGATAATTGAAGAACAGAGTAGTCACTGATATTTCAATCATCAGATCACTAAAATAAGCTGCAGTTTAAGTGTTGGATTCTGCTGAGGCAATATGAGCTGTCTGCAACTTATCTAAAGTTAGATAAATTTAGATAAGTCCTCTGTGCTCTTCGTAATTTACTGGAAGAAGATTGGCAGCTGCTGAGAGCAATCCATGATTCCTATTTTACACATTTTTTAATCTTGAAAGAAATGTCCTCTGGAGGTACCTTTCTCTCTTGAAAATAAAGGACATACAGGCAACTAATTTAGAAAATATGTAAATACATATTACTAAAATTCTTGAGGAAATTCTTACATTTGTTAAAATATTCCATCAGTTGGACTCTTTTAGTGTTACTCATACAGATTTCTACATTGTCAGATAAATCCTATTTGTAGTAGTGTGTGACCTCACCTTAAAATAGTAATTCAATTAATAATTATCTCCTGCTTCACTTTTGTATCTCATTTGTTACAAGCTTTCCCTTTCCTGCTTCCTCTTGACTAATAATGAGATTGAAATCTTTCCCAGGGTTCAGATCCTTCTGCCATCACATCTCTTCACCAGCCCTGTCCCAAAACTGAGGATCCTTGCAAAACTACAAAACAAAAAGAAAATGAAAATCACATTAGTATACCATATCATTAATTACAAGAGGCATAATAAATAATAATTTTTATCTCACCTTAGTCTGCTACTACTCTTGATACATTAAGAAATATTCATAATGGCTAAAAGATGACAGCTTTTGGGCCAGTGTGGGAGGTCTCTACTGCATGTCCTCAATTCAGGGCATAGAAAGCAAATGTTCAAATGTCTTCCTGAATGAGTATTTCAAAGGTATGGACATTTCCTAGAACACCAAACACTGATAATATGATAGCATAAACTCACAGGAGAATTTTGAAAATTTCTTCATAAGCTATATTAGGTATTGATGATATTGCTCCACTTAGTAATGGAAATAGTACTGAATATATTTATATCAACCTTAAAATTGTCTACTTGAATATTTTTAATCACTTACATATAGGTTAGAGACAATTTTGCTTATGAGCAGAATATGTGTTTTTCTCTCTGTACACTGAAATGGAGAGAAAACCAAGCCCATGAAACACTAACTAACAGTTTGTGCAAAATTTCAGTCTGTCTGGGACTGAGAAACAAACTAAAAATCCCCCCCTAGTCATTGTAATTCTATTTATAGACTGTAAAGTCTATTTAACTTTGCATTTTTAAGGAATTTTTGTAGGTCAACCCAGTCCTGAAGTAAATTCAACAGACTGTGAATTAATTTGGTGTGGGCAGAGGTAAATTGGTGATTAAGTGTAAAGTGCATGTAATAACCAGCAGAGAATATTGATTATTATTTTTTGACAGTAAAGAAATTTGAGGGGGTGACTTTTTGAAAGAGTTTGTCTTGTTCCTAACAGTACTGTAACTGTGGCATAATTGGGGACTGTATATGTCTTAATTCCACCAGTCAATCCTATGCACTGCTCCACTGCCTGCTATTACGCACAATAACACTTTGAACTTTCACATGCCTATATTTATTCAACAGATGGCAGAGCTTGTGAGAGGATCAAACACCTTCCTGACAAGAGAGCAGCTCATTTTGTGCAAGGAAACTGCCAGATATCTTTACTGGATGGTAAACAAACTGATAGCCTGCTTCTTTTCCCAGGAGGAATTAGCTGCATGCAGCAGCCACAGGGAGGGCAGGGAGGCATGAGCTGCTGAATCCTGCAAGCCTTAATTCAGTGTCTGGTGAGGAGACACTGAATGTACCTAGCAGTAGGTTGCTAAGACAAAAAGTTCACCCTCAAACTCTGCATCATCTGGATAAAAAAACTTATGGAAACATTCTCTTAATTGTAATAGAGAATGAGAATGTTTCTGCAATTTTCTATACTAGCCTACAAATTCAGATTATTTGTTTAAATAAGTTCTAAAACAACTTCAGCATGGTTTTATGGCTATATCAGAACATGATGTTAAATAACAGGAGTTGCAGCAGTCCTGTATACTGAGTAATCTGTTTTGAGATAGCACCATCAGAAGCTATTATTGGAACTGGACAGTTTAAACTGTACAATATCTTTTATAGAATCTTCTTTCCATTGGAACATATTGTTTTCCTTTCTGACAGTTTTTCTAGGACTTTTCATAACAGACAATACCCCAGCATGAACTTATCACCAAAATTTTCAAAAGGCATCAGACCGAGCTCTGTAGTTCCTTTTTTCAGCTTTAAAGTGGGGTAGGACAGAATTCACTGTTTTACACCTCCAAAAAATGTTTCAAGAGGAGTAAAATAATGCTGAAAAAACAAAATATGTATTAGAGGAACCAGCATGTGTTGGTGAAACACAGAAGGAGGGGAAAGTCCAGTGGGAAGTCCTTTATAACAGCAGCAGACAGTGCTTTCTGAAGTGCCCTTGGAAGCAGAAATATGTGCACTGTTGCCCAGGTGACAAAATCCAAGTACATGGTGCCCACTGTGAATGAAACAGCTGACACTGCCTGCTCTTGTGGAGTGGCCAGTGCTAGTGACACTGAGAGCTATCACTTTGAATGGGCATGAGAAGCAAGGCTGACTTTTGTGGATCTGTGTTAATAATCTGCTGGACTAGGCAGCAGTAAAGGTATAGCTTCTCCAAGGGAGTTTTTTGTAATTAAAACTTATTTTACTTTCTACAAATACATGAGTAATTTCCATTATTTCTTTCTCTCCTATTTTTTAATGCCAAAGAAAATACATAAGGATTCTCTCAGGTTAGATCTTATTTTACCTTGGTGGTGAGGTTTAAGTGCCATTTGTTTCCTTAACCTGATTTTTAGTTTCTCTGGTTCTTTCTGATTCTTACACAGTTACATACTTAAAACATTATAGACATGCAGTACATAAAACTAACGCCTTAAAGGTGAATTGTTTTCTCCTTCTTCATCCATTCATATGTCCTAACTTGTTCTGCAAAGCATTTTTCCTAATTAAATGTTCCCTTTCACATTAATCCCTTCACATCTGCCTAGTAATCAAGAACAAATGTTTCCCATTGGTATTCTCGTGGAGTTGCTGGGCACTTACCTCTCTTGCTGCAATGTTCAGCCCTTGCTGGTTGGCTTGCATTTTCACTTGAGTTAGCAGCTGGCTTGGCTGCTAGTTACTGTTTCTCTGATTTTCTGCTCCGTGGCTTCACCAGCAGCTCATTGCCTAGCATGAAAGAGAAAACTGAACACAGAAACAAAAAAGAGAATTTACAAAGGTCCGCGTCTTCTCTTCCTCTCTGGGTTTTAGGAGGTTCAACCCTGACAACACACTCTCACATAATTATGTCTGCCCTTCTTACAGAGATAGGCTCTTTATGAAAAAGTAATAGCACATCCAAACTGGTGATGGTGTATATCTTCAATCCCTACTGATCTGAGCAGAAAGCACTTGTAGAAAGGTTAAGGATACCATGTACACCTCTCTCTTCCCTCTCCTATCTAATACGAACTAAATTATTTCAGTGTTCTTTCCTCTAATATAGGTCTGTAATCTACTGCCAGCAGCACCATCGACTTTCTCTGCTTTTCATATGCTTTAAATGGCAAGTATGATTTAAACAGAAAATGCAGGAAAAAGAAGAAAAAAACACCAAACCAAAGAATGGAAGAGACCCAAGAGGACAAGGACTTGTTCGGGGTGTTTGATATGCTTTTTCTTTTTTCATAGGTGATTACAGCTTCAGTGGAGGTTATGTGCTTGCTTGTACACACCTCTGAAAAATATTTTTCAGAAAACCTGAAATCCTGTGACATTCCAAACTTTTATTGCGGTAAAGATGCTAGGCAAAATTTCAGGGAAGGCTTAGAGCAAGAAATAGGTTTGATTGTTTCCACTACTACTACTCAGTTCCTTGGAAAACTTTTCTTTCTTTTCTCATCTATATTTATCCTAATGCCATGTGTAGATGATTCACAGCTGCTCGTGACATAAGAATGTAGGAAAATATAACTACTTCTCCTTTATCCTACATATTAGTATAGAATTTTCTTTCAATTTCGATAAAAAAAGGATTCATCTTTTATGGGAAGTATAATTCAGGAAATACAGATATATATTTGTTTAGATGATCTATTTAACTGCACTGGCTCCTTTTAACTCAGAGGCTTACTAATGCATCACCTTTCTTCACTAATAGCAGAGAGGTGAGGGGCTGCTCACTGAAGATACTCACATCTGTATATCAATGACTAACATCTACAGAAACTTGTGGTCCCTCAGAACACAGAAAAGCAAAATAGCCTTTCAGAACAATGCGGCAGACCACACTCCATTAGCTCTGTCTTGCAGCTTGCACCACATTTGCCCCATAGTTTTTTTGGAGCTGTTATCCAGTAAAAAACAAGATTGTTGCCTTGTGGCTGGGTGATCTCCAGCCCAAAAAATATTTTGATAGTGGCAAAACCAGATGTAATATTTTTCATTCCAAGATTGAAATTACAATTTTTGAGAGGAGTCCCTATCCCATTTTCAAAACACTTCTTCTTAAGCCATCACTTTTAATTTTTGATATGCAATTGTCTGAACTATAAAGATACCTAAAATTAGAAATTCCTCATTAGCACCTTAAACAGCTGTGGGAACTCAATCAGTGACATTGTTATAAACTGGTTTACCAAACATCTCTCAGGAACAGCTGAGGTGCAGTCAGCTTTTTCCTCAGGAATTAGGGTGGCCTGATTGACCACATTCCAGCCCTATTTTCTATGACTATATTACTAAGACGAGATGAAAATACTTTTAAAGACAATTTAGTTTATAAAGCTTTGAGAAGTTATTTGCAATGGCAAACAGCATCATGCAATTTCACAGCTTAAAGGAAAACAGCCTTTATGTCTGCAACAAAGCTGAAATACCTCAATCACATGCACTCTCCATGGTTCCTCAAAAATTATTTTTAAAAAATTCTTTAGCGTGTGTCAAGACACCATTAGAACAAAGTATTTCAAACCTCAAAATATTTTGGATGGAGCTCACTCACCAGCATTGTCCCCATTTCCTGGGGAGAACCATCACAGCCAAATACAAAACAATAGAATCATAGAATGATTTGGGTCAGAAAGACCTTAAAGATAATCTAGTTCCAGCCGGGCATGGGTAGAGCTTTGGGCCAAGATGGAAGTTAGCTCTATACCCACCTCCACGTGCTAGGAAATGCTGTTGGTTGCAGCAGTGCCTGCTCACAATTTTGGGAGAGGCTGTTGAACAGGGCAGCAGTGTAAGCCTTACCACAAACATCCTCAGAGCAGAGCAGATGAAGATGTCCTTCATTGTTATGGGGCTGGAATTACTGACAGTCGTGTGTAGAATATAAAGTGAGTTTAAGAGTGAGATTAAACAAGAAGTCAAACATAGCTGAATTAGTAACATTCCTTTAATCATCTGTTCTTCTGTAAAAAGAACTACATACTTATACAAGTACATATACACTTCCACATGGTTGAAATTCAGCATCTGAAATTTCAAGGAGTAATAATTTTTTAAGACATCTACACTGTGCCACCTGGAATTAGTATGAGATCTACTATAGGTCACATATATATATACACTACAGTTGAGAGTAAAATGAATCATGTCAATAATTGAAAGGATATGTCCTTCCGATGCTGCTCTGAAATACTGCTCAACTCCATATTCAGAAAAGGAATGCAAGTCCTCTTAAGAATACCCGAACTTAGCTCCAAAAAAATTTAGCTGTGCAGTTACAGTGCTCATTACAGGTAAAGGAGGGACTCTTCCTCTCCATCTGAATTTGTCCTGATATGTGGAAAGGAATTCATTACTGAAACAGAATTTGATTATGCAGCCTTGTGATTACAGGACCCACACAGGACGAGTAATCCTGGATTTCATTTTCAGGACTCCTACTGGTTAATTTTAGTTCACAAATAATCATAGGCAAGGACAATTCATGTTAAATGCAAAAATAATTATAGGCAAAGAATCAAAAATTCTTTCCTCCAAATAGAACGATGGCTGTTCTGTCTTGTCTCTCTCTGGGTCATTAGTTTCCCACAAATTTTTTTCTTTCCTTCTTTTGCTACATTTGCTACATGGCACTCTTAAATGAAGACCTGAATCTTGATAAGTTACTCCAATAGTTCTTTATTTTTTTCATGAGAAAGAACCTGATCTCCTGTAATCAGATGTAGAAAGCTTTTAAACTCTCTCAGCTTCCACTTGTGATTCAATTGCAGAAAATTATTTGCTTTTCTCACACCCTTCTTAAGTCTGTGGAAAAAATAAAGTCTTCGACAGGGCAGCAAAATGGACTCCTCATATTAGAATAGGTCTCTGGGCATGCTTGTGGTGCAAACATTAACAGTGATGTCTTTTAACCCAGAGTGGCTGGGCAAGCGCTGTGCAGCTGTCAGCCATTTAAGATGCCATTGTCAGTCACCAACATCATGCTGATTACAAGCAGAATCTCAACTGGTACAAATCCATGTAACTCCTATCAGACATCACACTCAACAGTTCTTGCCTTCTCTATGAAAATGTGCCTTCTGACTGCCATTGGCTTTAATCAGTAGCATGTTTGCTTAATGTGTCTGAGGTCTGTAATGGCATATTGAGCAATATGATAGGCATCTCGTAAGACTATCTGATCTCTTAAGGTCTGGGCTGAACTGTAACATCCCTGAAGCACTCAACCTCTTTTAATTAGTGAGTCATTTCTGTCATAGCTACCTACTGAAAGACATGTATGCCTTTCTCAAGCTCCTTCCTGTCTTAGCTTATCTGTTTTTATAATAAAGACTCACCTTAGTTATAGGAGACACAGACTTCTCATTAAGAAACTTGTAAGAACAATACCAGTTCATGTTCAGTGAGAGCATACACCCAAAACCTCTTTGTACAGTATCTCTAAAATTTCATGTTGTTCCTCTTGTTACAGTAAGTAGTTCTGCAGTGGAGGACACCATACTTTAATATATATGCACCTGTAATTACTTACATTTACCATTCTTGTTTCATACGTGTATAAAGCCCATTGACTTCATTGGGAAATTTGACTCTGCAAGTGTGGACACTCAAACTGGGATATGAGTAGGATAAATTTGGGTGGGGTTGAGTAAATTTTCTTCACAGCAGTTAGTACGGGTCTGTGTGCTGAAAACACAGGGATGTTTTGGTTGCTACTGAGCTGCACAATGAGCATGAGCTACACTACTACTGAGTTATACAAAGCCAGGACCTTTTGTCTCTCACCACACCCCACCAGTGAGGCTGGGGTGCACAAGCAGCTGGGAGGGGACACAGGTGGGACAGCTGATCCCAACTGACCAAAGAGGTATCCCACACCATATGGCATCCTGCTCAGCAGTAGCATCTGGAGGAAGAAAAAGGAAGAGGAGCATGGTTTGGTTTGTCTTTTTAGGTCACCATTGCACATGGTGGGAATCCTACTTTCCTGGAGATGTCTAAACACCTGCCTGCCGATGGGAAGAAGGGTTCCTTGCTTTGGTTGTATTCACAGCTTTTGCTTTACCAATTAAACTGTCTTTGTGTCAACTCACAAGTTTTCTCACTTTTATTCTGATTAACTCTCCCATCCACTGGGGAAAGTGTGTGAGCAGCTGTGTGGTGCTTAGTTGTCAGCTGATGTTAAATATCAACAGTCCTCTGGCACCCAGTGTGAGGCTAGAAGCATTCAAGATAATGAGAGATTTGATTGGAATATGCTTTGTATTGTTGTATTTACAGCTGTTATTGATGTTTAGCCTTGAATTGAGAAGCTTCTGTGTTTGCCATGGGGCTTGCTTGCCCCAGTATGTAGTAGAACCTAATACATTTTAGTGGCTTCTTTCTGTTCTCACTGCTTCCTGTAGTGTTTGCTGTACTGCTTATCATCTCACTCTACTGTGCCTGGGAACATTTTGATAACAGCAATGGCCGTGTGCCTGGGCTGGCACACGGCCAGGGGATCTCTGCTCTCTCTGTCCTGCTGTCCTGGACAGACTGGAACTGCAGCCAAAGGGATTGTGGCCCGTGGTTGAGTCCATGTGGAAGCAGGACACCCCAAAGCATTGGTGGCCATGGATCAGTCCACATTAGGTATATCTCAAAATGTCTGTGATGGTGGCTGTCTGTGCCAGAGCTGGTCTACTTCTGAAGGGAAGGGTTCATTCCCGTGTTAAATCCTGTGGTCTCCTCCAAAAGAAGGAAGGGTAAAAATTATAATAGAATCATTAAATGGCTGTAACCTGGGAATTGAGTTGCATGTTTAGGAATCACTATGGCAGGAGCTGCTTGAACAAATGGAGAAGCCTTACAAGAAGAAGTGCAAATACAGTAGTGACTCAACTTGAATTGCCTTTGGCACCCAGTAACTCCACATGACACACCACCTCCCCTGTCCTGAGTGATCACCATTACAAATGAAGGCCAAAGTCATGGACTAAATGAACTCAATGGACATTTTACAGACATTTCGCAGACATTTCACAGGGGTGGTCCATTGACTAACAGAATTATATCTGTGTTCTGCACCAGAAGATGGAAGGAAAGATGATGGCTAAAATTGATGTATTGGATAGTGTCAGACCTGAGCATGATGTAAATGGTGTGGAATAAGTGGTACAGAATTCACTGCTTTTGACTGGAATTGAGTTAGTTTTCTTCACAGTACGTGGTATGGGTCTATGTTCTGTACTTTTGACCAAAATCATGTTGATAACAAGGGATGGTTTAGTTCCTGCTGAAGAATTGCTTACAAAGCATCAAGGCCTTCTCACCCCACCCCACCAGCCCGAAGGCAGCTGGGAGGGGACACAGCTGGGACAGCTGTCCCCATCTGACCAAAAGGATAGCCCAAACCATACAGTGTCATGCTCAGCAGTAAATCTGAGGGAAGAAAAGGGAAGGGAGGGATGTTTTGAGTGATGGCATTTGTCACTGTTACACATTCCTGAGCCCTGATTCCCTGGAGATGGCTGAACATCTGCCTGCCCATAGGGAAGTGGTGAATGAATTCCATGTTTCACCTTTTTCTGTGCACAGCTTTACCCGTTAAACTGTCTCTATCTCAACCCACAAGTGTTCTCACTTTTACTCTCCCATTCCTCCCCATCATGACGGTGTGGGGAACGAGCGAGCAGCTGTGTGGGACTTAGTTCTGAATGGGCCTAAGCCATGACAGCAAGAAATGCCATTTGGAGCTCATTAAGCAGACACAGCTTTTACTGCCTCTAAAGCATGTTTGCTCTCGTGTTCCTACACAACGTGGGGGTACTATATGCACATGTTGTATTAAAAGTTTTGCTCTTACTTTGTTTTAGACAATGACTGGGCAACTCTCCAAATTGTTCCTTATGAAAATTTATTAAATGTAATGGTTTTGAAAGAAAGGTATTGCATGGGGTCAGATAAATGTAAAGCAGTTCCACTGGGTACCAGAGCAGTAGGAATAAAAACTGTGTGAATTAATTTTTCCTTGGCAGTTAACTCTATTCAGTACAAAATTTGTTCAGGGTTTGTTGCAGAGCTTAAATATTTGAGATTCAGATGAAATATATGTTTGTTTTTTCTAAAGCTGTCGGGGCATGCATGTGTCAGTTTTCATTAAGAATAATTTCCCTCAGGATCTTTGGCTTAAGTTAACCTTCAGACCTCCACCGACCCCTTCCAAGCCATCAGGGTTTCTTTTTGTGTATTGTTCCATGGATAAATGTACCTGCCAAAACCTAAGAGCTTCAGAGGATGATGTTGACTGAATGTCTAAGCAGTTCTCAAGCCTAAGAAATGTGCCCTGCAAACTACAGAAAGAAATTCCCTTCTTTCCTTTTCTCTGAAATGATCTATCTTCCCAGTATTAACAAAACAAACACTTAGGTAAGTGTATATAGCAGGGACATTTAAAAATTACTGTCTTGTTATGTTAAAGCTTCTTTCTCTAATTGTGCTATATATACTTAAGAACAATTTCCATCCTGAAAATTTAGACTTGCAAATAAATGACAAAGTACAGATCTGGCGTTTCTTGAAATGTATGGAAAGGAATCTATTAACTTGACATTGTACAGTAATATGTGGCTAAGGTGGCTTCTCTGGACAAAATGCTGCTTTTTCACTATCCTGGGAGACTTCCCAAAGACCATAAGCCCTGCTAGAGCACTGGCTGGGGCATATGATTGAACCCTGTTTCACTCTTTGCTGATTGTATAGACCACCAATTTTCTTAAGAGTTAATTTTGTTCCCTGTTCAGATGCAGCAAATAATTTTAGAGTTAGGTCATTGCTGGCAAGTAGAGGAGGACTGCTGAAAGTAAGGAAGTTTCCAGGGAAAAGCAGAGATTGAAATATTATTCAAGGAACCTTCTGCCTAAAAATCATGAGGTTATTGTAACATAGCGTTCTGGTTCACACGATCCACTGATGTTAGTCAGTAAGGAATGCTGAAATGTTTTGATTTGAAGGCTGTGTTGGAAATGAATAATTCACTTCAGTTTTGCACCCATGAGTTGAGAAATGAATGTGCAATACACACTTCTCTCATACAATGCTTTAATGAAAGATCTTATTTTCTTTCTCTTAGATGAAATCCCACAATTAGCTTTTTTGTAAAGAGCTATCAAAAAAGTCTTTTGCTGAAGGACCAAGGCAAGGGATCAGCTCACAATAAATCACACCAGTAACTGATACTCTAATGTCCATTGTTTAGCAATCTGAAACGTCAAAATTGATAGATTTTTGTAAACATATCACTCACAGTGAGGTTTATCTAAATGTATTACTAAAAAGATAATAAAACATTTTTCAGTCATGCATTTACTAGCTGCAGAATTCCCTGAAAGTTATGTACTGAGCTCTATACATATCTACAGGTTGGGTTATGAAAAAATAAATTCAGAGGAGGTATGTATTCAGTACTAGATATTGTCCCTCTCTCAGCTCACTCCATTTGCCTTTTGGATGGCCTGGATAAGAGTACAGCCCTGAGCTGGGTGAAATCTGCCCCTTATAATTCACAATTTTCATAACAGAGGTAGGCTAAATCTATTCTTAGGAAGATATTTTTTCCTCTCAACCAGGATTTCTTGTATGTTCATCATATCAGTGATATTGCAGTTTCAGACTTTACCCATGTTTCAAAGCTTCTCTGAATTCTGCTTGTGATATGTCAATAGCCAAACTAGAGTTAAACAAACTCCCTCAGGAACATGAACAGGTCTGGTCATGACAGCAAAGTGCACCATGGTTATTAAGTATTTTAATGAGTTTAAAGGAAGATACCTTCTTAGAAACATTTAAAGTAAAAAATATGTTCACGAAAGTGCTATACAAAAGGTTCCAAACTGCCTCCCCCTCAGCCATGGTCTGCTGGTTACCCAATTTAAATATCAGTGACCCCATCTGGAAAAATTCCTAAGAGAGAGAGGAAAATATAGAGCATGTCTATGTGGTCAGGAGATGGATGTCATTCCCCTGCTCTGTCCATGGCTTAGGGCCACTGAGCTGTTATTCCGGACTGTTCCACCAGGCTCAGGGCCAGATCTTCCCAGCATACCTAGCCCAAAAGAGATTTAGGACACATCTCAGAACTGTAAAATGCACCCTGTTTCCCTGATATTTTTATGTCTGTCATATGGAGCCCATTAGAAATTAAGGAACAAGATCAGTGATTTCCAATAAACCTTTATATAGGTATTGAAAAATAATGGACCTCACTAAAGTATTCCGGACTCCAGTTCCCACTCAACAGTTTTCTGTGAAGTATTGTCTATTAAATGGCCAGGCAGTTTCCTCTGAAGCAATACTTTTAGAGTCATTGCAAAATGAGTTGGAACTCTCTGACTGAAATTTGGCTCTGAACTAAGATTTAACCTCAAAATTAATCTTTTCTTTTTGGAATAATTCAAAATGACACCAATGAACCAACACTGTTCAGTGCTAGCTTGTGTCTCCAACTGTTACTAATTATTGCATAACATCTATTTTTAACATGAAATCCCCCATCTCCAGCTCTCCTCACACCTTTGCTGGTCATTATTTTTCATATAATAGGATTCCCTCCATTAGCCTAAAGTTGTAAAATGTGTCACCTGGTATAGGTTAGCTGCCAAGGCTTCCTCTAGAGGCAATGGAAAAAGTCAGGTGCAAATAAATTAATTACTTTTGTTATTCTATCTTATTATATCATTGTCTCTGGTACAAGACTCTATCTCCATCAACTACCAGGGAAATACTGACTATCACCTACACACCTGACTTGTAGGTGCCTAAAATCCATTTAGATAAATCCCATTATTTGTCCAGATAAGGTATCATACAATAATGATCATAACCTAAAATTCTGCAGTTACAATCTCATAGAACCAGTCTATGAAAATAAACCAAAATTCACTCTAATGCAGTTTGTCCAAAACAATCAGCTATATCTAGCAGTATATTTTTATTGTTTATCATTACTTAAAACTGTCTAGTGCTGCAAATGTTACTCTGTTTCTGGTAATATTAGGGGGAATTGTGAGTGCTCATTATCAGAAATAAATCTTATTTTCTCTTGCATTTAGTACGCACAAAGGAATACCAGCATATTTTTGTGCTATTTCCTGGACCAGTCATACCCTATTAAAGGTAACGAAATTCATGATGAGAAAAGCACCATGGTTCTCCTAAATTCTGGGAGTTTGGCTCAGAAAGACTGGACTGTGATACTTGAAAGGATCTCAGAAAAGGATGAATGGTAAATCAATGTACAACTACTCCCTAAACAGAAAGTTCATCTTGACTCACTCCTTTTGCAGTATTGCCCTTGGCTTAACCTGCAGTGGGAAGGACCAGACCTAACCACAGTGGCCTGACCAGAGCTGTGTTAAGCCCAAAACCATGAAGTGCATGATGTGAATGGAATGTGTGCACTTTACTGGTTCTTCCATTCCCTTTACCTTCAGTCACCTGGCCCTCACACCACCCTTCCATAGAATAGGGGAATTTTCCTTAGCCATGCTGAAGAATTTGAAGATTTACAGAGAAATGTCACTGTTTTGGGACCCTAATGGGATGAGAGTTGTGTAGCTAACCCTTTGGAGAGGGTTGATAAACTACATTGGAAATGCCCTATTTTTAACTGGAATTGTTTGGTAGATTTACAAATAAAATGTTCTCAGAATCTTTTGGTGTACGAACAAAAAAAAATGCTGCCAAAAATATGTCCTTATATGAAAATCTAGCATGCTGGAAGTAGATTAGCTGATTTCCACTCCTATACCCTTGACAACTGAGCAGAATTATACCAAACAAGTTCCTTATGGATTGGGTTCTAATTGAAGCACCTCAGCTGTCCAGAGAGGTGCAGAAACAGAAATACAGAATTTAAGATCTAGTCTTATTTCACTCTATTCTGGTTTAATGGGGAGCTGCAGATTGGAGGGTGAGCTGTGGGATTATTATATCTGCAAGTGTGTTTACAGATACAGTATTGATTTCCTTGCTCACTAAGAGCATTTCTGTACTGCCACTGCTTGCAATAAACAACCCTGCAAGAGCCTACATGGTTGTGAAGCCATGATGCATTATTTAACAGGACCTAATCAATATAAAACAAGCATTCCCTTTGTTACAGGAGTGCTATTGACAGAATGCTTCTCACTTTTAATTTTTTATTATTTTGCATCGATTGCTGTAGCCCTGCATAGTCTTCAACAACATATACTGAGCTAGACCTGACCACAAATCTCACTTTATATAAAAAAACAGATTGCCCCATTTTAGCACAGTATTAATTTGAAAGAATATCCAGCATTCTAAGAAATCAATACAAGCATAGCCATTAACTTCAATGGAAGAAAAAACATGTCTTTGATCAGGTATAAAAATCAGTCCATTTAACCATCTCTGAAATAAAAAATTAATACCAAAAAAAACCCCAGTCTTTCCTATTCCCAAATAAGTCCTTGACTTAAGAGTTCACCTGGCAAGAATACACAGAATTTGGATTACTTGGTTAAGAGTAGAAAAAAAATAATTTTGCCACTGCTAATTTCAAAACTAATATTCTCTACTGTGTCTCATATTTGCCTGCAGTTCTACTAATGCCAGGTCCGTAACATCATTCAAATGACAGCAAACAAGTGCAAGATGGGGTTTATAAAGCTGGACAGTCTTACACATATCTCATTTATACTCTCTTAAAGATCTTCACCCAGTTCAGTGGGAGCAGAGATGGAGTAGGCAAAGACCCTACTAAAATTTCCACACCCACTTCTCGGACCTTCCTTTTAAAGAATTTGCTTAATTAGTGAAGTTTTAGGATCTTCATAATAAAACTCATGAGCATAATTGTCAACCACCCTATTCCAGGCTCATGGTCTCAACTGGCAGCTATTAACTGCTAATGTGACATTTAGGGAATCAGATAATTGACACACAGATATCTAAAAAACCCACTAAATTAATCTGTTGTTTGAGTACATTTATTTTCAATTTTATAAAAGGAAAAATACAGCTTTTTTCTTTCAGTTTAAAGTTAAAGCTTTACACTAAAAACTGAACTCTAAAAGTAACATAACCTGGTTATTTTGACCCTTCCTGTGTTTACTGTAGTGAGGGTTTTAGATATTGCTCCTAGTTGAATGACAACTGATTTATCATTAAAAACTGAAAATTTTTATGAAGAAAAGGATGAGGAATGTTGTGTCTGACATTTTGGAAAGTGACAAAAATGGCAAGTAAAATAAATATGAAGCATATAAAGGCAAGTCCCAAATATGAAGTGGGAAGGATTTTATCTCTAGCTCAGAAGAGATACTTCACTACTATCTGAAATTTGTTTTGAAGAAAGAATAAACTGGGAGAAGATGTGTTTTGCTAGTTAGGAGGTGAGATGGAGAAGATAGGAGCAGAGGATTTCATATTGTTGTTTTACTATTAAATAACCACTAGGCGTTCGTTCCTGAATGTAAAGTGGTGTGAGGATGTCCCTTTTAAGTCACTCACTATTAAAGAAGTCATGACAAATTGCAAACATCATAGGTATCTAAAAAAGTTTACAAATATTTTGTAATTGTTTAGTAGTATACACTGCTACACCATTCTATTAGCAGACAAAGAAAAACAATTTTTAAAAGGAGAGATGAGAAAAGAAGATATTTTGCAGAACCTTTAAGCTTATACCTCATAGCATCAATCACAGTGAAGAGCACAGCTTGCCAGAGGCATTTCCTTTGTAATCCAGAGGACCATCTGTACAGTGTTATGGAATACAGCAAGCAGAAGCTTTCATACTGCTGCCTGTGCCCATGTGCATGTACACACCTACTGCAAGAGCCAAGGGGATACCAAGGGGAGAAGGCACCACAGGTGCTCACTTTATAAAGGATACACTGGATATTAGTCATACAAAGTTCAAAATTTGTCCCAGTCACCACCCTTGAATACTCAGAAGTCTTCCTGTGTGGGTGTGAAGGCTTGCCATACCCAGGTTCCCAAATTCAGGAGAGTGGGACAATTATTCTTTGAAAAACTTTGACAGCCCAAGAGGGGTCTCATGCGAAGTGACAGGGAACACTGAACTAGGAGTATGCTCCCTATCTGGCAGGCCATATAGAGGCAGTTTAGCCAAATTATTAGAATTGCAAGTGCCTTTCTTAATGAGGGAGAGACACTCTGGGATCTGCAAAGAGATCCAAAATAGCAGATAAGCCAGAATGGCCAAGTGGACTTAGCTGGTTTGTATTTTGTGGTAGGAAATCCAGTTGTTTCATCTTGGTTAGATAGACATAAGGCTATGCAGATCTTCAGAGGTGCAAAATCATCTCTCTCAAGGAGAAGGAAGAAATTAACTGAAACTCTGAAGCAGGAAGGTAAACCCATGAAGTAGGCTGAATGCTCCTGCCAAACAGGCACCAAAGGACAGAAGATAGATGCAAAACAAGCCTCAAGGCTGCCAAAGCACTGAAATTCTGACAAAGCAGCACCACAAAAACTTAAAGGTATGCTGATGGCTTTAGAAACAGAGCCAACCTGCCTGAATAGGTTAACTTCAGCTAAAGATTTAATTCCAAGCTTGTACAATTTTGCAATCGCAAGATTCTCTCTCATGTCATGACCTAGAACAAATTCTCTGTATTGGCCTTTTTTATATTACTTTCTAATTCTAAGAAAATTCATATTATTCTGTTAGGATTCTATCAACTTTATTTCCTTCTCTCTCCTTATTCTGGGAGCCATCCAGTAAGAAGCACTGTCGATACTACTATATATCTGAAAAGATAAACACTTGGCAACTTGGCAACACTCAAGCATTCTTCATCCTGATTCTTTTATGCATCGTAAGGATCTGCTCAGAACACCCACATACATGCACAAACATTGTGTCACTCACACATAATACACTCCTTTTTCCAACCACAATTTTTCCTTTCCCAACAGTTCCAACTATAATTCACTGGCAGAGCAAAATGTTAGAATAAGCATCTCATTTATCACTGGACAAAGACAGGCCTTTACTTCTCCTCAGCCCTAAAGGCCAAAGTCGAACTGTTTGCATCTCATTTGTCATAAACTTCCAGTAGATGAGTTAGTTTATATCTGGGTGGACTGAGACAGGCTGGAGCTTACTGCAGTGAGGTTTTTTGTTGTTTTAGTCAGGATGGGGGCAGAACTCACAGTTCTAAAGCTTTACTTTCACTGCTGAGCAAGTCTGACTTTATCCTGCCTGAAAGAACAGAAGAGCTGTGGTTCAGAAGGGCTCCCTAGGGTGCTCTGGCTAAGTAATTACAGTAACTTGCATAATACCTCTCATCAAGAAACTGCATTTTTGCAGCAAGAAGAGGAGACTTGTTCCATTCACAGCAGAGACTGAAAAAAAACCCCAAAAAACAAAAACATCAGTCTTCAGTACTAAACTGCCCATAATCCATTTTACCTTACCAACACAAGGGCAGAAAAACTGGGAAAAAAATAAATGAAAAGTGCTACTGGGGGACTAGAAATGATGTTATTCTTTTTTGTCTCAGTTTGGTAGAAGGGAGCCCTCAGGAAGAGTTTACGTAAGGATTGGTTGGTGACCCCTGAACAGCAGACCTCTCTTAGAAGCTATCTCTCAGTTCTTTACTGCCAAATTCACAATTCTGCTACCTCCCAATCAAGGATTGTGCCTGAGGCTTGCTCTTCTGCTCCTCACCTGCTTGGTACATGCAGATGCCTGCATGTGTCTCAAAAATTGAGTTTGTGCAAGTTGCTCCTTCCATCAGCCCCGTGTCAGTCCTGCTCCCTCAAGAGATGGGGACACATCCATGATGCTCTCCAAATGACACCTCTCCAGGCCGTTCACAGACCATGAAATCCAACAAGGACCTTTCATGGACTCCAGGGAACTGAGGCTCTCAGGATGCCAGGAGAGAGTCAAGACAACAATGACTTGGGCTCTTATTCATAAGCTGGGAGAATCCTTAGTAAAACCATAGTTATATCACATGCAAATTAGGAGTATAGTAAAAAGGAATTTAAAAAAAAATGTGTCTCCATAGCATATTTCTTGGAAGGTAGAGACAGGGGTTCTCCACTGGCAGGAGAGCCTTCTGCCCCCACCCTTTAGGGAAGCTCCCCAGCCAGTGAATTGCTGGCTGCAAGACTGACTGCATCACCTGCTGGCTTTATTAATGGTGTACAAGTCCAGCATGCTATTTCTCTGGCTTTGATTTTAATGAAAATATATTTGGTACATAAAATTGAAATGCTTTGTTTTATGGGGAAAAAAAATCCCATTCTGTACCCCAAAAACCTACTTCTAACTAATTTCATTTCTTTTTCACGTAGCAAAAGCAAGGATATGTTTATTTAGACTTAGCTCAAGACAAGCTGATTTCCATTTTTAAAAGATCATTGGCATTTAAAAGGGTACAATACAGTGTTTTGTTAATGAATCCCTATTCCATTCCCTGCCCTTTATATGAGACTTAATAAATTAAAAATTTTAAACTGTGACAACTTTTACTGAGATCCTGAAATGTCCATAAAATTTATTTGATGAGAAAGCTTAGTCTTATATATTCATTCTCTATTCATGAGATACAACGTATTTTTACATTTCCAATTTTTAAAGGTTCTGCTTTTCTCCACAGAAATTAATTGGGTCTGTTCTCCACCTATTTTAACCTTTTTATCCAAGCTCAAGGATGCCAAGGTTCTGCTTAGTGCATAAAACATCTGATATTTTGAAAGAATAAAAAAATTCCTTTTCTTTTCTTGGTGAAGTGTATATTTAAGGATGAATAAACCATTTTAAAATTTCAGCAGCAGCACTTAGCCAAGAATGCAGAGATTGATAGTTTCTCAAAAAATTAAGATTATTTTAGGACATATTTGGTTAACAAAATATCTCAGGTTTCCCACCCAGCCTCAACAGTTGGCTTTTGCTGCACTAACCACTGCTGTTAAATTATATAGTGCACACTACACTTATGATGGACATGGTTATGATGGACAATTGGTTATAGCAGACAAAAACAGATCTCCCAAACCAAACATATTAAGTTTAAGACATTCCTCTCTGGTTATAACAGACAAACATTGGCCACAATGCCATTTTCTGGGCTTTTTCTCAACCCTGTAAGTGTACTGAATAGAATTGGGATCTAGGGAGGAAAGTTACAGGAATACTGTGTTTTCAAAATAGATTGAGCCTTAAGCCAAAGACTGAACGAGATGGTAAAAGAGGTTATGCCAGACTAGCCCTTTCTGCCAGCCCGATTGACCACTGCACACTAGATAAACCCAGAATTTTCTATCATCTGATCTCTCCTGCTCTTAGAGCCAGCCTCAGTGAATGCAGCACCATGGAGATTCAGAAGGACTCCAATCTCCACTCCTTTGTGGGGCTCTTCCTCAGATGTCACAGCCTGTCCTGGGCATGCAAAATGCCACAAACAAAAGGGTACACCAATTGACAGAATAATTTTCCAGGTAACCCTTTGCATCCTGTTTATATTCACATTTGTTAAGAGTGCAAGGGGGCTCAGTGTGTGAGTTAAAATGTACCCATTTCAAATAGAAAGGAGAATCTTGTGACCTGTCAAGAAATGTGAAATATTTATGATCTAGAGCTCATGAAAGAATTGCATGTTAGGCTCAGTCAGAATCTCATGAGATTTTCATGACATTAACCCAATCCCAACAGCTATTGCAGATAACAAACATTTAAATGATTGTACAGGTCCACTTCTTACATAGCACATTTCCTGGCTAAATTTCAAAAACTAAACAATCAATTGTGGGTGTTGAAGTGGAAGTTATTTTTTAGGTCTGCTTTTAAACAAAAGGCAAAGTCACTTTGCTTTTCATTTCTATTAGAGGCAAACTGTTTGACTTTAAACCTTTTGATCAGAAGAATAAGGACATAAGGACCTTACTCACCTGAGTTCCTCATTGGTCTCTTGGCAATAAAACACCTTACCCTTTTTGAAAGGCTTTAGTACACACTTTTCCTCAGTAGCCACACATTTGTTTTTATAAATGGGCCTTGCAGCAGACCTTTCCTTGCCATCATATGTCACTTAGCAGAGCTAGTTCTGGAGGAACCTTGCCTGTCTGAAGCTGAAAAACTCCCACTCTGCTTTATGACTTATAAGAGAGTAATAAATAAGGACATAAAAATTCACACTTCTCCATTCACAAGCACCCACCCACACCTATGAAACAGCTTTGGTAGAAATAGAGAGGTTCTGTATTTGCATGACTAATGTCCTGCAAGAGGGCACCCAGTCATCTGATGATAAAGGAGAAGAAAGCTGACCCAAAATGTAATTCTGCATTTCAATAGGAAGTTTCATTTCATTCTATATGTTCTGTGGGATCAAGGTCTGTTAAGGCACAGTCTTGGTTTCCTGATATCTAAAAGCAAAAATGAATACTTGTTACATTTGGTAACAAGAATGATGTTACCTTTGAATTTTAGTTATTCCCTATATGACCTCTCTGCAAAATAGTGATGAACATCCCAAGCCAGCACAAAGTACATTGGAAGTTCTTTATGTAATACCTAAAGCAAAGTTCCAGAAAAAAAGCTGAAAATAAAACATAGAATCATAGAATATCATGATCTAGAGGGAGCCCACAAGGATCACAAAATCCAAACACTGACACGCAGGACAGGACAATTCCAAAATCCATACCATCTCCCTAAAAGCAGAATCTAAAATCTTCTTGAACTCTGTCAGATTTGGTGCCATGACCACTTCCCTGGAGAGCCCATTCCAGTGCCCAACCACCCTCTGAGTGGGGCACCTTTTCCTGATGTGCAAACTAAACCTCCCTTGACTCAGCTTCATGCCGTTCCCTCTGGTGCTGTCACTGGTCACCAGAGAGAAGAGAGCAGTGTCTGTCCCTTCTCTTCCCCTTGTAAGGAAGTTCTAAACTGCAATGAAGTCTGCCCTCAGTCTCCTCTCCAGGCCAGACACACCAAGTGACCTCAGGCTTAATGCTTCCCCTCAAGGCCCTTCACAATCTTTGTAGCCAGTGCTTGAATGCTTTCTAACAGCTCTGTACTTTTCTTCTATTGTAGCACCCAAAATTGCCCCCAGCACTCGAGGTGAGCCCAGGGGAGAGCAGAGCAGAGCAGGACAATGCCCTCCCTTGCCCTGCTGGCCATGTTGTGCCTGATGCCCCCCAGGACAGGGCTGGCCCTCCTGGCTGCCAGGGCACTGCTGGCTCAGGTTCAGCTTGCCATCAATGAGGACTCTGAGATCACTTTCCACAGGGCTGCTCTCTGGCCTGTTGTTCCCCAGTCTGTGCAGATGTCCAGAATCTTCCAGGTGCAGAATTTGGCACTTTTTGTTGTTAAACTTCACACAGTTGATAATTTACATCTTCTGAAATATGACGGCAAAATATTTGTCATCCAAAATATTCTGGTGTGACAGCACACATTCAGAAAGATGAACTTCACATAGTGATTTTCCAGGCAGTAGATGCTTTCCACTCATACGCATCTTCCTTCTTTGTCATAAAACAAGGGCATCACAAAACAGTGATTGTCTACAGATTGTTTCATTTCAACAGCAAGACAGATGCCACAAGTTTGTCCAACTCTGGAGAAAAATTGCCAGCAAAATATGATCAGTGAATGATGATCATGGCAAGTCCTGTGACTGGAAACTGTGTAGAGAATATAAACTGGCAAACATATTTGCCTTCTAGAGTAATAGTAAAAAGTGTTTTCAAAATATTTTCAAATGCACTAAAATTTCCAAAACTGTAGAAAATACCTCTATTCAATTAGTCCATTCAGAGTATTTGAGGTTTTGTTGTTTTTTGGATTTTTTTTCCTGAATTTCAATATTTTAGGGTCAATTTTCTAGTTATTAAATATATTCTACCTGTATTCAAACAGTGCTAATGCACAGAATTTGAAGGACAACATGAAGTCTCACCAAGAGATGTAGTTGTCATACAGATTTCTACTCATTTAAACTATCATCGTGGCACAAAACTTAAATTACTGGACTTTTTCTTCACTGGCTAACCCCAAACCACAAGAATAAAACATAAATAAGTGAAAAACATCATTTCCCCAGAGAGTGTCTTAAATAATTGGGGGTACGTCTTGATCTCTTTTTCTTATCTATCTTCTTTTCATTTCCTTGGTTAAAGATAAAATGCTCAACAGAGGAAAAAAAGGAAGGCAAAGAAAAAAGTGCATTAAGATTACACTTGGCATTTTAAATACAACAAAAGGTACCTATAGGGATGCTTTATTGTACAGTCGAGTAAACTCCAGCTGTCAACCCTGTGATCACTTCTTCAATAGGCAAAAAGGACTCAGCTCTAACCTGGCTACATGCTGGTTCTCACCAGTAGAACAACTACTTCCTTAGGAATTGCATTTACAATTATCCCCTGAGTTTCAAAGAAAACTTTGAAAAAAAAATGTGAATAAACTTCTTAAATGAGTGGGGTTTTTTCCCTTTTCTTTCTTTTTTTTTTTTTTTTTTTTTGGCATTAAATAAAAATGCTGTTTATCTGGTTTTGTTAGAGCTAAAGTAAAACCTTTTGCCAGAGATGAAAACTTTTACAAGATAACTTGACAATCTTGTGGGTTTACTGGTTCTCTTATTATGTTCACATTAAAGAGACCTAAATATGTTAAATATGACCCTCTACCTGCAGAAGGAGGAACCACTGCATACATGGAGTCAGAGAATATGCACTGATAAAACTTTGATCACATCTTTAAATGTGATATTGTAGGGAGAAATCCCAGCTGAAGGAAATGGTATTTCTGTCATTGGCTTCAACTGGACCAAGCCATTACTATCTGATAGCAATTTCTAGATCTGTTGTGTAACTTTGTTCAAGATCCACATTTCACAGAACAAGCATAACTGAATGCTAGAAATTATTTAAAACTTTCAGCATTTTCATGAAAGATTTTCTTTTTTAGGGCCTTCTCTTTTAAATTTTGTGGTGGAAAATCGTTTAATCATATAAACTTAACTTTGAAAATCTGCATCAGTCTTACTTGAAATGTTCAATATCATGTGTTTTTTCTTCTGGCTTCTTTTTTCTTTGTTGATTTCCATCTTTATTTCCTTTTAAAATCTAAACAATAGAAAAATAAAAATAAAAAATGAGAAATGTGAGGAGGAGGAAAAGGAGAAGAATGACAATTATTTGGGAGGAGAGATGACTTTTGCCATATTCTATCTCATGCATTCAAAGTCAAAGACAAGTCAGAGACAAATTATATAGCTTCAAAACTACAAAATTGCCCTTTTTTCAGTGTTTTGCTACACTGCTTTCAAGAGAAGCCACTGTCTTTTAAAAGTTAATTTAATTTTGTATGCTGTTTCTGTTTTGACATTATCTTCTCCATTTCTAAGTCCATTTTATTAACCAATTTTTCAGAAACTTATAAAAAATTCTGCTCTGGATTTCTCCTTCATGTAGATAGGTTAAATACAGCAGAATGACAATAGCAACCTGGGCAAGGCTAGGCAGCATATGGTCTTCAGCAAAAAAAGAACCATAAATAATTTCAAAAACATTTTTACTGTGGCTTATACATTTGACAAAGCTTAGGCATCAAACCAAGCTACAGACAAATATTCAACCATTTCTTTTCAGTGACATACTTTTCCAGGTGACTGAATGCTTAATTTTCAGTTCTAAACTCAATTCTCAGTCAGTTAACTAATCTGCTCTTTCAGCCTTCCACAAGTTCATCAACCTTAAAACTTCATAAAATTCTCTTGACTTGTTTTGCCATAATTCCTAAAGCAATCAATAGTCTGTGTGTTTATATGAAAATACGTTTTTCAAAAGTCTGAAATCTCCATTTATAGAGTTTTAAGGAAAGGGTTAACTGTTAAAATGACTGGCTCAAAGCATGAGGGGAGCTGTCTGAGACATTTTTTTTGCTTCAACAGTAATTCTTCTTACCTTATAATCCCATTGAAAAATTTTAATGTAAACATGCACGAATGGAAATATGAAACATGAGGAGTGGTGTTGTACAAAAAAATTCTCTGTTATATAGAAGAATCAAAACAATAAAAATACCTACAAAATTACCTATTTGGTTCATGAAGGTTCTTCCTTTCTCAGGAACAGAGATTTGCAAAAAACAAAACCATATAAATATGAAAGATTTTCTAAAAAAATTCAATTTTATCTAATACAAATTCATCAGCTGTACACTTGCTTTGTGCCCACACTCGAGCAATGAGCAGAGAAAGCTTCAACTGGGATAAAAGGGGGTGGGTTGGGCAGTCAGGGAGAGCCTTGGAGGAGCACTGATTGAGAAGACTCAGAGTCTAAAGCTGTGAAGATCTGTTGCCCACAAGAAGCCACTGAAAAGGTACAGGACTCTTGAAATATGATAAATACAGCACCAGAGCTCTTGCACAAAATATTTTTTTCAGTTAAGAAAGTTTCTAACAAAGACATCAATAAGAATGGCATGGCAAAATATTTGAAAATTTTAATATCTGTACCTGAGGATACAATTAATCAGGGGTGAAGATTTACTTTTGAAAACCATTTAATCTAGTGTATCTGTTAAACATCTGTAAACACCTGCCTACCTTCTGGGGATTCAACACCCCATGGTTCTTCACTCTTTCTGCCTCAGTTCTATCTAGCAGGGAGCTGCAGCTATTTTTTGCTGCTAAAAGCACTCCCAGTTGCTAAGTGTGTCTGTGCCACTTCCTCCAGAGTGGGTGGGAGAACCTCAGCAGCACCAGGTGAGATAGAAAGAGCTCCCAAAACACGAGGTGTACAACAGGTGATGACAGGAATCTCACCAGAGCTGATCACAAAGCCCAGTACCTGAGCTGTGTGCTGCGTTAGGGACTGGCTGAGCCGCCTCAAGCCTTGCTGCAAACATCTGCTTCCCTACTCTTTCTCACTATGGCATACACTCCTCCCTTCTTGCTTCTTATTGATAGACAACTGCCTGTGAAAAATTTCGAATTCTTTTTTAAATTACTTACACCTAACTACCTCTTTAAAATGTCAAATCCCAAAAAACACTGTCCCCTTCAGTAATCATGATGTTTCAATACCAAGGGTGACTGCAGCAAGTATTCTCAGTGGTTCTTTTACCTTTTGGGATATGTTACACCACAGAACCTTAAAAGATCTCTATAGTACTCCCAAAGCCACAGAAAGCTAAAACTTTAAAATAAATTGTATTTAATACTATTTGCTTAGATGCCTTCTCTTCTAGATTTGAATTCTTTTCATTTGGTTTGTTTATAAACACTCAAAGAAAACCTTTCTACATATAACTACCTGAAATTTGAAACAATGAATGAAGTGAATGCCATAATAATGTACTGTGGCAATTTATCCCAATGTAAAAAAATGGTTGTTTATTATTATCAAATGAACCCCATTATATTGGTATTGGAGAACACAGAAGAATGGAAGCAAGAGTGTGACATGGGCAGCTGTGCACACAGATACACTATCCTCTTCCAAAGGCTGGAAAGCAGCCCTGAAAAGTAATACCTCTAGGTTTCAAAACTTCTGTTAATAGAATATTTTGATTTATGGGGTTGGGGTTTTTTTCTCATTTCATATTTATATAAATATTTAACAATACTCAAAATACATATCATTAACTTGAGTAACCAAGTAAAATTAAGCACCCATTTTGCCTAGGCACTTTCATAATATCTCTTTAGACAATCTAAGTCTTTCAGGACCAAAACCAGTTAAGGAAAATATTACCTTAAAAAAGAACTTTTAATAGCCAAATGTATTATTCTGTTCAGCCACTTAGAGATAACTAGACACATATCCTAGTAGTGGAGGTTTTCATAACCAAAAGCATAATTTGCAATATTCTGCTATTTAGATTTCTTTTGTCTTTCATGCAGTTGGAAAGAATTAACCACACAGTCAGTCATTGATAAAGATATATAATGTGTTAGATTACTTATTGGCAGTACTTTAGCTACAGAGGTAAGAATTTATCCTTTAACCATACACAGGGCTTATTACCTTTTATCAGACAGATAGCAGCAAAGCTAACAAACTAAAAACTAAAAAAAAATACTGTTGAGATGTCAAGAGCATTTCCCACTCATTACTCCTGCTTGCTCACCTCCAGGTGGGGAGAAAAAGCAGTCATTCTGTAGACAAAAACCTTCACTTTTGTCTCACTGGCATGTTCCAAGCCCATGCAGAAAACCACAGCCCATTTAGCAGAAATCTACCATTTACCATCTGGAGTATGAATCTGTCTGTTTCTGGACTTCCCACAATCACATGCTGATTTCCCAACAGGATGGTTCCTGCACAGGTATGGTTCTCAGCATAATTAATGTGTTATAAGAAATGTATTGTGCTCCTTGCTCTCAGACAGCTCCGTGCTGCCAGGGTCACATATCACCTCTCCCCTGGGCCCCCAGAATCTGCAGGAGGGCTGGGCGAGGGCCAGAGCTCAGCTGGGGGGGACAGAGCCAGCAACCCCGCTGTGGTACAGATTCATCAGCCACAGGAAGGGCACATCTGTGCGTTCCACCACTGCAGCAGCAAGGGAATTTGTGTTCTCCTGCTGGGGAGAGCAGGGTTCAAGTGCTGGCCTGCAGGGCTGTGCTAGAGCTGAGTAGGGCCCAGGCTGCCTGCAAACACACACCTGACCAGGGCTGAGCTTGTCCCCCTGCTCCAGCTGCTGCAGCTCAGCTCACAGCAGGTGAGAGCTGCTTGCTCTGTGCTCCCATGGCAGGATCAGGCGAGTCCTTAGCAATGATAGTTGGAAAAATCTTTTTTTTTCCCCTTCTGTCTTTTGCTTAGTTCAACGCTCAGACCGCTTTGAAACTTTCAATGGGATTTGTTCAGTGTCATCGGTGTTCATTTATGCTAAAGAGCCTCTATAAACCTCTCTATATTTATGAAGTTCAGGGATTTTTTTTAGTAAAACCATCTGACAACAATACCTGGGACCTATATGCAGTAAATTAAACAAAACTAAACCCTTTTAATGTCCATCTCTCTGTGCCTTCAGTTTCACAGTTACATTCTCAGTAGCCACTTTGGAAAACAAAGTTTTCCTTGAATTTGCCTTTTCCTCCTTTTATAAGTGAAATCAGTACTCACAAAACAGCAACACTCAAGGTAGACAGCCTTGGCAAATATAACTGTTCCACATATGCAGCTTATGTAATAACTCCATGTGAGGTCTGAAACTGAGGTAAACAATGGAGCCATCTCCAAAATAATGAAGCTTGGTTGAAATAAAAATAAAATCCAGTGGGACACTAGGAAAGTATTTTAGCTATAAAATCAATTAAATGCTTAGCCAGGTAAGTAGGATATAGCTCATCACTACAGTATTTTCCAAATAAAAGTATTTTTTTCTACATTGTTTCTTTATAGCAAATGATCCCTCTTCTAGACATTATTCCAGTTAAAGACCAGATTTAAACAGTTTATTTTCTGTTGTGTTGTCAATACTTGACTCAACAACACTTCAATTCATTTTCTAGCAATGTCCATTCACCAACACATAGAAAGAAATAGAAAAAGAGCTTCTCAATTTCTTTATATGATTTTAACGCCCTAAGATTTTAAAAGAAATCTTAACAAATAAAAACATTATTTTCAATGAAAGGTCAGCATATTTGATTTTGATTGCTTAAATTCCAAAGTAAGTTCATGTCAGTGGAATCACAGCTATCTTTCAATTTGCCTTTGTGTTTAAGTAATGCCTATGGTACTGAGAGAAAAGTTAATTTACTGAGAATACCTTGCAACACCGGATGTTTTTAAAGGCTGTTTTATGCAGCTGTGACAGTTGTATTAGCCCATGAAGCCAAGCTAGAGGGGGAAAAAAAGTACTTCAACCAATATAAATTATTTATTAAGTGGTACTCAGTACCAATATAATGCACTCAAGTGTCTTCTAAATTCTTTCTAAGCCTTTAATTTTATATTTATATAAAATTTATAAAGCCTTTAATAAGTAAAACTGATTAATTTTAATTTGTACCTCAGCCATATCAGAATAGAATTTAGGAGGTTATTGCAAACTGTCCAAATGGTGTAAAATAATATTTTCGCTATTCATTTGAGGTAAGAATGGATATAATGACTCCTACACATTAAGAAACTGAAAGAAGAGAGATGAGTGCTAGAATATTTCACATTTTCTAATTCAAGACACTGAAGCATTGACAACTAATAGAATGAAAATTTTGACACTTTTCATACAATAACACTCAGCTTTCAGCAACATTTAATATTTTCTATAATGTGACTATATTTTTTAGAGGAAGATATTAAGTTATTTCTGTGTGCTGAAATGAGGGTGAGAAAGCAGATAAAGAATTAATATATAGCACTGAACAACATTCCCATTTTCCTAAGATGTATTCAGCTGAGTCACATTATTATGCAAAAAAAAAAATCTTTTTCTGGTTGCAATTTTTTCTTATTGAATGTATTATGGCATAAGACTTTAATAGAAATAATATCACATTGTTTCAACTATACAATTCTAAGACCCACCATAAAAATATCCTAGGCAGCTGTTGAATCATACTTAGTCTTTGAGTTATTAACAGTCTTAGAGAGTTTCAATTGATTTGTATTCATTTAATGTCCAGAGCCATTTCTAACAGCTGAAATACATTTCAAGATATTTCTAACTTCAATCAATATCACTTATGAGTATAGTTTTTTCCTCAGAATTACTAAATATGCCAGGCTGAAAACAAGAATATTTTTTAAAATTCTAATGTTATTTTCCTAGATTATAAGAAAAAGCTAAATGCAAACTTATACTACCTATTAACAATCAAACAGTAGTGTATGAAAAACTGCAAATACTTCCATACATGTATTCACAGTATAGGCAAATCACTGTGTACTTAGCTCTTGGAAAATACTCATTTTCATTTTCTTTGCACCTCAAGAAACCAAGGTGCTTCTCTTGAAATCACCACTTACATTATCAGCAGCAACTTATGTTGCATCAAGTAATATAACATTTATTTAATTTGCAAATAATTTTACATAATCACCTTGATGTATTGAAAATCTAATACATAATAGCTCAGTCCTTAAGTGATGCTAATTAAGAAGCCCAAATCTTCCCATCCTTTTTCAGCAGTCACAATTTGAGTTCACAAAGAAATATAAGTACTCTATTATTTTAGAAAGGATCTTTGTGTACAAATATTTTCTGGTCTTACTGTGGCCACTTCTCAGTCTTTAAACATTAGTCTCATTCCGGGGTATAAGGGATTCCCAGATGAAATTTACAGTGTCATTTGAAAACTGCATCCGATGTGAGAAGCAACTAAGATCTCATTCTTGCAGCTGCCATCACAGCTCTGAATTCAGTCCACCACCAGCTCAGCACCTCAGACCACCACAGTGGCACACTGCACAGCAAATTTCTGCAGACAGATGTACTGATCTGTTTAGAAAATTTATACCTGAAGAAATATTTTCAGAGAGCTGTAAGAAGGCCTTTACCTGAAAACTGTCAGGAGTTTGCTTGCAAACACCTTTTAAAGCTCACCCAGAGGATTTGCAATAATGTATATCCACTGCTTGGATGTGGCCAACACTTTTGGAAAGATGTAGGAAAAGGTCAGAATATGTTCTCCTTTTTTTTTGTCATGACATTAACCAGACTGGGCTGCACAGTCCTGGGACAGTATCTTATTTTCTTGAAGAAAGCATAAAGTCTTGAGACTCACACCTGAAATCTGGAAGTGGATTTAAATTAAAGTGACCTCGTTTAATGCTGTTCTGCAAAGCTTCCATTGATTGATTTAGGCATCTCTTATTCAGGGAGGCGTTGCATGAATAGAGAAACATGCTCTCTGATGAGCCATTATAGGGGACAAGTCCAAATGAACCACAGTCCACCCTCTCCTCCATGAAGTCATGCCATTCTGTTTTCCTGTTTTATTTTCTTATTCTTTTGGCTAACCTTATTCTGTGACATGCAAATTAGGCTCAGAAACTTTGTGGTTGTTATCTCTGTCTCAGGAAAGGCTGAGAAAATAAAACTGATACCCCAATCAGATTTGGGGTATCAGATTTATTTGATACCTTCAATCTTCACTGTTTTTACTCTGAAAACTATACACACAAGCCCCAAAGAAGTACAACTTTCAGGGTGTTTCAGAAGCATAACTCATTCTGTCCAACATCACTAGCTCCCTTCCTCTCCTCTAATCTGCCTTCTTGACCTGCTTCTGCCTTACAGCCCTGTTCAACTTACAAGTCTGTGCTCTATTCTACTCTTGAGGAGTTTGAGTCTAACAGGAATTAAACATAAAGAGAAATGCAAGACACCTGATGCAGAAGTTAGTCTGACACAAAGTCACTCTGTAGCCAGAGTCCAGACCAAGATCCAGAGCCCCAAAGATTGAGATTGGCAGAATTTAGGAAAGTAAAACAAATTTATGCCTCTCAAAACCCATAAGCAACTCTCCTGTAATGGAGAGTTCCTGGCTGTCTGAAACAACTTTGGCACCTAAGGAAATGTCTGAAAAGGTCCTTAGGGCTGTGTTTGGAAGAACAGGTTTGGCAATATCTCCACTTATTAAAAACAGGTCAGCTGTCCCCAGGAAAGCACTGGAAACTAAGGAATTGGAAAGAAGGAGAGACATCTCTGCCAGACTGCAGGTTAGACACCAAATTCCAAGAGGCAAGACCAAGCCAGTCCTTTGCTTTCAGAAGCAGCTCCCCACTCCATGTGCTGCCTTTGCCCCATTGAGCACACACGGAGCATCCCTGTGTGACCCAGGGTGTCCCTGCCCTGCCTTCCTTGTTGGCTCCAGCAGGGAATCTGATTTAGAACCATGTGACTATAAAGTTACAATTGTACTTCTGTGAAAAACATTCCCTGATTGTTTTTAAGGCACCTTTACACTGTTGCCCAGAGTGAGAAAACAACAATAATTTAATCCAAGTGTTTATCCAGAGAATCCAGCCCTGACCAAAATAATCCATGTGGCTGTTTCATAAGGTTTTAGAAATGGCATCAGTGACATTTCTCACAGACTTCAGCTGGCAATAACTCACCAGGCATTCCAATTCATTATATTTCTCCACCCCCCTATCACAAAGGATATTTTAATTTCTATATTTTGACTCTGCTGAACACTTGAAGGCTGTATTGTTTTGTAGTCCCTAGGGCACCAGGCAAAACAAACAGAATTTCAAACTTTCCACAACCTCATGCTGTGATAACATTTTCAGTTTATCCTTATATTTTAAAGTCTGTCTCCAGTCATCAGGATTGAGAACATGGGCTAAACTTCTGCTGCACAAGATTTATTCACTTTTTAATCCTGTGTGGCTGTAAATTGCCCCTAAAACCACAGATTGTTACCTCTTTATAATTTAGGGGCATATGACTCACTTTCTGCCATTTTACCAAAACAATTTTTGACCTGGTAAAAGGGAGAACATAAGGGATCTTGGTTGTGGAGAGAACAAAAACAGTGAAAACACTTGTAAAAGAGACAAGATTTTTGTAGTAATAGTACTGATATTAGTATGCTTGCAAGTATTGACATTAAACAAAGAAACAAACTTAAGAAAATTAGTAATGTCTGTGTTCAGCTTTAGTACCTTGTTTCTTTGCTGAGGCTGTCCTCAAACAGCCTTCACTATGTGTCTCTCTGGTTTCTTGTACTCCAGTTCTTGGGTGCAAGGATTGTTTTTCCCTTGTCTTTGGAAAGCACCCAAGTCATTTTAGACATAGCCACACCATAAATAATCATTATCCAAGCTGCTGGGATGCTCACTTGGTGTCTCAGCTGCATGGCTGCACGTTCTGTCACCTCTTGTTCTCTTCCAAGGATTGTCCCACATTTCCTGCAGTTTACTGCCAGCAGCAGGGAAACATCAGGATCAAATATATAGTTTCAGAAAAAGGAGAAATCCCCCCCCTCTTCTTTTTCTAGGAAAATTAGCTAATGGCAATTGCAATGAACTCACTGAGAGGGTGACCCACTCGGAGCCTAGCAGGAGTGAGGCTGCGTGCATCGCTCAGCCAGACCTGCTGCACACAAGGGGTGCAAGGGCACAAGTGCAGTGAGCGCTGCTGGGGAGGCTGCCTGCTGAGCTTGTGCTGCAGCTGTGCAGCCCTGCAGTTCTGGCCAAGTGACCCCACTCTCAGCACAGCCACACAATCCAAAAAGCTGAGTTCATAGCAGTTATGTGTTCATAGGCAGGGGGAAAGAGTCAGAAAAACAAATATTTCTTCTTGTTTTAACATGTGGGATTGAAATGTATAAGGCCTGGCTTTAAATTACTGCCCAGGTTCTCTAGCTCTCCAGTGCATCAGCTGCTTTGTGCTGGCATAGCTGTCGCTGCAAAGAGGTCAGTGGGAGTTCCAGCTGACCTCCATGAAAGAGCTGTTGAATAAAGCACATCAAAGAAGTGGATTCCCTGAGCAATTTCTTCCTCAAGTTTCCCTTTTGTAAAGGATTGGAGAATGTTACTCACTTTATTACACAAAGCTCTCTAAGAACTTTAACAGAAAGGCAAGAAATTAATTCAGTAACAAATTTTGGCATAACTGCTTAATATCTATACCTCTAATGAAAGAATAATATCTTCATTTATAGTACTATATATAGTATATTAAATTAAATTGGTTTTGAACTCAAAGTTATGTAAATTGCAAAAATTAATCCATAATTGGGAAAAAATTCTATTTTTTGAGAGATAGAGGGAGAATCTATTGTAAAGTGAAACAAGCATTACCCTTATTATTCTATCTTTTGCAAAAAAAAAAAGACATTCCAAAGATGAATCCCCTCCTTAATTTAGACTAATTCATTTTATCTATAAAATGAAGAAATATAAATATTTAAAACCTGAAAAAATTATTAATTATTAGTTGCATATTTTACACATATCTCACTATCCAGATGTACAATAATCAACAGGAATCCCCTCTAAAATATGACAGTAAAACTCTATTTTTTGAACAATTGTTGCTGAAGTAGCAACATGGCAGAATCTCCATTGTTTCACATTAACTTTACATTTAAAGATACCGTAATGCAGAAGTGGATACTGTATATTTGGCAGCGTGCTGTAAATAATGAGCCATCAAGCCACCCAACAATCATGCTAAAATTATGATTGGAAAACCACAGAGTAAAAATCAGCTTTCCTTTTTTCTGACCTGTGTTTAGGTTTCATTGTCCAAAAACCTGGTCAGACTTCTGCAAATTTCTTCACAGGAAACCTTTATTGAGATACAAGGGAAGTTTTAATTTCTGCCTGTTTTTCTTGTACGCATGTCAGCTGAAGTGATGGCCCAGATTCACACCGAGAGTTCATAGGATTTGCCTACAGTAAGTAAAGAGGTACCATTGTCGGTACCTTGCAGGTAGTGTGGAAGGAAAGAAATATTAAAGTAAAATAATTGCACAAGACACACAATTGTCTGTCTAGAATAATGTAAGAGGTTACTCAATAAAGAGCATTTTCAAGCACATCTAGGTTAGGTAATGGGGTAATTGAGCTTTCTTGCACAACCTTAATTAATCTCAGCAAAGTACCTACATTATGAGACAATCTTCTGTGATTATGTACTACAAATCCGGTATTGCATTTTATAATGCACACAATAGTCTTTCTTTTTTTCTGAAAATAAATCAAAATTATCTAGAGTTGTCTAAAGAAGGCCTTCTTAGTACTGCCTTTACAACAATAGGAAGTTTTATGTATCTAAAACCAAATTAAAATAGTACTTAACAGTATTTTCCATCTGGAATCCTCAAGAAGATTTACAAAGCTCTACCAGAATATGTGGAATCTAGTTTGCAAAGGAAATAAGTGGAAGCCAGCAAAGTCTTCATCTGTACTTTGAAGACCGTTCTGCATTGTTCTTTGAAATGAACAGAGAAAAATAATAGATCTCAATTTTCTTCCTTTCTTAAAACTTAAAATCAGGGATTACATGGTTCACAATGAACTTTTAGAATTGCTTTCTAAGGCTTTGTCCAGGTATGTATTAAAAGCATATGTCTTGTTGCACTTTCTAAAGATGGAAAGGGTTCTACCTGTATTTACATATTTTGATTCAAAATCTCCTTTATTCTCAGCTGGGAACAGAAAAGCCTTTATTATTCTCAGCTGGGCCCAGTCCCACAAACATTTCAGCTCTGCCTTCATCAGATGCAGATCACACCAGCATTTATCCCCACTAATCACCACTCCCTCTGGCACTGACATTATCCTGGGGAGTTTCCCATTCACCTGACATCAATTACCCTAGACCCTGCTGATACTTAATTCATATCATCATACTTAATTAATCATTAACCCCTTCACTGCAGTCAGTGTTCTATAATTGGTGTTCACAGCATCTGCAAAATATTAAGGGTATTTGACTGTACATTTATCATGAGCTCTTCTACTAGAGCATAAGGTACAGGCTACACACTTCAGCCATGTTTCAGAAGGCTATCACACAAATATATTAACACCAGGAAAAATTAGTATTCCTTATCCAGCAGCTCCATAAATCTAGCAGTTGCACATTTACCATTCAGTTCTCTTCAGAGGCATTTAATAAAGTCTTGTTCTCCCAAGGATATCAGGAGACCTGCCTAATCACTTAGCCAGGAAAAATGCTCATGGAGAGTTCATGGCAGAGCTTCATATTTCAAAATATTTAAATAAAATAGACTTAAAAATTTAAAGGAAAAGTCCAATTCTAAATTTAACTGTTGTCAGCTCACTCTGGAAAGGGAGCTTTTTACCTGATCTTGCTACTGACAGAGCCTATGTTAAAACACACACCTGAAGTGAGTCTATAGCAAGCTGTCCATCTCTGAGAATGTCTGATGTTGTTTAGGTATACCATAAATATGGATATTTTTGTTATAGGGAGGCTGGAATTCTATCAAACTTCAAAATCCACTTACTCAGACAAACATTCTACCTTGTTTTGTTTGTTTTTCCATTGGAGACCTATAGAATGGGGGGGTGGTGGGAAGAGGAGTCTAGTGTGCATGAAGTCTTCAGTGAAAGACTCTAAACATACAATAAGAAAGGCAAGGACTCTAAGAAATTAAACAAATACTGGGAATGGCTCATTTCAGAGAGCAACCACCTACCCAGCCTGTGAGAAAATTATCTATTATCAGTGGATTGGATTCTTAGTTACATCCTGTGGGGTTTTGTTATAACTTCTTTTCATGTTTATCTTTTAATGGTACATTTGAATAGAATGTCTATAAAATTACATTTATCTGAAAGAAAAGAACCAAAGAATTGGTACAGAGGATATATCAGTGGATCTTAAGTTAGCAACAAATCAGGAGGTCCATACTCTACACTTACTCTACTGAAAAACAAATAGCACATCGCTGATGAGATGTTTTCCAGGTCTTTATATTCTGCTTTTATTTTGTTTTGCTTTTAGCTTTACAGAAGAGAAATATTTAAAGAGCGGAGTATCTAACAAATCTCATTTCACAAGCATCAAGAAAGAGGTTAATGAGGTTTCAAAATAGGGTTAAGTGGTACCACCATCACAGAAGCTGTGAATGTTTGTAGAAGATGCACATAAAAGAAGAGCCATTTTAATAGTATGGAAGATTCTCACTTTCATTTCTTCTAGCAGAGTAATGTCAGAGAGATTTTTAAATTTTTATTAGAGGTGCAAGATAAAATAGAACAAAGCCACATTTACTGGTCTCATATCTTCACTAATCAGGTTGCAGAGATCAATTAATACAAAAATAAAAATTTAACTTTTTTTAATATGTATTTCTCTTAGAAATATCTCTAACAAATACATCAAAGTTTTATGTGAGTCCATGTCAGACTGAAATCAAACAGTTTTTCCTTGTGGCCAGGCAGAATACAAACATATCTGTAGATCAATGCCTATTACTTCACTTTGAAAACAAAATAAAACAAAAATAATCAAGCATTCTATTCCCTGCAGTTCCATCAAACTGCTTGTACCAGTCTTTAACGCCTCCCAGAGACCTGTGGATCCATGTGGTAGGTCAAAGTTTTAGTGGTGCAAAACCAGCCCTCCCTGTTACCATCACCTGTGTTGTTTCCTTTTACCAGGTAAAGAGTTTGCTGAGTATTTTCAAAGAAGGCTATATTGCAACAGGAGTTTTCAGCTGCAGAAGTCAAGGAATATGGTTTATATCTATTAGTTGGAAAGAGTTCAAGCTCAGCCAATGAAGAGAAAATTTCTTTAGCTGAATTATTTTTGTTTAAATTTTTCTAAAGAATTTAGCCAGAGGCAGTCAGTGAGTACAGAAAAGTTCAGCCCAAACAGTTGAAGTATGATGAAGATATTTATTATGAGACATGTCAGGCAATTTTAGTAACAGGTCTTTCTAAACCACCCCTTCCACCCCCCGATATTGATCTCCTAAAAGACTATTACTAGTAATAGCTGTAGTAAAGGCTATTACTAATAGTTACAGCTATTAATTCCAGACCAGGTTGTAATGAATGATATCCCTCCCATTCTCCTTCAAGCTAATTGAAAAAAATAATCCCATACATTTATGGAATCTAACATCAAGAAAAGCAGAATCTTTTTCACAAAAGAGCTGTCCCAACGGTAAAAGCTGAGCAAAGCCAGGCTTCAGATTCTAGGAGTTTTTCTTGTGGCTGGGTTATACATCTAATGGAGGCTCCATAGCCAGGACATAGTATTCAAAACAGGAAAAAGCCTTGTACAAAGAGGCACTCATGGGGAAAAAAAGAAAAAAACCTTGTGGCACAGGAGAGGATTGAAAAATAAGTTTGCAAACTGCAAGCAAAAAAACTTCTGTGTTACTACTTTTTCAGCAGTACTCATTCTGCATTTGGGCTAGGACCATCATTTTTTCTCTAATCAGAAAAAAATATCTAATAATCATTAATAATACAGAACAAAGAGCAAATTTATAAATATTTTTATATACTGCTTTGTGGGGTTTTACTTTTGTTTTGTCTTGTTTTCTCTGACAGAGGACAAGCCTTTACATAAATTTCCAAATCTATAATATTTGCATTTAGTTTATTTGATTGATATCACTCCCTGTTCTTGATTCATAATACGTTGTTCAGAGAAAGTGTTTTACAGTGGCACCAGTCTCTGTAATCTAGAATTATGTTAAATTAATACCTGAGATACCAGTTCACGCAACTCATGATGAGTCTTCCTGTATTTGTCATCAAAAACAAGGGTTACACAAGAAATAATTTGTTGGATTACACTGAATTAATAGTTTCTGATTTAGCACATTTCAGTTTGACAGGAGAGACAGACTGCTATTTCTAGTGAGAAAGCAAAATGCAACAGATAATTGGGTGACAATGGCAGCTCTAAAGCCTCCTCCCTTTGCATGCCTAGAGCACAGTGCAGTGCAGACATACACAGCAAACACATCCAGCCCAAATATGACACAACTGCCTGATCTGTTCCTCCTCTTCACATTGGTGTCCACACTGATGAGCATCAGTTGTCCTCAGCTTGCATGCTGATCATTGCATAACGGGCTCAGGTTTTCCCCTAGTAACCTACTGGCTATTTCTCTTTCCCAAATTCCCCCAAGAAAAACGTTTCTTGACCCTGTAGTCCACCTGGCCATTGATCCATCATGGCCAAGCCACAGGACTGAAGATGCAGTGTCTCCTGGGGACCCAGGGAATGCTCAAAAGACAGTGGAGCAGCAGTTTATTTTCCTACACAAACAAATATGTCCTTGAAGTAAGAAACAATTTCTATTAACTTTGTACCACTTGCAGAACTAGAGCCAAAAAGGATATTGTTCCTTCAGGAAATACTGAGACTAGGGATTCTCCTTTAGAGAAACCACTTTAATTGGTTAGAATAGTTCCAAGAGCAGCTATGAATCCTATTGGCCCTTTCTCCATCTAAAATACTCTTATAATCTCAACCTAAATACATAGAAACAATATCAGAGGATTAACTCAGATTGAAATCAAATTATAAATTCCTTGCCTCTTTACTTTAAAAGTGCTCACATGAAAATCAGGAACTTTTTTTCATACACATTTTAAATTTCTTTCTAAATCACCTTAATCATAACTGTGTGAATGTAAACATTTTCTAGAAACGTTAGGATATTTTAATTGCTGTCTTTGCTGTTTTATGGCTGGCTGAGAAACACTCTTTCTGGGTAGGTCTCTGAAACAGATTGAAATACCCACCTAGATAAAGAAAGCCTCTCCTGGTGGGACTGCCTGAATGGCAGATGGACCAGCACACTCTTCTGGCTGTTATTGTTGTCTGACTGTTGACAATAAGTACAGACCAAAGAAAAGAATTTAAAGCAACTTTTGCTTACCAACTGAGCAGAAAATAGCAGCCTGGTATAGAATAGAAATAGTAAATTTGAGGCATACGTGGATTTGGAACTGTAAATAACCCCTGATAGGATTGGGCAAGCAGCTGCATTCCAAGTCCAAACAACCTGAACTGCAGCTCTATAATTATGTTTGGATTTGGGTTTTTTTTCTGCCCGTAATATTTTGTTTGGCTTCTGAATGGTTTGGAAGTTAGAACTTCTGCTATTTGCTTATGACATTCAGTGTTGGCAAGGATGATGCATTTCTGAACTATGGAAATCTAAATCCCAAGGATATTTGAAAACCATCAGTTTCAGTAAAAAAGTTTAGATATTGTGGGTAATCAGAGCCATTTCAGTAATAGGAGTCTCACAATATATCAGTCTTGGGACTTGGTTTGCTTGAAAGGTAAGAGGTGGGTCAGCATGTATGTGATATGAAGTAGCAAATATTCATCTTAATTATTATGGAGGTAAAGTGGTGTCACTAATAAACATTATTCAGGGCCCTCCTGAATAATGAGGGTCGAATGTGGTTGAATGTGTCTATAAGCAGGGTTTCTCGTTTGCAGAAAATGCTATTTTGCCTGGTATTTGGCTGGAAATTCAGTAGAACTTTTTGAAATTCCCTGTGAGCTCAAGGCCCTGGACCAACCCAATGTTTCTGTCAGACAAATAACTGACTTCACCACCAAAATTGCCTCCTATAAAGCAGCAATACTACACTTACACTGGCCAGCATGTACTGCATATTCAGAACACTCAGCATGACTGGTGAATCCAGGGGAAAATAAGATATACATTCACACAGAAATCCAAAATAATCCCTGCTCCTCAAACAGTAGGTGGAAGGATTGCATAAATGCTTCTGTGAAGTATGCTGTACATGGATGCAACTGCCTGAGTTTAGCTGATCCCAATTCTATTAATTTTTTGTAAAGCATTTACCAGTTGGTCTTTAAAATGTTGACTTTAAAAGTTTTCCCTCTTGAGTTAAAAGCCTCCCAAAGCACCCTCTTCAATGACCCAGACTCCTTGTTCTTGATTCTGCTCTGCAGTTTTGACACAAAAATTTCAAGCTCCTACATGAGATACTGATCCTTTACAATTTTACCTGAGACTGATTAAAATTTGACTTGTCTTTATATGTGTTGCTCAGCCTTTTTCATACTCATTACTTCATTACCAATCTAAATTTTTAAATTGTATAACAAGTCCAATGATTATAATATAATCTTACACAGTGTTGGTAGCTGGTTGCTACAGTTCACAGGAAAAAAAAACAAAAACCTTTAAAAAAGCACATCTTTTTGAGATTTCAAAACTTCAGCCAAGAACTCCTAAAAACTAGTCTACCATCTCCTTTGGAAATAGGCCTGATAAGGAACTACTTCTTAGTAAAAGTCCACTTCCAAACATTTTAACCCCACTTTAACCATACAAAGCTGGATGTTTTAAATAAGTGTATTCTGTCACAAAAGCATCAGGTGGCTCTTGTATGAAACTGAGATGGATTCTATGGGGACTCATTTTATTTTGTTCAAAGCACTGGTTAGGAAAATTGAGGGAACATTTCCAGGACATTACACAATGACTCTTCATTAGAAGACTATAAAGTTTGCTGAGTAAAAAAATTACTTCTGGCTTCCACACAGTGTAACCCCATTTAATGCTGTAAAAACCCCTCCAAAACTGGCTTGCACAGAGGCCAGATCTTTTACTCTGGTCATCCCTCATTAGTCACTAATATAGTTAAACTTGTCTCAGAGTTTCCACCAACAAACTTCATCTTCAAGAGGTTATGATTCAGCTGTAAGTTTTGACTCCAGAGTGAAATTTAGCAAATCAGAGGCTTAACCCTATAGCAAATAATAATTGTATCAATATAATTATATATATTATGTTTTATGCTTTTAAGCTATTAAGCCTTAAATGTGCCAAACAGCTTTGTGTCTCCAATAAGTTTTAAAAGGAAGCCACATTTAAGTCATGTTTAACTGATAGAACCAACCCCAGGCTAAACTGTGTTTCTCTGACCCTCCCAGTGATGCCCCCTGCCCTGGGTACCAGCACGCCCCACCAATGGCCTTCCTGTGAGTGTTCAGCTCAAATGCTGGTGCAGATATTCAGTTCCAGCACCACTGACCTGCAGATGAGGGCCCTACGTCAGTCTCCTCTCCAGTGGCTCAGTCTCAGGGCAGCTCAGGGCTTTTCAAACCGAACAGGGGTGAGCACCTGCAGCCCTGCAAGGACCCCGTCCATCCCTGGCCATGCTCACAGCACCCACCCAGGGCCCAGCAGTGCCCCCAGCTCTCACTTTCTTTCATTTGTTCACACCAGGTTAAAATTCTTTTGCTCTACATAAAATCTTACTCACATCTGCTGCTCATTGTCCTCTAAGATGTTGTGTTGGGTTTTTAATTTATGGTTTAAAATATCACACTTTGTAATGTCTTAGGTCTTTCGTACACAAATCTGAATATCTGTTGCTGGTCACAATTCACATTAATTTTTAAAATAAAAGCAAATGTTTCTGGATCTCTCTCTTTCTTTGTAAATTTAAATGCAGAAATTAATGGCTACACAAATAGTGCCCACACTGAACATAAGAATTTGATACTACATTACTCTTTCACACAAATATTTGTATATGTATTTTATACGTGTATAAAAACACATAATTTTCAATAAATTCCACAGTATTAAATTATGTCATTTGGAAAATGCCAACAACATCATTTTAGTCTTTTTCACAAAAAAAACCAAACAAACCAACAAAAAAACTAAACCAAAACAAACAAACAAAAAAAAAAACCTGTGTTCCAGCCAGAATGGAAAGTCAAACCTGAATTTTTTTTCAATAATTTTGATAAGCAGCATATGTCTTTTTTCAGTTAGCAATTCTGCCTCTCAAAATAATTATTCTCTGTTTTACTTACTAGTAGTAGACAAACAAACAAAAAATTCAGAATTTTAGGAGCCTTAATTTCTTTAAATTGAGAACTTTTATAAGGACCTCCTCTTTCATAAATATGTTGAGGTCACAAATACAAAGGAAAAAGTTCATTAGAGCAGCAAAAATTTAACCTCAAGCTGAGGAAAAGTAGCAGAAAAATCGATAATGTCTTCTTCAGGCTAAGAAACACCATCATTCAGTCCTGGGTCCCTGGGGCACAGTGATGGCTGTTGGCATAACTGGGGTGCAGCCCCATTGTTTTCTCCCTTACAGACACATAGTCACAATTTTAAATTGGAATTAGGTATTTTGGGGATATAATTTTGCTCTGATGTATGAGAAAGACAAATTCTCCATGAGCTCATGGCAAAAAAAAAAAAAAGGAAGAAAAAGGACTTTCTTATTCTGAACTTTATTTTTGTGCATTTAAATAAACGAAATCTTCTGTCTGTAAGGTAAAATAAACACTTTTCAATTTCAGCTGATGACATTTTTAAACCAGGCATTTTTCCCTCTAATTGGTTTTGCAGGGATGCAGTGATGGCTCAGCTCCCTGAGGTCCCCAGCCAGGCTGGGGATGCCTGAGCTGCCTCCTGCACAGGCTGTGTGCAGCCTTTCCCACCCACAGCTCTGAGCTGTGCCCCTGCAGCTCAGCCCAGAGGATGTGCCCCATCCTCCAGGACCAGCCCATACCGGTATTTTGCTTCAGAAGCATTGCAGAAAATGTGACAAAATCTAAACATTTCTGTGGCTCTGATCTTGCTCATAAGGTTTGCTATGTGTTTAGTAAAATGGTAGGGGGGATTTTTTTGAGTTTCAGGAACTTAAATTTTTCCATTCACAAAAATATAAAGTATGTTAAGTATGTGTACATGTTGTCTCTGGAAAAAAAAAAAGAAACATTTTGTTTTTAATCCAGCTAATTATCTCTGTCCACTTTTTGAAGACTGTAATTTTGTAAACAGAGCACAACTTCCTCTAACTTTCAGTTGGAAGGCCTGGCTGTTAGTAAGGTATTGCTATTAGTGTTTAGTAAATCCTCAGCTTAAAATGCAGCTCTGCATAGGACTACTTGCATACCACACCTTTTAAAAGCCTCAATAATGTCTAAAGCATGTTCAGTCCTGCCAGTACCCAGATCCACATTTTGCAAAGTTGCTTAATGTCTCGAAACAAGGTTTAAATATACCAAGAAAATATTATAGACAGACCTCTAGCAATATTTTTATGTATCCATTTTTCCAAGGAAAAAGTGATTGAATTGTATAAGCTCCCCCTCTTCCATTTTATTGTAAGAATTCCCTGGTGCTGTTAGTTCATTCAAAGCCAGAAGTATCACTTTACACAGTTTTTCATTGTACTCAGGGGAAGTATATGGAAATTTTAGAGCAATAAGCTACAAATGGAGAGCTGGACTACAGCCAGTCTGCATCCTTCTCATGCCCTTACAGCATTTTTTTCAGCATTCATAGTTCTCCACAGTGTATATCCTGAGAGGCCATTATATTTGTTTTGGAGATGCAAAATGCAATAAGTAGACCTTTAGCAGTGATGTCTAAGAGGCAGAGCTGACATTTTCTTTTCTTTTTGCTTCAAGAAAAGTTCATTAGTGGAGTCTTTAAACACAAAAGTTCAGACTTTTACATAATGTGCAGCTCTTGTGTTTCAAGTCTATTCTTTTTCAAGTGGTCAATAATTCCTGTTCTTGCGTTATACAATTTGACAATCATTATACAATTTACATAAACTGTTAGAAGGTTGACCTGAGTAGGGGCCTCAAGTTTTTTCTTTGTACCTTCGTAAGAGAAAAGAGGTGATAGCCATAATAGTGTTATAACTGCTAGAGGAATCATATTTTATGAATACAGTATTAAAATGTTAATATAGAATGTTATTAGAAGATAATATTTTATTAATATACTCAAGTACTGGAGTATTTAAACCCACAGGGAAGTCACTGTTTCTATCCCCTCATGGCATGATGAAGCATTCATCAATAACACAGGTGACATTTAATAGAGGGCTAACATTTCTCATCCTTTCTATACTGAGTATGTACATAAACATGGCCAGTGCAGACATCACAGTCACTCCTGTTACACCACAGAACACAGAATTTTACAATTGAAAGGTTCATTTATCCCATAGAAACAAGAGATGGATGATGTCTTCCCAATGCATGAAACTTACTCTGTATCAAAAATTTTAAAGATTGTCTTTATAAGACTTTCTTTTCATAGGTTTCATAGGTCTTAGGTGTGAACTGGCCAAATCACGTATTTCAGACATCTATATTTGAATCAGATACTACGTGTGCTGTTTCCAATTGAGGAAAGGAAGTTGTTATTCTAAGGATAAAATTCTGCTGTCCAGTTTTAAAATTAACTTCAGGATAAAGCAACACTAGTGTGTATTCACATGGTCTCTTCTCTGATAATAAAAGGGGACTAAAAGTATCAGTTCTGAAGGGCTTTTCTATATTATAAATTTTTGCATTTAGACAAAGTAATAACCCGGTCAGTGGAACAATGACAGGAGGAATGGTATAGTCAGAAAAAGAAGTGGTAATGCCTGAAACTCAGATGTTATCACACTAAACCCAACCTCCTAAAATGTCTGTATATAGCAGCCCAAAGATTTGATCAGGATAGATGTGAAATGAACTGAAATCAATAGCAAACTTGTCAATGTTAATGTGGTCAGTCACATTTTGAATTAGAGTCAGCTCCTAGAGATCCAGTTCCCAGGACATTGCTAACACTTTTGTGATCCAGCAGAGTAACAGCAACAAGATCCCATCATGTCTTGAGAGGCAATCAATAGCATGATAATTAATCATAAAAACAAGTATATTCAGGGCTAAAATAAAATTCACCATGCTTTTTTTACAGTGCGTTCTAGGGAAATTCATTTTATCTTCCTGTGCCTCTGCTGCCTATCTGTTCAGAAAGGGACAGAATTTTTTAATTCTCCTAGATTTGTAGTATTAGAGTGAAATCCTCATTGCAAAGATGCTCTAGTAACTTGCTGTGTATCTTGGATGTGTCTAATACAAAGACAGCTCAGCTGGGATCTTTGCTAAAATTGGATTATACACAATAGCATGCAAAACCCATATTTAAACAATGCCAGCTTCTCACTCTTAATGTACATGCAAATATATCACACCAAGTTGTTAGAAATGTTCTATTTTACTTAAATTTTTTTGTGGAAAACTGTTTCTACTATGTATTCACACCTATTTCAGTGTGTGCAGATGATTTTTTAATTTAAAGGCTAACAGCAAACATATTTAAGAGCAAGAATTCATGCTTACAGCTCTGTGTTTCTTTTGCAGCATTTGATTAGTAACACCTAAAATTATACGGGGACCTATATTTCCTGCATCTTTATATAGCCTCAGGGCTATCATCACCACCAGAGGGGACACAAAGATTTTTGTATAACTGCAAGATTAACAACTCGGGAAGGGAGAAACTGATTTTCAATTACGCATATAAAATAATATACTGCATGTTCCATGTTTATTTTTAATATGAGAGAAACATTCTGCAAATGGTACAAGATTTTCAACAGGTTACTTTCTAATACTGTTTTACCATTCATAAAGCTTTTTACCACACCAGTCTGTATGGACTCATTTTTCATGATGATTCTTCAGGAAAATGTGAACTTTTGACCTCCCACCTTCCCAACACAGCTTCTATTCATTAAAAAAATAGAAAGAAAGAAAGAACAAACAGCTTACACACACACATGTACATGTAATACACATGGTGGATACAAAAAGAACTTGGTGTACTGCTTGCTTAAGGCAACCCCAGCAACAAGAAATCATTCCATTTATCAGGGACAGGGGGGAGGGGATACATTTATCCTTTAAAAAAAAGAATCTCTCTTAGAGGTGCAAAATAAAATTCTAAATTACCACATGACATTTCACACTTATGTATGTCATCAATTCTGTCCTTGGAATTACTGTCTCGTGGAAACAGAAAAAGCAAATGGACAAATGGACAATTATATGACCAGGGACCATTATGACCTTTTATTTTTTGCTTTGTGTTTGTCAGGGAGAGTTATTGAGGTTCTTTTGCAGTTTGAATCTATTATCTTTTATAACCTAATCAATTCCATGATTCACTTGAAACAGGTCTTTTTTTTCTGTATGTGGATCTACCTATCAGTGAGTTCTGAGAAGGATTAAAAGTTGGGCTCTTCATATTTGCCACTGAAAGTCTCACAAGAAAACAGACCTTTGACTTCCACTGACTTTAAGAGGTTGATGACTGAATTTATTCAAAACCTGTTGAATTTCTGGACTGCAAGATTGGAACAAACAGTACTTTTTTACAGCAGGGCACTGTCACAGGCAGCAAAGATACAAGAAGGTGATTTGCACAAGGGAATTCCATATTTGTCAATAAACACAGTGTCCTGTGCTACACTAATCACTAATATTGTGAAAAAATACTATACATAGTAAGAGGAAAGATATCACAGTTTTTCTGTATGTTAAATTAATTCTTAGATTCTGCTGTATACATTATCTTCTACCCTTTCACTTTCCTGTGTATCTGGGTGTAAAGTGAAAAATAAAATGGATGAAGAACTAAAAATAAGTGTAATTCTTCTAGTTCCCTTGACACTGACACCCCAAGAAATGTCAGCCACTGAAATTAAATCTCAGGTGGACTGATAATCACCAAGATATCTGCTAGTCATCCAGGTTATCACTTCCTACTGGAAAGTGTGCTGTATTTTCAACAAATATCTGGTATTTTGATCCAATCCTACATTCTGAGCTAAATGCAGTGTTATGATCCTGGTAATCCTAAATAAGAAGAAAATTTAATCAAATCCAGTTAAAAAGGAAAATAAAACACTGGGTAGTGTCTGTTATTTTATTCAACTTTGAAGGGCTTGAAATATCTTGTGGGCAAATTAAAATAAAAGGGAAAATATGTTTCATCAAATCTGTGATCTGATGCCTCCTCATAGTTAATGGGCAAGCCAAAACTTGCTGATTGATGCAACATGAGCAAAAAGCTGAAGTCACATTTATATTTCATAAATCAGATGACAGACATGTAGATACAAACCCACAGAAATCTGCAGAATCTCTGCACTTCTAGTCACTTAGCTGGAGAATTCAACTCAGAAAATGAAGAAAGCTATATTTATTATAGCAGATATCAACTTGGACTTCATTTCTAAATTAACTATTTCTCAAAGATTGTACAATTATCCACAGACATCCAGCTTTCTAATTTCTTCTGTGTTGTACTCTGTTAGAGAAAGGTGCTCAGTTTGAAAACACCAGCAGATAAGTGATTGCTTTAATCACTGATAATTTTGGCTCGTTTCCTCTCAGTGTGTGTGCTTGCCAAAATGAACACCCAGCTACAAGACAGGGTTCAAACTTGTACATCCTGATCAGACACAGCTGTCATCCTCTAACATGGAGTGGAGCACTACTGTCAGAGCTATGTAGGAATGAGTCCAGTTGGTCAGTGTGAGATGCTCTAATCTCAGGGTGCTGGTTGGTGGTAGAAGTGCAGAGAAGTTGCCTTAGCACAGGGTTACTTATGCTGGAAGTTAGCACAAGGTTGCTTATGCTGATCTGATCTAGCACTCCTCTTGTGCACATGTTCCTGCCCAAGCCCTGCCCTGTGCGACTGCAGTGCACCCACGAAACATTTGGTGCAACTCAGTCCCATCTACTTCTTTGGTTTACCAAAATGAGAATTCTAAGGACTGCGAACTTTCACTTCCGCTAGAACCAAAAAATTGGGATCATTCATATTTAGGAGCAGATCTACCAAGGTATATATTGCAAGTTTCTTGCACCTCCCTTGCATGTGATCTGGGACACACAGATGTTGCTGGAACATCCATAAATGACTTCCCCATTCTCCCTGACTTTCAGAAAGTCTTACATATCAATCTCTCCTCAATAAAAGTCAGTGTATTTGGTTCCCATCTAGACAAGTGACTGACTGCCTCAGTGCTTTTTTACAACTGCCTTGGGGGAAAACTCCCACTGAAAAACTATAAACATTTAGAATCCAAAACTTTGCAGGCTTGAATTGCCAAGTCATTATGTGGAGTTGGATTGGAAACTTTATCCATTATCAATTTTCTGTGAGTTTCACTTTTTTGAATGCTGCAAAGCACTCAGGTTTTTCCTGCTGTTGTTTTATGAATACTGCATAGAGACTTGCAAAGAAAAAAAAAGACAATTATTTCTATCCATCACAAGTTGTACATTATTAACCTTGCTCTCATAATCCCCTATCCATTGTTTGTTGGCCACTACACATGAGATTTGAGGGCTCATTAGCCCACAGTTAGACAATGATGAATAGGTAGGCACTTGGAGGTAAGCACAGATGTCTTTTTTAGCATGGTCTCCTGACTCTGAGACACCAAAGGTCAATTAACAAAATGACTGCTGAGCTGAGACAATGATGATGTGAAGAGAAGTTATTACCTCCTTAGGACATGAGGGAGCCTTTGGTGCTGGAGCACAGTAATCTGTACAGTCAGGATGGCCTAAGTCTGAACAAAGGAGAAGTAGTGCCTTGAAGCCTCAGGACACCATTTCCCTTGTTCTCAAACTCACTACTAAGCACTTGAGGCAAGGTTGAAATGTTAATGTAGGGGGTAAAGAGGGTCTCCCTCATTCTCTGGCTTGTCTTTCAAGGGATCTTCTCCCAGATTTCCATTTGAATTCTGGGGAGGAGATACATCAATACAGTCTTTCAAAAATAAATGAGGCCACAGGCACCCACTGACTGCACTCTATTTAAAACTCTCTTGTAATACTTTGGTTCAGCCAGTCTATAGGTTCTTATACTGTACAAAATCCCTACTGAGTAATGGCAGTGCTACTTAGAGAGGTGCCAAATCAGCCCTGCAGGGATCCCACAAGTCATTGCAGACAGCAGGTGACTGCAAAGTGCCAGTAATGATCCACTGGATATCTACAGATCTAGACACAGATGGTATTGCTAAGAGGTAAAGAGCTACAGAGATGATAGAGGTTATAGAGAGACAGAACTTAATGGTGACACTGACAGTAGAGGAAGGAGAGTTAGAGAAATAGGAGCAAATACAATGAATATATGTGCCTGAGACACTAATATAGTGAGTGCAGAGTCCAGCTGCTTGCAGTGATTTACAGGAACCCTGAGTCTGAAGCCTTGCAGTTGTAAGCAAATGAGTGGTGAAAGCAAATGCCTGCATGACCTTGTGCCAGATTAACAGGTGTGGGGTTCCAGTCTCCAACAGACGAAAAACTGGGACCAGAGTCCCACAGTTAGGGATTGCTGGAGGCACCACCCTATGGCAGGTTGCTTTGCATTCATGCCACTATGAACTAAAGTAGCATGACAAATTCTTTCAGAATGGATTATATATTTCTCATCTCATAACAGAAATTCCTGTTATTGTCTTGTGAGTTTTTTTGCATTGCATTTATAGTAACTGTGATTTATGGAGACAAGTCACCCAGAATATTATTAACAACGTGGCCATGGATTACCAGAGAACTTCCTTTCATCATATACGTTTTAGAACTTTAGCTTGAATCCAATGGCTTCCCTGTTTCCATGAAAATGTATCTGGTCATGTAAACTAGATCTGAGGGGGGTTTCTGGGGGGGAAGGAGGAAACAGCATCAATTTTTGGAGTATAAACACAGATTGAGATTGTAAAAATTGAGTATGAATTTTCTTTCTTTGCAAGGAGAGGTTTCCTTGCCTTCATGTATTTGCAGTGATAGATTATCACCACAGTGCTAATTGCAATATGGTCCTAAAAGAGAAGCGTTCTAACTAAACAGTGAAACCACAAAAGAGCATTATAAAAAATTCTACAATGAAAAAGGACCTGAGAAAAATGGGATTCAGCATTTGCATAAACAATTCTAGCATCTTGAAGTGGAAGGTTCTAAAAGTAGATGATCACCACCAGCAGTTAAATCACTGAAGGTAGTACTGGAGACAATTCTGTTGGCAATGTAAAAAAACCAATGGCATTGCCATAAGACAAGTATTGTCTAAAACTCAGTAGCTGGATTAAGTTCTATTAGCCCAGAAGGAACCTGGCTAATATCACCTTTTAAGTCACAGATGCTGGATCATTCCAATGTAAAAGTGATATATATTATTTAGTCTGCAACTGCAAATTATTACAGTTTTTCTCACTTTTTTCCCATCAGCTAACATGCCAGGCCACCTTAAAGTTCAGCATCGAGTGTAAACCTGTCATTCCAACTCAATGGAGAAAGTTAGACATGGGAAAGAATGATTTATGTCATTCTAGGGTGACCTTACAAAGTCACTATATCTCCCTAGTGGCTGTGGCAGGAACCAAGTTTAGCTCTGTAAACCAAGTTTAACTGCCCAATCTTCAGGCAGCTAAACAAGTTCCTATGATCATAACCTAACTCTTATGAAGTCCTCTATGTGCATGGATCCAATAAATTCCTGGAATTGCAGGTGAATCAGTTATCAAAGGCTGTTTGTGCACTGTAGGAATCAAGTCCTATTCTTACCAGGAAGGGGTCAACGTCTTTATTTTTAATTGGAGAAAGATATTTTTTCTTTAAAGAGGCAAAACAGAATGAAAAGGCTAAAACCCAGAGGAGCCTGACTTACTTATATTTCACAGCTCCAACAAAACCACCTTCACATCTGGAGGCAGAGCTCCTCCTCAGCAAAAAGGAATAAAGCCTTCCTGTAGGGACAGGGGTGGTGAGAGGAATCTTGTTTTCTGGGTGACCCCCAGAGCAATACAATAAGCAGGAACTGCTTGTTACTTTTCCAAGCAACTTCAAAGCATATACCTACTATTCCCAGACAGATCTCTTGTCCCTGGAAGCAGCTGAATAGATGGCTGGGTGAGCAACCCCAGCCCTCAGCCTGAAGGCTTCTCAAAGAGAATGTGGTGCTCTTGGCCCACCTCCAGTGTCCACCTTTGTGACCTCTGGAGAGGCGTTGTTAGGATGCCACTTGGTGTTACCCAGTCTCAGATGATTGCCTACGCCTTTGGTTCACCTCCCTCTCACAGCAGCCCAGGAGGGAAGGAAATATCCTTTGGATGCTTGGATAAGCTCTTGCCAAGTTCACAGTCCTATTGTCACTAAGGCTGCCTCTCCCACCATACAACTTTGCCTTATTTTTCTGCTCTCCTAAGGCCAATGGGAACTGAATCCCAAGCTCATGTCAGCCATTTAAGCACTCCAGCTCCTCAGATGGGAGAATTTTTTTCTGAATGTATATATGAATCTTTTTTTTCACATTCTAAATACAATCAATTTGTTAAATTTTAATTTTACAGTGCTTTGGCAAGTGCACTATAAAAATAACTAGGAGGTATTTACGGACAAATTTATTTAGAGAACTAAAAAGTATCTAGAGGTTATCACTTCTGTTTAGGAAACCTGGCACATGCCTGGCAGACAGGAAAGCAGAATGTGTATACTGGATGGTTTTACAGATAATTTCTGTTTCTGAAGTTCTCACAAGATCATGTATTACTGACAGATGTCAGTGTCATTGATTTAGAAGGACTTACCTCTTGCTTCTTTTTCACTGGCAAATACTTTCTAAAATTATACAGCATCACTGATCATTCTCATGGTTGTTAATTGAAATCTAAGTCCATTTTGTTTACTCAGTTTTGCAGCTAATTCCTACCCTCAGAGACTCCTTTTGGAATTCAGATTTAGTTTTCCCATGCATTTGTGTATCTCCTGTCTTTATGTACTTGCATGAGCGCTGAGTTTGTGCAAATGAAGGTACTCAGTGATTTAGCAATTAATATAAAGCCATGCATTAAGTTTTTCAGGCTGCACAGATTACAAAGCTTTGATAACAATGGGTCTCCAAAACCACTTTTTGGGGAGTTTTTGTTTGTTTGGTTGGTTTGTTGGTTTGGTTTTGTTTTAATGGAGAAAATACATTAAGACTTGATTGTTTTTGGAGAGGTGGGATGTAATAGGGAGTATTTTTGCTATTTTGAAGACAAAATGCAACACTCACCTCCATGAGCAGACTTCAGCTTCTCCCATACCCTAGATTTGGCTTATTAACTCATAGAATTTAGCTTTCTTTTAATTTTTATATTTTTTCTCTCTTTTCCCTTTTTTCATGGCCTCCAACTGTTGCCACTGTTTTCATTGTGACATCCCTCTCATAATTTTTATTCCCTTTAAAGAACTGGTTTGTAAGCCTAATTGTGGATATTTTTTCAAAATATGGGACCATAACTTTCACCCAACTACTGACCTGGTAATGAGACTTGAAAGAAATTTTCTTATGTATTAAAAGTAGTGTCATTATAATATTTTTCTATGGATATCATATAGTTCTGTAATTTTCACTGTCTGAAACAGTTCACAGCTCCTCTCTAGTAGCTTATATTTTGTCTCTGTTGTTGTTGTTGTTAAATTAAACTGCTGTTTGATTGAGTTTATTTTACTTCCACTTGAAGTCTGTGATGTTTTCCAACCAAGTAAGGGATTTTTGCCAGGAGGCTGTATAATTCCCTTATGATTATGTATGCAATCCTCCCTCTTCCCAGCCTATTTTTAAGCTGTTTTTACAAGTTCTCTGGATACTCCAAAATGTTCATAATTTATCTATCACTTCTTTTGAAGCACCCTCAATAATGTTCATTTTCATATACTCTGTGATTGCAGTTTTGCAGATAACACAAAATTTGTTGGTTTTTAATATCTGTCATGTGTCTTCTCTTTTCTCCTGCTCCACCCTCCTCTATTCTGTAACATAACAGATCATCTTAAAAACTCTGCATGCTCCTCAGTAAGTAGATATTGACACTGCTGACTTTTGTGTACTATTTCAGCTCTCCACAGACATCAGCATGGCAGTCACAACCATGCACCTGACATGCTCTGCTTCTATTGAATACTAGATTTCTTCTGGTAAATCCAACCCATTTTCTTTCTGAATTGGATGTACTCAGACAACCTGTCACAGCACACTGTATGACATGGAAACAAAGGACACAGAAGCTCATGATCACAGTGAAATGAAAGTCCTCTCAGATATGCAGTCACATTTGCTTGTTCCTGTAGTTGGCAAAGAGTGAATGTTGTGTTTGACAAGAGTTGTTCTAGAGAGTGAAAAAGATGGGGACAGGGAAATTATTAAATGAACCCGTATCAATGTTCCCTCCTTGGTGGCTTTTGCTGTTTGGTAGCCAAAGTAAAGGTCAGTTAAACAGCACAGTCCTACTTTTAACCTTCAGGTTTGTATTGTTGCAAAAAGACTTCAAGCACAGATTCAGGCAGACCAGATCATCTGGGGTAACTTATTGCTGCCCAAGAAAGTATTTTGCAACTTCATTTACTCCTCTACCATTTGCTTCCAAAAAAATGAAGCTTCATTTTGAAATGTGGTGATGGAGTAGAGGACCTATAGCATAGGAACATGGGCTGAGTGATGAATGATACAAACTTAGAGGATTTATCTTAGTGATACTAGACTGAAACATGGTTGTGATTAGTTCTTAATTAAGAGTCTTTTCATTCTCTCCATTGTATTTATTTCAGTCTTAAGGTAAAGATGCATTCTTCTTTAAAACTATGTTCATGAAACTACAGAAAATGTCTTCAGAGTTCAGATGTTGAAATTTTAATGTAGACCATTTTTTAAATGCTAGAAACAACATTTGAAAAACATATCTTTATGGTTTCACCCAGCAATAAAATGATGTGATTTCTTACGTGGTTCTTCTTCAGGAACATGGAATCATTCCACTGAGAAATTGAAGAATATTTTAGAGAAGTGAAATATAGTCCCATTTATCCATCTCAGAGCTCATCTAAGTTGTCTCTTCAGATTCAGTGAATGAATGAAGAATTAATGGTTCAGTCTTGTGTCTGAGTTTTTATTCCAACTCCCTTCAGAGTGATTCCCCACCCCCCAGCCACTGCTACCTAACTTTTCCTGACAGGTATTTCCCCCGGATTAAGGTTCTCACAAATCATCATGGTTTTCACTGCTTGGAGAAAAGACTGCAGGAGGAAGCTCTTAATTGTTCTTTTAACAGCAGCAGCTGGTAGAAGCATTAGGTCTTTAAATCCCACTGAAAATTGCAAACTTTTTTAAAGGAGTTTGCAAGAAAGGACCAAATTCAGAATGGGCTCATAGAGGAAAAAAAATGAGAGAGGATACTTTATCTGACTTTTCAGTGTTCTGTGGGTTCTAAATTAGGAATAAAAAGAAACCCACAGTTTTAGAAAGCTGACTCTGTGGGAGGTCTGGGTGAAATACTCCATAGCAGAAGGCAGAAGCCTTTCAGGAAATGTGCCATTCCTTCTGCATTAACTCTTGCCTCTCTTGAATTATTGTTACTAAACTCACTAGATCTGGTCACTGATAAAAGGTTCTTCTAAAAGTTTGTCTTGTCCAGGACTGTTCCAGGAATGGCAGTGCAAGTTGTTGAAGGCATTTGTGCATACAATAGAGGTCTGTGGGAAATATATGGAATAACAGTGATGGCATTTTTAAGTGCTGTTTAGCATGAGAGTAAAGGTTTACACAGCATACATAATATATAGCTCTGGTTGCTAAATGTCTGCTGCCAGTGCTTCCTGATGTCAACAGAGGCTGCCATTGTTTAGTCAACTTGAAATCTTTAGAAATATAGCTGTGAAATTCTTTCCTCAAATGCAAAATGAACAGCCCTAATAAATAAGCTGAGCTTTCACCAACATGAAATTCCCTTTTGGATTAGAGGAAGCTGAAGAGGTTTGTTAACATAGTGCTCAGTTCTGTTCAGAGTGGGTGAGGTAGGAGGATATTTGAAAGCACTCAGCCTGGCCTGATTGGCTAAATTCAACCTCCCATTTGTTTTAATGGCCAGAACAGAAATTAATCAGTAATACAAACTGGATCTGATGGAGAAAGTCCTTGAGAGTTTGTCTCTTGGAGGTACTTTTGGCCCACCTCCAGTGTCTACCTTTGTGGACACGTATGTTGCCCTATAAAACTAACCAAGTTATTGGATCATAGTTGTCTCTTTGGCTTGGAACCCTCAAGGTTTTGTTTTTCACACCTCTTGCTTTCCAGTACCACTTTGAGGCATTCCTTTTAGACAGAAAGCACCATTTTGGTTTCTGTAAGAACATGATAGCAGTGCCTCACACTTTAAAAAGATTTCTCTGACTTGCTCTTTCAAAGCTCTCCCACATTGCTTGCTGCAGGCTTTTGATATTCAGCAAAGAAAATTTCTTTGGGTAACAAATCTCCCTCCACCTCCCCCTCAACTCCTTTCAGATTTGGTCAAGATTTAAAGTGAATAAATGTGATTTGAGATCCCAGTATCGATTGGAGTGAAGATGGGAGACAAAGGAGAAAATAAGACAGAAGAAAGCATCCCATTTGCTAGAACACGTGTTTTATCCTTTGCTTTTACAGTGCCAAAGAATGCAATAAATTATACATGAACCAGGACAGCAGAAGAACAGTAGTACAATTTGCAAAAACAAGTTTGGGGTTCCTATTGGTTTTAGACTTCTTACTTGTTCCCCCTTGTACAAACACAGTAGGCACAGTGCAAACTGAAGATTTTGATAAACAGAACTTTGAAGTACTGACAGGAGGAGGTTTGCATGCTAAATCTTCAATCTTACCCATACTACATGTTATGGGAACATCACTTTTAATCTAAAGAGGACTTCTTGAGGATAGATTTTGAAACATTACATTCAAATATATAAACAGTATTACTCAGTACTGTATCTTCCATTCTGTTTCTTCCCTAAGAATGGATAGTGAGTTTCCTCACCCTTGATTAAGACTAAATCCACTGTCATCACAAAGAAGAAAGAAGGGTCCCCCGAGTTTAGGCTCTCAAAATTCAATCATTTTAGAACTGAATCTTAAATCCTTGGGTTTTGTGATAGTTTTTTGTGCTCTGATTCTTAATCACACAACTTGCAGACATTTATTTTTCTTGTTTTTCAAAAAGTAATGGTATGATACAGTATTTTCTGCAAACAAGATAGGTAGAAAAGCATACCAGAGATGTGCTGAAGGACAGACACTGTCTTTTCAGAAGATTTCATCTCAGAGATGAAGTCTGTCTCCTCACTCATGCTAGCTCCATTGCCACCTGCAGCAGCTCACATTTACTCCCCATGACTGTCACTCTGGTGCCAGTGCCTGAAATGGCAATTCCCATTCAGTGAGTGATCACAGCTACACCCAGCAGCACTGGCACAGACAGGGCACACAGCTGAGACCTGGGCTTGGGCAGTGTGTGTGGTGAAAGAAACAAAACAAAACAGCATGGAAAAGGGTGTCTGAAGTTTAGCTTTTCGTTGTTTGTTTACAAGAGTTTTGGAAATAAATCTGCCTGAGGATGTTGGGATTTGTGTGTACAAAAGGACTATCTGCAGCTGTCATGTCACAATAAAAGTTTTGAGAAACAGCTCAGCATTGGTCCGTGAGGCCAGTGAGAATTGATGCTTGTCCTGCCCACACACATGCACAGTGCTGGCAGCATTTTGCAGTTGGAGTAATACCCCACTTCTCGTCTCACATCACTAGAAGAACAATTTATCTCATCATATTTCCACAGATCTAGGCAATAACACTTTTTAAATAGCATACTACTTTATGTACAATTATTTTTACTCAGATTTACGCTATTGATTTCAAACAAGCCTTGGCGTATGATGCTGTGCTAAAGCAGGATTTTACCAGTTAGAATTCTGGATTTGAGGGACTGGTTTTCTGTGTTCACCCTTCCTATCTTCCCTTCTTCTTTCTTTGAAACACAATAATGCTGTGTATTCACATTTGGATTATCTGCTACTGATGGAAGTAGCAATAACAAAACTAAGCAATAACAGATGCTTTTTTTTCGAGTTCAATCATATCTAAGCCAAAATTCATCATTCATAGTCAATCTCGGACTCATTTTCACATATTTGGAATTTAAAATACTAGGGAGTACATGTCCACTGAAGCCCTAGTGGAAGCTGTTTATGAGTAACTTCAAAAAAACTTTGTTTATTTTTGGATTGTTTAGAGGGTGAACATCAATAATTCTTTGTTTAGTCCACTGAGCATTGTGACTGTGTGTCTGAATCACTACAGCTTGTCTTGGATTAACATTATAATCCTCTGGCTTTGAACAGGTGAGATAGAGTAAAAAGATGTATTGCAGAATAAAAGTTAGAAAACTAGTTCTTCTCTTACCAGGAAAATATTTTGTTTGCATATTTAAATGGGTACTCTCACATTTGTTGTCTAGAGAACCATTAAGCATTAAATAGTGTCTTAGGCATGTAACTAAAATTAATTTCTCTGATGGAGAAATTTCTTTGTAATTTTAAAGTATAGAAACAGCATTTCCTTAATTAACATATGTATTTCTATACAGAGGTATATTATTTCTTTGACTTTCAAAGTATTGCATAACAAATAATCAAATAAATAGATGGTCATTAAAAGAAAGAAAATCAGTTCTTACGTTTTTCCTTTTTAGGCATAAAAGGAAGGGAGTCAATAACTGTGGTTATAATGCAAGAACTATCTCTCAAAAACTGAAAAAAAAATAGATAAGTCAGTGTTACAACTGCTGTAATTTTGAAAAGGAAATATATAGATTGCTAGGAAAAAAACAGCTCCCCTAAAATTCCTAAAAAATTTAAGCCTTCCAGGAATGCTACCCATCAATAAAAAGGGGAAAAGATAAACAAAGCATCCTGCAGGACAACAATTCTTTTGGGTGTAACCCTTCATATGAAAGCCACTTGTTTGAATTTTTCTTTGCTGAATACCAGTGATTTAAGCCTACAACCGTCTGACAGCATTTCATCTGGTGGTACAGGTCGCAGCTGACAGGCATGCATCACCCAAAACCTCTATCTGATTTTCCAGCTGGTGAGCAACATTTCAGGGATGTGAGATGAAGTCCATTTATCTATTCAGCTTCATTTGTGCTCATTGTTGGAAAGAGAGGTAGCAGGGGCAGGTGTTACTCCTCTGGCTCTGGGGTCATGTCATGGTTTTACACAGCCTGCAAATCAAAGGTTCTGCAGAGGAGCCACCCATTTGTGGAGGTTCAGGCAACAGGAGTCATAGCTACTAAGCCAGTACTATACTGAAACACCAATTTTTGTTTGTTTTTCTGACAATTTTTTTATAAACATTCCTTTAGGATCAGAATTGCCCTTTACACGGCTCTACTGTTTAATAGTTTTTTGAGTCATTGTTGTGTTTTCACATGTTTAGCATGCATTATGTCAAAAAAAATTCTTTTCTTTGTTTGTACACAGCTTTTGGGGTGCAACTTTTTGGTGGGTCAGAATTAGTCTTAGAAAATAGACACTGACTTTTGCCTGCCTTGATAGTTGTGCTGAGTGAAGAGCTCATGAAGCTCATAGTTAGATGGATTTCTGTATACTTTGCTTTAGGAACAAAGCCATTCCTTCATAAAGCAGTGGGTTGTCTTGGGTTTGTTATTGATGGGGACTGTGATCCTTTAAAGGCTCATACATTAAACCTCCTCCATTTGAAAGTGGCTGTGCTTCTGCTCCTGTGGTTGTCACTTCATGAGTACATGTTGATGTTATCTTGCTTAGGTGAAGGAAATAACACCACAGAGAAGGGGAGGCTGAGAAATGGGTACCAGAAAGTGGAAATTAGGCACAGCAGTTCATTAACGTTTGTGTAGCTATCTCTGAGCTGCCTCAGCCTTTAGGTGTGTGGTTTTATTAGAGTCACCTGCAGTACACATGGAGTTGAACAAGTCAAGCTATTCAGCAGATGAGTTTGTACCAGTAGCACAGGGGAATAATGTTTAGAAAAAACAACTATGTAAATATGTAGGTCTGTGTGATTTCAATTTTTATGATTTTGACAGTCTGCTTTGTCTGTCATCAAAAGCAAAAATGACCCTGTCATTAAGAATGTCTCACATACCTGAAGGGATAGAAAGATTGACCACTTAGGATATTTTTTAGTTTCATGAACTATCTAGAAAGATGCTTTGTTACTGAAGAAAAGTTAGAACAGTAAAGACCACTTCTCCTTCAGAACCATTCTCAAGAAAAACTTTTATTTTTCCTTATGTGTTTTATTACCTCTTGAATTGACCCAAACTGCCTTCATGGGTGAATAAAATGTGACAATTCTTACAAAATTTATTAATTTCTTACATTTAAAGAACGAGTAATAGACAGTGACAAACACAATAAAAGTAACCCAAGCAGCACAGATAATGACAAGGTATTTGTATTTTTAATGCAAACAGAAATAGAGGAATACTGAAGCAACCTTTTCACTATATCCCCAGGTTCCCATACTCAGCTTCAGAAGTCCTTAAGCCCTGACCAACTTCCAATAGTAAGGCTGCAAACTGAATCTCTGATTAAAATCTGACTTTACTCCTCAAGGGAAGTCACAGGATAAATTAAGGAAGCAGATGCAGTCTTGTTGGTCCTGACAATGTCTTGAAACACCAGCATTTAACAAGAGAAAACAAAATTTCCAGTACCTATGAGCAATCTAATGAGATGGGAGGAGGAGGTGGCAGGGCAGAGAGGATGCCTGCAGTGGGGAAACCTTTCACCTCTGGGGCTGGTGAGTGCTGAATCTCTGCTGTGCCTCTGAAGGGTCTCTCTGAAATGGGGCTGCTGCCTTGTCACCAAACACACACAGCGTGCCAGCAGCACAAGTTCCCTGTGCCAGGGGTTGCTGTGCCACACCTGGGAGAGCAGGACAGGTTTCTGCAGGGTGTGCAGCCATCAACAGAGCAAATCCAAACTAACTGAGCACTGTACCAGCAGCACTTGGCACTCTTCAGAGCTGCTTCATCAGACAATAACATGCTTTCTCTACTTTGTTATTGCTCTCTCCTTGTGTCCTCAGGGAAGCCAGGTTTCCATAGGAAACTCAGCTATGGAAAGCTGATTCTGCCAGAGGTGTAACAGCAGACCCCCTCAGGCAGGAAGGCAGTGCAGAGGGCCTGCTAGGAAGAAGCAGATGGACAGAAAGCCAACCTGCTCTCCAAAACTATTTAAATCTAAATGTTCATTTGCTGTGGCTCAGTAAAGGCCATATAAAATCATGGAACATTTAATCAAAAAGAAGGGTCATGGTGAAGGGCAAAAAGCAATGCCAAAATTGAAAACAAATAGTCCTTTGTAAATTAAAATATAAGCCTGGTAAAGGCTCAGGTAAATCTGCATCTACCCCTTGAAAATTGTGAAGCCACACTGCAAAGGAAAGGGGTTCCATGGAACCCCTAAATGGGTAAAAGCAGACTTTTTGATGTTGATTTTCAGTTGTGGGGTGAAGTTTGCCTTTTACCATGACAATAGAACATATTCTTAATAAAGCTGTGCCCTTTGATTCAGCTGAGGACTGTTACAGGATGAGAGCAGTGCTACCTTCCCATCATACAACTCCTTAATTTTCAGGTAAGATGGAGTAAATAACTGACTTGTGTGCAGTACTCCACTGATTTCCCTGATAGTCTGTCTTGTATCTAATGTGCTGAGAATTCTGTTCTCTTTGAGAGAACCCCAAACTTCTACCAACCCCAAACTTCTACCAATCACTAACTCATCTGAATAAAACATTCTTCTAACTGCCAAAAACACTTACTGTGGGTCTGGAAATGGAGTCAAGCCAGTACCAGCATCATCTTAGCCTGTCAAAATTATAGTGTAGGTAATACACTATTATTGCAGATTGATATACAAATGAGTTAGGGTAAGCATTAAGACAGATATTTTAATAATAATCTGCCCACAGACAAATTTCCCCAGGAAAGAAATATGCTTTATATTGTAAACACAGAAACAGAGTCTTCAAGGTTATCCTCTCAGTGGAAAAGTTGGATAAAAACATTCATCATTTCACATATACGTATATATAAAATTTCAAACCTGTGAGATATATAGTACAAACATAAGGAACTAGCATTTAGGGCACAATTTTCAGTTAAAAAAAGGCCAGTGTTTGTCTGTGGTGTATGTATGAAGTTAAGACTACCCCAAAAAACTGCTGAGTTCTGTGTGGAAAAGAACATGAAAGTCCAAGTGAGGAAAAAGTCCAAGAGGAAAGAAGTACTAAGGATTACACTTTCCAAAGTGCAAGTACAAAAGAGGATTCAAAAATACATTGATTTTTCAGTCCTTTGTTTGGTATAGCATGTTTATCTTATGCTTAGTGTTTTATGGGACTGGTAGTGAGTGCTCTGCTTGGAAGATCACTCACTTCAATTCAGCATGAGCTGCCTGAATGCAACTTCCCCAATGTACTGCTCCAGGTCACATAAAAATATGATGACCAAAACCAGAATTTTTATTTGGAAAATCTTTTAACATTTATAGCCTTGCTTACTGATCAAACTAATAATCACACCTTGTTAAAGGCTGTCAGAAAATAAATCCAGTCAGTTTAATGCCAGCAATAGCACTGAAGTCTCCATTATGCACATGCTTGTTTGAACAAGACTCTGGCAGGAACAAATGAAACTACATTTCCTGGATCTGACAGTTTTTCATGCCATCAAACCAGTGATTCACATCTGCGTAGTTTCAGTCTTTGTTACCTGCTTCAAGATATCCAAGAAACATGCAAAATCTGCAATCTCTCTCCATTGCTGGCTCAACTGTTCCTGTCATCTTTTGCTTAATTTCTAGTGTTATTTAGCTCCTGGACTATGGCAGGAGTTTTTGCTGCACCTTTAAGAAGAAAGTCTCCTGCAGGTCTCTGGTAGAGCTCTGCAGTTACCTGAGTCCCAAATCAGCAGGGCTGACACAAGAGGAACAAGTATTCCAGTGTTTTGTCTCTGACCTTTCTTGTTTTGGCCTGAAAGGGAACAAACTTGGGAAGTAACCAAGCATGTTCCAGAACAGAGAGAGAAGAGATAGCAGTGGGATGAGCACCAATAAACAGAGCATCCACTATCCCCATCCTAGATTTAAAGAGCCATTTGTAGAAGACATGATATAGATGTTATGGCACTTTATGGCACATTTTCCTATGGGATGTGGCTCAAATGATTTCAGAATCCTGTTGAAGTCAAATATCAAATGTCTGCGGGAAAATATTGAAAAATTATTTCATTAAAATGTGATTACGTGCTGAAAGTGAGATAGCATATGGAGTCATGCATGAAAACAAAGGCAAACAATTCATACTAGATACAATATTCATTCAGGAATCTTAAAGGAAAGAAATATTTCCATTCACCTTATTTTCATGTCAGAATAGGTATGATCCAAGCAACTTGCCTTTTCAAAAGTTCTGCTCATGTGTTGGTTTTAGGTTGAAGTGAGGGGTTATGATTGTCTTTGAATAGTAGAAAACACACCTACAGTGTCCAGAGGTGAAAGTGCCTTAAGCATGAGTAACTGTGTGAGTGAGCAAAATTGATTGTGGATAACAACTGGATGCAGGGCTAAATCAACAGGCAGCAAAACACCACAGGAGAAGGAAGGCAGAGGTATCTCAGTGTTAGAGTTGTCTGCAAGCTACTCTAAGTTTGTGGTAAAAGCACAAAGGATAAAATAGAAACGTAAAATTAGTATAATTTAAGAAAATCTTATGTGTCTTGACCTGCAACTGACACTAGCTTTAAGTTGTGCCAAAGAATCAACTCTGACTCTTATGCTACCAAAATACTTTCTCCTCCAAACAATGGAATTATCTCCTCCCACACATACCAAGATTCTCTAGAAGTTCAATGTAACTCAGTACATACAAGGATCTGGGCAACATTCACTTCATATTTTTAAGTTGAAGTAATAACAAGGGAAAGAGCTCTCTTGAGGAAAGATACAAAATTTTTCCACCAGAAAAAGGAAAGAAAAAACCTAAAGATAACAACAAAAAATAATGCAAAATGTGCCAAAAGGCTTAAAGGAGAAGTATATCCTGCAAAATCCTCTGCTCAGTCCAGTGTCTCTTGCCTGTGCTTGCTTGGGGACCTTACCCTCTACTGAGCATTACTCATGATTTTTAAGTGTTTTAAGTGCAAGCCTCCTTGGCTTGTGGGTTTCTACACTGGCTTTAGTCCTGTGCAGTTCTTATTTTAAACCCTGACTGAGATCCCAGGTGTCACTGGGAGGTTTGTTCCCAAGGAACATTCCTGACTCAGGTCATTTGGCAGCCTGAGCACGCCAAGCACCAGAGTGCCCTGGTGCTAACCAAGCAGGAGACTGTAAAAGTAACTCAAAGCTTCTCAAAGTCAAGGTATTGCCTGTAATTCTTTTGCTCTATTGCTTATCTTGACATCAAGGCAGCATGTCTTTCTAGAGGATGTGCTACAGTTCCACAGGAAACTTCCAGGCAGGGAAATATTAGTGATAAAGAGCCTATGTGCAACATTATACAGTGGCATGGGCTGTGTGTCATCCAGTTTTCTTTGACTTCAGAACAAATGAATTTAGGACTGCTTTGACAAGGAAGACCAAAACTGAACTTCTGAATGGATTTTATAGAATTTCACAGAGGATATGTCTCTATAATTACTAATATTGTCATAGTAAATGTAATTTTAATAATAAGGCATGTAATAATTTAAAAGAGTTTATGTTCTGCTGTGACCTAGATGCTTAATTTTCCAATTTGGTTTTCAAATGTCACATGCTTTCTAATGGCTCCATAGGAGTTCAAATCCATTTAGAATATGCTTTGGAACTTGAAAATAAAAAATCCAATTATAAATTAATTAAGGAAAAAAACTAAATGTTCATCCAGACATTTTGTTAAGCATATAGATGAGTCATTAAAACAATAAAAGAGAAAATAATTGACTGGTGGTTTATTTTTTATTAATCACTCACCTATGGATCTGTATGTGTCTACCAGGCATCAGAATTTATAGTGTTAATGTGATCATAAGTGGGGACTTAAAGCACAACAACTATTTTTATTCTCCCCTATGCATTCCAAGATGGGGATTTTCCATCACCAAGCTTCAGCTGAAGGAACCACCAAATAACATTTCTGTCAGCCTTCAGAAATACCACCAGATCACATATTTGAAATAGGTAATGCTCACTTCATCCTCTAATTCTTATTCCACAAAACCCTCTCTTCTACAGTATTTCTAATCTACTGCTTCAGAGTTTCATGCATCTGCAAACCTCCACACTGGAGGAGACACTCGAAGCAAAACTCCTAATTCCAAGAATATTCTTTATCAGTCACTACATTTTTTCTGCTCAAAATTTAAAAAACTCCCTGTTCAGACATCTGCATGTCAGCCTGGAAACAGCGAAAACTTTTTTTTTTGCTCTCTCACCCACATTTAATGAATTTAAAGCTGGCTGTTCTGTTGGCAGAGAGAGGAAGGGGGATGGGTGTCCCTCCAGCTGTTGCAGCGATCTCGGCGCAGAGAGGGGCTCACATCCAACTGCTGCAGGCTGGACTGAGGGCAGTGCAGTTATCCCACAGCAGGCCCAGCTCCCAGTTGCCCCTGATTATTTTCATCAGCAGCCTTCATTCATTGTCCTCTGTTTTGGAGGGTCTCTTCAGTAAGCAGGCAAGTTTGGAAACAGTGAAAAAATTTCACTTTTAAAAGCAATAGCTGAATTGTTCTGTGCCTCCTTCAGCTCCTTCCCTCATTCACAGTTCCCTGCTCATAATTTTTATAATTTTTATGTAGCTTTTGCATATATCCCAGCTTTTTGCCAATTTCATTCTTTGTCCTGTCACTTTCATATATTTTAATTTCACATCCAAGTTTTCTATTGTGATATGCATTTGAGAAGGTTTGCTGGCAAGCAAATCTTTAAAAAATGAGCAATGAGTGGCAGGGTGTATTGATTTCTCTAGATTTACATTTCCCTCAGCATTCACAGAAGTCTAATTGATTTGTGGACCTTGTGAGCTTTCTCCCACCAAAAAAATAATTGTGCATGCAGTCCAATTATACCAGGGCAATTAAGAATTACAACTTGAGTTAGGAATAATAACAGAATTCAAGACGGAAAACAATCAACTTTTCCTGGTCTGTTTCTTTTCTAAGAGGTCAGAGCCAACACTTCCACCAAATTCAAGAGGAAGATTTTCTGCCTTTATTGTCAAGCAAACACAGCTAAAATACATAAACCAGACATACACAGTGAAAATACATGGACTATGTTTAAGGCCAAATTTGGTAACCGATCACAATGAATCGCTGTTTCTAAATGAGGGCAAAGGTTGTCCCTACAAGACTTTTTCTTTTATTTAAGATTTCAGTAAGTGTTGCTGAGTTTATCAAGACCTACTTTCTTGTTTTGTGTACAGAGCACCTCATGCAGTGGACTACTGCTCCGCATCTGAGACTGTGTGTATGACAGGTCTGCAGCACAAAGACCAAACAAAACAAAAAAAATTCAGTATGATTAAATCCTTTCATCTGGCATCTTTCTCCACAGTACTGCTATTGTTTATGCAAAGATTGCCATTTTGAGACAAAACTAAGTCCATCTTTCTAAAATCCTAATGTTGAAATATTTTAGAACACCTGAACACAGCTGGTGGCATAGTCCTGAAAATTAGAAGATAGAAAAACAAAACAAGCAAATTCCAAGAAAAATATTAAGCCTGGATTTCAGTTCAGTTGAAAAAACCTTCAGGCTTTGGAAGCATCCTCTGCAGAGAAGAGCAGACAACCTAAAGCTTGAATATGTTTCCAAGCAAAAAGAAAAAGCCCACTGTTGCTCATAGTCCATGAGCTGAAGGATGCCAAGGGATGGGAGCACAGTTCAGTCCCTTGGAAGAAACAGCCTGAGAGTGGTCACACAAGAGCCAACTGTACAGTCACTCTCCAGCAAGGTGACAAACAAGGCAGGGGAAGACAACAAAGGGATCAGACCCAGCCCTGGCTGTATCTGTAATTGCTAGAAATGCTGTATTCCAAAGCAGAACTGCAGTAAATGATCAGTGGGAGCAGGGGACGGACTACACACAGAATGAGTAATATTTTCATGTGTCAGGAGGCAAAGGAAAGTTCTCTAACTGCTAACCTCAACCACTTCTTATGACTGATAATCTCAGGGACACAAAGTGCAGGAAAGTAGTTAAGAAATGGCTCCCATGAGGCCAAATCTACACACATTTGCCCTATTCATTTGTAGGAAACTTGCTTTCAAGGTAAAAGCTGTCCCAAGGCAACCCTCTGTCCTGTTGGTAGATCCCATTTAACCACAGGCTCCTGCTTCTCTCTAGGGGAGATTTTGTGAGGTACAAATGGGAGTTACATGTCCATTTCCCATTATCTCTCAAAGACAATTACATGCTAAACCACCCTGTATTCCTTTTATAACCTCCTCTTTTAGAGTCAGAGGTTCCTGATTACAGAGATTATCTACAAAAGGTTTCACAACAGCAGTACTTTGAGGTACTTCTTTAAAATGCTATTGGAAGTTTTGACAGCATACACAAAATATATAGTAATAATCATGGATTCTACGGATTGTTTGTTTTAAGAAGCTGACATTTACATGCTAAAATAGGATACATTTTTAAGGAAGCATACCCTCAGTCTAAAATATATGCAATTGTGGTTTATTCTGTTGCTCCAGTGAATTAAAACAGTCATTCTACAAAACACAGATGAGATATAATCTGGGGGGTTGATGACTTTTTACACCATCTCAGAAGACTGAGGGGGAGACTTTGCTGTAAACTAGTTTGCAGTAAATGGAGTTTGCAGTAGAAAATTATGTCCACTATGTGGAAAAGGGTTACTGTCACTCTCAGCTCTGGGCTTGCTTTATTTTATTTTTCCTAGTCTAGATGGCTGTAAATCTTTGAAATTGCATAATGCCAATTAAGAAAAATAAAGAACAAATTGAGATACCAGTACTCATAGAGGAATGCTGTTGGCTGAGGCCCCAGATACTTTTTATGTCTCCAGTGATTTGCCTGTAACTGTTCCAGGAAGTTTGGGAAAAGCTTTGCATTGACATCGTGCTGCAAGTGCTGGAAAAGCTTTACCCTGGGAAAGACTTGAAGCCTAGTTCAATGTCCTGGGTAGCCTACCCTATGACTTCTGTGGACATTCTCAAGGTTAATGAATTTAGCAGAACTCCAACCAATCTCCTCATATACACTTTTCAGAGCAGTTCTACTGAAGAGACAGTTTTAAAATTATTTCTTTTTGGTGTTATTTTTTTATCCTCATTTCTCTTTTCTCAAAGTCTTGGAATTTTATTTTTCATTTAGGTTTTTTTTTTCTTTTCAATGCTCATATGAACTTCTTAAAGGAAAAGAATTTAATATAACCTTGATTTTTAAAAAGAATAAAAGAAACCAAGAAAAAACAAACAAATGAACAAAAGCAAGCAAACAAACAAATTTTAATTCCCACAATAGTTTATTTTCTCTTCTGAAATCAGAAGATTAAGAATGACTCTCCTCTTCCTAATTCATAGCCTTGAGACTTGTTTTTATTTTTACAAATGAAAAATTATTTTTAAAAAGAAAAATAAAAAATAATTCTGTAGAACAGCAAAGACAGTTGACCATTTAAGCTTTGGCTGAGGATAGTGGCCACTGTGGAAGGATAAGCCATCCCAAGAGTTGTCTTCTGAGGAGGGGAGAAAACATTCCCCATGTGCTAGGTTCAGTGCTCCATCCATCGGCAGAGATTCAGTGGAATTACTTTTTTGAGAGGGGTTTTGCTTCTTAGGAATTATTGCATTTACTTTCCATTGTCAGAGGGTGGCTGGGCTCCTCTGACCTAGACTGACTCCGAGTCTGGGTGACCCAGTCTGCAGAGTTACCAAAGACCTGGGAGCTCCCTGCTCTTCTCCAGGCGCCTTCTCTGACTACAACAGGAACTTGATGTCCAGTTTGAACCAGAAACCTTTATTTTTAGATGACTAAAGTTAGTTTAAAAAAAGGTCAGCTAAATAAACTCTAATAATTTTATGGCTCTTAGTTTCCAAGTTAAATCTGGCAATACAAAAGGTGTGTAAAAGTAGTAAAAAGATTGTGGGAAGCAGAAATCCCTTTTCTAATAAAGGTTGGGGGAAAAAAACCAAGAAATATAAGGACCCTGAAGGTTCACAAAAAATTAACTTCTATCGCAATTAGTTCTAAATATGCCAGTTTTCCAAACTTCTTATTCTTGTAGTACATTTTCTTCATAAATATGATGGATAAGAAAATTGTTTTCATAACTTCTCACATTTAGGAAATTGAAACCCCAATGTCTCATTTTCTTTGCTGATATTTTACAGACAAGGGTAAGTAACATCACAGAAACAATGCTGACTGTGTGTACTTGTTGTTTTTAATAAAACTGTCAAGTACTAAAACCCTGAGAGTGCATAGGCATATTTATAGATTGTTTCTCTCCAAATGGATAAGAAGAATTATGTTTAAAGTTGCATTCACAAGTCTAAAGCTCAGGGGAAAAAAATCAACTAATTATAAAAAATATTATAGAAAAATTAAGACAAAAAAGGACAAACAGTTGAATAAATCCCAGAAAAAATTATTCATTCAAAATTTATTTAAATTAAACCTTTAAAGTGTATTCTAAATATAGTGTGATTATAAGCAAGAAAAGCAAAAAATTAACTATTAGAAACTATATTGTTTCCTCTTGGTTGTGGTGTATCTTCCTACTGTTGTATCAACATTATTCAAGACATCTACTATTAACATTTCAGAGTATATAAAAGCCCTTACTGGACTGCAAAAATACAGGTAACCTTTTTTTTAATACAGGTAAATATAAAAACTCAAATATGGACAGATTATGTCCAATATATTAAGTGCAAGAACTTGGATCTAGTAGACAAGTACTTTAAATAATTTTCAGAGGTACTAACTGCAAAAGTCACAGGGAATTTAGCCAGGAAGAAAATCCAGAGGTTAGGTCTGCAAAAGTATTTAGGCCATTTAATCACAACAGCTATTTTCGTGAAAGTTGGATGCTTAAATACATTTAAGGATATGGCTATAAAACTGCAAGAGCAAATTAAGTACTGCAGTTCTCAAACTTGCAAAAATAGCTGCTCCTGATTAGATAGTCAGTTTTAGCACATAAGCCTGCAAAAGCAGCAATAGTGTTGGGCACTTATGATTGGATGTGCAGAACTCATCATGTTAAGGAAGCTTTACCAGAACCTGAAAGTGTCAAAGAAAGGTCATCTCAGTCCCACATTTCTAATGTAATTTAGTCCATAGCCTCAGATAAGATTTTAAGTTTTGTTTCATATCTTAGAGTGAGAAACCCAAGTGAAATTAACTTCTTACCTTCACATAAACAGTTATCTTCTACATTTCTCAAATCTGAAGGCCACATCTACACTACTATCCTTGTATCCAGGCATCAGAACCATAAGATATGTTTTTTTGCTCTATATCATCCTCACAAATGCTAACAGACAGAGTTTAGACCATATGCTTCACTGTGGTTCTCCTACAAGGACAATACCTCCAGGTGTCCTTCATTTTGATACTGATGAAAATGAGAAGTTTAAAATGCTCTCCTCCTCAAGGCTGAAAATTCTCACAGACTTCAAGGACACTTCAGCTTTAAGAGTAGAAATAATCTGGCTCAGTTTAGATGTCAACACAATTAATCATTCAGGGTTCCCTTGACAGTCAATGGAGATGCATTCAGTGTAGACAGTGGAGTTCAGGTTGTGATTCATTTCATCCTGAAGTACACACTTAAAATAGGTCAGTGAAATCATGCCCTAATAAGGCCTGTTTCTCTTCATAGACTACAGATGGAACCTAAAATGATGAACTCAACTGAAGATAGCTGAAGTTAAAATTAATCCATGCCTCTACTACGCAGTACAACCTTTGTGGATGTAGTCTATCATACCCAGCGTCCTTTTTTCCACAGAACAGGGCGAAGAAAATTAATTTTCAATTTTAAATATTTTTAAGCTGAAACTCTTGCAGATTTGCCTGTAAAATAAATCCCAACACTTTATTATATCGATTTAAAGGTTACAGTAAAAATTAGTGTAAACAGAATGTAAAGAATCAAGATCTTCAAAGAAAAAACATGAAGTAAAAATTAGACATGGGATTTCAAAAGCAAAGGGATTTGAATGTCTAATGAAACAGAGTAAGTATATCTCTTGGGTTTCTTTGGAAGCCTAAATATTAGTAAAGGGAAAATAAAATCAATAAAATGTTGGCATTTCTTACCATTTCTGTATTGAAGAGGGAATGCAGAAAAAATAACTTGTTCCCTTTTAGCAAATATGTTAATGTAAAGTTGTTATTCATTCATTCCATCATATTTTATGACTGGAGAAAGAAGAACATTCCAGTAGTCACATTCTATTCCCTTCAGCTTTTTCAGAGCATATGAATCCACATTTATGCAACCTCTGAACATTGATTCTGAGAAATAAAACTCACAGGAATTCTGTGAGCATAGCAGTTTTTCAAAAGAACCATTTAAAACCTTAAAAATAATTGCTTGTGTTACCCTCCAAATACACAATATTAAGCTCTGTCCATTAAGAAGTTTCTAAAGAGATTTTGAGAGGAAGATTTTAATGAATACCTTGACTAATAAAAAAACCAAAAATGTATGTATTTATCTTTACATTAGCCCATCTATTTCAGCAGGAAACATTACAGAACCACGATTACCAGGCACCGAGGGTTTTTTAAATATGTAAAATAAAGAAGAGAGGGGATAAGCTGTGGTGAGGAAAATGCAAGCATTGTACAACTCACCAGACCTCCTGTCCCAGAGAGATTTATTTATTGGAAATTGCAGCAAGAGGAAAAAGACTAAATAATTTTAAGTCCCTGGTTATTATGTCATATGTAGCCCCACAGTACAATACAGTCACAATCTGCTGTTTTGTAAACTGAGCTGTCAAACACTTGTTATTTTAAAGCTGCAGCTTTTCAAGGCCCTCTGACAGCCAGTGGTCTCAGCTCTCAGCCTGATTCATGGCTGGCTCTGAGACAGAGGAAGTTCGTGTCTGCTATAATCTAAACACTTTGCAAATGGAGCATTGGAACAGTGGTGAAAGAAGAAAATAACCTAAACCCTATAACCCAGACAAGAATCCTGCAAAGCTTCTGGGGAGAAGAGAAAGGAAATAAGTACAACAGCATAGTCTGCAAGATCAGCAAATGTATCCACATGATTTTATTTCAAAAAACTCTTAGAGTTTCAGGCAGGGAGAAGAAGTTGATTTTAAGCCACTTAGCTGAAAAGCAGTGAGAATTAGTCTCTGTCAAAAGTATGGAAACAATGTCCCAGACGTGTACTTCTGCAACATCTGTATTTTCCATTTCGAGAGTAAATACAAAAAGGTTGGTTGTAGGAGGATTTATCCTTCTCCTCCTCTCCCTCTCACCCCTGAGAGTTGTGTCTCGCCCTTAAATTCAGAGCAGTGAGGGACTATAAAGCATGAAGAGATGTGGATAATTTCCACTGCACTGAACTGGGGATCTAATGTTTCAGAGGTACCATGCAGGCAGTAAAGGGAAGATGTATTCCTGGGCTTTGGTAAATCACCTCTGTAATAATGAAATCAAGACATAACTACTGCTTAGTCTTTCTTCAAGGAAACAAAAGTTCAAATCCAGGGAGAAATATTTTAAAAGCTCTCTAGTCAATTAGCCAAAACCATGTTTATGATATAATATTAGCTTAGAATTAATTTCCCATTTTTCCCTTATAGGATTCTTGCACATTTGCAGCCTTCTTTGTCTCCAGTACACATCTGTTTGTTACCAGTCTAAGCCTCATTCCCTGCCCCCTTCCTAGAGCAACCCACACTAAAATACCTTGCTAGGATATAAAAGAGGCCCTCGAACTGTCCCTTTGCAGCCTGTTCTGGCCAAGTGTAAAAGTTTCTTATTTTGATTACTTGTATGGACATATAGGCAGCCTCAGGATAACGTTCTAGCTGCAAGGTTCTCTCAACTGTCAGAAAAAAATACATTTCTGGATGAACACTTGGTGATTCTGTCCTACCAGTCCTCTTTGCAACATAAATCAAATGTATTTTTGCATTTTGTGTCTGGTGAGTTACAGCTCACTTTTTAGCATTCGTTTGGTAGACAGTAACACAATACAGCAGGAATCATTGCAAAAGGGAAGAATTTGTGAGAAGAAGTATAATTTGTATACATTCTGTGCAGAAAGACGCCATGCTGAAGATTTTGGCAACTTACTTGAAATGTTTATAGCAGCCATAATACTTGCCTTTCAAAAAAATGATTTATGGACAGCTGGAATTTACACACATTGCTTGGAATCTGTGGAAAAATCTATAGGGTAGTTCATGTCCTTCAGAAAGCTGGATGCCTAAAAGCAGAGATATGGAGACTATAGAAAGTACACTCACAAAGGATCTGCAAACCAGTGCCAGCATTCTTGCCTTTGTCATCAAGTGATGGAAAGACTTTTTTAGTTAAACTGAAGTAATTAAATATCCCAGCTTTCATTAAAAGGATAGAACTGTCTGCTGTTGGTCTGAAGAAGTTCACCGAGGGAATGCAAATTTTAATTTCATGGTGTGAGTGTTAAATTATTGCCATCTAAGCTGCCTGCCAATACTACATGAAATGCCACTACATTTCAATAATTGTCCTTTTGTTTTAGGTGGAAATACCACATGTGTTATGATTTTGAAGTTTTTATGTGCAGTTAGAGCCCTGAGAACTGCAGCAGCATAACCACATTCAGTTCACCTAATTGGACTGAGAAGAAACCATCACTACTGAAATGGTTTGTGTCATTTTGAGTGTCTGCATAAAAAATGAAACTTATTTACTCCTTCATCCTCTGTTAAAATAGGAAAATTCCTTGCAGTTCAAATACAAGATACAGCTGGGTGTTCTAAATTAATCTCAAAACAATTGTTGGAATGCATGTAAATACAAACCTGCCCTTCTGAATCCCAGAATTCTTTCCTTGCATTTTTTTTTAATCTCTTATGTTGCTAACATGGATTTGTTATCAATTACCTGCCTTTCCAGTCCACTGGATGAGAGTTTTCAGATTCCCAAAATATACAAATCAGAGCAATTCTCACTATTGTGGAAAGAAATATTAACATTTCTTTCAGAAGTGCAGAACTTACGACAAATTCAACAATGTTCATTAGATCACATTGTTGTAAGTGGTAGCAACAAAGAAAACCAAATGGAGATCTTTTCACTACAAATATTTTTGAAGGGTTTTATTAAAGTATACAGGGAAAAAAATGGAAAAAGCAATAGGTGAATCTCAAATCCTTATGAAACAATCAGCTTCTGCCTAGGCAGTTCCAAGGTGTGTTATGGGGGCTTCTATAAAGGCTTTCCAGGTAATACTAAAATCACATTTCCACATGGCCAGTCTCGCTGGCTCTGCATGGTCCCTCACCTTGCTAAGAAGCGAGTTGGGGGTTTTTTTGTCATTTGTTCCTGAATAAGTGGGTTCACCATTCTCTCTGGCCCCATAAAATTATCATTGCCACAAGTGCCAATGAGGCAGAATCTAGAAAGACAGAGAAATGCCACTAACCCTGCTCTTCCCTGATTTTATCATTTCTGTCCAAAAATTAAGCTAAGAATTGCAAATCCAACCAAAGTTATGTTTCCAAGTCCTGTTCCAGTACCTAAGCTTCCATTAGAACCCATATGTAGGCACACAGAGATTTAAGAGCTCACCTATGCTTATGAGTCTGACCTTCCTGCAAGTAGAAATGGAGTTTCTGAGCTTTTCCTTTCCTTTTCTTCCCTCTTAGTAAACAGAAAATTTTCCAGACTTGAGCAAAATAGGATTCAAAGGAGTTTTTGCTTCTGAGAAAAGCCTGAGACTTATGTCTCTAATAAGTGCATCTGATTCTGGGAGAATATCCCCTTTGTTTCCTTTTGCAGATTTAACTATACAGTGAGACACAATAGCAGATGAAATATTGAGATTTGGAGTCCTCTCACAGCCCATAGGAGATTATCTTATTGTAAAGCTAGTGGGAAAACATTGAGGTACCACAGTCCTGACTGTGAGGTGTGGACAGTTCTGTGCATGCCTAGATATCACTTTTGGAGAAAAATGACAGAAAATTAAATTTCAGTAAGATCATCTAGAAACTAGAGAGGAGTCTTGAAGATCAGGAAGACTCCTACAAAATTTTATCTTATTGAGATATCTGAGATTTTTACAAGTACCCATATCTTTATATATCTTTATCCAAAATTATCTTACTAAAACAGCATTGTCCCAATTCCTGCATTTGTCTGAGGTGAGTAAACCTGTTATCTCCTGCCTTATCTTTCTCCAGGATACTGCTGGCCACATAGAGATGCCCACTCTCTGGCAAGGCAGACATTTCTCTACACTCTTGTTAAGTATCTTGTTCATACAGTTGCCTAAATTTACATTTTTAATGCCATTTGAAGCATACATTAGGCTGGCAGAGAGAACACAGGATTCTCCCTAATTGATACTCCCAGGTGTGGCAGCTGAAGGAAAATCAGGGGTCCTATGACATCTCATGGTCCTGTGTTTCACCAATCCATCTGAACCCTGGACAGGAACAAACACACGTATAGATGCCACAGAGACACACAGCTGAGTTTTGGGTTCAAACAGTGGCAATGAATTTTATACAATCTGTGACAATGAATCCTGCCCAAGAGCAAGAGGCTCTGAAATAGGACATAAAACCCAGTGGAGTCCCTTGGGATCCACCTAAGAGTTCATTCTTCATTTGCAGTATTCTGTGCTGCTTGTGAATCGGTAACTGCAGATAGAAGAGTAGTAAAGGCAAGGTACTTGTAAACTTATTCTTTTCCAAGAATACAGGAACAAAGTGACAATGGTGTTGGTTCTAAGGTTTTATATCAAATAAAAGCACTGGCTATGATTTCACATGTATAGCCTGAAAATATGTGTAATTATCATTCATATTCCATCAAGGTTTACTGGTGAAGATCTAACATTGTAAACAACCCTTGTTTACACAAAAAGACAATTGGATCTTCTTTTGTTTCAGAGTTTACATGGTTAGAGAGTGAGATCATTATTTTGAAATGTGATGATGGGAAGACACACTAAGTACCCTTGTGAAGTTTTTAGAATGAATTCTGTAAATAAAGCCCACAACAGAAATGCACATTGTCTCCAAAGAAACAATTATCATGTACTGTGTTTGAATAATGACTCACAATATTTTATCATCATCTGTTTACATAATAAGTCATAATGACATTTCAAAATATGGTGTATGCTTTTTTTTATGATTGTCTTAATTGTGCAGAAGGGAATTGCCACAGCCTAGCATCATAAACTTTGTAAACCTTTCTTGGAGACTGCTTTTTTATCCCCATCCTCTTCTGCTCAAACAAAAGCATGAAGGAAACAGAGCACACAAATAAAACTGCTTTAAAATAGTCCCTTGTGTCTGGCTAAAACAAAAGACAGGAAATTCTGAAAAGTATGGTTACAAACTGAAAAATGCCTATAAGCATGGCTGCCTAATGTCCTGGGTTTATGTATCCGTGATTATTTCACTATCAATATTTTCTTTGTTTATATATATATACAAATGACACTGGCTCAAAGTGCCAAGACCACATTCTTAGTCTGAGATCTGGAACACAAGTCCTGCTGCTGTTGGCTCCTACTTCAGCCTTAAAGATGGAACTGAATGAAGCCCCTAGATTTCAGCTCCTGCAGGTTTGATATGGCACTTCATTTCTAACCTTGAGCCATAGTCCACTGTGCCCACTAAGGTCCTGATTCAGCTTTTTAGAATTACACAGCAAATCTTAATTAACTCCTGGGATGTCAGGAGGACAAAACACACTGCAGTTACAGCAAAAGTGCTGAGCACTGTCCAAGGGCTTCACCAAGAGCCCTTGCTGCTCACAGGAAGGTCTAGAAAGGGCCATGGGGGTCACAGACCCAAACAGGGCAACATCTGCCTGAACTTCAGGCATTGTAGCCAACAATCCAAACTCAAGATTAGATATTTGTTACAGAAAACATATGACAGTTCAGGACACTAGCTCAAAGTAAATGCAAAGAAATATCTAACTCTATCTCACAACAGAGAAAGTCAAATTATTTCATCACCCTATGAAGTTTAGGCACTAGCTGAATGCTGTGGCTGCTCCATCCAGATGGGATCCATAGACCATGAGTGCTATTCAGATGTTTTTCAAATGTTCAAGCTTTCTGCAGCACTGACAAAAATTAGATGATAATAACAGTTCACAGGATTATTCCTTATTTTATCATTTAATGAAAAATAGGCATAAGAGTTTTGTGGAGCAAGGACAGCTTGCTCTATACAGTTTCTATCTTCTCATCTGTCTTCATGACTCCTGGTCACATGCAGATGGAGTGAACACCACCTACCCAGCTGCATAGGTGAGGCCAGGGCCCTGTGGGACCTGTCTTCCTCAGGAATGAGAGATCTAAATGCCTGACATCAAAGCAGATGGGAGGAGGGGGGAAGGGGGACAGTCTTTCTGAAACATTCACTTTTTTTTTGGAGTATATTCATAGAATTTCTTGAGTAGGAAGGGTCCTTCAAAGATCATCTACTCCAACCACCTGGTTGCCCAAAGTCTCATCTAGCCTGACTTTAAACACTTTCAGTGATGAAGTATCCACAAAACCTAAATTCCCTGAATAACCTTTCTATTGTATGAAATTTCTTCCTGATATCCAATATAAATATATCTTCCTTCACTTTAAAACCATTGCACCTGTCCTGTCACTACAGGCCCTGGCAAAAAATCCTTTCTTCATCTTTTTTTGTTATGAGCCATCTTTTTATATTGAAAGGCAACAACAAGAGTCTTCCCAGAGTCTTCTGTTCTTGAGGCTACACAACCCCAATTCTCCCAGCCTAATAATCACATGTGTTGTACCACAATTCCCAGGTCTCAGCTACAAGGAAGCTACCTCACTTCTCTTCAGGATTCCCAGAGTGCTTAAATTAGATTACATTACCTGTCTGGTTATTCTTTCTGAGAACAACAAAAACTAGACTATATGACCTGAAAAGTTTCAGAGCAAGCAGAGGAGTCAATTACCTTTTAAAGATGCTGAGGTCAGGCAACCAATGAATGAAAGGATTTGAAGCAACAATTTCAATGTGGCAAATTAAAATTCATTGTCTTCTATCTTACTTAAGCAGTTTTATTGACCCTAACCTGTTGCAGGTTTGTGAAATGTGAAAGCATGCAAATATGTTTCCCATGTCTGATGTTACTTATGCATTGCTTATAAAGAAGTAAGCAATTACAATTAAATTCTCCACATAAATGAGCATAAATGAACACAGCTACAGCTCAAAATCTGTTCCACTTCCAAAAAGACATTCTTTTTTACTTTATTTTTTTTTAGTATGGAACACTGATGAATTCTTCAATTTTTTTTAGAAGGACTTTCTGACATGTATCATTTGCTTTAAAGTTTATTTATGCATTTCTCATGCATTTCATTCTTAAGGCAAAAAGATCAAAAGGATAGATAGGTTCAGAGCACAAGATGTAAACTAGTTAGATTTCATGATGATTGACAATATTTGAATCCTCTTCTGACAAACTATACAAACGACTAAAGAAGAAGGATTCTTCAGTTGACTCTTTTTAAACAAATTTCTACCTCTAGATGTGTCCTGTGGTAAAGGGAAGGGTTTGGGCTGTGCACAGCTATGCAGCCACTGTTGCAGCTCACAAAGCAAAAGCACATGCACCACCTAGGACACAGCTTCTTTTCCTTTCCTCCTGTAAATCCAGGTGCATGGTCCCTACAATTCCCACTCCCAGCTCAGTTTCATCTACATGACCTCTGTGGAGATGCTTTTCTCAAATCATATAAAATCCTGATATTTCATCCACCCACTTCATTAGGTCAACTGAATCACCATTCATGGTCCATATCAGGGGAGGCTATGCACAGTGTTGGAACACATAATTTATGTTTCCTATATGATGGCAATTCTCTTGATAAAGAACTTGCTTTTGCTTAATTATTAAAAGCTGTATAGTGTGTTAAGACCACATGCAGCAGTTCATGAATAAGCCATTTTTTCTGTGGTCAGCAACAGCTGGCCAACTTAGACATTTGAAGAGCATCCAACTTATACATGAAAAGGAACTAGTTTGTCTTCTTGGGTCATGGAGTTGTTAATTTTGCCAGTAAGGATCTTTCCATGGTAGATCTTATTTTCTTGTGGGAAAAGAAAAAAAAAAATCACAAAAACTAGGATCCATTTGTACCAATTGTTGTATCATTCTGTTCTGGTTGAAAAAAAATTATAATTCAGTATTAAAATATAAAGTGTTCTTAAATAATTTCTTTTAGACTTTTTTGGCTTCACACCTCTTACAAATCATAAATCTCACCTTCCAACTTTAGCTCTCTCACAGCACATAGGTTTTCCTGGCAACACTAAGTAGAAGTAAAACACACCTAACTTCAATGTCAGAATTTTTTTCCAATTGAAATTAACCCAAATATCAATTTCCTCTCTATTTTTGGTATTTAAGTGCATCAAATATTTGAAGATGATTATCATGTTCCTTGTTAGGCCTCAGTTAACTTACAGTATATATGGTTTTGCTCCTTTAATATTTTTACTTAAATCAATTTTTCTACACCCCTTAATCATGCATATTTGTCCTTTGTGAGCTCTCTCCAGTATGAAAGACTTTTTTTTATTCTTTTAGGTCCCTTCCTTTAAAAAGTTCATAATTTTAAATTCATTTAGGATCACAAGGGAAATTCTAAATGTTACATAAAATGTTTGGCACAAATAAATAATAATGTATAATAATAACATTTCCTATTTCAGCATATAGCAAACATACCTAAATAAAGCTAACGGATATTACAAGTTATTCTCCCTTTTCTTTTGCAATTTTTGTTGGATGTTCACAGTACAACACAGTGTAACTTTACTGCACTAAAAGTCATGATGGCATTTATTTTACCTAACTTTTGGATTCTGCAATTTTTTAATCTCAATACTTAAAATCCTACTGGTCTGTTTCAGATTGCTACCTCAGAATGAGATTGACTACTCAGAACCCAACCTCACCTGAAGCTACTTTACCAGAGCTTTACATACATAGACTTTTGTATTTAGTCAGATGAATTCCACCTTTATGTAATCTTTACATTAAACTGCTTGAAAAAAAAAAGCTTGAAAACCAAAGGAAGTTCACTACTCTCTGTATAAAATTGCTCTTTCTACAAATCAGGCTACTCAAAGTATTGTATTTATCTGGGGATCTTCAAGGTTTTTGGTGTAAGATACAACCAAAGTCTAGACAATACAGAGATGGGAAAGCTCTCAGTAATTAGATATCAAGACCCCCAAGGCATTATATCATTCTCCCAAGCAAGAGAGTACTTGGGAAGTTGGCATCCGAGTCAAAATTTACACAGAGACACATACACACCATATAATTAGAAGATTAAGGTAAAATTATGACAGTGCCTTTGGGAAAGTCTATCTCTTAATTGTCAGAACCATGATTAAACCTGCCACGTCAGATACTTTTGCTAAATTGAAGACGTTAAGTGGATGAGAACTATAAATCAGTTTGTTTTCTTAACTCATAAAGAAGAGCCAGTAAACTGGTAAATTTCTTGTCAAAAAAGTCATGATCAAAAAACTCCTCCTTTTAATCAATTCTTCCAAAAATTTCAGGTAGGTTTTCATTCTTCAGATAACCCATTGCTCCTTAGGGAAACATTTGCTTCCTAGGGAACTTCTGTCAAACAATTTTTTCCCAACCAACGAACATGAGAATTCTAATAATGAGTGATCTTAAAAAGCACATACAGATGTCCCCTAATGAGTGAATGTCCATTTTCTGCAATTAGCCATCTCCTTTCAACCTCAGCAGTTTGGAAGAGCTGCTCCTCTGTGAACCTGTGTTCATGGAAGCACAAGGAGACTGGAGAAGTCACCAAAGAACCACAGGACACGAGCAGTAATGCCACCACTTCTGTGGAGATCAGGGTCAATAACAGCACTTGCTTGGAAGAGCTTTTGAAATATCCCTGTGAGCATCCAAGGGAACTGCAGCAATACATTCCTGGGAACAGTAGGGAGCAAGTTCAACAAGGAATAGTAGGCCTTGTTTCCTGATAAAATATCTTCCTACAAGAAAACCAAAAAGTTTTTTTCCTCAGTTTTGTTCCACGTGGTCCAGTGTAGGACCATGATATCTACACCTGATAAAACAATTGGTAGTGTAACACTGTTCAAGGTCATATCAGATATTTGTACACCTGATATGTAGGTTTCCATTTTATCTCTTTTGTTGGACTTAAAATGAGTCCACTGTTCTATCAATAGTGACAATAAACAATTAGACTCCATCTTTAAGAGATTGTTTTTTCTTCTTTTTTTCCTGTGTAGCCTGTAAAACTGTTCATTTTTATAATAAATAAAAACATGATAGACAATTTAATTAAAATTAAATGGCAGTATCATAACTTTTTTTCTGTTCTAAAGACTTTCATAGATATAAATACACATAATATTTTGGTAAATGGGGGTGTTTTTCTTTTTCCCTATTTCTGTTTTAAGATTTAAAGAAAAATGTGCAGAAATATGGAAAGACAAAGTAAAAATGATAACCCTCAAATATTTATAAGACCTTGAAAGTTTTTCAAAACTCTCCAAAGAACATTCTAATTCCTATAAAAATAAAAACTGGTAGAAAAACTTGTTAGATAAACACAATTAGAAACTTGTTAGAGATATTTTTCTTTTTACTTTACCATTTTCCATCATAAAATCAGGATATTAAAATTGTTCCAAATAAATTAGCTTTGAAATATACTTTCTCCCACAGTTTCAGAACCAAAACCACTTTTGCCATATCATTTTCAGGAGACCCTTCAGTTTCAAACACTGTAAAGAAACTTTCCAGACTACATTCTTTCACTTGCAGTTCTGTCCTTTATTCTCACACCCCAGTGACAGCTGTGATCTGTGCCAGTGTTCATGCCATCCTAAAGGATGCACCTGTAATGAAATTTGGAGTCTTCCTACTGCCAGCACACAACACATCCTACTCTGGGAGATGTGCTGCACCACGCACTGAATCTGGGTTTGCACTGACCCACTGGACAACTTGATTCCATCTGCCACTGCTGGAACTAAAGACCCATTTTGATTCTAGTTATGGTTGGGACGAGACATATAACAGCATCAGCTGTAATCGGTGAATATTAAAATATATAAATAAAGTTTGGAAAAAATTTTTCTTCTCACCATCTCTGCGGTGACAACACACAGGAACTGAAAAAACACAGCTATGACATTCAAGTAGAGGTTTAACAAAGGAAATAAACCAGGATTTTCCGTTTCAGGAATTTTTGCCTTTGTTTTTCTGCAAGGACATATATAATAAGCAAACCTTTTAAGACGTGTTTAGTTATCCTCATCAAAGAGCTCACAAAAATTCAAGTAGACATTGCTTTTGAGCAGGGCACAACTAGCAGTTTAGAAATGGAGCTGTGTTGTAGCATAGCACAGCAATTAATTCTAGAGTATAAAATTAAGTCAAAATACATTAGCATGCATCAAGTACACTCAGAATTTCATTACATTACCTAATTCTAAGTGTTCAAAAATAGTAAATGTTTAATAGTGATACAGAAGGAAATAGAAGAACAATCAAAAAGGGCCCCTAAAGGATTAAAAAACCCACTAAAATTAATACATAGATCAGAGAGTAGGAAAAATAGATAAGAGAAGCAAAATGAAGATTTTACCAAAGACTACAGACCTACCAAAATGCTTTTAAATATCTAAGAACAGAAGGTGACTGAATAATACTGTAATGCCTAAAGAGGATAATTTTTTAAGGGATGCAGAAGAAAGTGCTGTGAAATTTAAATAAATTCTTCACATAGCTTATCAGAAATAAAATTATAGGCAGATGGCAGACCTACACACACACAGGTATACCTTTCCTGAGGAAGAGAGAAGTAAATACTGCAAAAAAATGCATCTGAAATATTACAGGATGATAATTTTAGCACATAACCAATGAACTAATGTCTCAGAACTAAGACATATCTACTTCAGAATTAACAGAAGGGGACAAAACTTAGGTCACTTCACAGGAGTAATTTAAATCACTTCATTGTTCAACTAATTAATTCCTTATGCAAGACATTACTTTGAAATCAATGGGGTTGTTCACACAAGTGACAGCAGTGGGACCACAGAGAGGAGGAAGCTTTAGTGGATTTAAAGAAAAATGTGTGGAGCTGTTCAAGAATGGACCTGGTGCAACCTCACAGCTAGCTATTAACAAAATAAGGACTGTATTTGAGTCAGAGAAACTGTGTCTCTTTCAGGCATATTTTAGAGATATCCTTCAGAGAGGTGCTATTCCAGTCCAAACACAGAAATACATGTATTACAAAAACTATAGAACATAACTTAAGCAAACTATGGAGCAATGGCTATTGCAGTGAGAGAATCCATCAATGAAAACCAGAAGTTTTAACTCTGAGCAGAAGCCAGGAATTCTGCTAGTCCAGACTCAAGCTCCTAAACCTCACCACTATTCTACACTGAAGATAAATATCTACAGTATTTTTAGCTAAATGTATGAAAGAGTTCAGTAAATTCAGCCTAAAAAATTCAAAACACAGACACGTCTTCAGCCAAAACAAAGTCAGAGCCAGCAGCAATTTTAATTCTCTTCACTACATATTTTTTTGACCATGAGAGTATGTGTAAAATGGATGCAATTCTAGACACAATAGCACAGGGATACGTAGCATTTGTAGGGTGAACAACATGCTGAGGAAGAATTTGCATGCCTGAAAGATTGTATTTTCATCCAGCTCTAGTGGTTCCCATAGGAAAAGTATTTTTCTCTCCTTCCCAATCTTACTCTTTCCTAAAATCTTAGTTTTGGAAGCAATAAGAGAGCTCAGGATTTTCGGTTTGGGTCCCTGAGAACAAACCAAGAGTTTTGGAAATGCCAAAATGCACCACTGTGAATCTTTGGAGAGATACTGCATGGGCTGTCTGGAAAACAGACATACATGGGAGATGGGAAACTGAATTGGGCTATTTGAGTTCCCTTTTGTTCAGAGAAATAGGGCTTGAACTTGTACACAGAGGTGCTTCAAAGGGAGACAACTTCACCCTTAATCTTTCCACAGAGGAATTACCCTAACTTCCAAACTTTTAACCAGACAACAATATCAAGAGCAGTCCAGCAACAGAGTGAGGCAGTGATGGCAACCAACAGCTAAGATATTAACTGTACACAAGATCTGCCCGTCTACAGGTCAGTTTTAACAGCACACTTGTTAAATACTTGGTATTGACCAAAATAACATGCAAACAGAATAGCTACAAAGTATATAGATACTTAAGTTTCAAAGTATATAGATATTTAAGATACTCAAATACTTAACTGTGTCTTCTTTCACTTAGATAAAAAAGTATGTTTCCAGTCAGTGAAGTAAACAGAAATAAATGCAAACTGTGTGCCTACAAATGGACAAGCAGAGGAAGTGTCGCTAAAGTAGTCAAGAGGATTATTAAAAGCCATTCCTCATTAATAACAAAATAAAGAACTCTCTCTCCAGAGACAGCTGAAGAGAAGATAGCAAAATACTAAAAGACCAAACAAAACTAATGTTTCCCATGTCAGCCTGTTAGCAAGTCAGTTAGACCGTAAAGGATGGCTGTGTCTCTGAAAAATATAGCAACAAGAACTAACAAGACAAAGCTCTATCATTGGCCTGAGCCAAAAAAAAAAAAGAGGTGAGGTATTACTTAATGTTAAGTGCCTAACAAAACAAAATTAAAAGCTGAAGTTATCAAAAAATTCATTTTGGTATTTCTGATGTACTTTTTCTCTGATAGAGTTTTTCAGGACAAATTAAAGGGGTCTAAAATATCATATGGAAAATTAAGAGAAGACAGTTGCCTCCTTTTACTCAGTATATCCCAGAAGTTACACACTGTTCACCAAATCCTCTTGTACTGCACTATATTGATCCTTGAAATTAGCTTCACCTCCCTCATCCAAATACTATCCTGTTTGCAGGAGTAAATTTCTCCATATCTTACCAGCTGCAGCTGATTCATTTCATACAAACAACTAATGGACCAGAAAAATAATATTCACATAGTATCTTGGAAATTCACCTGACCAAGAGACTGCTTGACTTTGTTTGCTGGTACAGTTGACATTTCTGTTTCTGTAAAAGGTTATACTCCCACAAGGGTCTCAAATATATCCTCAGCACTCAGTTTTAGTGAGGGTAAACAGAAGGAAATTTTTGAGTGTAGTTCACCCAAATTGTATGTGAATACACTCTTTACTGGACTACCAGCTCCTCCTTCTCCTCCAGTTGGAGAAATTTGCTCCACCCCACCCCAAGCTGTCTTTTCTCTTTTTTTTTTCTTTTGATACAGTAGCTTATACTAGAATTTCACTTACTGTTTGGTTTGCTTTTATAATTTGCAGAAAAACTAAGAAAATATATTTTGCGTTAATATATAAATAGTTTACACAACTGTCAATGAACCAAAAACAACCAGATACTTTATAGAGAACTGACCTCTTCTGTATCAGGTCCCTTTCTTCACCTTTATTGTTATTCTTGTTCTATTGCAAGACTTTAGTGAAAACATTAAAATGAGTACATCTGTACAACTGTTGCTCTTCATGAACTCTTCGGCATGTGCCAAAAGTTAAGGTTGAAAGTGGGAGGTTGTATAATGGCACTTGTTAATGGGCATTTCTGGTGTTTCTATTACTTTATAAGTTTTCTACCTGCCTGATTGTAGGTAATTATTACCTCTTGAGGGACACAGGGGAGAAGCCATGATTTTTTTCTCACTTAGTGGTCACAGAGTATGTGGGGTAGACCAAAATCTAGAAGAATATCTGCAATTGTGACCCGTTCTCATTACCTATTTCTAGTCTAAGTTATATCAGTACAGGGTTTTATAAAATGGTAATGAATATTGAAAGTGAATTTATGGCTTTCAGTGGCAAATTACAACTAGATGTGACCAAGGAAGGATTAAGCCCATCATTTTGCTTAAGAGCTCAGATGGCTGGAGTAATTGGAAGATAGCTGTAGGGCATCCTTTTGGTCTATAATTGGGTCATTTCTATCTCATCCCCTCGTGGTGTGTATAATTACAAATTAATTTGAAATCCCACTGTGAGCAAAGAAAATCAGTTTAATATAATGGAAGTGCAAAAGCAACAGGATATTATCTTTTAGAAGATTTTTACTCTTTATGCCAAAACAATCTGGCCCAGAAGTCAAGTTCCTATGGACTGCAGGGCTCACATATGGTTTCTTTCCTGTCTTTTATGTGAACACAGGTAAATTTTCTCTCCAAAATAATGACATTTCATGACCACACCAGCCATAAGAGTTTTGATGGGTGCTACCAGAGGACTCCCAGGCAGCTCTAAAGGAGGTGATCCAGTAGTACTAGATTTTACTCTTGCCATGTGAAAGGTATTTTTTTGCTTTTCCCTGGTGAAGCGTTGCTGAGCCCTAGCTAGCACAGCTGCCCCTGTGAGCTGCAGGAGCTCACCCATCCCAGCCCTGGCTGAGCAGTGCTGCTGGAAGTTCCGCTCCCAGCCTTTATCCATCCCCCTGCCGCGGTCGGATGCGCTGGAGCCGCTGCCGGCACAGGTAAAAACACGCGCTGCTGACAAATGGATCACCCCAGCCACAGACAGTGTTTTGACTTGCTGAACTTCCTGTTTCGCTCCAAGTGTTTTCATCTCTCCCCAGAAATGTTGAAAGGGGTCGGTGAGAGGGTCCCAGGTGTGATCTGAGCACCGGGAATGTTGACAGCGAGCCGGGGGCTGCGTGGGGTGTGCACTGAGAGGGAAGAGGAGAAAAAAATCTGTCAGTGCAGAGAACAAGGGCATGGAGATTTGATCACATTTGGACGTGTCTTGTAAAAACTGTAGAACATCCCATGCCATTGCCATGATAAGATTAGACTTCTGGCAGAAAAATTTTAAAAACTAAAGAAACAAAAGAAAAGAAAAGGAGGAGAGAAAAAAAGAAAAGAAGAAAGGGAACTACTTAGATATAAGATCCAAAGTTCATTGGGAGTGTTCTTTATTGCATAGCTCCAAAGCTAAGATGTGCTGGGGCATGTGGAAAAATAAGGAGGTGTTAAAAAGCTACCGAGCTTCTTAGTTTTCAAAACCAGTTCAAAGTCCCAGTCTTGGATTATTCACACTGTGACCTTGAGGCCTATTTGGGATGCCATAAAAACCGTATTCAGGAAGGAAGGAAGAGATTATCAAAAAGGAAAGAACTCCTTTTCATTCTAATAATGTCTTTAGAGCAACAATCTTTTTCTTTTACATAAAACCTTTCATTTGAGTATATCAACATATTTGTTAGATTAAAAAATATTAAAATCTCAGCATCACAAGGGAAACCTGAGGCAACCAATTAGGAAGAAGAGCTAGAGAAAGAGGTTTGAATGTACTTATCACTCACAGGAGAGATGTGCAACAATAAGGTAACTTTGTCTTCTCATCCCAGAAGTAAAATAGATGTGCTACTAGGATATATCCACTACAGTGTTTCTCTAGTGTAATGTCATTCTGCAATTTTTGAAACAAGAAATATTGTTAAATTTTCATATGAAACTGAACCAGCTAAACATTAATTTTTATATTTTCATTACATTTCTTTTAATTCTAAGAAAAAATAATTTACAACTAAATCTCATTTCCTACCTGGAAAGCTTTCTACCTCCTCCATGTAGCTTCTAGGGCAGAAGATACATATGAAAATTATAAAAAAGCAAATAAATATGTAGATTAAAGAATTAGCTTCTCTACTTTTAATTTTTTCTTGCTGCTGTATTTAAAGCACTATATTAATTAAAATAGATTTTTTTTGTCTGCAATACAAATAATACACTTGGGTGGTTAGTCTTCTACAGGAAAAAATCTACCATAGAGATCAATTATTTATAGGTATTCACTTACACTGCTATGATTTTTTTAAAGTAAATTATTTTGAATAGCTAGCAGCTATCAGTGAGAGTTCTTATACAAAAATAAATACAAGAGCCAAACCAGAGTAATTATTGGGTTGTTTAAATTCAATTTCTTAAAATATTTTAATCTTTCTAAACCACAATTTAAAAAATGGGTGGTCTCAAATTAGCTGTTATATAACAGAGCTTAAATTATGTGAGTAGTGAATTAACTCATTTCCCTCTAAGCATTTACAACTTTTGGTTTGCTATGTAAATAATTAATGACATTTTATTTATAACAGATCAATGGGAAATAGAAACCCATAATACAATATTGTCCTTCTCTTATTATTCTCTAGACCTTAATGCTAGCAATAACAAATATACCATTGAAATCTGCATTTAAAAGACAGGAAAACATTTATCCTTCCTGTAAAGTTGCCCTACAATCATTCCCCTGTTCAGGAGTATACTAATGCATTTGGAGCAAATAAATCCTGCTCACAGTTTGCCCACACTCCACCCCTCAGGATGCTACCAGAGCAGCACAACCCTCACCTCAAACCTCAAAACCACTGGAATAAAACTTCGGTTTGATGTGTTCCTGACCCTCAGGCAATGCTTACAACAGCTCATGAATGCAACTTGAGGTTTTGTATGCATCTGGGAAGTCTGTGGTCTCTCAACCCTTAAAGTTTCCCAGGTGGTATTCTGACTTCCTTCCACCTTTGTTTGGTTCAGATTCCTGGGGGGAAAGGGTGAAGATGGTAATTTAGAAATATAGCTCCTAAAAATGTTTTGATGTGGTAAGGACAGAAAGGACATTTAAAAAACAAAACAAAAACAAACAAAAAAAAAAAACAGAATGGAAAATGGCAATTCCACTCACAGAAAACATGAAACTTGTCAAATTCCTTTTGTGTTCCACATTAATCATGGAATGGTTTGGCTTGGAAGGAACCTTAAAGATTATCTAGTTCCAAACCTCCTGCCATAGGCAGAGAGAGATTAGACTTAAAACTATTATGAACATTTTCCTAAAATACAGGATTGTGCTACATATCTGTTTTCTTTTAGGCACATGGTATAAGAGAAAGAAGAAGGTCTGAAAATGTGGGAGGCCATGCTAGAGGTCCCCAGTCTGCCTGATATGAATCAATACAACCATCAGTGTGTACCGACTGAACCTGGATGTTTTCAGCATCTCTAAATAAAGGAGGAGCTTATCCTCCACTCTGAATTCTGATGGAGTTCCCTCTCTGTTTTTCCTTCCAGTGTTTTCCTTTCCTTTCTTAAATATTTCTCTTTGGGCTGTGAGGTTAGTTTCTCTTAGAGTGTTTTATATCTAGCTTTACCTTTCACTTCAGGAACATTAATCTTTTTCAGTAACATGTCATTCATTTTTGCCATGGGTCCCTAAAACAATAATTCTATACCAGCAACACAAAGGAAGAGACTCATCCCTTGTGTTGTATTTTGCAGCTGGTTATATGGTAAAATGTGTGAGATACCTCACTGAGCCCCACAGGAAGAGGACTCTGCCTGTACCTGATCTATTCCCAAGGACACTGAGAGTGGATAACAAAGACTTGCAAGAGTCTGTGAGGGCAGGGTAGTCTCAGGACCAATACATATTTGGTAAGGCTAATTTCAGATTTAATAAACCTTATTTCAGATAAAGCTACTATTCTTGACACTGTAGCACAAGATTAGAGTCCAAAATTTAGTCTGATGTAAAATTTTATGATGCTATGATGTGGTATGATGTGTATGATGTGGTAGCCTGTAATTATTTTTAAAATTCTGGTTCAAAACTGAAACCCAGATCATCTCTGCCACTTCCTCCAAACTTAGATCTATCAAAGTAGCTCCTCATAAGTACAAAAATAGTGTTTGCCAACAGGAACATTTCCCTGCATTCTATGTAGAATATTCTATGTGGAATATATAGACACAAGAGCTTCAATGTCCTTTCTTTAATTTTAGAAAGGATTATTAGACTATCCTAGATATTCTTGCCTTTCAACTGTAGTAGGAGGGTTTTGACTTCAAGCAGGACTAACTTTAGTTTCCAGATCTTGTGGTTGCAAATGAACATGTCAGCTGTGATCTTGGGATTATGCAAGGTTTGGGGTGCAGCTAAAATTTAATTAAAAGTTTTCATAAGCATTTGCTTAAGCTCCAAAGAGAAGAGAAAGGGAAAAAAGAGCCTACAGGATAAAACAGGCTGGATTGAGTGGACCACTACTTTTTAATGAAGTTCCACTTCTAGGTTTAAACTCAGAAGTGACCATCCTGTCTGACCCCAAGTATAACAAAGGCCATGGATTTTCACACAGGAATTTCACCCTTTCACTTAGTAACTTGGAGCTGATTTGATCTTTTATAAAAATATGCAGTCTCTATTGAAAGTCATGAGGAGTTTATCCCTCCTCATCAGCAGACTTACAGGTAATATTGCATACTAGCAGTTGTCACACTTCTAAGGTTACTCAGTCTCTGACAGGAAAATCCATTTAAGAAACAAATCTATCCTGAACAAACAGGCCTTTAATCTCTTGCATTATCTCCATTGAAGGTGATTTTATTCTAGGAAGCTCAGGGAAAAAAGTCTTTTATAATGGCACTGCCTGCATGTGAATGTGTTTAATGACTTTTTAACCCATTAGCCATCCACAGGATAACAATCTCAAATAAATGTGTTTCCCAGAAATAGGTAGCTAGATTAAAAAAGTCTACTAGTGGCATATTGGATTTTAATATTAGACACTGGAAAGTCTTCATAGGAAAAAGAGGCTGGAAATGTTCCAACTACAGAAAAGCTCCATCTGAAAACTGCAGTTTCATAGGCAACACAGACTTTTTCATCCACAAAATCTGTCAAAGGGAGTGTGTGACCATTCCTCTGAAGCACCCAGGAAATATGGACCACCATCAGACATTTCTGAGGAAACCAACTCACCTTGGCTGAGTCCTTTTGTCAAAGATTTGGTTTTAGTCACTTTTGCTTCGCTTTGCTCCCAATTCTGTGAATCTGTCCCTTTTTTTTTCTATTTTTTTCCTCCAATTCTCTGAGAAACACTTCCCAATAAATTGAAGAATATCGGTGAACAAAGGAAAAAAGTTCTTCATTTTGTTTCGGTGTAGAAAAAAAATTGACACCTCAAAGTTTTATTCAATTTTAACTCCTTATGTCTCAACTGCTGGCCCAGCACCAATCCCTTCACAGCATGCTGGTATTTCAGTGAAGGCTCATTCTCAGCTCCCCTGTGAAGCAGGACATTGAACAAGAGCCAGAGAGGGACAACCCCTGCCTGAAAGGGCTGAAAATTACAGGAAAAATTTAAACATGCATTTAAGAGGGGAGTAAAACCTTGTGTGAAAAGCCACTTACAGAAGAACAGGAGCAAGGAGAGGATCTTCTAAGTCCAGCCGCATCTCATCTCCTCTGACTTGCACACTTATCAATGTACAGTTTGGTTTGTTCTATAAGGGTTTATTTCAACTAAACCAGATAACAATTTGCTCTAAATGGCATAGTTCATTCTGCAATAACAGGGAACCTTTTGGAAAATGGGAGGCCAAATGCTCTAACATCAGTTGTGTGGAAATCAAGCAGTAGGGGAAATTGTGCTGTCCATAAAGAAAAACTATATACTGAACTACAGAGAATTATAAGCAGGAACATAACAATATCAAAAGGATTCTGAGTAAATAAAAATAATTTGGGAAGGACTCTTCCCCATTTGTTCATTCCTAATGAAAATGACCTCAGCTAGTGAGGATGGAGTTACTATCATGGATCTTCCCCTCCTCACTCCAATGCCAAACCAATATCTGTAAATAGAAAGGAAATTTAAAATAGTACTCTCTTCATGGGAGGTGATCCATTCTTTAGGCCCATATCAAAGGTTTGAGATTTTAATGGGTAATCAGCCATCTGGAGACATTCCCTCGAGGTGCCTGCATATTTTGATTACAGGAGAATTCAACACTACAGCTCTGCTGCTCAGGATGAGCTTTCTGTGTCTAGTAACTTATATTATTAGACATATATTTTGTATTAATTTATACCTTGGGGAATTATGGCACATTAGTTTGCAACTTGCAGAAATCACCTGTCTCTTTAAATTGACATCAGGTAAAGCTCCTACTGACACAGAGTAAAAGCTTCCTCACATACACATATAAAGAAAGGCCTCTCCCAGGCACTAAATGGTGATGAAAATGGCCACTTAAAAGCCTTCCACACCTGCAATATTGCCAGCTCTTGGCATTCATGTCTCATGATTTAAACTTTAAAAGAGATCATCAAAATATGCTTGTCTTTACATTTTTTATGTTTGTCTTTACATTTTACATCTTTATGCTTGTCTTTACATATACTTTCTCTCTTTTTCTCTCTTTCTCACTTTCTGTCTCTGTCCTCCCTTTTGTTCTTGCCTTCTTGCCTTTTTTCCATTTTTTTCTCTGTCACTGTAAGGCCTTGGAAACTTCAAAACTTTTAAAAGCAAACACAGCGATTTTCATTCAACCACATTACTTTAGTATATGATGTTTTGAGAAAACCACCAAATATTGCAAGGCTCACTAATAAAAATACTGCAGCTGGCAACATGGTTGAATGAATCATTCTCCCTAGGATTTTTGTATAGACCAAATATGCTGGCATAAGCAGCCATTCTGTTCAAATAGAAGTGAAGGAGCCAGAAGGAATGATTACAGCACAAAAGCTGTGACCTGTCCTGACTAAGATCCCTTTTATATCTGGCTTTGTTGATATCTTCTTGTTTATTCTTCTTTGAGCATAGTCAGAGTACTTATGATCTTTTGCAAACAGTCTTGCATCTGTCTTACAAATCTTCACAGACAGACAGTCAAACACAAAACAGCTGCAAAACAAACAGGTATTGCAATATTATGCTCAAGATTGTACGTCTGGCTGAGAAGAGCATAAGAACCTAGGCTCAGTGCCTGGTTTACATGTCTATTTGTTCATCTTACTAAAAAACTAAAAACAGCCTCATGTGTCCACTGATGAATGATCACAGATGTGTAGCCTAGTGTTATCTCTCACCACCCATCCCATTTCAAAATCTCACAGTTGTTGATTTTTTTTTCTGTACTTGTTCCTCCTGACCTGTGAGCCTGCTATTTCTCCTTAGAAATGATGTCCAGCTGTGTGCTATGGGTACCGTTGTGGAAGACCAGTTCACCATTAACTTAGCAGAGTTAAAATTATCTATTTTAATACAAATCAGTCATAGCTCAAGGATTCTGGCCCTAAGGAAGGTGTGCAGAAAAAAACCTCAAATACTGTTTGAGATCTCATTCACTCTGTGACTGGGGTTGAAACAGAAGGTTAGAGCATGAAATCCTAAATGCTATGTCCAACACCAAAGTTGTCACAGGCCCTATATATTTGTTGTACTTAAATCAGGAGGCATGCAGACATTTACCATAAAAACCCCAAGTGTCTCAAATTCTCTGTCATTATCTGCATACAACCTCCTAAGGTCTCTCTGCCAAAGAAACGAATGTCAAAGTCCCACCAAAGTTCTATATTCACAAATGAGGACCTCCTCATCACACGACCTAAAATACACAAAAGCATATTTTGAAAACAATTCCACAAATATTTTTCCCTTTTTTAAAAACATGAACTGAGTAGGAGCTTATACCCACCTCTCCCATTCACTATTTAGAGGGTAAGAGCTTAGGGAAAAACTGAGAATAGTGGGCTCTACATAACCTCTTTTCTACATGCTCTCCTAACTTCTAAGCTATCCAGGTAGAGAAGAGCACACTTAAAGCCCTCCCAAAGGTTTTCCATTTTCTATAAAAGTATTAGAGGTCTTCTAGTAAAGGAGAAAAATATAGAACAAGATGAGTCTAAGCCTGTTGTTAGAGCACTCAGCTTGCAGAAGGGCACAAAAAGTCATAGTTGTTGAGTTCTAAAGGCCTTTTCTGGATTAAACTTCCATGGGATAAAATAGAGAAGCAGGCTGTGATGAAGGGACTGGACAGACCCATTCCTTCTCCAAAGTGAACTCTCCAACTGCATGGAGATGGGCTCTCTCTTTCCCAGTAGGCAACAGAGACCATTTACCACTGTCTGACCTGCCACCCTGCAAAATGGGGTCTCCATTTACTGACCCCAGTGAACTGAGATATGCAAAGCATAGCCTCCTGCAGTTTAACTGCAGGACTAATGGCTAAATTACTCTCCCCACATCCTCTATGCTGTTATCAGAAAGAAAAAGCATGATCCTGGTTGCACTTTCAAAAGAAAATTTACGGATGCTGGCATGCAGGAGGAGCTTCTTTGCTGTGAATTGCTCACGAGTGACAGCACTACTTCATAGCTCTCAGCAGAAGTACTAAAATTCAGGGAGAGGGAACACTGGTATGTAAAACACTTCACTCATTAGTGTTTCTTTGTGGCTAAATTAAGAGTTCCTGCTCACAGTCCTGTTTTAGGCATAGAATCCACGTATTGCATATCATCAGCCCTATAACCAGGATTTTTTTGGAAGAGCCTAGATGCAGATGCTAGGCTGTGCAACTGTCAGCATTTTGGTATCCACATCTCTGGTCAGAGGCCGTAAACTAACCATTCAGAAGCGAAGTGGCTCTCAAAACATATACTCAGGCCTTAAATTTCAATCACTTTCTTTAAATATGAAAGGATACTTAAATATAAACCTGAAAAGGTACACAAAAGCCTTATGTTCATGGACATCCTTGTAACATTTAATTGACCCTGATTCATTTTTGGGGTTGGTCCAAAAATTTGATATCTTTATTTGGTAAAAGGAAAAATTAATTTTTTATCAAACAAGCATCCTTTTATTAATGAAATACCAAGAAGTAGATTGTACTTGCATTTGCTAAATATTATAGGTTGATTCCTGATACAAATGAAAAGTATCATGGAAGACGGTGCATCTAAGCATCTAAATATTAGGAAAATATCTTACTTCAAAATTGTAGTAGATATTTAATTTAATAAACTGTGGACAAATATAAACCTTACTTATTTCAAATGAAATTTTTGTCTAATTGCTAAACCTCTCATGACCAGTTTGTGTCACCACCTCTAAAAAATTCATTCCAAAGTTATGAAAACACAAGTGAAGATTAGAAATTCTAGACCAGTGAATTGTGGAAAATTTTAAGCACAGTGGGTCCTGAAGGCAGTTTTTCCTACAGGAAAAGCAAAACCAAGGCATAGATGAAAACAAATTATGACAGGCTGTGCATGGACATAGCTAATGGCCTGTGCCTTTGACTCAACATTTTCTCCAATTAGTTCAGCCTTCATTTGCCAACTTTTTTTCTTTGTATATTCAAGTGCTATATTTTCCCTCTCAGTTACTAAAGTCTTCCAGAATTATCTAATACCTGACTTTTAAACATGTTTTCTGTGCAGCTGCTAATAGCTGTCTACATGGAAGCCCTATTCAAAAGCTGCCAGTGTCTCTGCAGACACACCTGCCAAAGGCTGCAGCCCTTGGAGCACACAGCCTGGTGCTGGTTTGAGAAAGAAGGCACACTCAGGTGTAGCTGTTTTCCATTATTCCTGGGCAGGCACAGGCACAGTTCATGTCCCACATCCTCCAAGTCCGTGTCCTGTGTGGTCACAGGACCCTGCAGGCTCTGCTGTGGCTACTGGTGGTGGGTGGGGTGGCTGCTGGTGGATGTGGGGTTCAAACTGCAGCTAAGTCACTCAGAGAGGTTACTGCAGCTCCTGCTGCTCTTCCCCAACACACTGAGTGGAACAAAACCTCCCTGTGCAGCCACTTCTTAACCTGCCAAAATGATCTGGCTTAGCCTGACCACGTTTATAAGCAGTGGTGCAATTTACAGAACCAACTCTTTACAGAGCAAACATCTGTCAGAACAGGAGTGACAGGATAACTGGGTATGAGCTTTATGGTGAAGCTTTGGAGACAGAGACCTCAATGTCTGAAAGCAGCTGAGCTGAGACTGGAGCAGCAATGTTCCATTTCAAAATAATCATAATGACCTGTCCTTCCTCCTGGGGGCTTCTGTGCAACTCAGCTGTGGCTACAGGGACTGGCACTGCCTGGGGGTTGCTGGTGAGTGGGAATACCTGTTTGTTTGTGTGAGTGGTGCTGGTGATTCAGCCTGATGTCAAGGATGTGCCAAATAGCACTAATCCCAGAAATATGGAAGGAGATCGAGGTTTGGGGAATAGTTTAAAACAGAGTAGCAGTTTTCTGCAGGGAGTGTGGTAAACAGAAAATCTGAACAATGGGATATGAGAAAAGTTAATTTGGTGAAACCATTTGATTAATAGCAGAATTTAGTCCCAGCTGACAGAGATATGTGAGAAATGGGAGAGAACACGGCAGAATGAAAAGGAAAATAAAGGGAAGCAGGTGATAAAAATCCCATGAAAAGACTGCTGATCAGAGAGGCTACTGTCTCAAATTCTACCCCACAATGGCTCTCAGCCCCACAGACTTCTGAAACGACTGATCACACTGAGGATGACCACACTAACCTATCTCAGTCAAAATTAATAAAACCAGCCCAAAAATATTTTGAAGTAGATTCTGAACCACTGTCTTCCATCTACTTTTTCACATATCTTCCAAATGGTGGTTGAGGTCTACCTAATTACTTACATCTAATTTCAGCTCTTTGGGGAACACAGGGAATTCATATAAACAAGCAAACACTCAGTTTCTGTCCAATGTGTTATTTTCCCTGACATTATAGAGCAGTGAAAGAACAGCAGTGAAGGAGCTGCAAACATAAGAACTATGAAGTCAGCAGAAATCACTGCAGAGAGGGACTATGGCTGCTGCCTGTGGACACATGAGAGGGGAAAACTGCAGGAAGGGAGGCCAATACCAGGTCTCTCCGAGTGCTGACAGACCCCAGCTGGTGGGTTGTGCTGGAATGGGACCTTGCCCGTGGCAAATGACATCCATCCTTCACCCTAGCATGCTGGCACCAGTACACTTCCAGCAAGCAGAGTGCACTGTGCACCAAACAGAGCTCTAGGGAGGCCAAAGTGTGCTTGCTGCAGTGTGGGGTGTGTGGACAGGACTAATCAGTGAAGGGTGACACTCCTCAGTGAGGGGTATTATCAGAAAAAAGGCAGCAAAATGCAGCCTGTGCCCTAGAGGATGTAAGATTAGGTCCTTAGGTTCATTGAGTCTCACTATACAGATGTTGAAGGGATAATAAAACTTCAGCTAATAAGTGCTAGTAACCTCTAAGTGTGACTTAATAGCTTCAATTTAATGATTTGAGCTATGTAGAATGGCAGAGTTAAAGTCCCAAATACTTTAGGTGACTGGTCTTCATCATGGAACTTGATTTAGGTGCCAAAATTCCTTAAAGAAAGGGCTAGAACCTCAAAACAGGACCCAAAACAGCCAGCTCAATGAGGAACAGCCCAGAGCTGCAGAGCCCACCACTCCCTTCTAAATGTAGTATTTTTTTCTTTGAAGGAACACCATGAGTTTTTCAGAATTTTTAGGGAAACAAAAAAATTTCTCAAAGTCTACTGTTTTCTGTCTTCACATAAGAGGTTGTGTTCACAGTCTTTACAGCAATGGATTGCAACACACACACACACACACACACACACTAGAAGAGTGCCAGAACCTCAAGGTAGTGGAAGTAGATGGAAAAGTTTTTCTTGAAAAATGGGATTTTTTTTTAATAATAGTGCATGTAAGAAGACACTAAATATCTGATTGCTAAGTGATTGGTTCTGGTGGAGACAAGCTAGTGAGAAAGTGCAATTCAGGCAGTCAGAGGTGAATGACATGGCTCTGCAGTATATTACATGGCTCTCATCACTTCATGTGATATATGTGTGAATAATTAAAAACTTGAACCTGCCATGTTTAGGTTAGAAACAGGGAATTTGATTCCTGATACATAATACCTAAAAGCAAATACTTATCGGTCACACCAAATATTATTGGTATGGAATCTATGAAAAACAAAACAAAAACAAAACAAAAGAAATAAGAGACATGTGTCTCCCAAAAGTGAAAGGCAAGCAGGTTCAAGTCAGCCCTTTCATTTCCTCTCCACAATTGTAGTTGAGAACACAGTTAACTCAGTCAAGAATCTTCTTTTTTTTTCCTCCTTTTTATTTTGACAGGGGCTTTCACTCCCCCCACTGAAGGAAACACAACTCAGAGAACTTTACAGACATTTCTATTGACTCTGTGAATAATCTTGACTCTATGGATTATCCTCAAGCAGCTGTGGAAAACACAAAAGATTTCCCCAAACATAAGAAAAAGAATACTGATGCAGCCTGGGGCAGGTTTTTTTTTTCCCTCAGCTCTCAAGTGATTTTTAAGAGCCAGGCGGTCTGGAAAACGATGGATTTGTTTGTAGGAAAGGTAAACACTGCCAAAATCAACAAGTTCCTTCCTTAGGGGCCTGTAGAGCAAATTGGTCCACAGATTAAGACAGTTCAGTGAAGTCATGTTGGGGCTGACATGAACCCTTCAGGCTCCTTCACTTTTACCCCAGAAAACACAAAGAGAAGTGATAAGATTCTTATGAAGGAATTGTACATAGTAGGGTCAGGGAAATTAAATTAATTAAAATGAATCTCCTCTGTAAATTTCCTGGCACAGGATTTGAGGGGTTTAACTGAGTGGGATGGTAGGTTTACCAGTAGTCTCCTTTACACAATTTTGAGTCAAATGGGCTCTGTCTTGACTCTCTAAATTGGTATCAGTGAAGGATTTAACAGTGATTAGAGCTGTGTAAAATGATCTCATATGTTGTCACCTGCCAAAGAAATGGCAGTGGATGAAGTCTAACCCTATTCACAAGTCATTTTTCCAACCCAAACCAGGAAAATGTGCTAAACAAGCAGAGCCACCATGTATTACAGAGGTGCATTTCATCTTCATGAATTCACAGGTTGTGTGTCAGAGACAAAGAGAGATGTGAAAAACAGCATTTTACAATCTGCTTTGCAATTTCCCAGCATTTTTTATTTCAAAGACATGAAAGAATTAAGACAAACTGGTTTTTAATCCTGATAAGACACTGAAACATTCATCACTCTTGTTTCCAAAATCAAGAAAAATAAGGAAATAGAAACTCAAGTCTCATGCCAATTCTGGTGCCATAAATCACAACAAAATTTTATCAGAAAAGTGTAATAGGAAGGTAAGGCAATTTTTTCAGGTTGTTCTACTAAACAATGGTGCCTAAAACTTTAGCAAGCAGTTCTGAATACTTTGGCTGGCTGTAGCTGACATGGCCAGGTCATGCACAGTTCAGTTGGACTTTATTGGCATGACAACATCTTCACACACAGCTACAGGAAATCAGCAATGCAGCTGGGAGGGAACACAAACTCCTGACTAGCAACCCTGTGTATTAATGACAATACTCTGCTTCCTAGTCCCTTACATCCTCACAGCATTTTTCAACCATTAACTAATGCATCAGTGAGATTTGTTTGAGATGGAGATGCAGCAAGCAAGCTCAAAATTAGGAGCATGTAGGGCCACCATTTCAGTGGGAAAAGGTTAACTAACTCTAATTAAATCCCACAGAGCCTCTCTGTTCAGAAACCACCACATTTTAAAACCAATGCGAGTTAACATCTCATTAACAGGGAGGTTAGCTGCTGATAGTCTGCTATATATAAATATTTTTAATGCTTATTTCAGCTGGAAAACATTGTAGAGGAATATTATATTCAAAAATCTTTGTCAAAAAGGCTAAATAACTGCTAATTACTGCATTTGCACTTTCATTCTGATCTAAATTCACATAGCTCTGCAGACTTTTCCTGCACAGCCATACACAAGACCCTCCATGCTGTGTAACACAACCAGAGGAGCACTCGTGTGCTCAGTCTCACAGCAGGCACCTCTGACTCAGGACAGAGCTGTCACACTCGCTGTCACCAAGAGGGAAGTATCAGTCTCTTGCTGTTCAGAGCTCCCATGGACCCAGATGTCGCTCCTGCTCCAGGACTGCAGGCACACATGCTGAGCATCACCAGGGATAAGAGCCACCAGAACTCCTCAGCTCCATGAGACACAGGTACCACAGCACCAGCACAGCCTGAGCCTTGTTCACACATGGTGCCAAGTGTGGAGCTGGCAAGTAGCACTGATCTCTGCCTTTCACTGAGCACAGGCTTCTTTGTATTGGTCCTATCATCATACGACCTCTCCTGACTATATTTTCTATTTATTATTGCCACAGAGAAAAATGTTTTCACATGCTTGGTATACGTGCAGATGCTAAAACTTTGCCTACTCTCAGAAAGATATTTGATTTATATTAATGAAGTGTTATTTTGGAAGTGAGTGACTGACTAAGAAATTTTGTTCAGTTAAAGAGAGACCCAAGGAAATATACACCTCGTTTATGAGTCATAGTCAAGAAGGAGGAAGAACTCAAGCCAGCTAGAAGAGAATAGCAAACAGCATATGTGTTGTTAGCAATTCACAGATATTATCCACAGCTTTACTCATTGAAGCACAAATTTACAATGTCACTGCTGGTTATATGACAGAGGGGCTTATTTCCAACACAGTCATGGGTTAATAACTTTAGTTAGGTTTTAACAATTGAAAAGTAGCAACAGGCATCATCGCTGCTGTTATGGCCACAGGGTGGTAACAGAATTCAATGAGTCCTAGAGAAAAATACTCAAAATGTCAAAACATAAGCTTAACTGAAAAAAAAGGCTGAAGTGTAAGTCCAACCCAGAGAATGGAAAAGTACTGGATAAAACACTGGAAAATATACTGCAGGGAACAATCCCTCTTTGGCAGTGGGATAGACTAAATGACCTAATACAACTTTTCCGTCTCTAATTTATACTATTCTGTGATTCAACAAAAACAAACTGTGAAATTAAAAACTGAAGCAAGTCTATAACCTGACTACCACATTTTATAAATGTATATATACTTGATTCTATAGGTATTTAAAATAGTGACTGTCTTGGCACTAGAACTACAGAAGATATATGCAGACTGTCAGATTTCCTCTTAAAACATTCATCTGGCTGCCAGGCTGAGCAGATGCCAGCAGCCTCAGAGATAGACCTAAGAATAACCTTTAAGACACTGTGGAAAGAAAGAATCACTCAAACTGCAAAAGTCAGTTATGGTGACTGCCATGAGCTAAAACTATGTTTGCATTGTGACAATCAGTGTAAAGAACAAAAATAAAATAAAAAAATAAATAAATAAATAAGAAAAACTACCTCAAACTAACCACAAACAAAAGAAAACAAAACAAAAAACATGGACAGAAAGAGGTTGGACCCTCAATGTCATCAGCTATGCTGAAGAATGGATACTCCACAGGATAGGCACCTACTCTTTTTCCATGTTGCGCTTCTTCTATGTGGGGACACTGACAAATAAGTTGGATACATGCACATCATAAAAAAAATTAATAAATTATGTAATGCATCCAAGTCCCTTCCAAGCTTTTTTTCTTATAAGGATCTTCTTTTAAAGGAGATCCCTATTCTTAAGTGACTACAAGGAGAGATATACATTTAGGTTCTCTTAGCTTGGTTTAAAAGTATTCCAAATGAGAATATGTACTAACAAAGACTGTCCTGTTTTCTGAGAAGGAAATACTGACTTTCAAATGTGCTTCCCCATGCAGATAATCCTGTGACCACAGAGGTTCCTGCAGTTGTAAATAATTTGAGACCACCTGGACATGTCTAATGTAGATAGCCTGGGGAAATAAGTCATTCAAAAGAAAAACGAAGTCCTCCTACTTGAGTCCCTGGGTACAGATCTGTAGCTCTAAGGCTAATCAATTAGCTCCTAGCAGAAGAATGGGTGGCTCTGTTCTGGAGTACCAGCTTCAGTGCCTTTCTAAACAGTGGAAGAGCCCTGTCATCCTGTTTTAAATAAGGAAAAAGCTCCACCACTGAGGAGGACAAGTATATGATTTAAACAAATAGTTTATTAAAGGAGCAATTGTGAAAGAAAAGATTAATCCCTTTTTTTTAAAGGAGTGTTTGTGCCATCTGAGAAAAATAGCTACTGTGAATTGCCTTTCCGCAACAGTGAGTTTCCAATTATTAAATAATGGGTTTTTTTCTCAAAGGAAAAAAGAGCACTAGTAGTGTTGAAAAAAGCAAATGCTGGACAGACCATAATCAAGATGATTGCCACTAGAGTGAAATCAAACAAATCTACTTGGGAAAGTGACAAAGAAGTTTCCTGATGGCAAAATAAAAATAGTAGATCCATAAAACCACAGGCTCCTTCAGCTGCTTTTAAACCTTTTTTAAATTGCCTTATTCATTACTGTCCCACTTTTTACATCTGCTTCAGCCCTTATTCTACAGCAGATGTTAAAACAGCCATCAAATCCTTGCAGAATCTCAAGTCTCATGACTTAAGCATATTTTAACAAACTCTGAGATATTTAGGAGCCAATACTACTGATTTTCAGTGAGGTTTGGGCTCCTGGGACACGATTCACAAGAGAATTTTCTTCAGAGGCTCAGAGTTCCTACTGCACTGTCCCAGCTGTGACCCTGGAGGCCACAGCTCTCAGTGGAACAGGCAGCACAGAAGCATCGGCTGGACAAGAGCTGCAGAAGCCCCAGGAAGGAGCTTGATGCTAAAGACAGAAATGCCACACTTTGTCTCCTCATTACAATCAGCTTAGCTTGTCTCTCTTCAGCTGCTGCATTTGTTTGGCCACTATAAATATATTTGCCTGCAAATATGTCAAAACTGTAAGTTAGACCCAGTTTTACAAGTTACAGATCTAACATAGCTGCTTGACTGTGCAATTAATTGTACAATTCTTTGTACAATTCATGGAACAGTGCATAACATGAACACCCCATCCAGTAAATCAGCAGACACATGGAAGAGAAACGCTCCACCAGGCTGAGCCAGAGGATATTTTGTGAGTTGAGCTTCAGCTCACAAGCTGAGCAAAGCTCCTGGCTCCACTTGTGTTTCACAGCCATGAACTTTGCAGAGCCAGGAAGCTAAGCCTTCCACAGAAAAATGGAGGGAAAGAAGGGAGAGGTAGAAGCCAAAACACTCCCTTATAGTGTTATAACTGGGATATTTATTTCAAAGATCCACATTCATACGCCTCTTTGGGTAATTGAATCTGAGCCCAAGCTTTACTATGCATGTGCTTTTGGGTATCTGGGGACAATGTTTCTCAATTCCTCAGATCTTTCCTTTTCCATTAATTAAGTAGTCTGCTCTTTAGGGTAGTGAGAGGAAAGCAAGAAATTAAATAAAGGAAAAGGCTGAAGGAAAAAAAAAACCTAACTTGCCAAACAGAACATTTCCAAGAGAAGTAGGACACCTGGAGCTGAAACAAAATTGGATGAACCCCATTTTCCAGGGCTACATTTTCTAACTAGGCCATTCTCCTACAGCTGAAAGATGCTAAAAAACATGTAGGAAATTTGAGTCTGAACTAGGTACATCTACCCAGCAGGAAAAACAAGATAGCTTTAAGGATGTGCTACATTGACCAAAGTACTAGTACTGCAAGAATTTTAAATAGGTCTATACACCAACCAGAAGGAAAAACCAGAGGACATTTTGACAAAGATGCACAGGCAGCTATGATGGTACCTAGTCCTTGGATTTAGAAGAAACAGGGTGGTGATGTGGATTTACACTTTAATGACAAGGGTTTAATAGGGTACCTTTGGAAAATGAGCCTGCAAGTACCCACAGTGTGTTTGAAGAGGGACCAGTGGGTTTTTCTGAAGGTGCCTCCACTGTGCAGTGCAGTGTCCTGCAGGGACACCAGGCAAGTGCCACACCTGCAGGTGTCAGAGCTGGGCTGAGCAGGTCCAAGGGACTCTGGGCATGAGAGCATTGCACTTCATGGGTGCCCCAGCTGGGCCAACATGGCCCAAATTCTGTTCTCTGTATATGATAGTTAACTACAACGTTTTATGCCCATATCTATATTCTTGCCCTAAGGAAGAAGCTCTTAATCATGCTTAACAGTATAGTGTGTACACCCCCACTGAAAATATTAATGGTGGTCCTTCATTAGTCTTTCATACCCATCTTCCCTATAAACTGGGTCATATGGTGCAGTACACACAGTCTGAGTAACTAGGATAGGAAATTTGAAAGAACACATAATTCTCTTGCTAACAATATAAGGTGTTTCCATACATTATTTCGAATAAACTATGTTTTAATTATTTGTTATTTTAATAGCTAAAAACACAGTAATATTAAAATACCAGCACTGATTTTTCTTCCCTCAGAAAACTGTAAAACTTTTAGAGTTTGGGACCACATAGAACAATGACAGATTTTAGAAAGCTTGAAATATATTATGGAATGGAATGTCAGCTTTCCTCATACTTATATGCAATTTAGGCCCCTAGCTGCAGTGAACTATCTGGTTTTATGGGGTCTGTCCAGATAGTCTGGATTCTTTGGTCTGAATCTGCAAAATTTTTTCCCATGCTCAACTTTCTTACTGTGTGTGGTCCCACAGAAATCAATACAACTCTTCACAGTAGTTAAACTAAAGATGAGTGTGATTTTTTGAGTGTGTCTCATGGCCTGAGACTGCATATTCCCATGGAAAAGCAAGTGTTATCTAGGGAGAGGGAAGGTTCTCTCTGAATTACCTTACACACTTATTATTCTGTGTAAAAATACAGATAAAATTATAGTGTCACATTTTCCAGCTGAAACTGTCTGGAGGCTTCCTTATATGATGCCAAGAATCATAAGTCAAAAACGTTAGAAAAGTCAATGAGTGTTTCAAATTATTCCCTTATTTTCTCAAGTTGCCTGGGCAAGGATATTTTACATGGCTCTTAATTTATTATCTTTCATAATAAGGAATGTTTTGCAGGAATATAACATTATGGAATATTGTTGAGCATATTATTAAATATAATCATCAAGATTATATGGTCATGTCTATCTTTCTCCAAGATATTTGGGTAACTGGCAGTTTCATTCTTCATACATTTCCAACTCTATTTATGCTGTTAAAAGAGCTTAACAAAATGGGTGCTCTGGTAGGTTACCACTGCTTTTCCTTACTGGAGGGCAAGTGCTGAGTCAGAGGGACCATGCAGAAATTCCAATGGTCCAGGCCATTATATTAATCTCAAATGAGACAAAAAGTCCACATTTGAGAGAATTATTAGTATCAAGAATACTGTTCCTTTTTATTAGTGTTTGGATTTTACATAGCACCAATTTAAATCAGTCATTCTTTTTAATTTACCATTGGGGGGTAAAAAAAACCACACAGAATCACATAAAATCAAGTTTAATATGAAGCAATGACTGATCCCAAACCTCGCATTATGCAGAGGAAAATTGTGTAGTCAAATAACAGCTGCCAGCTGTGATTTTGAGCCAGAACAACAGCTTTTCTCAGCAGTGTGCTGGGAGACATCTCCAGTGTGTGGGATGGTTTGCAGTGCTCAAGGGGAATGGGCTGTGTCACTTCTGTGAGGAGCAGAGCGCACTGAGGGAAGGCAGAAGCAGAAAGATGGGGACAAAAATAAGTACCTGTGCCCTGACTTGCCTCAGTGGAACCCAGAGAATGTAAATCATCTGCATTGCAGCCATTTTTAGGATTTTTGCCTTCCTCCCACTGCCAGGCTGGAGCAGCAGCTTATGCAAGTGTGTCTTAGGTCTGAAAAGAGAGAGGAGTAAGAGCAGGGGCAGCCATAGACGCCAGGCACTAACAAAAGTGTTTCCAAAAGTCCCCATGAAATATTATCTCTCACAGGCAGCTGTTCAATACCTCATGATGTGTTAGGCACTGCCTTCCTGCCAGCACATGCACCCCAGCTTACTGCTCTTTATTAGATTGTGAATTCAAAAGCATTGCTCCACAGACAGCTTCCCTCCCCAGGGACTCAGAGCTGCTCTCACAGCCCCCACGTACCCCAGCACCATCCAGGCCATCATTCATCCCAATATATCAAGCACTGAAGTGCCTGGGAATGCACTCTGATCCACAACATGCGAGTAAAACAAAGCTTTGTCTTATGCACATGTATGTGCCAAACAAAGAGCAGATCACTTCTGCAGATGGCAAAGTTAAATTAGTTAAACTTGCCACCAATTTGGTTGCAAATTTCTTTTGTCTGCCTGGGTTGAAATCTTCTTTTGGGTGTCATTGTGTCTTTCAGGGAAAGCTAAATGGAAAAAAAAAAAAATAGATCCTGGATGTTCCTGCTCAGTGAGAGCAAGTCCCTTGTGCCCACCACAGCCCCAGCCTGACTGTAAGCTGGCACACAAACACAGAACATGCTGAAGAGTGCAAGCCCAGCAGGATCCAAGAGGCATCAACAGTTGTTAATCTGCTGAGGTTTTAATAAAAGAATAAAAAGGAAACAAATCTTCAGTGTGAGCAAGATGAATATACAAATGAGGTCCATGAAGTATAATTCAAAAGAAGTTTGGGATAATTTACTGCTGTTTGGATTAGTCAGCATAAATAAAAATATATTTATTCACAGTCTTAAATCCAGGCTAGGCCTAAGGGCCTGTTCCACAAGGCTCAATCTGCCATATAAATGGAGTTCAGAGTAAGGCTTCAACAAATCTCAAGAATATTTTATTGCTCACCCCTTAGTACTGCAAACCCTCCTGTAAGTAGCCTCTTTTACTGACATAAATGCAGATTGTTTTCCCTCAGAGAACTGAAAATAGAAGGCAATAATTCCTTGGTGAGTCAAGCTGAAACAGTCATTTAGCCAAGGTCCAAGACCACCTATGAGTGCAGCAGAAGCTCACAGGTAACATGGACAAAGGGTGCAGCACTGAAGATCTGTGACCTCCAATTTTTATCTGTATGGTGTTACACCTACTGACAATGGGAAAAATGGGTGTCCTGGAAAACATGGGCAGCAACAGCTCCTCTCATCTGAGCTGTATCTGCTCAGCACCTTGGGAGGCCAGAGGAGTCCTTATTTCTCCCAGAGCCATGAAGAACGCCAGGAGACAAAAAACAATCTCACCACACAACCAAAGCATTAACCAAGAGATGACCGCAATGAATGTCAGGAAGATCAAATTAGGGTCAAGATAACTTGGTGTCCTGCTGCTTACTCAGAAATAATTTCCTCTTTATGTGAGTTGTTTGCTCAAATGAGGTTTGTAAGAGCCCTTATCTGACTCAGCCTCCAGGCAGCAATGTTTGCCTTGCTGGGTGAAATCACGCCGGCACTGGAAGTAGGGGGAGCATTCCTTGGGATTTCAAATGGGGACAAAGCCTGAGTACATACACTATAGTACATATTTCCTTCAACTCCCCACAAATGAAAAATAACCTGCCCATTAATAAAAATTAAATTCAACTAAAATTATAACAATTGCAACATCTATTTTCTTAATGAAATTATCTTTTTTTGTCCTGAAGAGAAGTCTACCCATACAGCTAACTTTATCTATTATTTTATGCTAAAAGTCACTGTATTTCCCCACTAAGGTTGAGGACAAATATTGCATTACCTCCTAAGAAAAGTATGTCAAGAGCTTGATCATTTCATATATTAAGCAGATTGATTCAGATTTCCAAAGAGTTTCTGCTCAGTTTTCAAGCCATTTTAGGCTTGCACTCACCTACCAGTTCACCCTTTTCCTGACTGAATTTTGAGCCACTTGCAGAAAGACAGAAAGAATTGTGTATTTGCAACGATACGTGATATATAAATATACTTTCATTTGTAAATTAATCTCACGTTGACTAGCTTTTCCATTGTCCTCAAAGTTTCTTAGATTAATTTGTTTATAAATGTCTTTCCCTTTTTTGCCTTTCTTTCTCCATCTAATTGCATTTTGGGTTCTCCATTAGCCTTCAGATAGTGTCTTAACTAATTTTGTGAGACTATGGAATAAGCATCATATGAACTTTTGATCTCACAATTCTCTTCCCCCATCTTTGCAATCCATATTTTCCTATTTCATGTTTTAAAAGTGCCTTGGTTTTACAGTAGTCATGAAAGATGGAATCCTTCCCTGTGAGAGATTGTTAATGCTGGACTGCTGACAGCACAGAAGCAGAAAGGAAATGTACAAAGTGTAACCTGAATAAGAATTCTCCTTTTCTGGCAGTGTTTTCCACTTCTGCCAATGCAAAGGCAGCAGCACCAGCCCAGTTCCCCTGGTCCTACCAACCTGCTGTGCCTGGTTTGTTGCAGTCCAATGCATATCTAAACATGTCTCTAGATTTAGCTCCTCATTATCTGTTTCTTTACCCAGATATATAAATAGTGGCCACCTATTAGAACCTAAATCCCTAAAGTATTCCTATAGAACAGATACCACAGAAACCTGCCTTTATGTTTGGGTTTCTTTGGAATTTTTTCACTCAATGATTAGTCATCACTCCAGGAAAGCACCAATTTTTTTAGCATCAGAATTTAATTCTTTATTCACTCAGGGCTCCTCAATAAAAATATTCATTTGGAGAGCTAGTTTTACCCAGCTAATACCCAACTGCTGCTGAGTTAATCAAACAGAAGCAGCAAGGAGGCAAAAACAGAGAACAGACCTGCCACTTACACACTTTGCAGCCAGTGATGGGCAGGCACCCAACCTTGCTGGAGATAAACAGCTCAAAATTTATTCTTATCCAGATTATGTTTCTGTCCCTCTGTCTGTAAAAAAAAAATTAAAAGGAAATTAGAAGGACTGAAACAACTTCAGAAATGAGTCTTTAAAGCAGAATTTTTCAAATCTATGGAAAAAAAAAAGAAAGCAAACAGAAAACAAGCCTGTCCACCCCCATCCAGGGATGCAGAGATGCAAGAGACACATTGAGACATTTTCAGACTGTGCTCTGCCTCTCTCCACCTTCCAGTCATTTTTAGCCAACTCCCAAGTGATTTCGTTAGAGGTAAAGCAAGGGAAAATGAATTTTCCATAGAAATGGAATTCTTTAGGGAAGTGATTATTCACTGACCCAAAACACATCACAGAAGGACTTTTCTGTCCATGACATTCAGTTTGACCATGAGCACACTTCTGTAGGTCCTGAGACTTCCTGAAGCTCTGCTGAGACTTGCAGGATACAGTGTTCAAGCAGCCCTATTCAAAGTCAAGACGGAGCTTTTGTATTCCTTGGCCATCTTATTGTTAATTTTCCTCAATTTATAGCACTCTTTAGAGGAGAAATTAAAAGGGCAACATTTCATTCAACAATTGCTACAATCAGGTGCAACTTAAAGAGTAAACTTCCAATCATGTTATTGTCATGATGCTGTTCAAAGTGATTTCTTCACAAGAATCCTATTTGTAACTGTCTTCCAAATACACCTGGAATAAGATTTCCAAACATTGAGCTTTCCCTGAAGCACCGACCAACTTTCAGTCATCTCTAGGTAAAGCTAATTCACAGTCTAGTGAAAAATCCATCTGGTCTAATTAGGTGACAGAGTTTGACTCTCCCTGTTTCTCACCCTATCCTATTCAGTCCTGGGCAAGATGGAATAAAAAACTTAATTCTAGATGTTGGGGACCAGCAAACTGAAGAGCTGTTAAAGAAATCAAGCAGGCCTCTTAAAGAAACTGATTTTCCTTCCATCAGACAAAACCCTGTGCAATGGAGACCCATTAAATAAATACATGAGGAAGCTGGTCTGTAGTGCATCCAGCACAACGGCTGAAAGAACACTGTTAAATTTCTCTATCCAGCCCAAAATATCTTTCACATAATGTGACAGACTGCTCAAACAAATATCTCTCACTCAAGGGAACTGCTAAAGTATTTGGGTGCAATGTGGATGCATATTTAACAGATTTATACTTCAGATGGAATAACCCTTTAGAGGTTTACCATGCTTATGGCTTCAAAATCAGGATGTGAGTCTACTGACTACTAATAGGGACTTTATTGATGCCTTTTCCAGTGCAGAAGAAAAACTGTGTAGTACACTGGTATTGACTTTCATAGCTCCTGACTATTCTTTGTATGTGTTTCTTGTTGTTTTCAGGGGACTTCTGACTTCATTTCATTCCATATGCAAAGCCAGTAAAGCTATCACCAAAGGGACTTTGGAAAAGTTTATTTGAAAAAGAAAGAAAAAAAGTTTATTTGAAAAAAAAAGAAAGTTTATTTGAAAAAGAGAGTAAAGTTCTATTTCAAAAAATTAATTTTTCCTGTTCTTGCTTTCTGAATAAAAATGTTTAGGGTAAAAACATATTTCTAGTGTCTATGGCACTTCTGGTACATTTTAATGAATTTTATAAAATTGTTAAATTGCAAGTTCCCTAAGCATCAGTCAGTGATCAATATCTTTGTTAATATTCCATCCTCTGCAAATTATGCATATGCTTTTTCTGAAGAAAGTTCTTGGAAATAGACATTCCCTATTGTACAGGAGCTATCTCAGACTTTCAGGAGGACAAAATTCAGATCCTTTCCTGGAAACCTGCACTGCAGTAATTCATAAAGCAGACTATTCAAATAATATAATGTCAAGTCAGCTGACCTCTACTGTCAAACAGGAATGAAAAAGAAAAGCAGCATCTTAATTAGGAAGGCTCCAAATCATATATAAATTCATAAATCAATGGCAATCACTCAGAAGCTGATAGGGAACCAGACACTTAATCAGTGAATTAAAGTAACGTGCTTCATACAGCTGCCACTTAAACAATTTCTGTCACGTATTTTGCCACAATGTTCAGGTATAAAGCATATTTCATTATATAGTTTGGAAATCCCAGGGGTGTGGATAACTGCAGCATCCTTAGAAATTCCAGCTGCCTTTAGTACTCACATTAATCATTCTTTCTCCTAACCTTAGCACAATGAAAAGGTTCAGCAGTCTTCCAAATATTCGTCTCTCCCACAAAAATCTTCATATTCTGAAAAAATCATAAACCTGGTTTAGAATAGAATTCAAGTTTTCTCATGAAGGAATTTCCTGGAAAAAAGAAATAAGGAATTAATATCTTTCTGTTTCCTGGTTGATAAAAGTTTTCCACAGCAAATGCAAATGGCAAAGCCTGTTCATATCAGAAGACAGAGAATTTTGACCTTTTTTCCTGTGCAAAATATTGATTTTGAAAATAGCAGAATTCTCTTTCAGACAGTCACTTCCACAAAAAAATCTCTGCTCTGCCCATTAAGCACAAGAAGTTATCCAGATCCTCCAAAAAGTTGACATATATCACACGAAAAGGCGCCATGAAGTATTTTGTCTATATCATTATAACAAAAAATGTGTTACTATCTTTTTGTAGTGTCTAGCAGTACCTCCTTGTCTTAGAGTGGAAATGCAATGGAAAAGAGAATTCCCAGCAAAACAACTTCAGGAACTACTGATACCATGAGGCAATGTTTCCTAGATGTACTGACATAAAACATAGCAGAAGGGTGAAACTTCCAGTCTCAGCAAAGTCGGGACTTTTTCCCTGACAAAATGCTGGCATTTCAGTGAAAATACATATGATTTTGTAGTGTGTTTGCATTTCACTTGAAAAATTAAATGAGTAGGATGAGTGTTTCCAGACAAGCTCTCTTAAGGAGTAAAAATGGTTGGCAGAAGTTCAGCTCTAAGACCATTGCTCGTCGCTTCGGGACACACATCTACCACCACAGAAGCAGACATTCTCCAGATCTGGTCTGAGAGAGCAGTAAAAGCTCATCACAGCAAAAACAATCTGACTTTGCTCCAAAAGAGAGAAAACAGAGATTCATCAAGCTATATACCACCTGGAATGCCTTTGCATGTCAAACTTCAAATGTATTCTATGAGAGAAGAGTTTATTTTCTTTTTGCTTCCAAGAAGCTCCTTATTAAAACAAATCAGTTTGTGGGATTTATGGCACCTGTACCCATTGACAGAGTCTTCACAAAGCTACTTGTGTGTTGTCAGGCCATTAGATATGCTGCTGGGTGAAGGTACAAAGAAGACATCACCTGTGCAATAGATTTCTTCACCCAATGACAGCATTTCATTCTTCCCCTATCTGGAGACAGAATGAATACACCAAGGATCTTAGAAAACAACTCTATGAGATAAGATATAAGGGAGCTTTTGCCAGCTTAAGCCAATACAAGGTCCAGTGAGATTTTCCAGCTGGAATTTGCTTTTTCTGCCTCTTGCATGTGCACTCCCAGCCAACGTGTGAATTTGTCATCAGGCACTAACAAATTGCTGTTTGTTTTGCAGACTGCCCATGTCATCCCCAGCAGGAGGAGCAGAGTGCAGGGCCAGAGGTCTCACAGCTGGAGCAGCAGCCCCTTGGCAGACACGAGCCAACTGCTGGGATTCAGTGAGTCCCTGCTCCCCACACAGGCTGATCCTGCTGCACAAACCTGCAGCCACATCTCTTCCCGCTGTTTTGCCATGCCTGTGCTCCGTAACCCCAGCTCCAGGAGAGGTTTTCCCTTTTTACAGCCACAATTGCTCAGTTCTAGCAGAGAGCAAGGCAACAGACCCAGAAGTAACCCAAGACTGCCAAAACCCTCTCAGGTAAAATCGCCCTGCATGTGACAGAACTGTGTCCTGTCCCCACACACTCTTAATCAATGCCAATTATTCATTTCTTTATAAGGCAGTATTAAGAGATTCTGTTACAAGGACGTTGTCATTCTTTCAATTTCTCAGTCTACAATGGGAGTAATCTCCATAGAGCAACAAATGATGATGGATGAGTAACTTAAACCAGGAGACTTCTATGTTGTTTCAAGTATATCACTGGAAGAGGTTTCCCTAGATTTCAGATCATAGTTGTTGGGTTTTGGTTTTCTGGGTTTTTTTTCAAAAAAATATATATTTGTCACTTACACATTTCCAGAGCATTACCTCAAAGAGGAGCCCTTTCTGCCCTCTCATATTTAACATTCATGTAGCATTAGTCAGCACTACTCTCCTCTCCTCTCCTCTCCTCTCCTCTCCTCTCCTCTCCTCTCCTCTCCTCTCCTCTCCTCTCCTCTCCTCTCCTCTCCTCTCCTCTCCTCTCCTCTCCTCTCCTCTCCTCTCCTCTCTCTCTCCTCTCCTCTCCAGCTCAGTACACATATTTATCTAACAACCCTACTAATTTTTCAGCTTAAGAAAGACTTTATTATGGAGGAGTGGAGCTAAAAGAAGTCTTAAATAGGCTATTCCTCTCTCCTTTGTTAAACCTCTCTCCTTCTATCACTTTGGTGAGCTGTGATGGTGTTCCTGACCAGTCTGTAACAGCCTGGCCTCAATGCCTCATATGGTCTAAACATCACCACATTATATCTGACACACCAAGAATGAAGTAGCTTTACCATCTCTTTCTCCATCAGAACTGCAGACCAAGTACTTATATGACAAGACTATATGTGGAAACACTATGAAGACATCCTCCCCTAAAAAAGAGAGAATATTTATATATATATATATATGGGGGTTTTTCTGTTGCTAAGTTCACTAGAAAAAAAAATTAAATTCCACTTCCTGGTGCTCCCTACAGGCTGAAATTAGATGATGAAATTAGAGGATGACCCCACAAGCACAAATATAAAAAATATACCTTTACCAACTTTATCAATTAAAAAGAGGGGGGAAAAACAATTTTCTGCTGCAAAATAAAAAAAAGTCCCAAACATTGTGTGTGATGTTAACCTTTTACCAAACACAATTATGTAGCAGATTGCTGCAGTGACTGCTGTAGTGATCGCAAAAGAAAAGCGCTAGATCTGTCAAATGAAATTGAAGTCTTGCATACTTGCATACATCCCTGAGAGCAAGCCTCTCTCTCTCAAGGTGCCTGTCTGCCTTCTTTCCTCAGCCCTCAGGGCAGAGAGGAAGCCTCACCTCAGGTTTGTGTTGCCAGGCAATGAAGCTGTACTGTAGAGAGGGGAATTCTGCGTTTCAGCTCTCTAACTTTCTGCAAAATGCATCTGTAGGCAATGTCAAAAATGTATTTTGAGAAAATTCTTCATGGCAGTCTTTGTTCTGAAAGATTTTTCAGGCAGACACAAGAAGAGGTGTAGAAATCCTACCTGAGCATCCAAAATTGCGTTCCAGAAAGTACCAGGTACATAAGCACCCTTCTTCTGGCTGTCCTCATGCACCTGTGGCTCCCTTGAGTTGCTTCTGAGCAGCAACAGGACCCAGCTGTGTAAACGCCTTGTGTAGGAGCATTGCAGATCAAAGGGTGGACAGAACATGATCCTGTCCTAGTGAACCCAGAGTGTAGCTGGCAGTTTCACTCTCTGGAGAAGGTCCCACTCTAGAGGAAGGGAGAAAGAAGGCATCAGGCTGCAAGACAAATATTTCATATTTCTCTTGAGAAAAAACTAACGCCTGAAACTCAAAGAAGGTGTAACCAGGTTCTGTTACTTGCCTTTAAAGCGGCTGTTTTTTTCTCTTAATCTTCATGTTTTGGGGTTTGTTTTTTTTTATCATAGCACAAAGTCAGAACTTGTCTTGGGATACCATCAGTTCCAAGTTTTGTGGGATAAGAAGGAGGAGAGAGGCAGAGTTTAGGTCACTGGCTGCTGTTGGCTAAAATCCTCCCACTGAAAACCAGAGGGATTTGCCTAGATGGAGGAGAGAAGGTGAGGGGGAAGAAAGGCACATCTGAATCTAAACTGTGTGGGTTAACAGGTAGGATTACCCTACTAACATAGAGTAGAGAGTTTGCCTATTGACCAGCTGCCCTGGCAGCCAGCAGCACAAACCCCTTTGTATGCACAGGAGAGAGGAGGGCTGCAAATTAACTTATTTAAAGCCAGGACAGCCTTTTGCCTTGGTCAGGAGAAAGACAAAAAGGATCTGGATGCTCTTGCTCTACCCATCAGGGTTTTTTCCATCTTGCATTTCAGAGATGCTCCAAATGAAGGAGAAAGTTTTCTGCCTTGAGGCTCCTTCCTGAGTTACACAAAATGAATCATGACTTTATGCAGGAAAACAAAGTTATCTCTTGACAGGAAAAAAGAAACAGGGAATGTCAAAGATGCAAAAAAAAAATGCAATGTATGGACTTAATGACTCTTGAAATAAAGTAAAATAAAATAAAAATCAAGACAGTACATTGTGTCTTGGGTCATTTACAATCAGTGCCATTTTTTTTCTCATCTGTGTACTCTGCCCTGAACTCAGAGCTGTCATGGTTCTTTGTTCCTAAATTTCTGTGAAGCATTCCAAAGATGGAAGCTGTTCTACTTCTCCACCCTCACTGCCTTTAGGTTTATTCTCCTTGCCCCTCTATTACTTCTCTTTGTATTATTTTTTAAAATCCATTCCTCTTTGCTCTCCCTTTCAGCTGCCCACTCCTCCCCAGTCACTTTCAGCCCTGTGCACTGGTCTCTGCTCCCCTCAGCTCTTCATATTTACATCACTTGTCTTTGCCCTTTCCTGTCTTATGCTTCATGCATCTCACCTGTGCTTTCTTGCTCCTCAGCAGCAGTTTTCCCTGCTGCATTTGAGCTTTAGCTAACCCTGAATTGCAGTTCACATTGAGAGTAGCACAATCTCACAGAAAGCAGCACCTCTGCTACACATACAGGTTTGAACTGTCCACACACACTTTTCTTGTAATGTAGTGTACATGGAAAATAAGCCAAAAAGGTGTAATTTTGGTCTGTTTATTGAATTCAGGTGTTCTGAACTCATTCACACTGCCTATTACAGGAACCAGACTGGACCCTAAGTGAAAGTACTGCTGGTTGGGTATTTTGCAGGGAAACTTCTTTTCCAAAGAATGGTTATTAATCAGAATGCTTCTGCAGCAACACTGAATATTGAAAATATTGAAAAGGATTTTTGAGATGAAAAGGAGAAAAATCTTCATACATAGTTTGTTAAGACAATTGTTCTTTCATTTCCCTCATCCAGACTCATCTCATGTCTGACTGTTTAAAATGGGTCATTTGCATCCTCAAACCATATCTGGAGGAGCTTGAACCTATTCAGGCAAGATTTTAGTTGTTGTTTTGCTGTTCCTGATTGAGTGCTGTGCTGGTTTTGGTCGGGCTAAAGTTAATTTCCTTCACAGTGACTAATATGGAGGTATGCTTAGGTGTGCTGTGGAGTTTGGAAGGTGTGTTGTAAAGTTTTAAGTTCAGGAAAGACAAAGACCATGTCCAGCAAACATTCTCCTTTCTATCCTCATGACAAAAATCTGGACATAACATTCTGGGCATTAGTTTACAATTGACTAATATTTTCATTTTGCCAATCCTATTTCTTATTCAGCAATAAAATACACACGGCCTTTTCATTTAGCAAGAATACATTTTGGAAAATTCTTGTGAAATTTTAAAAAACAATTGTCAAAAAATGCCATGTGTTCCCTATATTTAAAAAAAATCAAAGGGAAATGATGACATTTCTTTTGCCACTGCCCTTGATTCAAGCACTTTGGTTCAAATTCTGCACTACTAGACATAAATGTTATTGTGCTAACTTCATTTTGTACTAGCAAAGATTTTGGCTAAATACATAAGAAATTCTTATAGTTCTGCTCCAATCTTCTTCTGCTGTTAGAGAAAAGCCAGGTGCCAGACTGTTTTTGGGGGTGCTCAGTGACAGGACAAGGAGCAATGTCCATAAACTAAAATGCAAGAAGCAGTTTCTTCACAATGAGGGTGGCAGAGCACTGGAACAGCTGCCCAGGGAGGTCATGGAGCCTCTGCCTCTCTGGAGACATTTCAAACCCACCTGGGCACATCCCTGTGGAACCTGCTCCAGGTGACCCTGCCTTGCCAGGTGACCTCCAGGGGTCCCTTCCAGCCCTACCACTTCCATCATTCTGTGAAATGTATTTTTCCAGAAAAGGGGCATGTATATGCTATGCAAAAATAGCCTTGCTTGTTATTCAGTACAAAAGGAGTTAAACCAGGACAAAAATGTACTCTCTGAACCTGAGAAGTATTTTTGGAGACACTGCTTTGGAAAGGGGAAAACCTTCTTGGTTTTTGTTTAAACAAGAACCAGTATTGTACTGACTGGCTTAGGTTTTCAATGCATTTTCCAACCTGTTGGACACCTTCCACAAATAGAAAAAGACACTACAGACATAAGTAAAGAGAAAGAGAATGTTACTTTTGTGCACAAATTCCTCCTCAGGGGTTTATAAAGAAGGTCTGTACACATTTTTGTGTAAAGATACAGAACAAATTTACTACAACAGAGAGGAGCAGTAAAAGCAAATTTATTATCATTTTTATCATTCCTGACAGTATTTCCAGCAGACAGCCCAGGTCCATGAACTGTGCCTCAGAGTTTCCACACCCGAGAAAATTTGGGAACCAAAATTCACTGCTCCTATCAAAGTGGTCCAAAAGACTGGGCCACCTCTTCTAGTACACACTGTGTTCCTGCACACAAAGTCATAGAGAGGATCTGGAGGAATGTTTTTTCCAGAAACAAAATTAATTTCTTTTCCTGATGACTTTAACTGTAAAACTAGATAGTTTTGTATGTTGTTTTGTTGGGTTTGGGGTTTTTAAATTGCTAGTTGCCTTTTTTTCCAGATTGAAGATTCTTTTCCTATTTGTTAACTCTGGCTCATTTTTATTCAGTACCACTGACATAACAGCTCAGTGTCTGAGGACAGGCATTGGGAGATAACAGCAATTTCACAAAAAACAGAATCCTCTGAGCCAAATACTCTTCCAGACACAGCAAGCCCAGTGATTCTCACTGTTGCTACATGGTATTTCTGCAGTATTTTCTTCACCCTTGAAATAAGTCTGCCACCTATTCTCTAAGAACTGAAGAAATATATTCTGTACCTGGAATGAGAAAAATTTGGGAAAAAAAAAAATTTCCATTGCAATTAGTTTTACCCATCTAATTTTCAGGCATTTCTAATCTGTTCCTCGTGGGTCTAATGGAAAGCATGTATTGCTGAGTATGGCAGCTCACACCACTGCATTTTTATGCAGTGCAGGCCTAAGGGAGTCCAATAAAAGATTAAATACATCCCTTAAGAAGTATCTTTCTGAAAAAATAGAACTGTTTCTGTAATTTATCAGAAGACTGAGTCTCCTTTTCCATTGACTGATCTTACTGCCCAAATTCTGCCCTTTGTTTGGAATATAATGTTTGTTTACTCTCTAACATTAAGCAACATTGCTCTGTTTCAGCTGCAGTGCTTCATACCTCCACAGTGCCACTTTCTGTCTTTTATGTTTAAGTCATGTTTCAACACCCTAGACTTGGTGCTCAGATCCTAGATTCCATCTACAGCTAAAGACTGATTTGTCAGGTGAAATTTTTTTAAGCCCAGTTATAAAACAAGTGGGTCTAGAAGGAAGAGTATGTACATAACAAAGTACAAATACATTTATAACTAAAATCTGACAGTTCCAGGACTTACCCAAAACTCCTAAACAGTTACTTTCAGCTGGCTTCAATAATATGTCTGATTATAAAACTTATTAAGGGAAGTTTCATTACTGCATTCCCCAGCTCTCCTGCAAAGAAACACACTGAAGTGAGTTACTTCTGACTTGAATCTCCACCAGCATTGTCTATCTTTTGGTGGCCTGTGAGTGCAACTATAATAGACATCTGTGAAACATCTGAAAACATCTGTGTTTTCAGGTTTCCTCTGAAAAAGAGAAAAATCTTCATAGATATCATAAATCTTCTGAAACAAATTTCTAGAATCTCCAAAATCATCAAGAAGTAGGCAAACTCTTCATTTTCCAAACAAATTCTACTAGTGTTCGCGGAATAACACAAGTAACTGCACTTAGCAACATGACTGAAACTTCCCTACTTTGCAAACTGAAAGAGAATGTTGTCCAGAAACTTTTGTTAAAAATATCAAAGATGCTTGGATTTTACAGTATTTTTATTCCAGCTACCAAACCAGTCAGATCACAGAGATCTTCTGGATTCATGGCAGTCATCATGCTCAGAAAGCATTAGACTTTTCTCACAGAGCAGCAAATGCCTTTCCCTGGGGTTGAAAATGAGGACAGTGCAGCCCCTCTCTGCACTGTGATACTCAACTGTAGCAAATTGGACCCCTGCACTCATTGTCCTGCACCTGATAAGCATCCTGCATGAAATTTTGGGGCTATAGAGGACTCCCCATATGTGAGGCAACACTTGAAAATTTTGATGCACATTTTATTTCTCCTTTGGATGGTTGTTAATAACTAACATGTTTGTGAAGGAGAAAACAAAATCAAAACAAAACAAAAGCAACAATGTAAGAATCAAGTATCTAGAAAGTGCATGATTAAACTGATGAGTTCCTTTTGGACTTGTCACCATGATTTCATGCCCATGTATGCACTAGATATGCACATAATTAATACAAGCAATTTCATGAGAATGTTGGAAGGTTCTTAGAAAAGTTTAAAAACTGGACCAAATTCAGGCAAGAGAAGAAAATTTCCAAATTAAAAGGATTTTTACAGGCAAGTCATGCATGGAAGGAAAGAAATTCCCTTTATGACTTGATGAAAACATTCAAGGAGAATCCTCATTCTTCCAACTAATTGCTATTCTTGTCAGAAATGTAAGCGATTGTCATGGCACATCATAAATAACTGATAACATATCACCAGTGAACATTTGTAAGTGAGATAAATGCAGAAAGTATTTATACTGCTTCCAGACCAATTAACACACTGCCACCCTTCACCACCCAAGTTTGCTGGTATTTGAGTTATTGACAATTTGAAGCTGCTTGTCTTTAAATAATCCTAGCTGTTGTTGGGTATTATTAGCCCAGATGCACTGCAGAATTCCAAATCCAAGTCAGTTATGAAATTTTCCCCCAGCTCCCTCAAAAGGGGCCCTTGTTGACTTCTCCAGTGCTCCGGCAGCCAGCGCCCACAGTTGCTCTGTGGAAAGATGTGACTCATGCCCAATCCACTCACTTTTAAAATTCTCTCCAGCTCAATAGCTTCTGGCAGTCGTTTCAGCCATTTCTGGGTGTCAGAAGCACAGGCTGTTTTATCTGGATGTTCTCTGTGGCTTGTCAAGTGGAGGTGCTGGATTATCATCACATTCCCATCAATCAGGTGCTGTTCACGAAATATTACAGCTGAGCCAAGAAAGAACATTGTAAAACAATATACTGGTTTTGCTGCTGCAATGGCTTGACCATTCAGTCATTATACGATAATTTATTGGAAATTAAGGAATTTTAAGGCACAACTTCGGTGATTTCCTACAGCACAAACAATTTCTGAACTACTCTAACCAAGTGTGACTCAAATCAGTCCTTGAACTTGTATTACAAGAATTCCCCCTTCTCTAGAAAACTCAGACAACCCATTGACTGACGTTGACTGATTTTTGGAAAGTCTGTGTCTTCCACCAACCACACTGCTTCTTGCAGCTGCCTTAATGTACACAAGGCTTCTCCTGAGAAACACCAGGCAATGAACAGCCCCCCTTCCTTGGGAGCTGCTAGATCTGATTAACTCCCCTCAAAATAATATTCCTATTCTGTTCACCATACATGTGGAACTAATTCAAAATCAATCTACAATCCTATCATCTACTGCAGAAAAATGCTATAATTCACCACTTCTAGATAGATACAAATAGTAAGATAGCATTATCCAAATGGCAAGCCTTTAAATTTTCACAGCCTTCTAGGCTGCATGACATACACAGTGTGTCCTGAAGTGCCTTCTCAGATCCAGAGGCTGGGAATGTTTTGACACTGCTTTGGATTTATTAATAAAAACATTATTAAGGCTGGGGAAACAAATACAAAAACTTTAATTTTATTATTCTTTTTGCTTTCCAATGCCTCTGCTCATCAGTCTACCATAATTTTTTTATTTCCGAGGCAAATGTCAAGCCCAAGACAATCTCCCATCCTCAAAATGCAAGATATCCTTTTAGAGATTTCTGCAACACCTGCATAGTTTTACATTTAAAATAATGCTATTGGATACCTCAGAAACAACATTGAAAGTACTGTTCCCTTTAATACTTTTTTGAAAAAATTTCAATGCACTTTTAAGGTCTTAGGGTGCTCACAAACCCCAGCACAACTGGCAGAACCCCCATCTGACCTGCAGTCACACTTAGCAAAGCCATCTCTCTGAACAAGATTTTGACAATTTGTCAGATACAGGTTTTTTAGAACTATTTATGTAATATGATATTTGGAAACAGCTATTTAAAGTGAGTTCAAGTGAGAGGAGAACTTGCAAAAAATGTAGCAAAACTTTTTCAAAACTTCCATTCAGCTATCTCAGTACTCCTTTGCTTTGATTCATCACAGCTACCTTTAGCCAACTAGAAATTTAGTGCTTCATCTAAGGTACCCTTTCTCATGTTGGTCAAAAAAATATATAGTTACTCTACCTTAGACCTAAAATCCAATTTCAGATTTTGTATTCTTTCTGAGACAATAAAACCAGAGGGTATTTCCAGTCAATCATACGGCACCTATGATTCAAAATTCCAATAAAATTAGATGTGAGCCAGAACTCACCTCTCTTTATTGCTAAAGGGAATCAGGCATTTAAAGGTCAGTGACTCCTTTAAAGCATTCCCTTTTTGTTTCCTGTAGCATCCACATTACCTTATCAAAAATTGCATTGTTCAAAGACACAATATTTTAAAAGATAAAATGCATTCTCTGAAAAGGTACAGTTAAGAGATAACTAGGAATGTACTTCCAGATTGTCCTGACTCTGGATACAACTAAGCAACACTATGTAGTTGTACACCATCATCCAAGGCATGCAGCTGTGCAAAATTTTATCCATTTAAAGCAAAACAAAGCTTATTACCCAGTCAGGAATCACTGGAGATCCACTCACAGCATTTGTATGGCAACAACTCTGCACTTGAGGTAGATGTTCAGGTGGGAGAAGGGTGCAATCAATAAGTCACACTGAACAGGTTTTTCCATTAAGCACTGGTTTCCCTTTGATTGTCTCTTACAGATCCGTTCCATTGATTGGTCTGGTACCACTCAGATTACTCTGTGCAGTATTCCTTGGTATTAGACAGGCATTAATACTGCCTATAATGAGGGTATTCCTAATTAGGAAATTCTAGTCTGTGGGCTGATTTCAATTCCCATTGATTTTGATTTTAATTTTCCTCCTATTAGGAGAAAATTAGGTAGGCAGCTTGTGCATGGGTGTGTTAGGAAGGTCAGGGAAGAAAATCAGTAGTGAGTGTTTATTGTTCTATCTGCACTTTCTCAAGGATAAACTCGAAGAGATTGTTTGGAGGAAGGTTAATGAATTTAGACCAGGGTTTACAACAGCTGCCAGCACAGGGGGAGAGGCTGGGGGGGAGAAAACTGCCCGAGGTGAGGAGAGGCTCTTAGAGTAGCAGGAAAGCACATGCTGAGAATTCTGCTTTTTTGGCAGGTCAAGTAAAGGGCAATTTATGAGATCAATAAACAGACCTGCCATTATAATGGATTAACCAGACTTTCCTTCATCCAGAGGCTTGTGCATTACTGGAGAAAGTGTATGTTATTCTGGGACCTTCTGAAATTGGCAGTTTTAGTTGGAATATGCAAGAAAAGTGGAGGGGAAAAGGGAGACAGGATCGTCACAAATTCAGGGTTTTTGTCTGTTTCATCAAAGCATTCCTATATATAAGTCTCAATACAGAAGTTCTAATTTTCCCCAATACTAAACTCATTAACCCCACAGAGCTCCTAATGTGACCAAAAAAAAAATTAGAAATAAAAAATTGAAGCTTTAGTTTCTTTATCCAAAGAGAAATTTTCCTTACAATCTCTCCCTTCTGCTCTCTCCCATCTAACATTTACACACATCAGCCTGTTCAGCTCTCCACCAAAATAATGAAGCAGGTGAAGGCCTCATGGACCTTTTTTTATGGTGGTGTGCCCTCCTGCAGGTCTCCTGCTCTCTTTGGGACTGGTTAACATGCCCTGTAAGAGATGAAATCATGTTCCCTGGCAGGTTTAGGATGTGGCAGTGCTGAAATAATGGGTCTGGAGCAATAGCAGAAATGAGCAGCCAAATGATGAGCGCATGGTAAATTCCATGATTGTATGTGAGAGCATGAAGTTCAAGGTCCCAGGAGGAGAGAAGATATCTTCATTGAGTAGGAGCATACAGGGACACTGAAACCACTTTCCCCTGAAGTTATGGACTTGCATGAACAGCTCATCTTTAGCTCTGTATTTGTGAGACACTAATAATTACACAGCTTCAGCCCTCATTGAGGTTTCTTAAAACTAATATCTAATATCAATAATAAAGAACCTTATTCCTTCATTTTTTACAAACATATTGCCATATGAAAAAAATAATGTTGTCTTGTTTGAAGCCAAGCAAAACAATTCAGATTTGGAGAATAAATATTATCTGCACAAAAAGAATAATAATTTTAAAAAGTGACACCACTTGCATGAGACCAGAAAGTAAACTATCATTTAAGTTTCTTGCTAGATAGGATGAGACATGAACCTCATGCCAGTGTTTAATCTGAAATGGGACAATGGGATTTATTTTCTTGTGAAGATCTTGGTTGAAGCAACAAAGCATTAAAAAAAAAAAAACAACAAACAGCTGTAAATGTTTAAATCATATATTTTATAAATAAATATGTAAGTATACACATATTTAATTTCTTACTCCAAGATTCTTGTTAATGTGTATTTATGGGGGAAGTTCTACTACACGAAAAGTAAAAGAAAAAGAAAAAAACTAAGTAAATGTCAGTAAATATTTTTGTGGCTATTTTAAGTAGCTATTCTGTGCTGCTGAAATGCCAATTATTTGTTTAGGAAAATGAAAAGTAGTAATTTATTTCATGAAATACATTTCAGTTTCCGAAAATGTCATTATCACACATACCATCTGGCTTGTCTTATTCAGGTATACTATTGATTCACTTTTATCCAAATTTATCCAAGATATCAGATGCCACCACAATCTGAGTATAATGACAAATATGTGAATATTCTTCTGTGTTTGCATACTTTCACAAATGTTAATACAACTGTTGGGGTTATCTTATCACCTATGTGATCCTTTATGTTTTCTCCTTCTTGACAAGGAATTAAACAGACGAAACACCAAGAAAATAAAATATGCAAGTTGAAAGAGTCCCATGTAGTAGTAGTACAGATGTAGTATTTCAGGTGTAGTATTTCTTTGCTATTTTTAAAATCGTGGCACATAGGCTACTACACAGGTAGGAGACTTCCAAGCTTACAGCCAGGTGTTGTACATTTATCTGTCTTACACTGCTGGCCCCAAGGATCTGACTTTCATATTCCATGCCTGCAATTTTGGGTAGCTACTTGCCTTGTCCAGTGCAATATTCTCATCTCCAATTTTTGCCACAGAAAACTTCTACTCCACGAGACACTGAAGACACTTCACACTTCAGTGCCCTACATTCTGTTCTTTAGCTCCCCATCACAACCCTAATTTTTTCCTCTAAAGAGTAATTCCCATCCAAAATCCCAGTTTTCATCATCTAGATAGGATAAATTTTGGACAAGACTGAACATAGAGAATAGAGGAGGCCCAGAAAGGGTTTCTGTCCCCACATCAGGTACCATTCATCATAGTTTAGACAGGTCTCCAGGGCTGGAGGTGTGATGGAAGATCTGAGACATCTTTAGTCTTATCTCAGTGTAGTGTTCATACAGTGACATAAATTTGACTATAAGATGACCACCAGACACCAGTCCCAATGGCTGCCACAGCCTTTTGAAACCTGTTTCATTGTTATGAAAGCAATCTCCTGCACTGTCTGTGGTGTTACACACTTTGCATCTTATGAAGGTGAAAAGAATGTGAGAAAAGAAGCTGTAGGCTTTTAAAATTATCCACAAGGGCTAAATAATACCATACCTGTACATTGTACCTCTCTGGGATTTTTGTGGGTTATTTTCCCTGCCTTTTCTTATAAGTTAGTTCTAAATTTGAGTCACTTGCAAATCACATTGTTTCACATGGGGAAATACAATCTCAATTATTGAGTGCTTCCCCAAATGGAAAAAGCGCTGCTCTAAATTCATCCTGTATGTGTGTTATGAGTTTCTGTGTGAGGCCGAGGGCTGCTGACCTGTTTGTTCTTCACAGTGTAAAGCCAAAATTCTTCACTCAGTGATCTTATAACACAATTTGAAGGGCTGATGAATGTGAGGAGACTGCCAGTGGTGTGAGAAGAATTGGACTATCTTTCATCCAAATACGCAGCACTGCCGGTCTAACAGATCCTTGTATTGCCTATTCAGGCTGTTGCTGCAAACCACCTTCTAAAAATCATTTCACTGTATTTACTTTCAACAGCTTGTGAAGTTTGGACCTGTGAAAGAATGAGATAATGAACCTGTGGAATCTCAAGACCTGCAGAGCTAAAATTTGTTGGAAGAAGGTGGTCTTGCAGCACTTAGATGCTGATGAACAGGAAACAGCCAGGCCCCAAAGTTTGCCTCAGTACTACAACAGCCAGCATGAGAAGGGTCTGGTTGCTGTGCAGTTAGATATCAAAAAAGATCTGATAGTTAGAACACTACAGACTCATTTCTCTCTTTTCCACTACTGCTTTACTCAACATTTTCAAAATTAAATGTTTCATTTTCAGCATTTGAAATGGTTTTTCATCTCAGAATTAAACTGGATTTTTAAAGGGGTTAAATAAGCATGGGGGAATAATGTCATTGTTTCATTTAATCCAAAATAATTTTTCTGGTTTAATATTATTTCATTTTATTGAGAAGAATTACAAAGATTTGCTACCCAAACAAAACAAAAAAAGAAGTTACTAACAAATATAAATAAATGTGGAACTGGAAATAATTAATTGCAAGCAAGCAAAGATCCTCTTAAGCTAAAGAATAAAACAAAAACAAATAACACCCAAAGTTTGTTACAAAATCCATACTTAAAACTAGAGCTGCAGATGAAATTTCATAGATTTAGGTAGATAAAGAAGGACTGCCATTATTGATCTACTTCTATGCACTCTTGGAAGCCAGTATAAATACAGTTTCCCATCTCAGGGAGCTGTTTCCCATGATTATTGCACCCTACACTTTAGATATTATATAGTATATTGGAGTTTATACACACACACACACACATATATATATATATATATTACCCTGCTTCTAATATACATCCAACCATGCATAGTCTAAGATGTGTGAGATTTAAAAAACAAAGGTGGAGTTCCTTAACAGCAGAGAGTGTTCTGTCAGGCTTCACCTTCTTTAGGCGCCTGAACATTCACTATTTTGTCTGAAGCCACTGAAGCTATACCAACACAAGCTCCTTTGGAGTGAGATTCACCCATCTGAAATAAGGGATCCAAAGCAGGTCATCTGAATTGCCTTCCATTCATTATAGACAAGACTAAATAATATACTGTGGACTTTTGGAAAGCAAAACTGAGATGAAATTAATTGTGTCTGTTACCATGTAATGTTTGTATAGAGCAACAGGAAAATAAGCATGAAATTTAAGAAGCCAAATCTGTTCATTTTCTACAGATGTTTAGAGTTTCTGGGCTAAAAGTTGTTGTCAAAAATTAGAGAGGTATTTATCCTTTTTATGTACACAGTCATTGTCAATGACCAAGTATCTAGGCTGCTGCAACCTATTCCCTTTATTATTATACCTTGACTCCTAACTGTGACGTTTTTTCCCTAAAGTCTAAGGGTTCAAAAAGCACCTCTATCTTGTCAGAAACACAAAACAATTGTTCTGTTCTTACAAATTTGCAGTGACCACATTTTGTGCTGCATCTTCTGATGGCACACAAATACACAAACAAATGCAGTCTTCTAGCAATCCATCTTAAAACATAAACCTTTCCATGGTGCTTCCTTTGAGAGGCTGAGTGCTCATAGTCCTACTTAGATCAGCCATTCTGTTCAAGTTCCATATTACCTCCCTGTCTTTCTCAACTTAAAAAACCTGCTCTGCTCATTGAATTATTAAGACTTCCATCCAGATCTTTCCTCTATACTTACAACATTATTTTATAATTGGAAAATGATTTAGCAACAGACTGTGAGTAGAAAAATCAATAGACCTTGATAATGAGGTCTGTCCTACATGTTCCTAATCAATTATTTAAAAAAAGAAAGTATATTACAGAGGTGCTTCACATGTTACTAATCTTGCAAGCCAATGTTCTGTATTCCTATTTTACTAATAAGGTCTTGTGAGGAAGAGTGAACTCTGTTTAAACTATCATTCATCTTCATTTCGTACCCTGCCAAGTCCCTAAGCAAGGCCAGAAGGTCACAGAGTTTTTGTGAAATAATAAACTATTCCTTACTCAGAACGTTGATGATATTATCTCCATTGATAGAGCATCTGTTTTCTACCTCATTAATCACAAACATTGCAATGCTATAAACGCTGTTCTTGAATCTTGAAGAAACAATATTTAGCCTATTTCAGCCTTATCTTTTTGACAAGCTCTGCTCTGCCTACTGTAATAGCAGAACTGTTTTCCATTCATGTCCTAATAATTTGGTATATCTATGTATAATTCAGAAATCTATACAAAGCAATTTTTTTGTTCTTCTTTTGATCAGATTATTTCACTTTTGGAGAAAAAAACTCCACTGAAATGCAGATTAGACATCTTCTCTGTGATAATAATTTTCTTTTCATTTTTGCTTTGTTAAGTCTTTTAATACCCATGCAGAACACCTGGGGTACCAGTATGTCATTTAGACCTTGACCTGTGCTGACTGCTGCCCTGCCTTACAAGAACAAGAGTAGAAGGAAATTCTGAAAGCTCAACCTGAAAGTCATGTTTGGCTCCCCTTTATTCTGGTGTCACCTGTAACAAAGTAAAAGCTTTATTATTAATTTCTGCAATGCACAAGATAATTTACCTTCCTCTCTCAAAATAATAGACAGGAATTTACAAGAATGTAGTCAGGAATACAGGTGATTACCATCATGAATACAGAAAGAAGAGATTTTTTTAACAATTCAGCATTTTTCCTCTCAATTTCTCTGTATTAAAGCATTTTTTAGTCCCATTCCAATTGTACAAGACTTCAGATATAATAACTCAGACCTGAGAAAGAAGTAACAGAGAGCATGGCAGGTTTCTGAATGGGTGGTAGTGTTTATTGAGATGCATAATATGATTTACAAAATTCTTAGTATGCTGAATTTGAAGCTGTTACTCTTCATCAGCACACTGGCACATAAAGCTTCCTGAGCAGGTAGGGACTTTTAAATGCCTTGAAATGTCTATTATTATAAATTGTGATCCAGTGTCTAGAAGTGTTTGATTATTTAACCTGAAGTTATAACTACTTTGAGAGTCATGTTTTCAGTGACCACCTCACATTTCTATGAGGCTTGTGTCTTTTATAAGGGAAGGCAAATGATTTATGAAAAAGGTGAGCATCTGGGGAATGAAATTATGCCTTTTTTGTCTTTTCTTAAACCATGTTTCTTCACATTTGTTCTGATGTGAATGATTTGGCTATAAAGGCACACCAACAAAGGCATGAAAGGTGCAGAATTATTTGCAATTAAAGGCAGCCACAGGAAATGCCATGAAAGAGAGTGCAAGGTCAGTCTTGAAGACCAGAGAATCAAAGACTGTAGTTATTTTAAAAAATTGCAAAATCACATTATTAATGATGCATGTTTGGGGGTGGTTAAATGGCAATTGCATTATATTTTTGTTCTGGATTCTCAATTATCCATTACTTGGATTTCGATGAGCCTTTTAAAATTTCTCCACAAGAGGAGGACTAGAATCTATCTTTGGCAAAATTATCTGCTGAACAGAGGTTTGCAAAACCCACCAAGTACTGAGGAAACCAAAAAAAAAAAAAACCCAAATTAGTTGGCAATCCCACCTAAAAATAACAGGGGTTCTCCTAGTGAAAAAAGTTGATATCTCAACAAAAAGAAGCATTTTGTTCAGGATTATCATTTTTACAGTCATTCTCACATACTCAAACGTTTACAGCTAACTGTTATTTCATTTGAATCATCTGTTCTTGTTATTTTGACTAAAATCAACAGCTGAGCTCATTATCATTATGATCGTCAGCTTGTCAAGTTCACAGCAGGGCTCATGTCAATAGCTACAGGTGATTACAAACTTAGAGGTCATCTTCCTTGTGCTCTTATCTTCCATTTTGATTAGGTAATTAGGAATTTTATGTAGTCAGTGATTGAATTAGCCAGTGGTAAGTCCCTACAGCAATTAAAGAGGTCCAGGAGAGGCTAAGTAATTTTTTTGATAGATACAATTATCTTTCTGAAAATCAACTCAACCTTAGGAGTTGGGTCAGAGGGACAATTCAGGCACAGTTAAATATGTATTTATTTAACCATAGTTTGCCATATATATAATTTGCCATATATATGGCAAATTATATATATGTGTTTAATAATATGCATATCTATAATTTAATCTATAAATATATATATATATATTAATATCTATAATATATAATAAAATTATATATTATATTGTATATAATAATAGATATATTATATTGTATTACACACAAGCACAATTATATATATGGCAAACTGTATCAAATATTATTCAAAATAAACCTCATACAGCCCAGTGATGAGCAAGATTCATTTCTCTAGCACAGATAAAAGCAGGGCCCAATGTGCCATCAGTAGTAAAGGGAATTCTATTCCAGATAAGATTCTCTTGTGCCCAGTGCTTTATGGGAATCATTTCTGCTGAGATCAATTGCTGCAGTAGAGCCTCCCAGGTGTGGAGTTGCTGAGCCTGTGCACAGGCAGCCCCAGGAGAATTTCCTTCAGGACTGGCAGCATTCCCAACACGTCTCAGCAGAGAGCACACAGGTGCCAGAGCCGTGCACAAGGTGAACAGGCTGAACTCAGGAGAGCTACCACTAGAGCTAAGACACACAGATCATAATGTGCAGCCAAATGAACTGTCTCACAATGAAGGAAAAAAGCTCCTTTTTCTGCCTGTGTGGAAAGCAAACAGTAAGGTATTGCTTTACCTCAAGTCAGTTCACTCACAGTGTTGGGCCACACAAGTTCCTTGATCATGTCATAAATTATCAAAACTGAGCAAACAGTTGACTTCAACGTCAGAATCTTTAAGAAAAGCACCAGATGTCTTATCTTTGGTCTTTCTTTCTGTTTATGTCTCTATTGTTAGAGTTTGACATTTTAACCTCACTGTGACATCTCTGCATTGAGGAGGGCCACAGTAACACACCTGTCCACAAGCTGGGAAATCCTGCTCTGGTTGATGATTACCACTCTGTTTTTGCTCTCTCATCCCATTTGAGTTACACCCAAAGAGAATTAGCACATGCACAACTGCAGGAATCTTGACTACATTTTGATTTACTACACACATGGTAATCTGGCTCAGGAGTCCACAGCTGAGATAACACTTTTAAAATTGCTGAGTGCTCTAACCTTGTCCTGTGATACAGAGATGATGGAAATAATGTCTGCTGATAAGTTAAGAATAAGTTGCTACATGGAGAAATCAGTTTTCAGTTAATTATAGAGCTGACAGAAAGTTTAATAGAGTTGATGTAAGTATTTGACCAAGGCCATTTAGAAAGCCCCAATGTATCTCTCAAACCAACAGGTGAATTTCACAAAATCAAATCTGCGCAGTGCAACTGATTTGGCTTTGGAACTACTCCAAACCCTGACCTGCATAAAATAAGTGTAGTTACTAGCACACACAGTGTTTTCTAGTTAAGGATTGCAAAGTAATAAAGATTTAGGCTTTCCAATAGCCCAGAAAACTCAGCAGTCTTTAGGCACATAAATACTAGGACCTTGAGAGGATCACCCCAAAACCTTTCAAGGTATAGAAGAAAGAACTTGTTAAAAAGTCTCATTTATGATACTCAAGCATGGAACTTTAATATTAATTGATTATTTTCCTCAACTAAATGCAAATACATGCTCCTTTAGATTTTTGTTAGTCAGCACTTGAAAACATCTCTAAAATCCCTGGGTTTTGGCAGTAGACTGCAGGAACAGCAAGGCAGAACTGTGTGTGTCTAACCCTGCCCTAGAGCTCTAGGGCCATGTTAGCCCAGCATGATGTGGAGCAAATCTCCCCCACCCCTCACACTTTGAAGAAGTTGCTGTTTGCAGACAGACGTGCTGCCAGCAGCTCACACTCTTCAGACACTCTGCAGTGCTCAAGCTGATCTGCACATTCCCCCAGCCGTGCCTGAGGAGCAGCCACAGCTCTGTGCAAACCTGACCATGGGAGCTTTAGCTCAGTGCTGCTTTGTGCTCCCGAGCTGTCTGAGCAGCTCTGTGGTACCCCTGCTTTGAATGGCCACAGCAAGAGTGCTTCCCAGATCATCCTTCAAATCTTCATACACTGAGTTTTCTCCTTTAACTAATGCCACCTACACCTGAAACCTTTTCTTCTCCTATTTGTTAAACCAAGGTTGCATTAATAAACTAAGGCTCAGAACCAAAAAACTTGGACTCATAATTTCTATTATATTCTTCATTAAGTACTGCTTAACTTATCTATAAATGTAGATTCATGAAAAGAAAAATTCCTGCCATGCTACATATTTCAAGATTTCTGCAAAGCTATCACAATCTCACAGAATATTTCACATTGCAACAAACATTTCTGGCTTATAGGAGTTTCTGCAACAAGAAAGAACATGTAGGTCTTGTGAAAGTCTCTCTATGTTTTTTTCAACTTACAAAGAAATGTGTCCTCTTACTGAAATATTTGTCCCATAACTGGACAAACAGTGCCTGAACTCCAAACATTGCAACACCTGAAATCCCACAGTATTCTTGTCACCACCAGCCCCACAAAGTAAAACCAAAGCGAAAACGAGTTTGCTCCTGGCTAAACTGGTTGGAGTTATGCTAAGTTATTCTCAATACAAAACTGAAAATCAGTAGTTCCAAAATGCTGATAATAACAGCAATAAAAAGAGTGACACTAATAATAATTATTATTATTATTATAATGATATAGCTACATACCTCAAGCTGCATTTAAAGTCACTTAAACAGAATAAAACTGATAAAACCAGATCCAGCATGTCACAGACTGATGTATCCACCCAGGAAATTCAGAAACACACAGCTCACCACAAAGCAAAGAGAAAACAATGAAAACATTTGCAACAGTCTCTTGCTAATGAGATGTTTATGGACCAGTGCTTAAACTGGAAAAAAAAAAAAAAGAAGCCAGAAGTGCTGATTAACGTTCTTTAGAAGTTAAAATGTTGGGTTTCAGTGTTTCCAAATCAATTACAACATTGAAAATTTTAGTGAAAGGTATAATCCAGTAATGGTCACAGAAATGGGACATTAAAAGAAACCCTCCAAGCTGCAGGAAAGCTGCAGCAGTGTAAATCAGCAAAGTTACACAGATATCAATGGAATTATACCAAACCGCACCCACTGAGCTTTTGGTAAAAAAGAGCAACAAGGAGAAAAATGCAAAGGTATAAATAGAGATGCCTGAAAGCTAAAGGAAGACATTTAAAAATACTGAATGGGATACATAAAACCTGAATGCCTGAATCCCACCTCAAGCCCATGCAGTCAGTAGAAACGTGAGGACAGCTCAGCTGCCTGTGTGTAGGACCCTGCCTTGGGGTGAGACCAACCAACCGCAAAGCTCCAGGTGTGCTTCAGATCAAAATTCCACTTTCTGTTACAGAAGTTTATAAATCCATTTTATGGGTGAACACACACACACACACACACACACACACACACACACACATATACACACAAGTGCCTAAATTTAGGCAACTGAGTCTGCAAGGTCATTTCTTCCTGAACACCATAGGAAGTTGAGAAAAACAGGCACTACTCCACAGCAGCTATCTGACCCCTGTTAGACCATAAAGCAGCATTAAAGTGAACCATTTTCCAAATAGCAGTTTAAAAAATCAACATTTTCTTTTTAATTCTGAATGGAGCTTAATTTGTAATTCTCAAGTCCTTTCCCAGAATGAACCTACAATCTTAAAATTTCAGTGCATTTTTTCAATATGCACTTATTAAAGTAATATGCTTAAATGTTTCATGCCTTATTTGATTGGTTTTGTTTTGTCTTCAATTTCCCTTTCATAAGGGGACATATGACTCCAGAAATATTATAAATGGTTTTCATTCCTGTGCACACATGCCTTTAAAACTTGCCCAATATTTTTAGAAAATAACATATTTTCACAAGTAATGGGCTGATACTGTGAGGGGGAAATCGCTGAAGAAGGCTGAAGTTCAGTAACACTACAGCTCACAAAAATGTGTTTCCATTTAGATGTGACTAAATATCCTGTTTGCCTGTTCATTTTTGCCTGAAATATCAGTTTCTTCACTGCATCTGAAGGTTTGGGATCACAGCATTAAAAATAAAGTGTATCCACAAAAAACTAGCTTTTCTTCTGTGCCTTTCTCTGAATTCTGTTCACTTCTGTTCACTCATCCCCCTTTCTCATTTTTCCCCAAACCATAACCCACCTACTGAAGCCTCATTATTTTTCAAACACTGCTTGGAGAAATCTGTTTCACAGAGAAGGTACAGGAGCCAAGTGCAGGTGTATTCTCCCTTTATGCAAACAATGGCATAAAGACAAAACTCACGTTTTTTCCAGTGCCTGTTCACCTCACACAGCTCTAGAGCCCTGAGGTGAAATCCCCATTCCCTTGAGTTTACGCCACCACTGGCTCAAAACTGTAGCTAATTTTTCAGCACTGCAGGTGCCTGGTGCCTGAGTTTTTGGTTTAATTTCTCTCTGGATCCCTGGCGCAGGAGCTCACCCTGCCCCTCGCAGTGGTGGCGCTGGGTTCTGGTTTTACATCAATCCTACTGGATCCTTTTGGTTTCCTCTGTACCAATGCTCCTTCGTGCACAGGTCCCTGCTCCTCCCAGAGGCTCCTAGGGGACAAAGCTCTTGCTTGGCTGCTCTGGTGGCTGCCTCAGAGGCTCCTGAAGTCACCAGTGTCACCAGTGTGCCAGGGCTTCACCACACCTTCATCCTGCCCCATGTCCACCCACGGGTCCGAGGGGCCCAAAGGCGCTGCACAGCCAGGCACAGGTGTGATGCTGTCTGCTCTTTTTCCACAATTCCTTTGCATTAATAACGTGGTGCAGAGACCTTACATAACCAGTAAAGAGGTTATGTATTAAGACTACAGGTGTGTTGCCTAAAAAAAGAGAGAAAATTCACTCCTTTCTTCTTTTTCATCTCCTTTGAATCCCTGTTGTTGCTTGTACCATGCATGTGTTTTCCTGCTGTCACCACTTCTCCCCAGTAGTTTGCATCCCTCCTGACATGTAGAGGCTAAGCACCAGCTCTCTCCAAAATGCTAAGGTGAGCTAAATTGACTCTCCTGTTGCTGTGTTAACAATTGAATAGAAAATTACAAGACTTTCTTGGAATATAGTTGTATTTCCTGCTTTCAGTCTTGGCTGCAGTCCAGAAAAACAGAGATGTATAAGAAAATCGAAAGAAATGTCATCATGTTTAAGGAGAAGGAAGGATTATTTTTCTGTATCTTAAAAAAAAAAATCTTTATTCTCATATTTTACTTTATTTTCAAAATTTTATGGAGTTATTTACAGGGAGTCAGTTTGTTTTTCTCTCAGCTCATGACACACACCAGGAGCAATGAGATTTGGAGCACCACACTACTTAGAAGCTATGGTCCCATACCAGCATCCCTTTTATGCCAGGTAACGCAGAAACATTTCCAACAGGCCTCACCTCTAGGGCTAAGAACCAGCAAGGACTAATGCAGCCAGCTCCATCTCAACTGCTGTTCTAGCCACTCCACATGCAGCACAATAAAACTCTTTGAACGTAATGGCCAGATTTTAATAATTTTAAAATGGGTGTAAACCCATTGCCTGTCTGTGCTGCAAAGATGAACACCCATGTGCAGAGCCATCACTGTCTCATGGCACAGACTATGCACTACATGAGATGGCTCTAAGTAATGGAGATTAATGAACAACCAGCGCTATTAAACTCAGCTACAAATTTTCTGCTTTGATTTACTCCAAGCAAATCAAGTGGTGAGCCACCATCTTTGATAGGAGCTTTTATTTTTCATTTTGACCATCTGGTTATCTGTGTAAAAGATGGGTAACTGCAGTATTTACCAACCCTTAACCTCAGAGCTGCAGGGAATGCAAAGAGAGAAGAGCAGAAGACAGAGCAGACAATCTAAGCATCCTCTTGGACTGGAGACACTTGTGCCAATGATCAGAGAAACTTCTTGGTATCATGTCAAACCAAGGAGACAAAGACAATTTGGGCTCTGTTTACCTGCCTCATCCCTCTTTCTCATTTTTACCCAAACTATATCCCACCTACTGAAGCCTCATTTTTTTCAAACACTGCTTGAAGAAATATGTTTCTTGCAAAGATAAACATGTCAGAAAAAGAAGCTCTGCCAAACAACTTGTAAATTTTTGTAATTTCATTTACTATTTTTGGTCCAATGGTCTGTGTCATCACACTTAAAGCTTCTTCTTTTGCTACTAATTTTATTGTCTTCTTACTAATAGAACTTTAATCATTTTTCAGTCACATTGTTCCTTTTGGAGACCTGCCTTAAAGAAACTTCTGCTTGGAGAAATCTGTTTCACAGAGAAGGTACAGGAGCCAAGTGCAGGTGTATTCTCCCTTTATGCAAACAATGGCATAAAGACAAAACTCACGTTTTTTCCAGTGCCTGTTCACCTCACACAGCTCTAGAGCCCTGAGGTGAAATCCCCATTCCCTTGAGTTTACGCCACCACTGGCTCAAAACTGTAGCTAATTTTTCAGCACTGCAGGTGCCTGGTGCCTGAGTTTTTGGGTTAATTTCTCTCTGGATCCCTGGCGCAGGAGCTCACCCTGCCCCTCGCAGTGGTGGCGCTGGGTTCTGGTTTTACATCAATCCTACTGGATCCTTTTGGTTTCCTCTGTACCCATGCTCCTTCGTGCACAGGTCCCTGCTCCTCCCAGAGGCTCCTAGGGGACAAAGCTCTTGCTTGGCTGCTCTGGTGGCTGCCTCAGAGGCTCCTGAAGTCACCAGTGTCACCAGTGTGCCAGGGCTTCACCACACCTTCATCCTGCCCCATGTCCACCCACGGGTCCGAGGGGCCCAAAGGCGCTGCACAGCCAGGCACAGGTGTGATGCTGTCTGCTCTTTTTCCACAATTCCTTTGCATTAATAACGTGGTGCAGAGACCTTACATAACCAGTAAAGAGGTTATGTATTAAGACTACAGGTGTGTTGCCTAAAAAAAGAGAGAAAATTCACTCCTTTCTTCTTTTTCATCTCCTTTGAATCCCTGTTGTTGCTTGTACCATGCATGTGTTTTCCTGCTGTCACCACTTCTCCCCAGTAGTTTGCATCCCTCCTGACATGTAGAGGCTAAGCACCAGCTCTCTCCAAAATGCTAAGGTGAGCTAAATTGACTCTCCTGTTGCTGTGTTAACAATTGAATAGAAAATTACAAGACTTTCTTGGAATATAGTTGTATTTCCTGCTTTCAGTCTTGGCTGCAGTCCAGAAAAACAGAGATGTATAAGAAAATCGAAAGAAATGTCATCATGTTTAAGGAGAAGGAAGGATTATTTTTCTGTATCTTAAAAAAAAAATCTTTATTCTCATATTTTACTTTCTTTTCAAAATTTTATGGAGTTATTTACAGGGAGTCAGTTTGTTTTTCTCTCAGCTCATGACACACACCAGGAGCAATGAGATTTGGAGCACCACACTACTTAGAAGCTATGGTCCCATACCAGCATCCCTTTTATGCCAGGTAACGCAGAAACATTTCCAACAGGCCTCACCTCTAGGGCTGAGAACCAGCAAGGACTAATGCAGCCAGCTCCATCTCAACTGCTGTTCTAGCCACTCCACATGCAGCACAATAAAACTCTTTGAACGTAATGGCCAGATTTTAATAATTTTAAAATGGGTGTAAACCCATTGCCTGTCTGTGCTGCAAAGATGAACACCCATGTGCAGAGCCATCACTGTCTCATGGCACAGACTATGCACTACATGAGATGGCTCTAAGTAATGGAGATTAATGAACAACCAGAGCTATTAAACTCAGCTACAAATTTTCTGCTTTGATTTACTCCAAGCAAATCAAGTGGTGAGCCACCATCTTTGATAGGAGCTTTTATTTTTCATTTTGACCATCTGGTTATCTGTGTAAAAGATGGGTAACTGCAGTATTTACCAGCCCTTAACCTCAGAGCTGCAGGGAATGCAAAGAGAGAAGAGCAGAAGACAGAGCAGACAATCTAAACATCCTCTTGGACTGGAGACACTTGTGCCAATGATCAGAGAAACTTCTTGGTATCATGTCAAACCAAGGAGACAAAGACAATTTGGGCTCTGTTCACCTGCCTCATCCCTCTTTCTCATTTTTACCCAAACTATATCCCACCTACTGAAGCCTCATTTTTTTCAAACACTGCTTGAAGAAATATGTTTCTTGCAAAGATAAGCATGTCAGAAAAAAGAAGCTCTGCCAAACAACTTGTAAATTTTTGTAATTTCATTTACTATTTTTGGTCCAATGGTCTGTGTCATCACACTTAAAGCTTCTTCTTTTGCTACTAATTTTATTGTCTTCTTACTAATAGAACTTTAATCATTTTTTCAATCACATTGTTTTCCTTTTGGAGACCTGCCTTAAAGAAACTATTTCACCTTGGTCTCAGGAGAATGTGTGGATTCAGTCATTTAATATCTTGCAGCAGCCGCACCTTTTCTGTCATTTTTGCAATTTCTTCTTTTCTTATTAACATCTTGTGTTCCTGCATAATTCCACTGGCATTCATACTTTCTTCTACTGCATAAATTGTTTTTTTAAATCCCTTACTCTATAATTTTTATATTAAAAATATAGTAGAGCCCACTAGATATTTCATTTTCCTGTGAGAGTCTGCTCTTTTTGGCAAACTGATGTTGAATAAGAGCAAAAGGAATCATTAAGTGCTTAAACTTAGTCCCAAATAACACATTATGGAATTCACTGAGGTACTTATATTGGAGAAGGCTTTTTTACTACATAATAGGTCTCATTATCCCCCCAGAAATTCAATGTTCTTTATTACAGTAGGAAGAAAAAGGTACACAGAAATTAACAGGAACCATCAAAGAATGAACAAAACAAATATGGAGAAAAAATACTTTTTCCTCTAAAATTGAGATGAGAGCCTTACCTTGTCAAAGCACTGTACTGTTTGAGAAGCACAGGTCTCAGGGGGAGCAGAGCAGTTAATGATAGAGGTAACTCAAAACATATGATCATTTGCAAAATGTTTATTAATATTATTAGATTTGAAGCCTACAAAAGCCGTTGTGATTATCTAATCTGACACTTGTATATCAGGGGAGAAGATCTAATTTCTGCAGCAACTCCACAGCATCTGAATAAAAGCATTTATTAAAAAGATTCATTTTCATTACTTGAAAATAACCCTAGTGATAGATAATCTGTCAAAATTGACACAGTATTAGGCCTTTGTTTACTTCCTCTTACTTTTAATATTTGTAATTCATTTCTCATTTATAGATCAATCTTTTAATTTTAGAGAAGTTTTTTACATTTAGCTTTCTTTGCATCGCTGTGATGAGATCACACCATTTTTATGACTGAATTTCACCTCCTTCATGAAAATACTGGTTGATGCAATAAAATCATTTCTACCCCTTCTTTTGCACATGTAGGTCTCATAGACATTATGAGATGGAGGATCATCATTGCATTTTTTCCAATTCCATCATTCCTGTAATCTCCTTTACAAAGCATAGATGCCCTAATGGGACTCAGAATTATGACTCAGTAACTCAGATGTTACTTACTGTATTTGCACAATGCCATTCCCTGCTCCTGAACAGCTTTCTCCAGTTTTATCCAGGGATTTTTATTTTTACTGTAGATTCATGGCAAAATAAGTCAGGTCTTTAGAAAAATCTTGAAGACATTTCTTACCTTCCAGAGCATTGCCTGACACACTGTAAACTTGACTGTGGTTTTCCTTTCCAGATGTGGGATGTTTTATTTGGCAGTACCAGAAGCAATATTTTCAGTGTTTTTAGCAAAAAAAATTCACACTGATCTGTGTTATTTATTTATCCTATTAACAACTTCTCTAGTAGTCTTTGTGATATATATGTCTTACCAGCATTTATTTTCTACTTTCTTTTATATTACTGACTAAAGTATTAAATATTATTTAGCCTAGAAATGCATCACAGGATTATGAATTCCCATGCATTACACTTGGAGATCTATCAGTAAACCAGTTTTTTATTTAATTTAGAACACCATATTATGATAATCATTCTTTTCTGCTTGACAGTTTCCATACTTCTGTGTATTGTCTACATCATTTTTTCCTTCTTTGTGGCTGGACAAGCCTATAAATAACTTCTGTTTGAAAGCCATGAGTCTAAAAATAGAGTGGAATGAAGCTGAACACTCTCTAGGACACAATGCACATTGTTATTTTGCTAAACAGGTGGGGAGGGGAACTTATATCTAACATGTATTTGAATGTTTTCTCCAACACTTCCTTATTGAAAAGGAAAAGCTCTAAGGGTGTGTGAAATATCCAGATGTCCAATCTACTTAAGTTTACAGTTTGTGTCCAGTAACCACTACTTTTATCAGAGTTTTCATAGTTATTTTACAGAAGGTACCTATGAAGGAGGGGAGATCCAGCCTAATTCACAGGCAGATTTCTCTCTTGAGGCAGCATATCCAGACTAAAACAGTTTTCCAGGCTCCTGTGCAAGGAGAGATGTGCACCTTCAGACCACTTTAGATGACCTAATTCAGATAACAACTTCAGAAAGGGATTGTGCTCTGAAGTCTCTCTGCAGAAGCCTAAATTATTAGTTGGTATTAAACAATTAATTGTTTGTAAAAGTTGAGATGGATACAGATGGGGCACTTAACCTTTGGCAGGTGATTCTTGCTAGAGCTTTACAAGTGACACCTCCTCCTTCCACTGCTGCATAGAGAAAATCCATGGGTGCTCAGAGTCTTCTACAAGATCTTCACTAAATATATGCACAAGTGAGATACCTGCATTAGACATATTATTTTTATCCAGTATTGTTGTAATTTCAAATTCTATGTGTCCTATTTTTCATTAAAATCTTACTAATTGCATCATTTAGCAATTACCAGATTAGCCTTACACCAGTTTTGCCAAAGAGCAGCGACTTCTCTTTCATTGTCAATCAATTACCAGTCATGTTTTACTGATTTCTGAAGGATTTTTAAGTTCCTCAGTGCTGCAAGATTTGCAAATAAGTAAAAGAACTACAGTCTCTTAATTCTGATACTTTGGCACTCAAGGGTGCCAGTCCTGCTGATTTCAGAAAAATATTTAACTTCCACTGTGTAAGTTTATGGTCCTCCTTATCTTCTAGCTCAATAGAAAGTATTTCCTTAATACTTTATCATAGGAATACATCATCCTGCTTTTCTTCAGGAACAGATTAAAAAAAAGTATTTGTTGTACACTTCCTTTTCTATGTTGGGATTACTACCCTTATCTCATGTTGTACTGATACAGTTGTTGAACTGTTGTTTGTTCCTGACACACTTAAGAAGTTCTTCTTCTTTCTGCTTTTCTAACAATGGTTATTAATAATTATTAATATCAGCTTAAATGTCTTTTCATAACTTGACCTGAAAAGCAGAATATAATGATTTGTGAGATCCAAGTATCTTAATGCACTTTTTCTTTCCTTTTGGCCATGGGCGGAATGTATCAGAGCATTGCCTATCTATTCAGAGTACTGAATCAGAGGTTTGTGAAGCTGTCTGTTTCCCCTAAAGCAGATTTTGCTGTTAAAACAAGCTGGAAGCACCGTCAGTCATCAGGTCTGCATCTCAGTTTGCTCCTTTCAGTTTACCCCATCTGCTCACCTGTCAGTCAAAACCACTTGTTATGAACAGATAAGATGCCTGCAGAGATTAACAAATTGAGACCCCATGATGCAATCCTGAGACACAAGTGGAAGGATACAACATATGGAAGCCAGTTTCTGGTGAACCATAATATCTCCGCCTACTCTGTCCAGATGTTTGCAGGACCCCAGATATGTCAAACTCCCCTTGGTGTACCGCATTGCCAAACAGAAAAATCAAAGCACTATGAGAAAGGCTATTCTCATATGCCTGTAACCATGATGAAGCCAGATAAAGCCAAGAATACAGAGCTTTACAGCCAATTTTCTTATTAAAATACAAAAGACTTTGACATTCTTTATATTCTGTAGGACTACATGAGAGTCTGACTTCCGTATTACAAAGGCCAAAGAAATGTGCATGTATTCTGTAAGATTAACTTGTAAATAACTTCTAACCTCCACCTAAAAGGTTGCTTTTCCTGCTAACACCCTTACTCCCATGTGAAAATCATGTAATGTTTGGAAACTTTTATAGGGAACCAAAGTGAGAGCAAGGAAAACCAGCTTGACCTCTGTTGCCCAAGGTATGTCTCAGACCTTCCAGTGAACAACAGAACAGTTACAGGATTTTTATATCAGGTTGTCTATTCTACCTCATATGTGCCTGCTCTGCATATATGTCTGCTGACAGGGTCTTTAATTACATGATTTCATAACTTATTTTCCATTCAGTAGGTGAATCAGCAGTAAAAATGAAGCAATATTTTCTTTTTCCTCTCAGCATTCATGGTGCAAGTTTTAAGCCCCATTTACTGGGAATCATCCAAACCTTACCCAGAAGACAGAGTCACTCATTATCTTATGAGTGTTTCTGTGGGCATGCCTGTGCCATACAGTGATGGGTGGTGTTAAGACTCTCTGGAGAGTGCTGCCTGAGCCAGCTCCTGAACCAGAGGCTGTGTTGCCACCTCAGCAGGGTGCTGCAACTGAACTAATAACCTTCCTTGGAGCCATTTGGCATGGACATTTTGACAATCTCATGGCTAGCTGGAGTCATGGTGTAAATTTGCCCAATGATACTCATCACCACAACACCAAGATTTAAACTGCACAGAAGCAAACCCCTCTCATGCCTGCATCCATCCACTTCACCATTTTTTGACCTCAGTTTTAGAAACACTGGCTAATGCATTTCCTCCTTCCCACAAATGAAACTAAAAGCACTTCTCTTCAGAAAACTAAAATTAATTTAGAAAGTCTAGCTCACATCATTCTGAAGACCAAAGAGCAGTTTCAAAGCATTGTCAGAATTGATCAAGCAAATTTTCAAGAAGTAATGCTTTCACTGAAAAAATTTTTTTTTTGTCCCTGTGAACTGGGTTTAGCTTTCAAAATTTTTAGTAATTTTATATTCTTTCTTAATGAAGTTGAGGTTCTGAGGACTGTGGAGATGGGTGTTAATTTTGATTTATCACTACTCCATAACATTTAAGGAACCGAAATAGGCAAATATATGAAGGCATTAATTGTTAATGTCTGTATTTTGGAATTTATATTTATATGTCAGATAAAATGTGAAAGATAGGCTGTGCCCATTCCACTACCAAAAACACAGTCAAGCTTTTCTATAAGAGACACAAATTAGTCATGAGCCAGCAGGTTTGAGAAACACAAAGAGGTAAATTACAAAGCAATGTGCAGGGATTTAACTGCATGACTCCTATTAACATCAATGGGATTTAACTGTGTGACTCCCTGTGCACCACTTTGCAAATTTCCCCTAAATTGACTAGCGTGGTAATTCCTAGACAGCATGCAGTGGGGAAGTGACTGCTTCTGTAAACACAAGGGACTGTTGATTCTCAAATGTCTCCATGCTGCACTCAACAAAGAACAAGCATTCAAAGAAACATTTTATTCCCTGCATCACAGGAGGACAGGAAATAAAGACACAAGCTCAGTACTCCATAGGGGACTCCAGTTCCAGAAATGTCATTTAGGGAAAACAAAACTCTCTTAATGGTTCCTGGTACTGTCAGATTCCTTACCTTCTGAGCCAAAAAAAATATGGTCCTTTAGTACTATGTAGGTACTGAAGCACCTAAAGAGAGTAATTTTTTAGTTCCTGCACTAAAATGACCTGAGAAAACATAGAATCATAGACTCATAAAATGATTTCGGTTGGAAATTATTTGGACCTTAAAGATCATATAGCTCATTCTAGTGTTCTCTTCAATACTATTCCTCCTGAAAAATTGATCACAGAGTTTTATTTACTTTCTGCTGAAAAGTTTCTTCATTTTCTTCCCTCTGTTCTCATAAATCTTCTCTTATTCTTACATTATTATGTAGCTAAAGGTTTCATTATTAGGTACTTAAATCTAGCTCACCTTTTATTACCTTTACGTATGAGCTGGGACAGTTGTATTCCTGGCTGAATAAAAGAGTACAGGCCCTGTTTGCATTGTGCATTTCCCAAAGCAGAGCGCACAATTTCAATAAAGGTAAGAAACACACTATGTGGGACAGCAGAATATTAGCACAAAGGGGGTTTGTGATTTGAGCGGCATGGAAATAGTCAGTGGAAAAATTTGAAGAAATTTTTAGAGTCAGAAATAAAAATAATGTACTTTTCTTCTAACTGAGATATTAATTTTAGATTTTCAGAACTACCTGTAGTTTTCTGTCCTATAAAACCAAACCACTGCTCCTCAATAGGTACCAATCTGACAAAAGTCAATTTGGAGATAGTACTGCTTCCTGGAAAGGCAGTATGATGTTGTAAACCTTTGTATAAATACAACAGAGAAGGAAAGTAAAGAGGATCAAAGCAAAACTCTTCAGATTGCATTGTTTTTTCTGGCAAATTATTGTTATATTGCTGTTTATATTATGCCAGTTTCCAAGGGCCTCAGTAAGAATCTGGCATATCTCTTGGGTGCAAAATTAATACAGGTGAATCCTAAGACCCCAAAAGAAGGGGCTAGAATGGTGTGATAAAACAGATGTAAAAAGCCACAGAAACTCAGACACACACAAGCTACATCCAAGCATGCATGCATCATTACTATGTTGCATTCTACTGTACAATGAACTGATTTTGCACCAGAGAGACCAAACTTTCCCTTCTAATAGATGTAGCAGTTCTTCAATATTCTCAGAGTTAAAATATGGAGTTCAGGTCTATAGGAATGAATTAAAAGAGTTGATAAAGGACAGTCCTACATGACATCAGCTTCCTTCCATACTCCTGATTCAGCCTTTTTTTTGAGCCTGGGGAAGATCAGCAGGTATCTATTTCCATCCTGTATTATCTAAGGATTCTCATTTTCATCTTCCCATTTGAGGAGTAAGTAATACTTCTGTATCACTTAGCTCCTCTATTAGCACTGAATCTCTTGAGCCCCTTTAAAGTGGATTCTCAGATTAAAATCAGCTATCCTCACAGTCTCTTCATTCAAAATGCCCTGAAAAGCACTGAGAGGGAACTGTATGTTGGATAATTATCCTGATATCTCAGCACAGTGAAAGGATACACACATCCCTTTCATGTCTGTGTCATTCTAAGGGGTTAGCAGTTCAGATCTGCTCACTCTGACTCAGAAACTAAAAGCAAACCTATCCCCGACTTGCTGTTTTTCAAACGTACTAAAAAAAAATTCAGTGTATTTTTAGTATAGCATCTGTGAGAAAAAAACATGTAGAAACAGAAATAATTCACCCCACTCAGAGTATTACCCCTGTTGAAAGAATGCTCCTTTCTATCCAAGAATATTCCTTCCCCAGTGAAAATATTCAAGTTGTTGCTGGATTGACCAGTAAAACCCTCTGCAGTCACTTCTGCTGGTGAACTGATAGGGATGTGTGCATGTGTGCATACTCAGGCACTTCAATCCCTTAAAATTCTGAACTTAATGGTGTCAGAATAAATACTGTGGATATTAAGACAGTCGCAAGGTTTTCTATTTCAGCAAGCCTATCTACTGCCCTTCATCTGGCACACAGTCTGTAGCCAAATTCTTTGTTATCATCTTTTCCCTTATAGCCTCATTCCTGGCTTCATGGAGTTACAGAAGATATTCTGCTATATTCTGCTAATTTCGTTATTCTTTCTGTCTTCATACAAAGAACAAATAGCATGAAAAACCTGATTCCATAAGGTTGAAAACTAAAAATATAGAAATCACCTACTTAGTTGAGAGTAGATTTTGAAATGTGGTAATTAGTTGCTATACCTAAACAAGTAGCTTGTTATATTGAAAGAGTGATTCTTCAGCCACCCCATGATCTCCTGAGAACTTTGCCTCTGGCTGCTGACCACTTGGGGCTACAGAGTATGTAGAAAACCCTGTGAAAGCGACATCAGTCAGAACATCTTGTGTTTAACTGTCTGCAACCAAGAGGACTCCTGAATTTCAGCTGTGCTCAGCTGTGTAACTGATGAACAAAGTCTATACTCATTTCAAATGTCCCCTCTCTCATTCCATGTGTGAGAAATACACCCAGCTAAACCTGGTTACAGAAGAATGTCACACACACAAATCAGTCTGCTGTACCCTCAGACTGAGGTTTTGTTTCATGTGGTGGAGAACTCGTGCTGGTTGCCCTGGAGTGGGGGACAGATAATGAATTCTTTCTCTCTACCTGATCAGCAGCAAGCATGAGAGAAACAGGCTCCCTGCCAGTTTCTACTTCTTTATTTCCTCTCTCCTTCCCCATTTTCTCCTTGCTGTCTACTGTCAAAAGGAATTGAGCAGTTCCTAAAAAACAACCTCAGCAGTGTCCAGCAGGAACTGAAACCAAGCATGGGCAAGAGCCTGAGCTCCCAAGGACACGCTGATTTGCAGCCCTGCTGCAGCAGAAGATGCTGGGGACCTCACCTGGATCAGCAGCAGACTGCCCACCCACTTGGCACCTGCCTTGTAACGTGGTGGTACAACAACCTTGAGACTCCTAGAAATAGAGACTGAGTGTGCCGTGAACTGCTCAGTGGGCTGGGGTTCGAATACACTGAGATACATTCTGAAACATCACTGTTCCTAAATCCCCAGGCCAAAGGCCTATTTCTGCACCAAAGCCATTGGCACCTAGAAACTACAAATACTTTCTAAATGTAATTTGGAAAGCAGGACTGAATGTCTGCATCCAGCCAGAAGACATGTATCTTACATAAACCCATTCTTGAGCTCTATCTGTTAAATTTGCTGAATTCTTCACATGATATATCTGGTTTCAAAAGTGAAGAGTTCAATCAGTGATAGAACTATGAAACTATTTTATTTTTCTCTAGTAAGGCTAGCACAAAGTATTGTACAGCATGTGCAGCAATTGTTTTGAGACATAGGGACTTGTTGAATAGAAATTCAAGTAAAATATTTTAAATTCACCAATGGATAAATTTCAGATAGGAACAAGAATTAAGAAACAAGTGTTGCTATTGTCAATAGATTCAAATCTTCCACCATGGTTCTACATATCCTTTTGTTATAGCTGTGCTGATCCCTCAGCAAGGACTTAGAAAATCTCTTTCTTTTCCGTTCCTGGAGGCTTTCAGTAGCATAGTGAAAACTCCAAAACAAGGATTTCTGTATCTACTTTGTAAAAACGTATTTGGCAAGCATCTTTCAGTAGCAGGAAATAACTGTTAACTGATAGCAGATAATCAAAATGTCTAGTGTTCTGGTCACAGAAATTACTATGGTATTCATCAGGTAGGAGAAAAAGAACTCATTTGTGTTAGTAACTCTGCCAAAAAGAGTTGATACTGTAAAGTCTGATGGAGCACACACTGTATGCATAGCTTTTATTTTCCTGGAAAGGTTACAATCAGATAAAATATATTCATTGGCTTTAAAGTTCACAGAAAGCTATCCAAGACATTCATTGTAAATCTATCATTCAGTGATGTCTGCTGTATTTTACTGACTCTTTGATTTTCATTTCTAAATACAGCTTCAGGTGGAGACATTTTGGCTGGTGTTACTGTGATAACATTAATAGGCTTCTTGCACCATTTTTGACTGCCTAACAAAATAATTTATTGCTTACCTTCAGGAAGTTACAACACAGAGAACAAACTTGTAGGTTACGATCCATTAAAGCTTTGTACAGGCATTTTGATTTCTCAGAATCACGGGCTGAGTATCCAAAGCAAGAAAAAAAGACAGCAACCAAGCTGCTTGAAACAAGAGAACTTTTATTATTTGAGTGAGGTTGAAATTTCCAGCACTGACATCACAGATCTCTCTTCATGTATTTCAATTCAAAAAATAACAAAAAGGGCACGGTAGGAGCATAAACCAGAAAGGAACTTGTCCAACTGACACCCATGGTAATAAAATGATAAATAATAATGCTCTAAGCATGTTGACAGATAATTGCAATATTCAGTGCCCTGTATGCTACCTTCAGCATAAAAATGGGTCAAAAGCTATGAGGCATCCTGTATTGGTATCCAAGTGTTTATGTCCTGTGCTGCTGATGGAACTTTAGAGCTGCCTCCACTGCTTGGAGACAAGCTTTGACAGATGCAAGCCACAGCTGTACACAGGAGTGCTGCTGCTGAGCTGGGAATTTTTTCTAACACAGATTCTGCCAGCTTCAAAAAAACAATGTTCATTTATGGGGAAAGCAAGCCATCTGTGCTGTTCACCATACTGGGGCTGGTAAAGTTTCCTTCCATCAGCTGCCTCAGTACTCTACAAGTCACAAACCAGTCTCTAGAAAGACTAACTTGCTTTCCAGGGCTACATCTCCAAGATTTATAAGAGTACAGAGAACTGTCATGTTTTGCCATTGTTAATTTATGGCTCTCCTGGGTATTTTGCAGCAATTCTTCCATCTCACATTTGCCTAATTTAGCACTCCTGACTTAAGCAAATGTTCAGTTCTACTCCTGTAAAGTTATGCCTGAGAAAAGAGGCCTGAGTAGGTCCCAGAAGGGAAAAAGCACCCAGTAATAAGGTAAATTCCACTATACATAGAAAGGCTACATTCCTTCCACACTAAATCAGCTGAAAACTACTGCAGTATGCATTGCACTTGAGGGAGTTTCATGTTTGAACTTGAAAAGTGGCCTGACAGTGGGCAGAAATATGTTTTGAGACATCAGCTTTATGAAGTAATAGAAATTATGTGAAATTATGGCTGAAACTGTACAGCAGATAAGAATGCCCTTGAACTTGGCTAGTTTCTGAAATAGTTATTCATTCAAAAAACCTTATAAGGTTTTACTGCTCCTGAACTATTATAAAATGTATAGTTTGAAAAGTCTTCAAATAGGAGGAGTTTTGAATTAGGCAATGGGCTTTTGCATTTCTAGAAGTTTTATCTTCTAGTGGTGCTTCTGGTCTCCCATATGAATAAATCCTCAGCATATTTATATCTAAGAGAGAAGATAATCATAAATTTTCCAAATTCCAAGTTCTTTTTTACTCAACACTTTTCAAAGCACATTTTTACTAGGACACAATTTAAAAAAGAATTCAAAAGAAATCCAAGGAAAATTAATTGTATTTTAATTAACTTAGTTCTTCCTTTTCAAGAGAGCTATACTGTAGATAAATGTTATGGATTTATTTTCTAATTATAAGACTGAAGACAGAATTTTTTGTCAATTCTGCAGATATATTGAAAAGTTTAAGTAAACAGAATTTCAGGGAAATAGTCACTGTTCATTTTACCCTTATATCTCAACAGGTTACAATCAGACAAAAAATAAAACCTCTGCCAAATAAAAACATAAAAGCCACAAAGTCACATTTCAAATCTAACAGTGTCCTTTGCAGGATTGCTTCCTCCCACAGTCTCTAACATCAGCAGTTGGCACAGGCTGTAAAACTAGCCAGTGGCTTATTTTAAACAATTTTGAATGAAAAGACAGCACTCTCAGACTCCCTGACTCTGAGGGATTACTTTTGGGCTCAGGTTAAAGCTGTCTGGTTCTATAATAACTATCAAAAGTTTACAAAGGGCTAGAAAATTATTTATCACAGGTTTTGTACCATTAAATCCATCTCGGGAAGTGAGTAAGATGGTAATATCAAGGCAAAACTTGGGTAAGATGGATCATGCAGAAGAAAAAGTCCTGAAGGAACTAAGACAAATCAATATTTAAGCTAAATTTTAAATTTTCTTTCTATCTAAATCAAATAGTCTGAGCAAAAGCCTCACCAGAACATTGATATAAAGTTGAAGCAAGTTTAGAACAAGCTCACAGCATATTCCAGTATTAATCTTTTAGAGATTAAATAAGAAAAACCCTTAAGTCCCCCTTAAAATAATATATGGAGAGCCTATAAAGCTCCTGATTTCCACTCATACAGTCAGAGTTGGCTGCAGTGGTAAAAGTATGGGAGAAATATTTGGTTTGGATTTTTCTGGGTTGTGAGTCTTTTTCCCAAATACAAGTGGTAGGTGACTGCAGAACTGGCTAGCAAGTGAGAGGTGTGGGCTTTTTCCATAACAACTCACTCAGTTTGTACTTTATTTACCTGCTTTGCCAGTATGTTTACCACAAAGCCTTTTTGCAGCAGCCTTTTCATTCTTGCAAAAACTGAGAAAAGTGACAGATGCTCATTCAAGCTTTCTTCAAGATTTTATCTCTTTTCCTTGTCTTCATTAATTTAAAATACATATTTATCATGAGACAAGGTAAAGAAGGAGCATCACAGCTCATGCAACAGGTTGGAGCTTCATGGCAAATGCTTTTTATCATAGCATTAAAGGCTCTTGTTACAGGTTATGTCTCTGTTGGTTCCCTATAGTAGACATCCCTCAAAGAACTGGAAGGCAAATGACCACCAATCCAACTGTTTATGACAGATCCTAACTGTTCCAGGAAAGAAGATAAAATGAGAAATCTCATCCTCAGAAACTGCTCCCAGGTTTAAAAAAAAAAAAAAAAAAGGCTATTGTCTTCAGACAGGAACAAAGATTCAGCTCTTGATAGTCAAAATACTGTCTATTACCCTTACAAGGAACAGTGATTGTACAAAACCACCTACATGTCTACAATCACTATCTACATAGTATCAAATGATGCAACATTAATTTTTACAAGTTCTTTTCTCAGGGAACCAAGAAGTCTGACTCAGTAAATTGCTATTCAATTAAATCAGACAAAATCACAATCATCACAATCCCTGTGTGTTAAAGGACAGCTGGCTACGATCTTCTCTGTATCTTCCTTGCAATTTCCACTGTCACCCATTCATTCTTGTAAAAAAGCTGATGAGAATGAAGCCCCACCTAAATTCATATTTTTTCATGGTTATCTTTTCTAAGGAGCAGGTTTAAAGCAAATTTTCCACATCATCAAGGTTTCAATCCTGCCAGCCTTTCTGAGGACAAACATTGCAACAGGAGGGCAGAGACTGGGCTGGCTGCAGGCCCACCCTGCCTGCCTGGGGAGGGGCAGAAATGTTAAGCTAACATGTGAGCGTCAGTGGTGGACAGGAATACATGGTTAAAGATAGCTCAGTCAGTCTAGTACACAGACACTTGGGACTGCAGGATTTGTTCAGCTGGGCTCAGAATCCTGGTCTTGTCCAAAAGTACCCAAATGTCAATCCACTAAGAACAGACTAATAAATAGCAGCAGAAAATTATCTCTGTGTGAGAAGACAAAATTGTAGAATTTTGTAGGCATGGAGACGAGTTATTTTTTGAAACAGAAGTATTATGATTACCTGTCAAAACACACAAACCTTTCTTTTCTTATGGGATCTGACACCTTTCCAACCATACAGAAGGAGCCATTTTAAATAATGCTTCCAGGAACTCTCAGAGATCCACAGATACTGAGCCACCTGTCCTCTGGCATTACAAAGCATCAGTTGCCTGAGTTTGTATCCCCTACTTTTTTATCCCCTACTTTTTATCCCAAACCAGCACTATTACTGTGGCTCCTTGTAATTCTCTTCTATCAACAGCAAGCAGGTGAAGACAGGAAGTATCCAAACAGCAAAACTGTAAAGGGAATACTTATTTAGTGATTTTAATGAACAAATCTTGAACACATGACAAACTTGTATATCTTGCTCTGTCATGACTGACCCTATGTGCATTCTTAAAACAGAAAACTAATAAAGTTTACATTAGGTCCCATCATGTTATACTCAACTAAATATCTGACATATGCTGAAATTTTTGACTGGTTAGGTAGCAGTATCCTCACCTGATATATTAGAGTTAGTATAAACCTTAAAACTTAAAACCTGGTCTGGATCATTTTCTGAAGAAAGCTGTTCTCTTACAGTATTTAACACTGTACACAATATAGGCTTTGTACTGACATGTTTAACAATGACAATTGGGTTTCTTATTCCCCAAAATTCATTAAGCCAAAGCATGGAACAATATCCTGTAGGTAGCAAAGTGCAGCAGAATCTTACTCATTTTAGTAGATAAGTGACCAAATAACTTCATTTTAAGTCTGCTCCAAAGCTGTCTTAAAAGAGACTGATTTGCTGTGGTATGGCAGGTGATCGTTTTTGCACTGATGAACATGAGCCATTGGTATTTCTGTGTTCCTGTCTCTCACCAGAAGCTGCAGAAAACACTGCCAACCATGCTGATATTAGCTGATATTCATCAAGCAGCAGCCTGACCTTTTGTGCTTTCTCACTCTCCTGGGGAGCATCCAGTGCCCTCACGCAAAGAAACAGGAGAACCCAAAGGACACAAATAACAAAATATCCTTATTGACCACGGGAGAGCAGACATCACCTCACACAGTGATCTCCTCGGTTTGATCAGAGCTTCATGCAGCACTTACAGATGCCTAAAGCCAGCGTGTCTCTGACCCTCATGCCTCTCCACAATTACTCAGCCGCTCACAGTTCTAGCCTGCAATGGTCAAGAGGACAACACGTGTTTGCCCACTTTCCCCGGCTTCAGTGTTTGCCTTTATTGATTATGATCAGCTGCAAAGCCTGTGAATTCTGGGTGCTCCAGGGGTTTCTTGACAGCTAACTAAGCCTGAGGCAAATACAGACTCATGCAGCTCCAAACAATCCTACCTGGGTTTCTTCCTCCTCCCCCTTCACCAAGCACTGCATTTAACGGTAATTGTTTATGATAAGGAGATTGTAATTAGGAACATGCACTAGCATAAGTGTCCAGTATTTCATATGCCAAGCATGTGCCACCAGCACAGTAAAATACCTCCAAGGATTCCTTTAAATTTTTATTATTTTCTTACAGTAGATGAGGAATCCCTCCCCCACTATGCACATGCACATTTATGCAGCTGAACTCCACTTCCCTGTGACAGCTGATTCAAATACAGAGCAAGTTACTAACACTGCACAAACAAAGTTGCTAGTTCTTTTCCAGTAAATAGGAGACAAATGTCACAGAAACCAGTACAGTGAGCTTTTAAAATGGCAGTCAAGCAGAGAAATGTAGGGTTAAGCATATGGACAGACAGCTAGCCAATACCTCATTTCTAGTCTAGTGTTCATCCAAGAGTGAGAGGCAGTGTGCTGATCTTTGTTGTCAATTCCTGCTTGTGCTGCATAGGTTACTAAAGGATTTCAAAATATATATTGTATAAGACTATAAGGAAAAGGTAAGTATATGGTTGAGCTCTCTTGCAAGCACACACAACTCCACACATATGCAGAGACAACACTCCTGTGAGAAGCAGAGTTTCAGGTTTGTAAAAGCTGGAAGTGGGAATGGTAATTTGAGTCTTATGTTAACACATTTTTTTTAAAGTTGCTTATTCATTCAAGCTATCAACATGTTGACTCATTTCTGTTTGGCTAGAGGTAATAGCAGCACTCTCCCAATGCATTTAAGTTTCAACCAAATTAGAGTACAAGTCAGGATTCTTCACCCCTGGCTGACAGTCTTACAGAGCTGTCAAGAAGGTTTTCTCCAGGTAAATAAGATCTGCATTGCCATGGCACAGTTCTTGCTAAATCCTTTTATCTGATGCTGCCATCAGCGAGACCCACCAAGGAAGAAATACATGCCATGCCCACAGTTATGCATACTCTGCTAATGGAGTTTCTGTGCAAAATAAAAAGCTTCTGGGGAAAAAAATCTTTATGTAACTGACAGAATTAATGCCTCAGTCTTTTGGATTTCACTGCTAATATAAAGAATAAGACCACTCCAGTTATATATTTTATAGGATTTAGAGAAGAAAAAGGCATTTTTGTGAACTATGGACACTTGTACAGGCACTTCTTGCAGTTGAGATTTATCTGAAAGATGGGTATTCCTCTTGATTAAATAGAGATGCAATCATCATTTGGAAGATGGATTTCACAGCAAATTATCAGGCAGTTAAGACCATTAAGTTTTATCATTCTACCTAACTGAATACAGCTCAGTAAATAGATTGTCTAAGAACCTCATAGGCACACTGTGCATTTCTGAGCCTTAAACCATCAACCTACTCCATGTCACATACAGCAGCCTAATCAAGAGTATAGAAATTCAAAGAAGCCCTTTAAGATCAGGAGGCTTGTTATATTTTAAGTCCACAGCATATAAAGAAAGAGTCCAGTAAGGTTTCTGGGCCTTAGTGGACAGTCTTCATGGCAATGTCTGAAACAGCTGGAGAGCACACTTCTATACATTATCATCTTCCCAACTCTTTAACAGCCCTACCCATTCAGCTCTTAAGCTTTTTTTTTTTCATCTGGTCAGTCAATTCAGGTTTACCTTCATTAGAAAAAAAAAGAAAAATTCATCCTTAACTGTTATGAGAAGTAATATCTAAGGCAAGATTAACTACATTATGTAATAGAAACAACCCTAATGTTTAGGTTGCTCTTCAATTATGAAAGATTATGGCCTTTTCTTGAGATACTTTTGCAATAGAAGCCTTTGCTTCTATATGCAGACCTTAGAAATCCAGCAGAGAAAGCCCTTGAGCTAAAAAAGTGATTTCCCCTTGTCTTATGAAATTCCATTTAATTTTAGCTGCAATCTCAACTGTTAAAAAATTTGAAAAATCATATTTCCTTTCTTTCTCTTGCACTCCCCAGAATAGGAACAGCTGCACTAAGTCAGACTAAAGGTTCATCTAGCTCAGTTCCCTGTCTCTCTGACAGGGGCCAGTAGCAGATGTTTAGGGAGAATATGTAAAATATAGGGCAGAGACATCAAATTCCCTAATAAACCTCCCAGCTTCTGTCAGCAGTTTAGGGACACCTTGAGCCCAACTTAAAGCCCACCATACTGCATATATAATAAGATGGTATATTCCCCATGTGCATTACTTTGAATCTATCAACATGAATTTTGTCTGCCTAGTCATTCAGTATTATCAGATAATCCTGCAGATCTTAAGACTCCATTTTTTTTATTACTCAAAAAAATTTTGTATCTTTGTCAATCCTTTTCAAGTCATACTTCATCCCTTTCCCACACTATTCAGTAATATCTTAAGTGGCACAAGTTCTAGAACAAGTTTTTGTGATATTCAAGCACTAATCCAATGCCATTCTGAAAAATTGTCATCTTTGCTTCTTAACTTAATTCTTCATAATTTTCATCCCATGATAGCTTTATTTCATTTAGAAGCTTCAGGAGGACTACTGAAAAAGTTAGGATTTTTAAATCTTTGTACACAATATCAACCAGGGTAACCTTATTGACATGATGCTTTACTGCTTCAAAGAATTGAAATGAATTTATGGGGAGATACTTAAATTTTCAAAAGCTGTGATTAATTGGTGTGTGTACTCATTCTAAATTTTATTATTGTTTACGCCAGATTTCCTAGTACAAAACCAAGAAAAATTACTCAAAAATCTTTGGAATTAGTTTTAGACATTGGGGCCATATTTCATTCTTTATGTGAGATGCTTTTGAGATTGTGTGTAAACAGCTCTGACAATTTGCTACCATTCTTTTCACTGTGGAACAGTGTTCCATAATGAAACATAATGAAACATTAATCTCCTGTTAATACATGATTTTCAACCATTTTCTCCAAGCCATCCTGCATAAAAGGTGTCCCTTGCATGTGATCAGTCTCCTGTCCTCCTCCAGCCCACAGTGAGTGAGTGAGGTCCTGGGCTGCCCACTTGCCTCCACCTGAGGATTTCTCAAAGCAGAACAAAGCAGTGGCTAGATTGTGCCCTGTGAACTTCTATGATGTATTACACTCCAAAGTTACCACTGGGGACCAATTTAGGAGCACTGAGCTCTGAAGGGTATTAAAAAACTGTTTAATGTCATTCTGAAATACACACTCTGTGATTTTAAAGTCAATTGCAAATTAAACACAACTTTTTCAAATTCTGTCTAATTAGGGGATCAAAAACCAGGGATGTCAGTTCTCTAAGCTGCAAATAATGTTCCGAAGCCAGCAGCTGCTATTTATACCCTTTTCACATTGCAAAAATGGCTCCAGCCATTTGATTCAAGAAATACCTGCAGAACTGTTTTGTGTTTGAAAGCAGCTGGAGGGTGAAAGAGTCTTTGGTTCGAGCATGGCTGACCTGTTTAATTCTGCTGCCTGAACCATCTGTAAAGTACTACCAATTCATGCTTTTTCACTGATACAGCCCCTGGACACTCATAATAAGGCATATGCCAAACAAAAGAACTCCCTTCGGCATTTCTTGCAGAGGACACAAGACTTGAGTGTAAGAAATAAAGGGGATATTATATTTTATTCAGACTACTGAGCAGAGGCACTACCTGCACTTCTCCTTGGTGCTTTCATTTCCAGACCAAGCAACACAGACTACACCGTACTAGTGAGCTGATGCTTGCTCTTCACTTTAATGCCTTAGCTTTTCAAAACTGCATTCATGCACATGGATGACCCCTCAACCAGCACAGAAAAATAAATTATTATTTAGAACCCCATGTCAGCGAATCCCATTAAAATTCTTACTCTATGATTTAATATTTTCAGCTTACTGTGTACGCTGGTGTTGAAAAGAGTGCTTGTAGGCAGAAATTGTCTAGGCAAAGCTGGTTGTTTCAAAAAGTCAACAGAGATATGAAGCAGCTGAAACTCTTGATTTAAGGAGCATATGATTATTTTTGGCAACTAAATAATAAATGAAACTTTTAGGCAGAAATAGGGGCAGCTGTGACAGGCTTTAAATTAACAGAAACACCCATATGTGCTACATCTCACATGTACAACACATTGCATTACTATGAGAAATCCACTAAAATAAATAACTATTGAATCTATAAAATCTGAAAGTTCAAAATAGGAATCAGGCACCTATTTATTAGACTGTCAGCAAGGTGGATAACACACTACTTCAGCACCTTCAGTCTGCAAGCCTACTGAAAACTACATCAGTCCTTGCAACATTAAGCTCTGAGTACACAGTTTGCAGCTAAGTCCTGGGTTTTGCTCAGCTAACATGTCTAACCCAGATCCTCAGTCTTTGATCACACCTATCAGATCCAGACTTTGTACAGTAAACACAGAGGTAGTTATGAATTTTTATTCCACACCAGTGTTATTAGGGCATTCAGTGGAAAACTGTAATGTCAATCTGGTCCTCGTTTTAAATCAGATAAAACTTCAAAAACCTCTGTCCCTTAAGAGGTGGAGGATGGTGGCAGTGCTTAGACATGGATGGGAAAGAGAAGAGCCTCTATTTTGTTGTTGAGGAGTCCTTAAATTCACCAGAGAGATGGGGATAGATAAAATTGCATTCTGACAAGGAGATCACAAAAATATCCAGAGATTCTGAAAGATAGGTAGGTAATTAGCACATTGTGATGAATTACTATTACTGTTAGCAATGAGATATTATTTGGGTGTTTTATTACACTATCTTTACTTGGCTTAGAAAAAAACCTAAATTCCCTAATTCTACACCCACAATCTCTGAGATGGACACATAGCACGAATAATTTTTCCAGTCTAATCTTAGCAGAATGAAAAAAAAAAAAAAGAGAGAGATAGGATAGCAAACACTGCATGATTTCTGAACCTGGTTTGAGTGAGGAACAAAAATAACCTTTTGCACCTAAAATCTATTTTTTTTCCTCAAAATATTAATTAATTAAATACAATTATTTAAGTTAGTTGCTGAGATTCCTAAACTTTTATCAGGATTATAAATGCCCCTGAGTCTACAGTATAAAAATAACAGTCAGAATGTTCTTACTCCAAACGATGATCTGCTCTGAAATTGCTATGTTTATATATTATAAGCTGCATCTGTCAAAATACTGGGTTGCTGGAAGTTTTGACAGAAGTTTTGCAGGCATTTATGGTACATTTCATAAATGTATCATAACATCATTTCACTGTGTTTAACCATGTGAGAAACAGATTCAGCAACAAAAAATCAGAGATTAGTCCAGGAGCAGTTAGACCTGCAATATATCCAGCTCTCCTGAGAAACATCCCATGGACTTTATGGAGCAAACACACCCCAACCACCCTTTGTGCACCTGGCCCCTTGGGGAACAGCAACCTGTGGCTCAGCCACAAGGACACCTCATGGCAAACACCCAGGGAAGCTTTCACTGCCCCACATCCCTGTCCTGAGATCCTGGGCTCCATCACTGCTGCCCCAGCTCCTGCTGCCCCCCAGCCCCAGCAGCGCTGCCACCCTGCAGCAGGCAGCAGCCAGCTGAGAAATGGATGCTCTGCCCGTGTGCCCACCTTCAGCATCCTCCCAGGGTTACCTTCAGCCATTCCCAGCTCCTGTGAGTCCCACTCTGGGTCTCACATTCCCCTGGGCAGCCATGGGTGTGTATGTGGGGGATGGAGGGGCTGGAAATTCACACAGCACAGCAACAGACACATCACAGGATTTCCCAAGCTTACAGATGTAGCTTGGTGTCAAAAAGCTAGAGTAACTTTATCAGGCTTTAGATGTCACATCTCTTTGATATTAAATATTCTATAATTTGATTATCGAGTAATTCAAACAGGTGGCACTGCACAACTGCACAGCTTTTCAAAATAACTTTGCAGAACAAAGGTTAAAACAGATTCCATTCAACTCCACTTTTCAGTGAAACACATCAAATTTAGAGGAGCTGCAACATGCATTAATGTGTACTTGATACATTGACCTTCCTTTAAGCTTAGCCATTTAAAAATAAATACTTGAGTATTATTTACATTGCATTTTTTTCAGATCAATTAATAGAAAAAACTAAATATTCATACATTGCATCTGCATTTTCATGGAATACTACCAATCTTCATAATCTTCATTTTCACTGCTTCTTTAATGTTAGTAAGGAGAAATTAATTGCATTAATTCCTTAATTTTTCTGTGAGGAATCTAACTTTGATTTTTAAGATATGGCAGTTTCCTAATTAATTTTATTTGAGGACTTGCTTCCCTGAAAACAAACTCCAGGCAAGGTTATATGTAGCTACATATTTTACCTTGGTTTGAAATCCTTATACCACTAAATTTTTTTAGCACTTTCAAAGTAATTAACAAATTCAAAAAGTCTATCATGACATAATGTTTCAGCCATGCTAAAGCCTTCTGCTTTAGTCTCCACTCTCTGGCACTGAAGTGGCACTTAGCTTACCTAAGTGAGATAAATTTGTACATGAAAAATTCAATCCATGATGTGCTTCATTCTGTAGTCTTACCCAATTCAGGAAACTTCATGCCAGGAGTGTACCTCTGCCAAGACAAATGTAACTATGCTCTATACAACTGCATAAATGTTAAAATAAAGTCAGGCAGAAAAACCTGGCATTTTGCCAGTTTCAAAAGGCACAGAAATATGTTATTCTCATCCACTCCAGGTTTACAAATTTTGCTGTGAGCAAAACATATTTTTGCTGCATCCTTTCCTAAGTAATTTTCCCAGGGTAGAATATGATTCTTCCTTGAAGAATTTTGCTTTGCAAAAAGAAACTGCTAGAACTTTTTTCCTTATGAAAAGCAGTTTTCTGGAGTACCTAACAATGAAACACCTCTCCTAACCACCTAATTATTCCAGCATCTATAGAAATCAGAGACAAGTAGTAGCAAAATAACAGTTCTAAATTCTTCCCTGCAGGTTTCTTTTCTCTGCACTTCCCCACCCTACTGGAGCTCATGTTAGCCAAGCTCAGAGACTCTCACTCATGAGGATGCCAGAATATTCTTCATTTTGGACGAGAAGTGAGTGAAAAAGTCATCATTCTTTTTGGTGACATTTAATGATTCTCAAACCATCTTTCTCAGGGAAAATATATTTATTAGCATTGCACAGCTATTATTTTTTTAGCAATCCCTGAATCAAGCTGCATTTGGGGAAAAAAAGGAACTAAAACCCTTCTATCTCTCAACTGATAATTCAGCGCAACAGGGGCACCTCCTGGAGCAGGCCAATTGTGTGCCATTCCTTAAACATTATGAGCAGGTGCTTTTCCCAATCCTGAGTGAATGGCATAAACCACTCCTTCGTGCTGCTGAGGGACATCTACACTGCAGGTTGTGTAGCTGTCTCCAAGATTCCTCGTTAATATAATCCCAGAGGCGCAGGTATGGCAGCACAGAGCACAACATGGGCAACAAAAGGCTGTGAAATAGAAACATGAAGAAATAAATATTCAATAATTAGCCCAAACAGAGCTCTTTTAGCTGCTATGACCAAAGTGCTACTGAGCCTTAGGCTAAGTTGTTTAAAGTTGCTAAGGAATGTCTTATGGTCCACGTCCTTAGCATTCCTCAAAAGATCTTTTTCCTTTCTGTTCCACTCTGACTGGATGCTGATCCAACAAGACACTGCTGATTTATTTGTTGGATGCAGCTGGCAAAACCACATATGTCCAGTGGCTTGATTCATCTTCTATGTGTCTTTCATTCCATGCCAGTGAGGAAGATTTTTTTATTCCCTGACATACTGTAAGGTTTGCTATCTTTGCTTTTTTGTTTGGATTATGCAAATTAGATTAACTCAGATCTCATTATTGTTATCTAAATTGCTTACCAATATGTCATGTCTTGCAGAGTATAATGCACTTTACACACACATGCAGAAAGAGCAGAGAGTGAAAGGGCTCACATTCCTCTCTTATAACTGTTATGGAGGCTGGACTTGGTAAATCAGCAGTTTAAGCTTTATATTAAATGAGATGCTTTTCTATGCAGCCTCTGTACACAGACTCAAAAACCTAATATGTGAGAGGTAAATAAAATGCAAAAACAGTTTTCAGCATAGCCAAGATGATAAATTCACTGGATTAAAAAAAAATTAAATCAATTACTTTTTCCCAAGTGGTCACTGAAAAACAGCACATGTCAAAGCATTTCATCAAATGAATAAACATAAGTGTAGTTAAAAGAAAACTTGAGGGCCAGGGCTCCAAAGCTGACATTGACTCCTGGTTGTCACAAAAATGAACAGTCAGTGCTCATATAGGAGGGTGGATCTGCTAGAAGAGAGTTGGAAGTTGAGCAATATTTTGTGTTTAGACACAGGACTTGCAGGCTCTAGACTGTGAGTTTTGGGTTATTTTAGTGGCCTCTTTGTGAGTTTTGGACCTTCTAAGAATTATTTTGCTTATTTCTACCTCCAATACATTATTTCAAAGGCTTGACCTCAGGCCGACAGCGAAACGTGTCTGTACACTCAAAAATATGATGGCTCTTTAGCTTAAATTTAACCTGAGGCCACCAGAACAGCAGGCATGCATCTGTGCAGTTAGACTGGCAAGGTTGTGAGGTGGAGACCATAAATAACCATTTCACACACTGAAGAGGCAGAGTGGGGTATTTGAGCTGTGCTCACTGATGGGCTGCACGAACCCCATTGACTTCAGCCTGACTTGGCACTTCCCTGGGAGCCCCAAACAGGCATGCAACAGCACCAGAGCTATAGTTTAAAGCCTGTGGTTGACAAACACTTCTTTTTCTTTTATATAATGAGAAACCAGACAAGCCTTACATGCAAAGTGAATGTCAGAAGAAAGTCCTTTAGGACATGGTGCTGAAAATTTCAGTCAAATATGCTTTGGCAAAGTAGATACACACTCTATATATTCTCTGTGAACTTTCCCCTGCTGAAAAAGGGTCATGCCTTCCAGCTATTTCAGAAATGAAAATACCCCACACAGGCTATATTAAAACATGTGCAAGTGTATAAAATATATACACAGTCAAATGCAGAGTCTACAGTCAAATGTAGCATTGAGGTTGCTCAATCAACCACACAGGTCAGGAAATTCCAGAAGTTAATGGTGCATGGTCTTCTCTTGTATAACTCCACTGAATTTATTTTGCATTCCCAAAACTCACTGACATAGAAATATATGAAGAATTTCCATTCATTTTACTTTATTAATGTTTGTTACTTAATTCATGGTGGAGACTGGTGGAAGATTCTATCTGGACAGATTAACATTGTGATAAAACTGATTTAATTTCAGTCGGGGTGTATAATCTTTGCATGAGAAACCTGAAGTCAAGACCAAGTGGTCCAAAGACTAATTTAGTACTTAACAGCTCAGGAGTTAATTTCTTATCTCTATTACAGATTCCCAAGTGACCTTTGGTAAATCACCTAAATCCCCTTGCAATACTAATTTCATTCCCATATTAGTATATTTAATATAAAATTACTTCATTTCATCTTGATCTACTTTATTTTCTTCTGCAAGAACAATGAAATAAGCCAATTTTGTAGCTTGCATCAGTCATATTTTTATTCATTACAACATTTATTTTGAAATCACATCAAAAGGAGCATATCTTTCCCATGCTGTCCTAACATAAGTAGCCCTTATAATTGCTTTATGAAAATTCAAAATGGACTCACTAGCCATGGAAAACGTCAACATGGAAGAACTTTTAGAGAGGCAAGACTGACAAATAGGATTAGAACTGAAGTTTGAACATGTGAAGGAAATTTGGACAATTATCCAATTGACTTTCCCATTGTCAGAACGTCACCTAAGCTGTGTTCCTGTTAGCTGTCACTGCTACATTGCACATTTTTCTGGAAGAAATGCACATACATTTCCTGAAAATATTGAAGAATTTCATAGTTCCATTGATTTTTTTTCCGAAAATAAGAAAACCTTTCTCTTGTAGTTAAGTTCCTACCACTTGGTTGTCTTACAGTTTTTTCAAAGGTTGAGTGAGGAATGGTTCATGGTTTTGAATTTTTCTTTCTATTTAAAATATATTTTAAAGTAATAATATGCATAATATGTTTTTATGTATTTGGAAAATACCTTTTCCCTTAACCTAGTTTCTTAGTAAAAAAAAGCAGATCAATTCTATTTAAACAAGTCATTGTCTGAACTACTAAGAAATACTCCTCTAAATTGCAAATTTTTAGTATTTGTTTAGAGAAATTAAGCTGAAATACACTGGCAACACTAAAATACTATAAGGACTGTTGATTTACATCACAAATTGTCTTTGCATTTTTATTATTATGTTGATGTGTCTTGTTGATTAAATATTTCATATCCCTTCAAATATTTCTTTACCTCTTTTAGAAGGTAAGATATACATGTGGACTTCTAGTAGACTCTTATTTTTCTAAAATGCAGAATATACTTGCTGTATTTAAAGATCTCATGATACCTTTCATGTACATTTACAGCTTCATTAAGTTGTATGGAAATATTATGAAATGGATGTATTTGCTACTGGGGGTGGTTTCACAGGTGTTTTAAAATATGACCATCTGACTGTCCTCTAAAATATGGCAAAACTTTGATATCATAATAAAATTATAAACTGAGATAGCCCAAATACACATTAACATTCCTCTTTGGGAAGTATGTGAGATCTAGTTATAGATGCTCAGCCTTCCTTTTCTGAGTATATTTCAATTTAAGTGTAAACACAGAATTAAAAATTATGTAAAAGAAATGGAAAAAAAACACTCATTGAAAATTCTCAGCTTTGAAGTGTGAAGTTTTAGAGATGTTACAATTCATATTCTGTTTGTTCTCAAAGATATATTTTTGTCTTTAGAATTGTCAACATATGGCTAAATAAATGTGAAAAACATTTGCATGGCAGTCATGTTAAAAAATATCAGGTTAACCTCTATTTTGCATAAAAATAACAGATGAAAATCTCTGTCTCCCAATGTATCAATAAAATAGGACTGATTTGCCTGGAAATTTCATGTATTTTCTGAAATTCAGAAAAAAAATCAAGAATGAAAACTAGTGCTCTGCAGATCCAAGAGAAACAAGAAAATGCTACAAATCCAAAGAATGCTCCTGCATGCTACATTTTTGACACTAATATCTCATTTAGCAGTCAAATGTGAAAAAGCACATGTAGCTGGGAATCTTCCTAACAACAATACAGTGGGATGGGAAAAAGCACACATGTCTGAAGTGAGGCCAGTACTCATTTGTGCTCAAAATTAAAAACTATACTCATTTAAATAAATGTTTATCACTAACTAAATAAACTTCGTAAGAGGTAAGAGTTAAGCCCTTCCTTATCTGTAAAAATTAGTCATAAGTACTATTATTGTTAAGTTTTAAAATCATCTGTCATTAAAAAAAAACCAATTTTACCTCAATCTTCTATGTCTTGGTAGGAACTTGTACTACTACCTGAGTTTGGTAAAGATGTCCTTGGACTGTCCCACTGCTGACAGGAGTTTGCTCTTGCTGCTTCTGCAAAGAGTGGCAGCTAGGATGGAAAAAGTGCTCCTGGGTCCCCAGCCCACAGCTGTTCACAAGTTCTCCCTCCACAACTTGCAGTGGGCTGAGAAAAGATTAAACTGCAAAGTCACCCACCCTGTTGGGAACAGAGAGCAGAAGTTCAGAAAGTGATGGCCTGAGTGATTGAGAGACCTTAGTAGTCATTGCACACAAACCTCAGTGCAATGCAGGGATGTAGGGTCCCTGGAAATTCCTTCAAACAGAGGGATTTAATTGCTCATGTTACATGTAAATCACAAATAAGAAAGCTCCAAATTGCCTGGAGATTGGAAAAGTGACAAGAGCCAGGCCATTCCTAACAGATTCAGCTATATCAGTGCTAGAGAAAATGTTTCAGCTTCCCAGATTTTCTCAGCTAAAACCACAATCAAAACAGAAATGAAAATGCATAGTTACCAAAAATGGCAGTTATTTAGACTCCAAACTTGACTTCCTTTGAATTAAAAATTATTTCTAACAAATAAAAAGTCCTAACACTTGTTCAACACTTGTTCAACAGTTTTAATTTTTTAAAAATAACAGCATTCAAAACCTATCACATTCTTTTAGTCTGGTTTTCTGTTTGACAATTTTGTGTTTCCTTAATTATGCAATACATGGCAGATTCTTGGATTTTCCCAAGAGGGTATAATATACCATCTCTTAGAACAAACACTCTAATTGGGTACATAATTCTGGCTTTTACAAGGTGTCTAATCAACTCCTAAGGCAGATGAATTCAGGTTTGTATACCACATGTTTGAGTAAAAATACAAATGTTTAAGTGAAGGGTATTTATAAAGTCCATCCTTGGCCTCAGGGATTAACTTCCTTATGCAAAATTCCTGCTTTGAAATACCTTCTGCCAGAGCCTCTCTTACTACCAAGCACAGGGACAGTTTCAGACCAAAAAAAAGGCTAAATTGGCCTAAAATTGTGAACACCCCACTTCTTAACACTTTTTTTCATTAAGAGATTAAAGTGCAGGTAGATTATAATTTTTCATATTTAAATAGACTCACAGACTAATGTCTTCATGCTGTCTCCAAACATCCTGCAGCTTGTGCCTCTCTCACTAAGATCAGCTCAAGTCCCCACAAAACCCATGTGTATCAGTAAGTTCTGGCTGGATCCAAACCCCAGCAAAACAAAGCTTTCTTGAAGCGTACAGAATTAATAAATACTACAAAACTAAAGTAAACTAGAAAATGAAATGCACAGTGTACAGATCCAGTGAGTGTTCCAAGAGATCGCTCCCAGGTGTAGAGGGTGGACAGACTCAGACCGGCTTCTCATTATGAAATGTTCCAGCATTCACATTTTGCACACATTCCAGCATTCACATTATGCAAGTATTCCATAGTGAGAGTTATGTTCTCTGAAGCATGAATATAAAATAAAGAAGCTTTCAGTGGAAAATATGTGTGCTTTCATCAGTATTTTCCATTTAAATGTTCTTGCATGGTAATCAGAGCCATGATTTAGAACATAAACTCACACTTCTCTGGTATCTCAGTTCATTAACTGTTCACAGAAAGGGCTATGGATTCCAGAAGAAGCATCATTCCAGAAATTGCTCCACATGAGAAAAACTCTGATCTTCTGTTTGGCTTCCAGAGAAATCAAGGGAGTTTTATAACCATGGGCATCTGAAAATGTGCAGGTGATGAAGTCTGAAAGAAAGACCACTATTTAGGTTAGCAGACAACTCCAGACTTAGCCAGCCAGCCATCCAGCCAGCCCCGCTAGAAAGCAGCTTCACATCAAATGAAGAGCAATTGATCTCACAAACACAAAGGGAATGAACTTAGTCTAGGAGCCATCCAAAGCATACACAAATGCATTCTTGAGAGACAACAGGAACTGTATGGACATAAACCACAATAGAATCTGCCAGAAGTATGACATCTCAAGATAGGAAGAGACACATGCAAGAGTCCAGACAACATTTGTGAAGTTTCAAAATGTAAAAGCCACAAATTCTTTTGTAACATCACAATTCCCTTATTTTTTGTCTAGTAAGTCAATATTATCTGTGGCAAAATTGCTTAAAAATCATATTATCTCATTCAACATCGGTTGGATTTTCACATGATAAATTCCTTTCAGACCATATATTTTTCAAATGACTGGATAAGGCACACTCAGTTTTCTCCACACATCAGTAGTGTCTAGAAGAGGGAAAATATATTTTGGACCTTTTAGAAAGTTCATGTGTATCATGCTGCCTTCTAAATTCTGTGAAGAGGATTAGGAAAAAAGAAGATTGCCCAGAAATGCCCAGAGATACAAGGCAATCTGGCAGCCCTACTCACAAGCTACCCATGGAGTAAAAGGACTACTTAACAAAAGTACAGTTTGTAGGTTCCAGATTTACAAAGCTGATGAAATAGTGTGTCCTTTTATTTGCATTTTCTGAAATGTAAAAACAATAAATAGTAGAAGAAAAGATTTCAAGAACATTTTTGTTTGTTTGTTTCACATTATTAATTAACACCAGATGTTAATTCTCTATATTTTGTTTTTAAGACTGTGGACTCCTAGGCTCATATGAGCTATGACTTCTGGCTAAGCTTGATTAACTTTCCAATTTCTACTATGTTCATTCTTGCTGTCATATTGAAATCCAGTTTTCAAGGGGACGCCAAGTCCTTGATGAAAACAGTCTTTTATTATATCCTAACCAATGGATTAGAATTAGATTGGGCTCATATGGGAATAATCAATCACAGCTTACATTTAGGCCATTCAGCACATTTAATATGCACTTACACATACAATGTATAAAAAGATATATACTATTAAAAGCATTGTTTTGACACAAGTGAAGAAAATACAGATTCAACGTATTCTAGGTCATTTGGACACATCTTTCTTCCATTAATTTTAATGGAAGAGATGGACCAGGTTCATGCTTGGCTTGCAGTGATACAATTTCACAGAAGTCAGTTGGACAATATTGATTTACTTTTGCTAAGAATAAGGGTGTAGATCTCCCAGAAGAGAAGCAGTTTGTGAAACAAAATTATACTGTGCCAGTAAAATTCAAAAGTATTCTCATTTGGCAAAGATATACTGAATAAAACCCTTGAGGTCCATCTTTTCTTTCAAATATTTCATTCTTACTGATTTTAACCTATATGAACACAAAATATTTAAGTCCCTTCAAACATTAAAAATGGGCTCCAATAAGCAATTTGCTGGTTAACCTCTTAAAAGATTTCTGAGAGTACTGGTGTCCTCAGAAAATACTACTGGACTTCCTCAGAAATGTGTCAATTTTGGTAGTACTTTGTTTCAGCAAAATATCCAAGCAAATACAGTTCAGTTATTTTGAACCATGCCAATACTGTAAGAATGCTGAATGAGTTTTACTTACCTTCCATTTAATACATTATAAATTATAGCAGAAAAGAAAGATAGAAAATCAAGACCAAGAAAAGTCTTGATTAACTAAGATATATTTTAGTGCATTTTTCCATATACATTAATGTACTGCAGCATAAGGTATTTCTTAAGATACATAGTTCTTGACATGATTAGTTGGAATTGATTTCAAATTATTTCACCTTTAAAGATTTAGATTGACTAACTACCTAGATAATGCATTTTACTGTACTACACAAACATAATACAAAAGTATTAATTCATGTAAAATGAGATGGTGCAAGCTATCAACAAGTCTGTGTTCTATTTATTTTCTGTAAATTTTTGTCTTCAGAGAAGATGATTTTAACTACAAGCAAACCTATGGTGAATCCAATCTAAATGGTAATATAATAATCCACTTTTGTCACCTTCCTTAAATAACATGCTTTTAAAAAATGTCTATTAGAAACTTAAAAAAAAAGTCAGACTTTCTTGTCAGAGGAGTTTCTCAGATTGCATGATTCTTCAAGAGTGAATTGCAGGGGTACAAGCCAATAACATTTTTATAAGTCCTTCTTCACCATATCAGAAACACAATGAGAAAGTTTCTGAGTAAAAGAGAAAAATACTTTCTCTCTGTTAGATCTGGGTTGTGGAAGATGCTGAATTAATCCCTCATGATGTCATGTAGGCACAGTTCAATAAGAACCACAAATACCTGTATATTAAAAATAGAGTACAATTTAAAAACAAAAAAAAACCCTCCATTTCTCTGGAAAACCAACCCTCAGTTCCTCATTACCACCCTGTGCTCTCCGATTCTTGGCTTTGACTTTCAGATTCCCACCCAGTCAGGACTACTTCAAGCCCAATATTGGCTTTTAGTTTCACTCAGGGACAATAGTCTTTTCAGTGTGTTTTTGAAGTTATTTTGAGCACCACTGAGTGTAGCTTTGCCAGACCTTTATAGAGCTCCGTTTTCTGCTTTTACACTTGTGAACTTGCCATTGGATTAATATATAAAGTGTCCCTGGTCATGTTATAGTTACAAGTCCATGGTACTAATGTACACATATGTTAATACATTAAGGACATGCTATACCTCTTTTTTAACCTCCTGCAAGATTAAATTACTGTTCTGGAATACCTTGGAGATTTTTTCCTGCCTACGAAGGTTAACTCAGAAAAATACACCAAAGTTTTCAATATCTTCCTCCAATGACATTATGGTGGTCCATTTTGAGTGCTAATGGCAGCATGGTGTTGCTGTTTTCAAAATTTTTGCATGGCAATACAGAATTATAGAACAAATACTTTCAAAAATAACCTTAAAAGGCCATCTGGTCTAATTCCTGCTGAAAATAGGGCCCACTGTTAAATGCCTTCTACAGAGCTGAGTCCTATTGAACAGCTTGCTGTTCCTATTTAGCTAGAGAAAATTCTTATAAAATTATACAGGCCCTGGACATTGATGATCTATTAGACAATTGACCTGTTCAGAGAGGATTTTTGTGAGCATGATGGGTTCAGCATCAGTAAAAGGACTTAAGAATAGCTGAAGTAGTTCCCACCATGTTCCACATTTCAGTCTTAATAAGTGGTCACTTATGTATTTGATGTTTTGTGGACTGTTAAAATCTACAGACATCTGAGTGCTGATATGTTACAGGTTTCAAAAATGTTTTCTGTGGGGAACTGTTGATTTGCTGGGTTTTTTGACAAATTTTGTTGTCATGCTTCCACAACAGTGGAGGGATAATCTTTCTGGAATATTGTGTTTGATTATATTGAGTAAAACTGAATTTTTTACCAAATAAAATTATAAATATAAAGTTGTTTGTAGACTAATCTGGAGACAAGAAGAATTATTTAAATGGTTTGTGCTGATAGCTTAGCATGTTTTATCTTTTAATAAAAAAATCGCAGCACAGTTGTGACTTTTCATCTCTTCAGTGAAGTGGAAAATATCACATGCTTTAGCAAACAGACTTTTTTAACTTACAAATCTATGCAAGTAAGATATCCTGCCTCCTAACAACAAGATGAAAAGCTTTTTAATTTGCAAAATAGGAAGAGGAAAGTAAAAAACAATACAAAACAAAAACAAAACTTCGGGTTCCTCAAAAAGAGTTGTTCAGTTTATAGCTGCAATCCTTTAATTTTCCCTTTCCCTCCCACACCAGAGCTGTATGTTCTGGACATATGCAGTGATTGACTTCTGCAGTGGCCAGAGCCATTTCTCTCCTCAGAGGACCTTTATTTCCCTCTGCATTTTAAAGAAGATCCCTCTGGAGAAAAGGGCATTGAGAGGTGATGAATTTGGTATGGAAAAGACATCATAGAGCAAAGTTGCAATATTAGGATACTGCTAGAACACTCATTAATGTCACCTCATTATAACAGCTTAAGATATTCCATGTGCACCCAGCCTTGCAACCATTCCCTGGACTATTTGCTTTTGACACCTTGCTCCTTGTGTGTACCTCCAGCACTCCCACTTTTTGTCTCATCAGCTATGAACTCCTCACCTTTTCCTTCAACAGCCCACTCCTGCTAGCTCACAAGGCCTAGCAAAATGTTCCCCACATCCTAATTTCACATACATTTTCATATTTCAAGTGCCTGACATTGTCTAGGCAGCCTGAGATAGCAGTAAGACATGCAGCTCTGCTTTGTCTTGCAATTTCTTTGTGCTTCCTCTGGTTGCAATGGACCCAGCAGTTGTGTCTGTCTCATCCTTAAAATTTGTGAGTTGTATAATGAAGGATTTTCTTCCTTCTGAGTTTTTTCAGACCATGTAGTTCAGCTTGGCCAGTGAATATTGCTAGTGCAATAACAACATAAACTCAAGGGGTAATAGAAAAATATTTGCTCACAAGAAACTATCAAAATAAATACATTTTGCTAAAAATAATGATTTTTTTTTATTTTGATAAAAATAATGAAATTTTTTGAGACAATAAGACTCAGTTTAAATAGTTGCCAATGATTTAAAAATTGATAGGGCTGTCTTTTAAATGTTAACTTGCCCTGAATCAAAAATGACTGCTTTTTATCAACACTGTGATAAAGCTAGCCAATTTATAGCGTTATCTACCTTTTAATGGATCTATGAAAATGCTAAAAAAAATTGAAAAATATTTGCAGAAGTATTGTCTGCAAAACCTTCAGTAAAACCTAATGTCATGTATGGGAATGTGTAGTATACTCGGTGATTGATTGCTTCCCATTTAAATGACACTTGCTGAATTCTGAGGGACTTTCATTTGATGTATAACATTTCTTTTCTAGTCCTTAAATACATGCACATTCACACACAAAAACACATTGAACAAGACAGATGTATTAACACTTGTTAGCAGGTCAAACTAAAACTTTTTCAAGGACACAGTGTTTTCTTTGACCTGCTAACACTTAAGCAAGCTGCAACAGCCCTATATAATTCAGATTGTAATATGCTTTACTTAACCTTTGTTAACTAACACATGAAGGAACAGCTTTTCCTTTTAGTGAGGACAAAGCATGGTATTTCAAAAGGGCTTATGTGAGTTGAGAGTATGGCTCTGTACACAGTTAAATCCTACATTTGACTGCTGAACCCATTCTTTCCCCTTCCCACTCAAATCCACATGGAAACGACAGAATAAGGAAAAAAATTGTAGAATTGAAAATACTTTGAATTGTTTTCCATATTGAAATCAAAAAATACATATATTATTTTCCATTTGTACATGATGTTCCCTTTTAGACAACATGAAACATCTCAAGGTACTTGTCAGGAACAATCCAAGGAAATGACAGATTAGGTTCAGGAATATGCTGGAAAATAAGACACGCTGGTTTATCCTCTAACTTAGTCCTGGTGCACATCCTATAATCTCCAAACTATGCTTTTAATTCTGGGATTTGAGACCAAACTTTTTGACAGTCCTCAGCAGAGCATGCCCTCAGAGTGCTGTAGACTACTCCAGGCTACTTCTCAGAGTTGTTGGAGACCCAGGTAAACAACCTCATCACTGCTGGAATTTCTGAAGTGCTGAGTTACTGGAGGGTAACTCCTCTCCTGATTCTTTTCTAGGGATCATTAAAGCACACTAAAAACTTTTTAGCAGCTTCTGTTTCAAGGACTGTAGGAGCTCTGCCCAACAAGAACAGCATCATCTGTTTGGAGGAAAATACCTCATTCAGACACGCTCTCTTTGCCTAGCTCAGATCCCCCATCTGGATTCAGTAGCCCAGCCACCACATTTTTAACTTCTTCTAAGCCTTTTGAGCCTCCTAAGCCTTTTCACTGTGGTCTGTGATTACACTTGACCTTTGTATAGGAAGCACAGAGTAAGGGAATGAAAGGGTCCTGCCAGACACAGGCTGTCCTTAACAAAAATATGCTGTCTCAGTGAGCAGGCTGACTCCCTGCAGGTCAGAAGCATTGTTGTGGTGAGTCTAGAAAATTTTGGGGAACATTGGAGATTAAAAAGCTGTTATCACTGAGCCCTGGTTCCCCTTGCCTGTAGGGTTATCTGGGGAATGTTCTTCCATCCCCTCACTGCAGTCACCCACTATATAAAGTGAAAATGTGATTCTTAATTAAATTCCATAGTCTATCAATTTTCCAAAAACCTCCCTTTTGACACATGGAGGTAAATCCAAATGCCGGTCTGTAGAAAAATTGAGTTTCCATAGGGTATAATTTTGAAAGATAAAATGAAGATTGGAGCGTTCATATGATCTCACTTGAACAATCTAGTGCCAGTAATCTACTTGAAGAAATTTGCAAGAAACAAAATCTCAAATTTATTTTTAATTTTGAACACAGTTAGTTGCAGGATTGTCAGTCCTGAATAGCTCATAGCACTGGGCAAGTGGAATATTGAAGATAAAGCTGTCTTGGATTATATCTTGGATCTTCAGATCTAGTCTTGGACCATTCTGGGACCTCATACAAGTTTGCTGACTGGAACAATGATTTTTGAGGTAACTGATAATACAACCTAGACTAAGGTAAACGTAATCCAGCCTCGTAGGCAAATTTAATTTTCCACTGTCAGTACAATGGATTCTTCTAGGGAGGACCTCAGAGAAGCAGGGAGATTTCTGTTGGAAGCCTCTGAACAGAGCCATGGGGCTTTTAGGAGATAGATGGGAACAAGTGTCTAGGAGGAGATCCTGCAGTTTACAGGATCCCAGGAAGTGTCTCTCAGCCTTTCTCTTTTCCCACTTCTCATTGCTTCCCTATAATTTTCTGTCTATATACAGTCAAACCACTGAAAAGATAATAGAAAATCATTGGATCAGAATTGTGGATCAGAATTGTGAAATAATATAAAAAACCACCAGCTTCTGTTTATTTTCTTTTCTTTTCCACCATTAATCCCCAGGAGAGATACAGAACAATCTGACTTAGTGATGCATCCTGTCACTGGCTTGAAAGCAGGCCAAGCAAAGAAAGAGATGGAGTAAGAATTGCAAAAAACTAAGAGTTTTCAAGACCCTCCCTTGAAGGCCCTGGAAGATGTTAACATAAGGTCTCCTAGAGGCTAGGAGCATTTCTGGAGGCCCATGAGCAAGAATAAAATTTTAAAATAACAAAAGCTGAGAGAGCTTCTGTAACTCAGTATGTCCTCATTTTTATGAAAGCATCAGTATGAAAGGACCACTAAGTAAAGGCCTTCAGTTTTCTTATTTAAACAAATAAATTATAAAACACATCAATACTAAAGGGATATCTGCTATATTGCCCAAAAGCAATATTTTTCTAAAGTGAATACAGACTTTGGGGAATACATGTCATTGTTCTATGTGTGAAAATTCAGGTTCATGGAGGGCTTCAAGCGCTCTCCAACACAACTATTGTTTCCTTCCTCAGAGCATTCAGAACAATGGTGAGTGCATTCAAGGAGAAGATTTCAATATCTGAAATACACCCTGTGCTCACAGAATGAACAGTTTCCTTAGTGTCTCTATCTTTCCTTCTCAGTTCCCTGGGCTTACTAAGGAAATAATTGAATGAAACTAAGCTAAACAAGGAAGACTGCCAGAAGAAGACATACCAACTAAAAATACAGCTACAGAATGGGCTTTACAGGTAAAGACTGAAATCTGACAGATCTCTGATATTCAGCCAGAATTTCCTGACTTGGCTTTCAACTGTTCTTCAATACATGATGGCTTATCAAGCAATGTTAAACAAATTGCTCAATTTCTTGGTTAGAGCTCCTTATATGTGACATGGGGAGAGTACCAACACCTATTATTTTCTATCTGTTCCTGATGTTCTGCTTCCACATCTGTAAATATTTAGTCATCTCTCTACCAAATAGTTTGCATACTAAGTTTATGTAAGGTTTTTCTTTGATTTTGTCCAGAACTACCATGCATGAAGAAAAATACAATTCATTTTTAAATCTTGTAGGCAAATATAACATTTCTCTCAATAAAAGGCAACAACTTGCTCTTTGTTGCTGTGTTGCTACAGCTATTTGCTATTCCCAGTTCTAAGTACAAATTGCAATTCTATTGTAAAGTTATGAAATATCAAATTAATATTTTCAGCCCAAAGAAAAGCACATACTTAAAGAAATATTGTGTACATTAATACTCTATAAGACTGATTTGTTTGGCTGGCTCTTTAGTTCATGGGTTCTTTGGTGTCACTCATATCATGTCAATAAGTATTCAGCACCTGAAACTTTTTTAAATTATTATGTTCTCTCTAATTGCCTCTATGCCACCTTCTCCGTGGCTAAAAACAGAGTAATCACTACACACTAGTGAGCAATTTATATTACAGCTGTATCTCACAGTCTGTATCTGCTCCTTCAAACACCCTAAATATCCACTTGGTCTACACAATACATTTGAAGGGGAGCACAAAGGAAAAGGGAAAGTTTATTTCTAATATTCCAACCTTCCACCTTTTCAAATGCATGAATAAGCATTTCTGCTGTGAACCACTGCTTTAATTCCTCAGCAAATCTACCCCAGGACAGACTGGCTGAGCTCAAACACTCCAATACTATCAATAGTCCAACCCGACAGCTTCAGTCCCAGCTTTCCTGTTTCTCCTCTCTGTGCAGGGAAGGAGCCAAAGTGTTTGGTCCAATGTGTGCATTTCTTATACAACTTCACCTGTCATGGGTTTGGCACCAACAGCTACAACTCCATTCTGAACCTAGAACTTCCCAATAGGATTTGAAACAGAGCATATCAATAACACCTCCCCATGAGAAGACAAGCAATGTTTTCCTATTAAAGTTAGACTACTGCACAATTTTGATTACACTGTGTCAGTTTTAATCAACTACTTCACTCTAAAATTGCTTAAGAAAAAAAAATAGAAGGAATTTCATTTTCTCCTCAAATCTGTCATCAAGAGCACCAACTACCATCTTAAAAACTTTCATTCAAAACACAAGTTTTGCCAGTCTCAAGGCTGTCATCTCTGAGGTACATTGAACTAATTAGTAATTTAGCAGGAGAAAAGGGAAAGAAGTTCACTTCAGGCACTTTGGTAGACAGACAAAGAACAAAGTTCCTTTATCTGTATTAATACTTTAAAAAATAGCATTAATGTCCTGCAGCAAAAACAGTACCTGGAATGAGTTCATGGAGTCAGTGCTTAATTTGAAAATATTCACACACTAAAAATATTTAATGTAAGTAATTAGGAACCAAACTACTTTCAACAGAAGGAAATAATACAAATAAATAAATAATCTTAATGCATGTATTACAACAAAGTCAGATTCACTACGATCCCAGACAAAGGCTAAAGCATGGCAGTGTCTGCCTCCCACCAATAATATGGTGATTCACAGTGGAATGTGTCATGGCCAAATCCATGTCCATCCCCACCCTAACTTCAGGCAGCCACAGGATTTGCCCCAAACTTTATTTCACTTTTCTGCTTCCCTTGTTGCTGTCTTACTGATGGGAGTTCTGCATATTTTCCTAGGGAAATTGGATGATCCCACCATCAGAATATTTTGTTTTCAAATGCACAATACAGGTCCATCCTATTTCCAATGTCCAGTGGTCCATCCCATGTTGCAGGGTAGACAATCCTTTGTATGGCCAAACGGAATCAAATATTTCAGGCATATTCAAGAGAAAAGAACAAAATCCTCTTTTTATACATACACCCACCTCCCAAGCCAGCCCATGGCTGACGGTCCTGATGTGTGACAATCTGTGGTCTCTAAGCCAAAGCTGTACCAAGTTAAGCAGCTGTAGCCCAGCCCAGAATTGCACAACAGACCCTGATCTATCCGAGCAGGCTCCTAGCCCACCTAGCTTAAATGCCTTGCCTTCAATAGCCCACTTACATTGGGAAGCAGGTTATTCTTATATTGCAATAATTGTGCACAATTTTTAAAAAACTATTTATACACACAAGAATAAATTAAATATCAAAAATCAGTATCCAGCTAGTCATTATTGGCCTGTAACGTGTTACACCTAGTGCATAAAGTGAAAGAAATAAACACAGAAAAAAGTATCCCAAGAGTGATTAAATGTACTTTATTTGCCTTTATTTTTTATATTTAAGCTTTCAAACAAGCAGTTTGCATGAGGAGAGCTTTCAAATCTTCTACAAAAACCTAGTGAATTAGGAAATTATGCAGTGAACTGATATAAACTTGGGTTTTGGGACTCTAAGTCAGTTGGTTTAAAATAATTTCTTTGAATCACAGTGCAAGATTTTTTTTTTAGAGAATTAAGTAATAAGTTTTGGTTCTGTGGTGATGATGAGCAAATTGGTATTACAGGTGAACATTTGCATTTCTTAATCTTTTTCTTTTTTTGGCAATGAAAACCAAATATAAAACTGCTGCACAATCGCCCTGATCATAACTTACAGTTCACTGGCTATTTTTAAGGAGGTTGCCATAACCCTGTTTTGTCTTATAGGACCAAAAATTTCAATGGTAAATTGTTTATGAATACAATGAAAGGATTTCATTATTTTTTAAATATTTATATATGAGATTAATCTTATTTCTTTGAGAAGCAAACTACTGTGTATATCTGTCCTTACCTGATAGATGGATGGCAGAAAATTAGTAGTCAGAATGGTATTTTTACTTCTCAGATAGCTTTTTACCACACAGTCAGAGCTTAAGGCATTCTATCTCTAATTGCTTGAAGTATAATTAGACAGAGAAAAACATGAAATGAAGGAAAGAAAAATGATGTGTTCAGTGTCAAACCTTTCCACACTTGCTGGAGCTTGGCACTCCTCTGACTCACAGATCCCTGTGACACCTGTAACCCTGCTGTAGGGGCTAATGACCACACAGAGGAAGGACCAAGTGAGTTTTCGCAAAAGTATCTAAATTCCTAAATGTGTTTTGTAAAACTTCTGTGTCAAGTGACCTGTCTAAATTGACACAGACACTTTTCAGGAGAAGAGGGGGTCCTCTGAGTCCCAGAAAAGTGGTTTAATTACCTCAGCCTTCTTCCTTAGCAGGTGCTATAAGGCAATAGAATAATGACATAATAACTGTGCTTAAAAGCTCATCATTTAGACCATGCAAAGTGAACTGAAGAGTTGTAAACTGACATTTGGAAAGGTGACCTGAATCGAAAACAGGTACTTTTTTCAGTCACTTATTCTCCGAGCTGCAAAATTTGAATTCTAAACTGCACTTAAATGTAACCACTGGCAATTATTATTTTTAAATACCTTAAAAAAGGATGAATAAATGAATTTTTTGCTGTCTGAGGATACTGGTACTAGAATGGTATGGTATAATTTAAAAACACTCTGAAACAAGCAAAGTCTCATCCTATTTCGGTTTCTTAATTTTACTTGTAAATTTTCACCAACATGCAATAAGTAAACTGCTTGCAGTATACTTTAATCATTTGCCAGACACAGTCAAATAAGTGAGATTTCTGGGTAGGCCATTTGTCTTGGATTTGAATCCAAATGACAGAATTATTTGGATATAGCACAATTAAGTCTGTCCAGTTATGATGGCCATTTAATGAGCTTCTCCAAGGCAGAAGGAAGTTGGCCCTACCTGTCTAACCAGGGTTTTAATATGCCGTAAAGCTAACATAATAAATAATTTAAATGTTGAAACATTACAAAGCTAAGACTTTCCCAGCGACTCAGTAATGTGGATTGTCACACATGGAGACAGCCATTAGGAATCCAACCAAAAACAAAGTGAAAAAAAGTAGATCACAATATTTGACTGCTAAATATTACAAATGTGCTGTCTCTCTTCAATGGAGCACGTTATGGTTTGAGATAGTTGTAACTTTCACTTGACAGGAATTCTGTGGCTCTGCCTATCGGTCTGCTCTCAGGTGTCATGTTGCTAGAAGGCACAGTCCAGGGGAAGAGGCAGTGGATGAATGAAGACAGGGAGCATCTCACAGAGTTGTATCAGAAATCATATGCTGCCCTATTTTAAACAGAAAACCCAAATGATTTCTATCAGACACTAAATTAACCCAGCAGGGATTTCTGACTGTTCCAGGCAGAAAACTACTTTATTCATAGGAATAATTGGATATTCGAGCGATCGTCATGTTTTGTGCCATGGGTAGTAAATGTTGGCTCATCCATAAAGGATTGTCATGGGGTCTGTGCCTCTTTACCAAGGCAATTACGCAGTTGGTTAAGTTCAGCAATGCCCTGAAACCTAGCTTTAGGACAGAGTCAAGGTCCTAAACCAACAGGAGTTGGCCTTTTCAGTGCCAAGCAGGAATGAAGTTGGCAGCATTGCCCCAGGAGCCTCCTCTGTCTCTTATTACACGAACTAGCTAAAAGGAAATGGAAATTATGTTGGAAATGGAGAAATGCATGGAGGTGAGGGGGATAAGAGGACTGTCCACCTTTAAGAAGGAAATGTGAAAATTACTCTTAGTTATGGTCCTCTGGGAACAAAAGGAGGATATGATTTTTACATCCGGTGAATTTTCTAAGTCCTCCTTTCTTTTTGGTCACAAAAATACATAATTCAAAGACAAAACATTTTTTCGCCACCATAAAACGTTCACAAGTTGGGACGTAATTGCATTAGCACGCCGAGAAAAGAGAAGAGAATGCAAGAAATCCTGATTGGCGTTCCTCTGTTTAAAAGGAATTATTTTCCAATACCTGAGCATGCCCAGAGGAGCTGGTCTCTGAGCAGCTGTGAAACAGAACCTTTTTACTTCAGGGTTAGTGCAGGGAGCTCATTAGCACAGCCTCAACCCTCAGCTAAACAGCCTTGTTTGCATATTGAAGCAATAGAATGTGAAGGTGTTAAAAAGGAAGAATTGCAGCCGCTACTCCTGACTGACATGTCTATCTGGGCTCTTGTGTTTACAAGAGAATAACGAAGCTGCCCCAAAGCCCCTACTGGGCCTGATTATTATGCAGAGGCTTCTTAGATTATGTATAATTGATATCCATTTTCCCTCCAGCTAACCAATGGCAGCTCTCAGGAGTAATGCTCGCTCTCCTGCATCTTACCAAGCAAGCAAACACTGGAAATTGCTATCTTTTGCTAGGCTTAATAATTTTTAAAGACCAAAAATTGACATTTACATTTTTCAGAAGCACAGATTATTGCACTGTTGGTGGGGTTTTCCTGCTAATAGCAATCAAACAGTGGAGCTACTGTATTTAAGGGTGAGGATAATCTGGGGCTATGTTTGTGTACCATTTCTATATATTTTTGTACACATAAGTTTAATGGACTGTGTATATAATGTGTGTGAATGCCCCAGTTTTTCCATACAATAACAATATGGCAACAAAAAGCAAGGGCAAGTTCTGAAAGCTTACTTTCTGCTGTTTTTTGTGAAAGATTTGCAAGGGGAGTTATGCAGGCAAGGACATTCCTTCAATTACATTTACCGGTCCGCTTTCTTTACTTACAATAGTTATCTTCATCCTTACAATTTAGGCCAAATGTTCAATTCCTAAAATTGACACAGGCATGAAATTAAGTAGTGCAGTGGCTCATTTTTTATTGCTCAGATATTTCTCTCCTCTTCTAAGAGAAAATCCCATTGAAGTCCTTCCTCAAAAATGAAATATTGCATTCAGCCTTTCAATTACAAAGAAGTTAGGAGATATGAGAAAAGGGAGGTTTTTATTTCATTGACCAATTTTTTGGGTTTGGGGTTTTTTTCTGCTTCAGAGCTATTGAAAATATGTTTGTGTGGGAGGATTGGGCACAATAATTTTTAAAGTTTTTCCAATAAAGAGTTGATCTTGAAAATGAAATGCTAATAGCTTGAGATAAACACGCAAGGTCTGTATAACCCTCTCAATGTGCTGCCCTTCAATCCTGACCTTCAGCCTTTTTGCTGTTTTGGTCCTGGATATCTCTTCAGCACAAGCTGTCAGTTGCATGGAGAATTTTTTATCCCTACAAATAGTTTCCAGAATAAGGATGTGTCCAGTCCAATCATTTTCATGTCACCTTTCTCTCTAGAGGTGAAGACCTAGCTCACTAATCCTTTCTGCTACCTAACCTTGGCAGAATTTTAATTTTAATCTGCTCTCTGAGGAGATGCACAAGAAAATGCAAGGAATATTAATACACTGGCTGAACTAGGTTGAATGTGCAAAGGTGAAGTTTCTTTCAGCCACTTGCATATATACCTATTTAAAAGCATAACCATTACAAGTGCACTTAAACCTCCTCTCTGCACAGAGCAAGGAAAAACAGTGGAAAGGAATATTGTGAATTAATTTAACCACTTATACCTTGAGATTTCCTACAAAAATCTACATACTTCTTCCATGCACTGAATATCTGGGCAAAACTAGATCGTAATAAGCAAGGAGCATACAACCTTTACATAGCTGATTTTTGTTCCAGTAACTTTTCAGAAACCAGAGAGCAGTCAAAAAAACTGAACAGCTTGCAGCTGCCCTTACCTTAGCACACCTGCCTTTATGTTACAGAAACATAAATAGACAGAAACCAACTGCAGCAAAAAAAAAATCTGCCAAAAGAAAAGGCAGGAACAGTCCCAACAGGCAATCATTCATATAGTGATCTCCTGACCTGTATTTAACAAAAACTGCACACTAGTTCTAAGAAAGAGTGAAGTCAAATAGTCATTTCAGAGTTGCACCTTTGGCCAGTTGACCATGGAACTGCAGTCTGCACTGTCACACAAGGATTTCAGGCCACATAATTACATTCCAAGCACTGCTAGTCCTGCATTGACCAGGTAAATCTGGTAAGAGATAGATTAGCTCTTTTTTATAATGCAAGCTTCTGCTTTTTACATAAGCCTCTGCAAAGTGGTCACTGCAGTTCTACAGAGAGCTTCCTGGTCACATACGTCTGCCTCTCCACCTCCTTTCAGGTGCTAACTTTCATTAAAAGAAGCTTCAATTAAATATTAATTTATTACTTATTTATTACACGGTGCTTTTCCATGCCATGAACTGCTGAGCTTGCCATACAGATCCTATTTGATCTCTGGGAGGGAAGGAAGAAGGCTGTGTGTCCATGGATGGGAGGGGGCATGATCCGTATTGAGATGCAGCCCACATTATGAAAGACTTAGGTCATATCCAACACGTACAAATCTCAGGAGTGGCTCTATTATAAGGCATGCTTGTATTAGTCACACCCTCAGTAAGATTTTGAGATGCTCCTCAAAAGTATTAGTAGTATTCTGCCATCCCCTTTCCTTGGTAAAAAGCTAGCAGAAAGACATTCTGAGCTTTTCTTTTGGTTTTTCTTTAAAAACACTGATGCAGAAGCCTCGTTGGACCTCCATGAGTGTCCAAAAGAGGACCCAAAGGATGCTTTCCTCCTCTTCACAGATATGGAGCCACCTCACTGCTCTTGGTTTGGGGTCCTTCTGCAGGAAGTGAGCACGTTTGGCCTGATTTGCTCTGCACTTGTAGGACCTATCAGTAGAGACAGGGACTGGCTTTAATAACACAAAATTTGAACTGTTACAGTGATGTAACTCTTTTCCTTCTGTCTTTGGCTCTGTAAAGGAGCCTAAAATAGCCTAAAATAAGGACACAAAGCCACCCTTCCGAAGAGTAGACTCTGTTTCTTTCCCTGAGAAGAGATATAACAAAAAAGGAATCTTTTTCTTTTATAATTGAGAATACTTTCCAAAATCCATTTACCATCATCACAGGCAGAATATTTGTGCTGACTGTCTAAAAAAGATCATAATCAGAAAATATGCCAGGTGATGTACAGACTAGAGTTTGGCCTAATTCTCCATATGATCAATCAACATCAATGAAGAAATATTCAATGTTTGGTCCAGGAAAGCATTTAAGTATTAACTTTTGTATTAAGATTTAAGTTTAAAAGGTTGACTGAAAACCTCATAAGAAGTTTTTCTCTTTCTTTAAATTTGATTTCAGATTACACTGGATATTTCTCATCCCAAATTGGTAATTTCCCAGGTCCAAGACACACAGCCATACATGAAAATCTATATTTTAAATCAGGTAGCACATCTTTTCTATTTATTCTCTGCTTATAATTTTGTTTGATAGTAACAGGGGGCTTTGGAGTCACAGCTTCCGGGTCACCCTGATGGCACATGGCCCACAGATGAAGCCATGCAGGACATGGTTATAGTAAATAATTAAAGGCCCAGGACCCTATATTCCAGAATAAATTTTAGCTTGCCATTCAATATAAGCTCCATTCATTACTGTTCAGTGGAATTGCCATACACACAAACAATAAAAAATTTACTCTTGGTATTAGAATTGTCACCTGCAAGAATGCAAAACCTCTAAAGTGGAGAAAAATAACTGCTGGAATGAATATTTAATGACTTCTTCAAGAAGTTAGTACAGGAAGGGAGGAAAAAAAATTGCCCTTCAAAGAATGCTCTTTTATAAGGTCAGTGAAATTTGTTTTGCAACTCTTCTGAAATAAAACATAAATTCTCTGTTAATTAAATTGGTCCTTTATTTGTTTCTACTCTCAGACACGCTGTGAAACACCTGAAATTTTGTGTATCCTAAATGAAATTTTATGTAAATATTTTTATGTAAATATGGAAATTATTATAATCTCTTTTGTAGTCAAAACTCTTATTGTTCCATATTGTTTCCTACTTCAACAAAGGAATTTAACACAATCCATTTGCACAAGCCAGTGTCCAGGAGCTACCTGGACTCCATTTCCTCTATACCTTGCTGGGCTATAGCTATTGAACACTATCTGAATCTTACTGACTTTAGAGCCTTACAAAAGGGTTTTGCCTCAGAATTTACATAATTTTGTGTACAGGAATCACAAAGAAAATATGAGAAAGTAAAGTAATGCTCTTTGAAGAGATATTAAAAGTACCACTGTGCAAGACAATCAATCACCTTTCCCAACTCAATGAGCTAAAATTTCAAGTTGTAAGAATCTGTTTATATCCAGAAAAACATAGATCCTAAAGTTTTCAAGACAGTATAAAGAACAGTCTCTTATTTATTTTCAAGACTGTTAGTCTTTCTATCTTTCATGTTTATCACTGCATTTCTTTTAATTTCCTGCCAGACCAGCTATATGGATAGAATACCACAGAGACAAAAGAAAACTTCCACAGTCAAGTGCTGCTTGCTTGGGCTGCTTTGTTCCTCAGAAGTCCTTTTTCAGGCAGCACCTCATTGCTGCAACAAATTAATCACCAAAGCCCAGGTCTGGTAATGAAGTGCTATGGATTTGCAAGAGTTTGAAAGGCATTACATCTATTACCTGAAAGAAAAATGAGGTGAGTGCTCAGCCTGGGAAAATTAGCACAGCAGCTCTGTCAGAGGCCAGTCATCCTCTGGAGCTGTTATTAGTGAAGTTAGCAAAGTCTCAAAACCCTGTGGTTCATTTTTGGCCTGTGCCAAAGAGTCATGTCTACACTTGAAATCTAGAACTGCATGGATCTTCGGTTGCCATTTACTACAGGTTTGGTGAAACAAACTATTCTCAAATACTGACACCAGCCTGATCTTTGTTAGTACTCACAGAGGCTGAGATTCAAACACAGGCTACTCATTACTCTATTTTCATCCTTTCCCTTCCGAAGCTTGTCATAACTTTTATCATGTTCTGAAGGAACAATTGTGATGTTTATCGCATCGTTCAAGTTGCCAAATTAATTACATTCTATCTCAAAAGGTTTTTGCATTTTGCCGCTGTAAAATAAGACAACACTTTTGGGAGATAGGATGGACAGATGTCTTTGGCTTTAAGCTAAAACAAGCAGAGGGGGAATCACATAAATGTATAAATATGGCATTTCCTGAGTCCCACTGGAACACCCTGCAGAAACATTCAGCATATGTCTCCTGTGACACTCGAGACTCAATCCAAGACTGCTATAGCAATCAGTCTCTTAATGCTCCACGGAGAGACTTGCTCTGCTCAAGCTCCACAACTCTCTGGAGAAGAGGAGTCAGCAACTCCTCTGCAAAGTGCTGTTGGTCCAAACTCCTCCTCATGAAGATGGGTCAAGTGCAAGAAATCATGCACCACCAAACAGACCAGCTCACTTCTGGCAGAATGGATACTTTGAGACTGAGACGGAGCTTGGCCCTACCAGAGGAGCTCAGTCATGACAATTTTGCTCTGAATCCCTGAAGTTACTCTATTTTTATTTCAATTAAAATTACTGCAGCAGAAAGCAGAATCAATGCCAAGTAGATTGTATTGCTGACACAGCAATGGGGAGCTCAATAGCAAAAATGCATCCCCTACCCTTTTATTGGAAATTTATCTCCCAGCAATAAAGAAGAGAGAAATGAAGAGTATTTGGTGTGGTTTCCAATTAAAGCATTACCAAGCATGTCAAGTCCTGAACATAGAGTGCATAAACACGTTAATCTCTGCCTCTCAGCTTTTTCTAAATCAAGACATTCTCCTATCTCTCCAGGCATTGCATTTTATTTAGTTTCAGGACAGTAGAATTTCCTAGAGTTCATGGCCTTTTCCAGGATCATAATATGAGCCATTAAGCAAAACCTATCCATTCCAGATTTTGTATTTAAAAATAAATTCTAGCAATATCAGAACCATGTCTCTGCATTATTCCAGGATATTATTTAACAAATTTTTGCAGAGTAAGGAAGTTTCTTTTGGTTTCCCCTACATTTCAGATACCTATAAATATACATACAAGGAAAGCATGGAATATAAACATTTTTGTAGTGAAGCATACATGGGAATTCATCTCATCCACTTAAAAACACTGACTCTCAAATTAAGGTAGTTCAAAAGAAAGCACATGTCATCCTATCATAGGTGTCTAAGGCAAGTGTAATGAAGCTGGGTTGGTTCAGACTAGATGTCTAACATTGAGATGCCTGAAATTAGAGAAGATGAAGACCCACTGCTGTGTGGCAGACCATGACAAAGGATTTGGAAGGATGGGATGGACTGGATGTGGAAGGACTGGGACCACCTGTATGAACTAACTCGCGTTACAAACTTTGTAAGATATATAATATTTCCTGTTATTCTTTGAGAATTAGGTTCCCTGACCACAGGTAACAAAAGAGATTTGTAAGAAAAGAATACATTGTCATTCACTTAGTGAAGTAATTTATTTGAGGGATCATGTACAACACTTCAGTGTGCAAATTCCTTATCCTGTGACAAATAAGCTACCCTATGAAATTTAGAAATTAATATTTATCTATGTCTAAAGCACAAGACAATTTGTAGATGTGCAAGGCAGCAGCAAACTTCCAGTAATAGACTGATCCCATACTCCACACATGAGAACTTTTCTTAACCAAAATTACTTCTGCATATCACACCCTTATCCAACCTCACCCTCCTGACCTTACCAGTGTCTCTCTTATAGGATTTATATTTGTGTGTTACATAAGAAATCTATAGATTTTTTATAATAAGAAGGTTGAGGGTGACTTTTCCCAAGACTTTTAGATCCTGATATTGAGAGAAATAGACATAATGACTAAACAAGTAGGACAGCTGCTTAAAAAAAAAAAAAAACAGCTGTCCATTTTTTACATTTATTCTCAGAAAATTTTACATATTTTTAAAACACAAGTTTCACCAGAAGAAGGTATGTGGGGACATGAAGATGTCAGACTCTCTTCTAGGAAGCAAGAATCTGGGCATGGCCAATAATCTATCAGTTGTGGAAAACCCTACACCATGAGAGCTAATAAGTAGTCTAAATAAAGAAATTAGTATAGATAGTGTCTCCCCTGAATTCAAGGTAACAAAACACCTTTATGTAGGCAAAAATCCTTTTAACCATCAGTCATCAGTTAATTCATAGTTGCCATAGCAGAAAGCAACTGAAGTATTTCAAAGAGTGTCATTTCAGAATTGCTGCCAGAAATTGGAGATGAAGGCTTATCAGCATGGAAAACACAAATCTGGCACAGACCTCATGTAAACTAACAGTAGCAAGTGAGAGGCTGAAGTTCAAATGCCCTTTTTTGTTCCATTCCAACCTGCTTTGATATTGTAATTTCTATGTTTGAATCAGTGGAACACAGTAGCTGGTCCCTTGCCTTAGTCTGTGTTTGTCTGGCATCTTCCAAAATGCAGCCTGACCTGTGGTTCCACTTTCCAGGCATTACAATATAAATGTATAAACAGTAAACATAATCATTCATTGAGCTGATATTCTTCCTATTTAATCTCTCTTACTAAAAAAAATTCTATACCTGCTAGCTAGGAACTTCATTAGAAATACAAAATCTATGAGGAAGACCAAATAGTAACATGAATAAACAAATACTTCCATTAATATCTTACTTAATAAAAAGAATATTCAACAACCAGCTCCAATAGGAAGTTTCTGTCGCTTGCAACACAAAAAATCAGAAACATCTTCTTCATGCTAAAAGTCAGTTAGAGAAGTTGTGATAGTGAAATTAGGATGGTCTACAGACAAAAGCATAACAAATTGTGTAGGGGAAGATGATGTTCTGTCATGGTATTGATTTTTTTAATAAGAGAAACAGAGATTAATTTTCCTGCACACAAACTTCAGAATGCAGTGTTATTCTTTGTAGTTACATATCATATTGTATCATCACCTTCTGTTCTTCTTAGTCACTTCCACAGGGCATAAATATTTATTCCATTGACCATTCCAACTTCCTAGAGTGAATGCCATCTACCATATAAAAAATAATTTTGTTTATAGACTAGGCTTTGTTTCTACCAGCACAAAGTCTTTTTATATCTCTATTACTGTAGATATGTCATTTTTCTGTACTGCTGTTGCCTAATGAAACCTTCCCCAAAATCGTGCCGTGCACTCGAAAACCACAGTGGGAAGCATTCTTACATTAAAAGCTTTGTTACCTAAATAAAGAAAACAAGAGGAGAATGAAAAAGAGGGCATGTTACAGCTGGGGAACTGAGACACAGAGTGATTTGCTCAAAAGTATTTTCCAAAGACATACAATAAGTCAGTGGCAAAAAGGTCTGATTCCTTATTCCCTATTCAGTCTCAAACTTTCCTTTCTTTTATTATTTCCTCTTCTACATGATATTACTTACCCATACACATGAGCAAGATAACTATCACAACTATTATGCTCTGCTATTCTATAGCACTAAGAATGAATAAAAATGCAGGCTGTGGAGTGCATCAGTTTTGTACTGTGCTTTTGAGTGTCACAGATCTCCACCCATAACTGCTCTGCATCACTGTTTCCATAGTAACAAGATAACATGAGAGGCTTTGGTGTCTCTGAAAGAGTCCAAACTCAAGATGAGAATATCATATTGGACTTTGTAAATGAATTCTGATTTGTGCCTTTCATGCAAAATATATCTCTGAATGATGTACCCACTTGAATAGTGAAAGTTATTCAATTTGATGATAGTAAAATTATAGATTGAAGAGAAAACAGGTTTTAATGTGAAACAAGGAGCTGAAAATGCTTTTCCTTTTAGATAACAGCAGCTATGAGGCAACAGGTTCCCATGCCAAATTAAAAATGTTTATAGTAAATTGACAGGAAGGAATTATATTATGGTACTGGCATATAAGGACCAGAAAAAGACTATAGAGAATTTTTAATACAGACTAGTCCTCCAAAATATAACTGATGGCTGAGGAAAAAGTGTGATGTGAGACCACTACATAGTACAGATGTAATGGTAGAAACCCAGGTGTCTGCACATCCCAGCAGCTGAGATCTGGGAGGTGACAGACAGAGAAGTAAAAGAGCCCAGTGAGAGGACAGCAAGCTACAGTGGAGCTGAGAAAAAGCAGCAGGTACAATGGAAAAAGGATCTGATTTGTGTAATGTGGTCAAAAAACTACTGGGAATGTGTACATGGAGGCTGTAGGACAGAAGAGAGGCAATGGTGCTGCAAAGATAAGTAAGAGAAAAATCACATACAAGTTGTAGACAAATAATACACATTGAGTTCCAGGAACCATTTCTACCACTCCTAAAAGTTTGACCTGGGGTACAGCAGTACCAACAAACCTCTTCCCACTGCTGAGCTCCAAAACCCACTGCATAAGCTCACTTCCTGATCTTATTTTTGGAATATTTTTCAGGATATTTTCAGTTGTTTCATAGAATAGTTTGAAGAGCAAAGTACAGGGAGGTTGTAAAACATGGGAAATTTTCTGACGGGCTCCCTGTGTGGCAGGAGTGTAATTGAAATACTGTAATATGATACATTCTTTTAATTCAATTCCTTTTTTCATATATTCTGGCTGTTTGTATTTTTTGTCTACTTTTTGATGTCTAAAAGTTAAATTGATTCAAAAATACTACGGAGTTGGAAGAACTTCCCTCTGACTTGCAGAGATGTGCATGGCTGGGCTTGCATTCTCCTGCCATAAGTCTCTCTATTAATGGTTGCAACCTCAAGGGGCTGACAGCATTTCTCCATTTGATCAATAGCCTGAGCAGTTGCTACGTGCCCTGGTGTCTACAATGGAAGGGGCCTGGCAGTGCTACCTCTCTCAAAAAAAGCAATAAGAAAAAGTCACTTCTTTCCCCAGCATTCCTGCATGGCAGCTCTTCATTCTGCTGAATGTCACTAAATGCCGCGCTGGAGCCACAGCAGTGCTGTGCTGGTGAGGTCAGCAGCCATGGGAGAGCACCAAGGGAGGGCTTGCATCAGTCAGGACACAGCCAATCCAGAAGAATTTAAATTACCTCCACTAAAACACTGGCCAACCCTCACTGCAAGTCTTCAGTTAAATGCTCTTTTCTTCTCTCAAAACTTTGCTTCACATCATTTGTGAGAGGAACACAGGGGAACCTTTGTAAAATCATGAGAGCATATGAAAGTATGAAAGATAGCTGTATAGTCTACTGTGCAACAGTTTTCCACATAAAATAATTCATTCTCCTATTCCTGTTCCATTCAGGCTGATGGGGACTCAGGTGGCTCTAATGAGACAAGAATGAGCAAAAGGCAGACACACAGACTGTGAACTGAGTTTCAGCAATGTTTCTCAGGGGCTGGTTATGCTCCTGAGTTTTAAACAGCACTCACTTATTGAAGGATGGTAACTGAAGGGAAGGTGAGCTTAAACATGTATTTATATGTGAACAAAAGTGAGATTTGCACCAAGGCAAACAGTGATCTCACTCCTCTCCCAGTGAACCAGTCCTCTGACCTGCCCTGTCAAGGCTTTTCTTCTTCCCTCCCTGACAGCTCCGAGCATCCTTTTCATCCAGAGGTCTCTGCCATTTCAGATCACCTGCTCTACAGCTGACTTTTGCTCCAGCCCTGCTCAGGTTTCTAGGGAGTTCAGAAATGACCTTATGTTTTACAGAATTCATTCCACCTTTCAAACACAGTAAGGAATTTCAGAACCTATTGTATGCTGTGCCTGTCCATAATATGGCACACCACAAAACTTCCTGCCCTACCTGCAGATTATACAGCTGAAATGTATTTAACCTGCAGCACATGCTAGAGCAAGAAACAGTTAGAACTTTGCCTCATAGTAGGAACATGAGAAATATGAAAATCTGGTAAATTGTTGAGGAACAAATCTTTCAGTAGAAAAGTGACATTATAGTAATGCTGATAAATTGACTATCACAGGAGTTAGGATCTGCTATGGAACTCTTCACCCTTTACAAGTTCTTGCAATGGAATTTGCTAGAAGATACAGTCTGAAGCTGTGCCAAGGGAAATATAGGTTGGACATTAGGAAAAAGTTTTTTATAGAAAGAGTGATATAAAGTACTGGAACTGCCTGCCCAGGGAGGTGGTGGAGTCACAATCTCTGGATGTGTTTAAAAAAAGACTGGATGTGGCACTTGGTGCCATGGTTTAGTTGAGGTGTTGGAATATGGGTTGGACTCAATGATCTTGAAAGTCTCTTCCAACCTTGTGATTCTGTGATGCCAACAGGACTCCAGTCTCTAACCCTATGCTTGATTTATTCCCACAACAACAAACTGTAAGGATATTCTTTAAAAGGAGATTACTCAGATTTGCTGGGTGAAATAAGTAAAGGAAAACCATTGGAAGCTGTTTCACTCCTTCATGGGGAGAGTTTGAAGGTGGTGCCTTTTTGGTGTGTTTTGTTTTACTGAGGGGTTTTTTTTTTACAGTCCTTATTTGCAAGTCAGCAAGTCTCAGTGACTGCCTGCATTACATTGACCCTACCTCACTTGGTCTTCAAACAATTATTCTTCTGTTCATCACTTCTAAATGTTAGTTTTGAATCTGATCCTCGTTGTAGATCATAGACTGCACAACTCCCAACTCCCTGCTTCCTTATTACCTGTGTTCATCATTTTCTTCCCAAATGCTCCAGAAGCAGGCAGGATGACAAAAAGTTGCTTTTCTTTTTGCTATTACAGTACACAGAACGTGCACAAAAAACTGAAACAAACAAATCAAGTGGATGTATCAGAGTCCCTGGTATGGAACAAAATAATGTATTTCTTTCACCAGGGTTCCCACCTGTGACCTGACATTGTCTATGAACCTGGATGCAGTTTGTATTGATAGATGTCTGCAATGCAGTGGTGTGGGATGGATACCAAAAGGTTTTGTTAATAACGAGCTAGAAGGAAACAGGAATTTAAGGGTGACATTAATTTTAAAAAGTTGAAATGCTTGGTTTAGGCTGAGATGTACAAAACCTTACTTTTAAGGGTTAAATCTTTGGGGCTTTGGGAGCTATTTAGGAGCACAACATTAATTTGATTTCTCCAAAGCAATCCAGACATAAGTGGATCAAAACTGGAAAATATATGGCAGATATTTACTTCCAGAAGACTTACAAAACTGGGGGATTAGTTCCTTCTGTTGATTGTGGCAGGGTTGTATTTATTGCCCAAGTGGATTAAGATACAGACCGCTGTAAGGAATAACACCATGTGATGAAAAATAACATCACTAAGTGAAAAATGCACCAGAAAACACATTGAGAGAATGGGAGAAGTATTTTATAACATATTTTAAACCCTGCCAGTTATGGAAAACAAAATACTTATAATCTCTATATGCTTTATGGAGGTTTTTTTTTCCTTCAATAGTATCACATCTCTTATAGTCATAACAAGCAAAAAACACACAGGTAAAAGCAACTACAAATTTAACACAGATCTTTTTCTTTAATCTCGCTGAAACTGCAGGCTGTTGCAGTAACAGGACAGGTGAGAACTTCCCATTCACTAAGGACTCTGTAGCCTCGTGGAAGTAATCCTCTGACAAAATAAAAATAATATCTTATTACAATTATGCTAACCCTCAGGTTACAGAAGAAGCCAAAGGCTCATTTCCCTGCAAGTCTACTGGACGTTAGTATTATTTATCTTAAGAGTGGATTCTTTGGATAAGAAGGGCAGGGAAACTTTGTTATTGGTTTTCTTGGAAGTCTTGCATGTTATATTTCATAAACCTCTGTAGCTCTCTTGGTAATGTCTGGGATCTTCCAACTCATTCTGTACCACACAGAAAGGTTTCATAGGCTTGAAGATGTTAATATAATATCATATTAAACTGAAAATTGAGACATATAAAAATATACAGAGACTCATCCTCTATTCCTGGTCTTCTTGTCTAAAAGTATCAACTTCAAAAAACTTTAATTTCAGAGAAAGTCTCAAGCATGGTCTGATTGCTTCTCTGTTAGTTAGGAAATTTAGACTTACACTTCAACCAGGAAAAGTAACATTATATATCCTCCACGGGTTGTATATTGCCAGTTACCCTGGAGGACTAGGAACCCAGTCTTTTTCCCTATAAAAGCCTCTTATGGTTGTTTTGCTAAAAGCAGAGTTTCTCTTCAGGTATTACAAACTAATTGCTTCAATAGCTCTTCAGCTCAGCCCCAGTTCCTGCAGACTCAGTTTTCCTTAATGCCCACTACATTCCTGGATTTCCTGTGTCCTTTCTGAAGACTGATCTGCACAATATTGGTAGGTGCAGTCTGTGCTAGCTCCTCTTCCTGCCCCAGGAACCTGCTGTGATGTGACTCAGTTTTCATCACAGTGTGTAGGGATGAACAGAGGGTTGCAAAGAGCACATGGAGTGCTTATGGAAAGAGTACAGAAAAGATATAGTACTGGACTAATACTTTGTGATGTGCCTGCAGCATTTTCCAACCAAAGGTTTAGAGAATTCCCTTACTAAAAACTGAATTAGGCCAATTATATCTAGTAGCTACATATATATATATTTATGTATCTCTGTGTGTGTGCATGTCCACGTGTGCACACATGTATATGCATAAAAACCTCAAAATCCACTCATATTTTTGTCTCCATAACACTTTGTATTAAAAAGTTCCAGGTATTGTTTTGCCGGCTTCTTGCTACATGGTAATTTTCAGCTCTTGTACTGCAAAAACAAAGAGGTAGAAAATTATTCTCCATAACCCTTCTCTGATTGTGATTTTCTAGTCCTCTCTTGTATTCCTACTGTTTTTATTTCAATGTCTCTTATCCGAAATAAAATGTCTTAATTCATTTATTAAATGTTCACACAGAGATCTGTTTCACATTTATTGTCATACTTCTTGCTCTTCTGCCTAAATATTCTTGCTGGTTTATACGTCTTTGTCAGGGGGATATAAAACTTTTGGCAGTGTTTAATACGCAAGTTCCCCCCTGATTTACAAAAAACCCCCATACATCTGTGTTCTGATTTCTGGTCTCTGCCTCCTTCCTGACAGCATGAAATCATCCCAAAACCAGCATGCTGAGGAGGATCTGCTCAGGGCTACCTGGTAGGAAACACTCAGAGCAAGGACATGCAACCACTAAATCCCGCCCTTCTCTGGGATTTCACAAGCTCCAGATCATGAGTAAAAAAAACTCCTCATGAGGAGCACTCCATGGCATCATATATAAAATACTGTATTGTATACAGAGCACTCACTGGATCTGGGAGCACTCTGGTCCAATTTCTCCCTTTCTGCTGTTGATTCCAAGCCATCCTTCCCAGCTCCACAGGAGCACCCACAAAGGTGAACCTACAGGTGCATCTCCTCCCAAGTGACACCTGGATGGTGGGAAAAGCATCCAGCCCTCCTCAGTGAGTCCAGAGGGTATTTTGTAAGTTTTTTAAAGTTTTAAAGGATGAAATAGAAAGTGTCTAGAGGAGAAGCAGGGCACTCTTCAAAAGAAAGAAACCTAGATTTACATCCACACAATTTAGGAACTAAACTGAGGTTTTCTGCATGCTGTTCAAAAGCTCCAACTCGTGAGCGGCTATACAAAGTGAAAAGAGGGTTTAAATTTTCCAGTTTTGTTAAAAGAGGGGGGGCATCAGAAGTTATTTACTCTTAAATTCCCAATGTAAAAGCTTCATTTTTGTAAATTTGTATGAATAAACATGGACAATTGTACATTATGCAGTGAGACTCTTTCAAGAACAGAAAAACAAGACATTCTTTCCTATTTTTCCTGGCGTACACAGGCTCCAAAATTCAGTTCTAACCCAGTATAGCAGAACAAAAGTAGCGAAGTTTTGGCCAGCAAGTTGCAGAATCTAGCAACAGGGAAAGACAGGAATTTTTTTTTGCCTTTCTTTTTCCCTTGCTTTGTTGGTAATTTTTTCCTCTAGATATTGGAAATGAACAGAGCAAAAGGAAAGGTGGGCTTGAATTCAGAAGAACTGAAGCTTTGATCTTAAATAAGTTAAAAGTCAGAGCACAGAGAGTACACATATCACTAGGTCAGGGGAAGTGATGTCACACTCATAATGAGCAACAACAATGCTTCTGAAAAAAATAACTTAAAAAAATGCCCCCAGATATTACATCAAGGGGTATGTTTGCATGTTAACTGCCTCGGAGCAATCTTTTATATTAAACTACTTTATGTGCAAGACTTCCAGATCGTTTACAGGACAAGTGCTTAGGAAAGTAGGGGCTTTCCAAGCGCCTGAAAAGATTGTCTGACTGATTGTCTGTCTACAGGTTTTCTTTTAAAGCTATTTTAAGTGTATGATCCCATCCCAGCTATTTAACTCAGGAACCTGCCAATCACACACTGCCTAATTGAACTCTCGGATACTGTAGGATTGCAAGCCACAAAGCATATGAACAAAAATGTGAAGAAAGGGTTTTCTGCTGTTATTTCATTCTTCAAACCCAATTTGAAAAGGTCAAACTTCAGATTGCACAGGCCCGTTGAGACTCAGGGACTAAACTGGGACAATCAAAAAAAAAATAAAAAGCTAATTTTTTCTTCCATTTTTGAAAAGCAAGAGGAGGTCTTTAATACTAGTTACTTGCTGGGGCTGATAGCAAGGTCTTAGGGTGGGGAAAGGACAATGAAAACTGAAAAAGGGAGACATGAGTCAGTTTTTCTACTGCTGAGCTGCTAAATGATGACTGACTGATTGTATGACATCCCCTTCAGAGACACTTGCAATCTTGCTTTGCCTTGTTTGATTTTTTTTTCTTCAAAGAGAAAATATGGGAAAACAAACATAATTAGGGTCTAAATAAGGGAAAATATTTCTGGAATACATTCTACAAAAGGCTAGAAATAAACTGTATTTCACAACGGTTGGACTGTGGTTCTGAGCCAAAGCCCCCTGAGGTTAAGTGAAAACCTCCTTGATTTCAACATGTCAGAACCTAAACCTCAGTGTTTTACGGAAATGAGAGTGGCAGTATTTATCTTGGCATGTATTAAACAAATTTAACCCACTTATTTAATCAGCATACAAATGTGTTATCATTGTTTCCTTGTTTATTGATTGACTGCATAAATGTGCATGATCTCAACTGGCATAAAACCTTAGGACTCCACCAATTGCAGTGGAGTAATGAGAGTTAATGTCAGCAGAGAGATCTGAACAATAAGAAAATGGGACTTTACACAGTCATGGCCATCCATGCTCTTACATGAAATATGACTCAGTGAGCTCATAATATTGGCTGAAGGGGAGTTGCTCTAAGGAAGGAAAAGCATCTGACCACATATGCTCATGCAGCGGGTGGTTTGCAATTGTGATCACCCCCAAATGGTGTCAGCAGTATGTCTTTGATAGGGGCGAGTCTTACTTCTATAACCTCATTTGTAGAATTTATTCCATCCTGTGAGCATTAGTGACTGTCAGGGTGCACACTTTACATAGCTGTCTGCTGGATGTTTTACTTCTAGTGATTTTTTTTTTTTTCACCTGAGGCACTTCAGTCATGTAACTTCAGCAATCAATTTTGGCCCAAAGCAGCACAGGCCTCAGTCACAGAAAAGCAAGTATTTGCATGCAAGCTTGCTATTAAAGCACCAGGGAGAAAGAGTGAGTACACAAAAGCTTAAGAAGTTGGAATCTGAGTTGAATCATCACACAGTCAGCTAAATTACTAGCCCTGCAATTAGCCTTTTTGGAGGTCTCTTAATTGTTAATCCCTTTGCTGGTTATAATTGCTTTATTGAATCTAAATTAATCCAATTTTTTTAAGAAATAATCATGCAATTCTAATAGCTACATAAAATTAAAAATATGGAAACTACTTTGAGAACTAATTTAGATGAGGCTCTATTGAAAAAATTAGTCTTGGGAATGATATTTTTTGCAGGTTTTTTTGCTGGAACATTGAGTTGTAAGGATGAGAGGGGTTAATATTTCACTTACACTGTGTATGCAAAGCAGTTGTATTTAAAAATTCACGAGACTGGGAGTATCCACTGCATATGGAGAGTGAGTCAGTGCCAAATCAGAACTGGATCCATGCCAAGGAAAGAGAGCCAGGGGTTAGACATCTGTAAAGTGTTGGATGGGATGAAGGCAAAGGTAAAACACTTTGGTTCATTACACACCTAGGCTATTTCCTAGCCACTCATGTAAATCAAATTTTCTAGACCAAAACTACCCTATTTAAAGATGGACATTTGCATACTTTTCAGTACACTGAAATTTTATTTGGTCCCATAAGGACTGATTTAACCTGAACATATACCACTGAAATACCCAAGGTCTTATCTGACCCAGTCTGGGATAGAGAAAAAAAATATATCTTCCAGGTGTCTGGAACTTCCAACACTACCAGGAATTACCTCATTATCCCACAGCACTATTCTTTATCCCTCATCAGATAAAGAGTATGGGGGGAAGGACATGGAAACATGAGAAGAACAGATAAAAGGAAACTAGGGAGAAGAAAAACGTGTTGAGTCTTAATTGAGCTTGGAGAGGAAGCAGGAGGAGAAAAAGATAGTTGGCTGGTTTATGTTTTTTTCTCTTTAGTGATCTATGTTTGCAGTAGATTGAAATGTTCTCTTGTTCCTAATATATATTTTATGCTTTGTTTATCAAGTGTGAAGTCAAGGATGAACAAGTTTAAGTTATGGGCAAAGTATGACTCTTCTTTAGAGCCAATGTCATGAGGAATTATACTGTAAAGCCCAGTGAGCATGTTAATATTTTCCAAGCAGTTACACATCGTTCTACCCTGAGCCTCAGCTCAAGGAATACATTGGTTTAGTGTGTTACAATAAACATTTAAATGTATTAAACTTTATATAATCCTTAATATGCTTAACGTGGAATTTTGATGCCCAGTGTTTCACCAAGAAATCATCACTGACTGAGCACAAGAAAAGAAATTGAGGCTAAATTTGGAAAGATAAAGGGGAAAGGAAGATCAGAGCCAGATACACAAACCAATGGAAATAAAATCTTCTTTCTCTTTCTCCATTCACATATAAAAGTAGGGAAAGATGGCCAGGTTTGGAGAGATAGCAGGAGAGAACCAGCACAATGAACAGAGATCACTGGTAACATGCCTCCAAGATTTCATAAATGATCATAACTATTGAACCAGACTTTGCACTCTGATTCCTGTTTGTGGACTATTTCACTGGTTTTAAGAGAATTTATATGGATTCTATGTTTACATGCACATTCAAAATTCCATTCATATGTACAGATATGTGTCATCTTTTATAAAAGCTACTCTGTGGATAGCTGAGGTTCCAACAGGCTCCCACAGTATGTGTGAGTATTTAGAATACCATCACATTTAGCCCTGATAAAAATGAAATGAGGGTTTGAAACTAGCCCAATATACCTATGTGTCCAGTTTGCCCTTTGAAAGCAAGCATGTAATAAAATGCTATCTTTAAAACACAGCTCTCTATCTCTCACACACAGCTGAAGAACAGCCATTTCAGCAATGAAGCTTGACAGCTGCTCGAAAGATTTCTGTGTCTCTACACACTGTTCTCTTCACTTGGTTACGATGCCATCAGCAACTCTGTGCCTATGGAAGTTTTAACTAAACATATTTCAACATGTGCACAGAGGAGGATTTTACAACACACAGCTATAAAATGATCCATTGTTATTACATGGGGGTTTTTTTCCCCATGATCAAAAAATTTCATAATTCTATAGACAAAAAAAATCTGTGCCATCTGGAGGTATGTCTCAAAATCCACATATGTATTTTATGCTTTATATTATAGACATTGAGGCAAAATTTTTTATTCCTTCTTCATGTTTCATACAGAAGTGAAAGAAAACCAAAAACAACCTATGGAATCAATAAGTTGCCTGTAGACAACCTAGCAATATTTTTCTCTATTGTTTTAGTATTACTTTCCAGGGAACCAAAATTAAATGTATTAAAAGAGAAACCATCAGCATTTTTCTTATTTTTATTACAAAATACCAGCCTTCATGTTTCATTTGCTTTTTTAAACTGCAAGCACTTCTTGCTTTCTTACCTTTTGCTTTAGTTGAGGAGATCATCCTACTCTAGGTACTGCAGTATCTGTACAATGCCAGTGATCTCTGTCTAGAGGACACACACAGTGTGTTCTAGAACACCAACCTGGCCTAATCATGCATTCCTCAATGATTCAGTATCCAGGAAAGACACACAAAAAGATGCATAATCAAATTAACTATGGAAGCAGCACAAATTACTGAATATCAGTATAAAAGGATAGCAGAAACTCATAGCAGAAATACTTCTATGAGCTCAGGAGCATGTCTGTGACAGAATTTGAAAGGGAAAAATAAATCATGAAAAGAAGACACTTTAAAGCACTTTATTAAGAGAAACAAAGGTAATAGTTAACAACAAAATAGTTAATTACTAGCAAATAGGCTAAAGTGTTGACTCAGACAGGGTTACAGGAGTGCAGCTATATCTTTTATTAAACTGTCTAATTCAGTGTTAAAAACCACAAAGTCTTCAGGAACACAAACTCCATTACAGAGGCAGATGCTTGTCCGTTTTCCAACTGTATCAATTGGGTTAATGGGAGAGATTGTTTTTTCTCCACTACTGGTCCTTGCTTATACTCTTAGGCTATCATACCTACAGCATTATCAATGATCTTTTTCCTTTAGCCTTTGCTTCAAAGATCAGTTTTAATGTGATAGCCAACTCAATTAAAATCATAAATAGAAGAGTGAAAATCAGGCTAAAAACTAAAGAAAAAAACCCAATAGACTCTACACAGATAATGTAGTTATTTTCAAGTTGGTTGGGTCGGTTGCAATTCAGTTCTGAGAACACTGAAAAAAATTTATTAGCCATTAGCAATTGTCTTTAGAAACTTGAGGAACACAGATTCCAGAATTCTAGAAAGGCCAAACACTTAATTTTAAAATGTTATGCTTTAAAGGATAAGAGATCTCAACTTAAAATGTTATACTTTAACGGATAAGAGAGCTTAACTTCAATTACCAGAAAAATATCAAAACAAATAATGAAAAGGTCTATTTGTAAGAATCTTGAATATAAATAGGATACAAGAGACAAATTAATTTCTAATAAATATATAATGTAAGAGCAAATTTATTTCCCTCTACAGTAGATAACAAGCTTTTTGGACAGAAGAGACAAAACACTGTTATAAATCTGGATTTTGGCTTTTGACATCTCACAGGACATTTGTATAGACAAGCAGATTTGAGGTAAGCAGTTATTTGGGAAATCCCATTCACAGAATTAGTTACCAATAGTTATTAGTCATTCATTTTTAAATGAGCAAGATGCATCAGGTCAGGTTCTGCAAGAATCTGCATGACATGTTTACTATTGAACTGGTAGATGATTAAGATGCTTTTTGCATTTAAAAATTACACTAGGCTAAAAAGACTTCAAACCCATCAGACTGCAGAATGCACATTTTAAATTATCTTGGTGCACAGCAGAAATCTGAATGCAGCTAAGCAATTAAGTGAATTCACATGTACCTATACAAGTAAAATCACATGCACAAATATAAAAAGGAGAATGACTAACTAAACACAGTGCAGAAAATAATCTGGCAATTAGAATGGATCACAAAGAAGCAATACAATTGTACAATTGCCTAAGAAGCAATCATGCTGTGTTAGATAAAAGTAGTACATTTTATGTTAAATACACAAAATGTTCCTTCCTTTCTACTCAGAGCTGGCAATTCTTTACCTGGGTCTCTGTGACCACGGCAGGTTATCACATGTCAATACATGAACCAGCTGGAGAAAGTCCCAGAACCTGAAATAAGAATGAATTTTAAAAACTCTTCTAGCATAAGACTTTGCAAGAAAGAACTGAGCTTGCAAGGTTTAATCCAGGAGGGGAAAGACTAAGAGGAGGTTGGATAGCAGTTCTCAAATTTTCAGAAAAACTTTTTGTGAAAGCAGGCAATGAACTGTTTTGGATAATCTCTGAAAAACAGGAAAGATTGCAATAAGGGAGAATTAGGTTAGAGGTGAGAGAAGTAATACAGTGTGAAAGGCCAACTAAGCAATGAGTAATAGACCTACAGAGCTTTTTCCTGATTGCTAGAAATTTTAAGGAGGAGCAAACCAAGCAACGGTGAGGACTGGTTTTCTGTATCATTCCTCTTTTGGAGCACACTTTTGATTTAATTAATCTCATAAATAATGCACAAAAAGTATTATTATCAAACAGTATGCAACTTTCTAGCCTTGCTCTATTGGATAGACTGTGGTGTTAAATATATATCTCTATTAAGAGCATTATAATGTAAGCTGAATATGAAAAATAAAAGTAAAATGAATGCCTTAAACAAGGAATCAAAATCTCCTTGACTAGGCAGCATGCTAATGACTACAGCAGATTAATTGAAACTGGAGTTATACAGGTTTCTCACTGATTTTTCACAGTAGACCACTGCTTTCCATTCAAATATTTAATTGATGCAGAAAGATTAAAGTTTAGTCATTAATTACACCCACAAAATTGAATGCCTTTGTGAGTAGTTCATATTGCATTGACTTCTAATGTTACTGCATGCTCAACAGCTGTCTATTTCTTCATGTTAAAAAGTAAATAAAATAAAATCACCTTCTCTATCCTGTAGTCCATTATTTCAGAAATATAAATTCTTATCTCTTTCTTTCCCATTCTGAACTTTTCAGTAGGTCATTAGTTATGTAACACTCTGGATGATATTTACATCATACAAGCATGATTATCAACTAACCTAAAGGTTTGATATATGCATCAGTATACCATACAGAGGCAAATCCTTTAAGCAGTCTGGATGGCATTCCTCTACATTTCTCAGACAGATGAAATAATGAAAATTACACCTTGGGCCATTAAGAGGGAAAGTGGTTCCCATCCTGTCTGACATTACTGGATTCAAATATTCTCTACTTTGTTGTAGCCTCCAAGCCTTTGTCCCTTCTTACCTTAATATTTCTGAGAGAAATAACATATGAATGTTTAATTAAGCCTGTGATATGTTCCATTTCCAGCTCTTTATAGTGCTTTAATAGCACACGTGAACTGTTAAACAGACTTCTCCATCTGGGTGGAAAAATACCACTGAAGCCAAGAGAAATTCTGCACACAAAGCTGGAGAGCACCAAGTGCAAGAATGGTGAGCAGGCAGTGTGCTGAGCTTACCTTCACTAGATCTGAAACTCCTTCTCTTTCATAAAACCCATTTCCTAGTGTCCTTAAAAAATAACAGGGAATGGCTAAGAGCAGCTGCTGCTAAAAGTAGCAAATGTCCCTGTTGCTGTGCACTCAAAAAACTCACAAGTTTTGGCACAACTTTACTCAAAATGGTAAATATATACTAGAAATAGTGTTCTCAAGATCACACTTGCCAGTATGGATCCTTGTACATAGAACAAATCTATGTTTGTACATATTTTCTAATAAAAGTGACCTACTAGGAACTCCTTATAAAATAAAGCCCTATGAAAAAAAGATTATTTCAGAAATTTTATTTACTTCATCAGCAGAATTTTTCAAAAATCATTGTCATCAAAAATAGTATTCAAGAGAGGTTTTAAAGTTCTTTTTAAGAACAAATACACATACTTCTGATAGGAATGAGAAAGCTTATGGTGGGGTACACAAAATCACAATCCACTGCTGCTCTGATCATTATTCCCAATTCCCAATTATTGGACTACATGCCAAAGCAGCTAAGATGACAAAGTCCAGGAATAATTGTGTTGGAGCTTTAGAGCTGCCTCTGGATCTGTCACACTGTTGGACTGTCTCTTTGTGGCTCATCTTCCTCATCCTCCAGAAGGCTGTTTCCTTTCCTTTTGACATTTTTTCCCTTAGTTTGTGTGGTTTTTATCCATTCCTGAGCAACATTCCACTCATACCCTTTATTCATCCTGCAATACACAAGATGTGTTTAGAGGACCTTCAGGCTGTGAGTGCAGGTTTTGCTCAGGTGGGCAGATGGATTTAGGAAGCACATACCCGCTAATATGGAGGATGCATACCTGGAGCCTTCCTGCTGAAACACAGCCTGCACACAGTCTGAAGCCTTCAAAAATAACATACAACACCCCCTTCGTCAAGTACCTGTTTCCTAAGACAATGTTGGGTTCATTTCCCGACTAGATTCTGCTTCAATATGGAAAATGCAGACTTGGTCCCATATTTCATGTGTCTTGTTCAAGTCAGGGAAGTTTAGTGTCCTGTCTGAAAGCAGCTTAAGGACAGAGTTTGATTTGATCTGAAAAACTCCTGATCAGAACTATTGATCAGAAAACTCCTGAGACCATGCAGAATACCCTGTGTGCCTACACACTAAAAGTGTTGAGTCATTGCCAGCATCTTATAGCTGTACCTCCCACTAGTATGCACAGAGAAAATCCTGGGGCACAGATTCTGTGGTGTGCAATAAGTCATCCATCATTCATTCTCCCATTTTTTCCACACTGTGTAGATGTTATGAGCCTCCCATGCAACCCTGCATAAGACACAGGGTCTCAGAAATGGCTGGGAAGGACAGGAAGAAAGGAGAATCACAGCCAGGTGCAGGCCCCACGGTGTCAGCCCTCCCCACAGTTTCCCAAGCGCTGACATTGTCTGAACTTGCAAATAGAGGCTGTGCCTGTGCTTGGAGTAAGGATAAGAGAGCACAGCCATGCTCATTAGCACAAGGGCCCCTTGTTAGGCAAACTGTGGAGATGCCACCACTGCCAGCTCTGCTACCAAGGGCCTGCAAGCCTGAAGGTGGGTGCAGCCCTGTGTACAAGTCCCTGAACAGCAGCAAAGCAGCCCTGGCTCCTGCAGGGCACACCTGAGACACAGCCAGGGGTGCACCCTCCCCTCACAGGGGACTCCCAGTGCCCCTCAGAGGCTGCTGCAAGGTGTGGGAGGGTGGGCAGCCAGGGCACTTTGTCTCAATGACACCTTCAACAGAGCCACAAGGCACGGGGCCTTGAGGTCCAGCGATCACACTGACTATCTCAATCACCCTGTTTGGAAACCACAGTTACAACATCCTGCACAAATAAGGGCTTGTCAGCAAGAATGAGGTCCTTGAGGGCAAAGCTGCAGTCAGTGCTTGCATGATATGCTGCAAGCAAGTTGCTGGGCATCCTCCTCCTCCTCATCCTCCTCCTCCTGTTGTCCCTGCATGGTGCTTTGTCAAACCAGTCATTGCTGCCCACGGAGGAACAGGTACCATGTGCCACAAGGGAGAAAGAAACCTGGATAAGCAGGGCACAGGAAGGAGAGGGTCTAACCTGTCTTCCTACCTTCTTGGCCTTGGTTCTGATCCATAGAACACCAATGTGATGTGATTGGTGACCTGTGGAGATAGGGAAAAAGCCTGCATTCTCCTTTATTTGGACACTGGACACATATCCAGCAGATCAAAGGGGAGGTATGAGATCCTTACCAAGCTCCATCCAAGCAGCTCCACACCATCCATTGCCAGCTTGCAGCACAGCCCTCCTCCCATAAGACACATTTACACCATAAGTTCCTTAAGGCCCAGTTTTTACATTTAGAACAAGCCTGTGGTTTTTAGGAATAACAGATAATGCTATGTATGCATTGATAGATTGAGAAAGAGTAACAAATATCTTCTGAAAAATATTAAAAATGCACATTAGGAACCATTATGAAAAGACAGTGATATTGCACAGTACGGATCACATTCTTATCTCCAGAATACCCTGACCTGAATCTATCTTTATTCCTCTTTTTCAGAAAGATGGAATAATCCCTGGGGATTTCACAAAGCACAAAAAGGCAAAGCCATTTGTCCACAGTAAGTAAAACAGTGATTCAGAAATGTTCTTCCTCAATCCATTATCTGTCAAGTAATATTTCTTCACCTTATTAACAGGCTAGGAGATCATGAGAATTAATCACTGTGATTAATTGTGCTTCTAGATAAAATGTTTATCACATTTTATCACATGTGCTTCTAGATAAAATGTATATCACAGATTGTGTTTTATTATGTCTGGGGTTGGGGAGAAATCGTACATTGCATCAAATGACTCTCAGTTCTGCTGCAAACTCAGTTCTGCTGCTCAGCTATAAATAGTGCTTGCAACACATGTGAAAACCATCACCCTCCATTCCGAGGTGGGAAAATGCTGAAGAAAAGTGTTCTGGTAAACAAACCCTTCCTGATGGCTCTCTGAATATCTGGCAGTGAACACAACTCCTGGTTCATGCTGCTGACAAAATCTGCCTTACTCCTCCCTGCTAATAAAGCAAGACTGCATGTCAGGGAAGGCTGAGACCACTGATACTGAAACAGAGTCTTGGTGTCAACCTTAGAAAAACCCAGGCAAAACTGCACATTTTATCAAACCATCTCCTGGGTAAGGCCTGGCTGTTCACTGCAGCTCAAATAATTGTTGATACCATCATGTCCTTGCCAGCCCTCAGCACAGGCTCAGCAGTGCTCAGCCCCACATGGCAGACACAACAGATGTATTTTCCCAAGTTGGAGATTCTTGAGGACAACGATTTCACAGCCTGTATGCAGCCTCTTTCAGTGCTGCTCAGAAAGGCTTATGTCTCACTATGGTCTTCTCTGCTACAGTTTAAGCCCATTTTTCTATCCTGTCCACCAAAAATATGGAGAACAAACTATCCTTGTTTGTACTCTCCTCGGTTTGCTTTAGACAAGGTCACTGTGACTGCTAACAATATTTCACACAGCTCAGAACCATTCAGTGCTCATACACCATCCTGTTTAAGGTGTGTTTGTGTTTAAGGTATCACAGACCTGTGCTCTGTTCTGCAGTGTCACACCAGATCTCCAGTGTGGCACAGCTTCCAATGGTCTGTTTCCCCACCTTACCAATCACATGCATGGTGCTGACTGCAACCATGCCAAACATCCCATGCAATACCCCTGCTAGGAAGCCTGGAAATGTTTTCCCTTTCATCCATTAAGCCATTCTTACACAAGCATAAAATATGCCAGCTGATTTTGCTATTACTAAACACACCACAAAACTGACATACAGTTTGTCCAATGCATTCAGTCTGCAAGCAGTCACAGTGGGATGTACTCACACCATCCCCCTTGGCAGCTTGCACAAGCCATCCTTCAGATGAGCCCACCCCTCCCCAGTGACTTTGAGGAACACAGGCTCCTAACTTTTGGTGAACCAAATCACATCTTAGTCTGATATCTAAAGTGGACAGTGATTCAATGTTGCATCATCACCTACATGGGTGGTTATCTCAGCATAGGACTTTGGGCATATGCAATATTTGAGTAAAATCATGCAACAGAGCTCCTCCATAAGCTTTCAGGCTGGCAAAATGCAATGGCTCAAATACTCCCAAAAGAAGCAGCCCAGTCCTGAATGCAATTAATTCTTTTCTAAATATAAGTGAAAGGACAGAAAATATTTTGCAGTCATCAGTCTAACAATGATGATGAGGCATCTAAAGAAGAAGTCTTCATTTTGAGTCACTGGTCAGTGTCCACACACACCCTTCAGGTGGTTGAGTTTCACAGTATAGGTAACATATTGCAAACTTCTCTGTAGCTATCCAGATCTTCAGAGAGAGAACCCATCTAGTTAGCATTGACATTTAGAATATGTTCATAGTTTTCCTTCTCCTTTATTTTTGACAGCTACACTTTAAGAATGGACTTTGATACAGCCCATGACATGCCTGAGGGTATTTTTAAAAAGCAGTTTGGGGGAAGAAGAAGAGAATGAATACGTGAAAATAAAGCCTGATCCTAATTAGTAATTTACATGTTCCCAGGCATTTCCTTCTTGAGATCTTGCATAGAGCAACTGCATCAGATCACCTGTAGTTTAGGATTTACAGTCTGCCAATTAACATCTCCTCCTTTTTCATAAGCTGATCTCGTATTTTCCAGAGTAATGTTGTTTTCACATAATCTGAACAAGCAAATGAAGTTTTCTCTCCCTCACAAACACCAGCACATACTCACACATGCTTCTCTCTTTGGTCTGCATAAGGTAGCTTGGCACCAAAAAATATGTGATTAAGTTTTAACAAGTGCCAAAGCCAAGAGGCTCACAGACACTTACCTGGAGATCAGAATGAAGTTTAGGTGCTTTCTGAAATTCAAATTAGCAAGTGTCATTCTTCCTGCCTTCTACCACACTTCAGGAAACGTTTGATCTGCAGAGAGAGAATGAGACAGAGAAAATGAGCAAGTGAGAAACCTCCAGGATCCAGAGGCTCAGACTTCCCACTCCCCAGCATTACCGCTGCCTCTAGGAGCATGTGAATAATCTTGGTTGCTCTTGCTTACATGGTCCTAGTGCAGGGCACTAATGTAAAGTACTGTAGAACCAAATTACCCATAAATATTTAGGTCAAGGATTTCAGCACAGAACAACAGTACAGTTAACAATTCAAAATGCTGCCACTGAAAGTTGTTTTTGACACCATCAGCTGGAAGTGAGCAGACATGCCTTTAACTTACACTGTAGTCTATCATTTGTAATACAATATCAATGCAAAAAACAACCTCCAAGAGCATTGATCAGAAAATTCATAATCTTTTATTTTTGCTTGCTAAAGCACACATTTTATAAAGGCTCTTGTGATCTCATGTTACTGCCATGTTGCTCAGAAATAAAAGACATTGCAAGGGAATGAAGGAAGGAGATCTAACATCTCATGACCTACATGGGATCTTTATTGTTAAAAATGCTAAATTTATGTAGTTTCTATATCAGGGGAAAATACACCGATTAGAATACATAAAGTGTATTTTATACATCAACTTCAATACAAATTTTACACTATACTAGTGATCTGCATTAATGTATTAACGCTTAACTTTATCTACCCTCCATACCTATTATACAAAAAATGTTTGAAAAATGTTTGAAAAAATATGCCAACAACCAGAAGAGGAGTTGCAATAGCAAATAGAGACATATGAGCAATAGTGATCTCCTTTCATTTTTAACTGAAAACTATTTAGTCCAGTGACCTGTAAGACTTGAATCCTTTTTCCACCTGAGTATCCCATTAAGTTGCAGCTGGCATACTGCTAGGGAAAGGGAAAAGGAAGGGAGGGGGGAGGGAGGGGAGGGAGGGAGGGAGGGGAGGGGGGGGAGGGAGGGGAGGGGAGGGGGGGGAGGGGAGGGGGGAGGGAAGGAAGGAAGGGAAGGGAAGGGAAGGGAAGGGAAGGAAGGAAGGGAAGGGAAGGAAGGGAAGGAAGGAAGGGAAGGGAAGGAAAGGAAGGGAAGGAAGGAAGGGAAGGGAAGGGAAGGGAAGGAAGGGAAGGGAAGGGAAGGGAAGGGAAGGGAAGGGAAGGAAGGGAAGGGAAGGGAAGGGAAGGAAGGGAAGGGAAAGGAAGGAAAGGAAAGGAAAGGAAAGGAAAGGAAAGGAAAGGAAAGGAAAGGAAAGGAAAGGAAAGGAAAGGAAAGGAAAGGAAAGGAAAGGAAAGGAAAGGAAAGGAAAGGAAAGGAAAGGAAAGGAAAGGAAAGGAAAGGAAAGGAAAGGAAAGGAAAGGAAAGGAAAGGAAAGGAGTATAAGGAAAAAGGAACTGCCCAAGAAGCACATTTTTTCCTCTTGCTTGTGCTCAGTCAGTCCTGTACCAAGGTCTTCTACTTTCACTTCTGCAAACAAGCTTCTGTTGGCATGCCCAAATCTGAGCAGTCCATCATCCAATCTTATACTGAGCCAGGGGCTGAGTTTTAATGAGTTTTAACTGCAAAGAATTACCTTTGGTCCATTTACACACATTTTAAATACTGACTCCCTTCTCCTGTCACAGGACAGGCAAAAAATGACATCTAGTTTATGTTGAGCTTCTAATTTTATGTTGGCTTGTTGAATTTGGGTCTAATCCTTTCTTGATGCAATTTTGGGTATCAATACAAGCAATGCAAAAAATAAATGTGACAGGAAGAAAATGTATGATCAAGGCACCATGAAGTGTTTATCTCTTCTATGTGTTTTTTCGTGTAGTTCCATGGCTTTCCTCATCAAATTGCACAAGGACCTGTTACACCTAATTCTGACAAAGGAGGCAGTGGTGTGGTCATGCAACAGGCACATGGCACACAGCAGAGGAGCCTCTTCCCTGACTCTTCCTGGTTAAAAATGGACTAAATGCAGCGCTGTCAAATCATGCTTCCTCTAATTCCCAAGTGTCCTGTTTTCCTACTCACAGAGCGGTGCAAGGCAAGGACAAAGGGGAATTAACATTTTTGATATGCCTCTTATTGTTAATAAGATCTCCAATGTATATAAAAGAGGTACAATTGCTAAGTCTTGTTGACAAAGAATCAGTCTACTGTGAGTGGCTAACCAGTTTTGTATGTACCCATCCTTGGAAGTGTTCAAGGCCAGGTTGGATGGGGCTCTGACAAACCTGGCCTAGGTGTCCCTGCCCATGGCAGGAGGGTTGGCACTGGATGAACTCTAAGGTCCCTTCCAACCCGAGTCATTCTATGATTCTTTGATTCTATGAGTACAGGGTGTGCTGTGTACCTTAAAATCTTTGCAATTATGTTCTAACTTGTCTTTGCATGCTGCTAATTTTAATGTGGCTGGTTTTGGTAGATAGTATTAAGATCAGAATGCTTTCTGAAAAATACAGGAAGATTTAGAATAATAATGGGTCCAGATCTGAAAATATTATTTTTTACTTAATTCTTATTTTTTTTGTTTGGCATATCTGACAATCTATTCTTTTAGACTGATGCAATCCATTCAGAAATGGTGTCATAGCAGCAAGCTTGAACTGCAGTGCAAAAAAGCAACAAAGAATCACTGTTTCTGCCTTGTCCTAAAAACTTTTTCAAAATATGTACATATACACATTTATAGCTCTGTTGAAATATAGAAGTGAAGAGAGAGAAAAGCACTGAATAATTCATCAAATTTTCTTCCTTTTATTACACATGTCCAATTTTCCCACATAAACATATAAAACCAAACTGAATTCTTACAAATTATTAATATTAAAGATGCAGCTAGAGGATTTCATCTCAAAGAAAACTAGTCTTGGTAGTCAGCCTTGGTTGAGTTTCTGTGACTTAGAGACAGGCCTGCAGATCTGAGGCAGCCATCCCTGTCTCTGTGCCTAGTCCATGTAGGTGACAGAGTCCAGTGATTAAGAGGTCTCATCCTAAGCAGAGATCTAAAACATTTGATATAATAATAACTTGATTGATGAAAACATTTGATATAATAAAATTTGATATAATATTAATAACTTTACATTACAACAGTGTCTATTTCTCTCACTAAAAATAAGACGAGTCCAAGCAACTATGGATATGTACCCCACAGATGCTTAAAGTCATGAGAGATTAAAAATTTCCTCTGAAAAACCAACTTATATAAGTTGAATTATGACAAAAGAAACAGTGTCAGACAAATACATAGCATTCAAGAATATTCTAAATATCCTGTTACCTTCATGCCACTGCAGGGAATTCCAATTAAAATATACTCTCTGGGAATACCCAGACAGACCCATTGCAGATTTTAGATGTCAATAAAACACTCTCCTATGACAGAACTTTGACTTGACTGCAGTGAAATTGAGCCTTATGCAGAGAACATCCTTGCTGTAGTGTTTGCTGATTTAGCTTGCAAGGCAGTGTTTAGAGGGATATTAAGAATTAACTAGCATGTTCTCTATTTGCAGATTATGTGTGTAATTCCCCAATCTGAAAGAGAAGTATATATATCTAAAATTAAAGCTCCATACACAGTTTCCCATTAGACATTGCTTACTCATTTAAAATGTATGTTTACTTAAAATTTTGTTCCCTGGGAAGACCTAATGAAATATACATTTCATTTTAGCAGGGATTCCCAGAGGAGTCAGCTGCCAGGCAGCCTTTTTCTAGCTCCTTCCGTGCAAACTATGTAAAGCAGGACACTAAATCTGCAAAAGCAGGCAACACTCAGGAATTAGAGTTTCAGCTCTGTTTTGCAGGCAGTGCCTGAGGAGTACCTGGATCTGAACAATTCTGTTAGTACATTGACAATTCATCCATAGCAATTTGTTACCTGACACTAATTTCCTACAAAACCACAGTACCTAAACATGCTCCACATAAAATCACATTTAGGAAAGTCAGAAGCTAAGAGGAAATGAATGAGTGAAATTTCCCTAGTTATGAATGTTTGCAGTATTTTGGCATCCCAAAGTCCTGCAAGACACACAGCTTAATTTTAGCTGCTTTTGTCTTAGGCCATGGATAGGCAATACTAATTCTTCTAGCTAAAAATCTACCTTAAATTCTGTCCCACATTCTAAAACTATGAAGACAGGTTAAAAAAACAGACTGAAGAAAGTTAAAAATTATTGCATAAAGTTCATAACTACCAGAATTTGTACAAAAGACTTAATACCACGTATTTTATCAAACGTGGTCACACAGATCATCTGCATTGTTAGATAGAGTTAAATATCTATATGCCATGTGTATGAAGAAACATTATTGCATACATTTTTCATAATCTGAATGTTTTATTTATTTTATATATAAATTATATTTTGCAGATCATATTTTATATATACTTTATATATAATTAAATATATAATTTTCATAATTAAATAGATAATAATTTTATATATTATATATTTATATATAATATATATTTTAAAATATTAATTTAAAATATATATGAATTTTATAATTAAATGTATAATTTTATATATAAATTATATTTTGTCTATCATATTGTTTTATAATTATATTCTTTTATTATATATTATTTTATTTTATTTATATTTTTATGAATACTTCAAAATCAATGTCATAAACAATCAAAACAAGAAAAGTTATATTACAAGCCTTTGGCTGAAATAAAGGACAGGGAAGTAGTAGTATACTTCTTTGCAGGAGTCCTGAAGACATTTATATCAGGAGTCATTTAAAACTCAATCAAGAGGGATCCAGGCATCATTGGCTATAAGTAGTACCAGCCAGGAAAACTAATCTCTATGAAATGATACTGAAAAAAACATTTTAAAACAGACTCTTTTTCATCAAAACCTTTCAAGAATAAATGTCTTGAAAGAGTTAGACTGAACTGACAGACAGATCTGAATCTCTCACTCAACAAATATAAATCAAGATGAAACTGTAGCTGGTCTTATGGAGGAAAATAGAGGTAAACTCCAGAGACAACTACAGTCTCTAGAGAGAAAACAAGTACTCTTAGTTACGAAAACAGCTGGAAAATACCAAAGGAGCAAAACTCTCCCAGAGCTTTTATCCAGTAACTAATAGCAAAGGTGAGTGGCACTTGCTACAGGGAGAGTGCAAAGTGGGCTACTCACAATATTGTTAAATACAGGATTGGGTTCTGCTCAATCTTTCAGACCTGCCAGACTTGCTGCAGAGCCATCTACATCAAAATACATTGAAACTGTAGGATAAGAATACAGCATATTTTTTAGACTTTTCCAAATTAGGCAGGGCTCATAACAAAGGAACTACTAAAACTAAAAAAGAAATTTAAAGGAGGTGGGTTAGAAATAGGATAGGAAAACAAATAAAACAGAAAATGGTAAGCAATTTTTAAAAATTTATTTTAATTTCATACTCTGGCTCTTTGTAGCCTAAGCAAGATATCTACAGAAGACGCTAGAGTTCAAGACAGTTTGGCATTGAAAGAAGAAATGAGCTGTTAGTTTTGAAAGAGAACATCAAGAGGCAGCAGGTTCTGTCATGAGAAAGTTATATGAAAATCATTTTGCAGATTTGAAGTGTTGAACATTGAAATACACAACAGCACCTTTCTGTTTAAAAGTGTTACAAAAACCTTGTGACTCTTTTCAAAAACTGATTGCTGGAGCCGTATTGGTCCCCAGCCTTGCCACGTGTCATGTTCCATTCCCCTGCAGAGACACAGCAATATCAGCTACGCAACTTCAGGCTAAGGAAGGAAACAATCTCTCAAGCTTCTCCAGCAGGTGATCAGATATCACACCAGCCTCCCCCCAGGTGTCAGCCATCAGCAGTCACATCTTTCCCCAGGACACCCCACAGCAAAATCTATCTGGCTCCTAATCACAGTATTTATCAACTCAGTATAAAGATAAAGACATTTTGTTAGCAGAACTGTTACCCTCGTGACTGAAAAAGGATTTGCAAGACTGTAGTTGTTTCATAAATATATGCAAATGTTCCTTAGAGTTGCAGCATCAGTGCCCAGGTTACTTAAATGAAATCATTTATCTCCCCTTATATGTAACAAGCCCATTACTTTTTTATCTTCTGAGGCTGCAGATTGACAGTACGGAGGCGGCATGGTTATCTAAAAAAAATGAGACCCTGGAGCATGGCCAGGACAGCTGATCTGAACTGGCCAAAAGTATATTCTATACCATAGAACATCTTGCTCAGGAGTTCTGCTGGGAGGGGCTGATTGCTCCTTGGGGACAGTCTGGGCTCTAGTCAGAGGGTGGTAAGGAATTGCATTGTGCATCACTTGTTTCTAAAGAGTTTTATTTCTCTTTTGTTGTCTTGCTTTTCATTATTGTTGTTACTGTCATTACGTTTTCTTTCAATTATTAAACTATTCATCTTAAGCCACAGGTTTTATCTTTTTTCTGATTCTCCCCTCCATGCCAATGGGGGCATGGGGTGAAAATTGAGCATCTGCATGGTGCTTTGTTGCCAGCTGGGGCTAAACTGCGACACTTCTTTTTCCCTTCCTTGGAATTTATTTCCACCTCCACCTCCACACCACCCGAAGCTGCACAAGGGCTAACACCACCTATTTCTCCAAAGGATCAACTCCTGCATCCAATTTACCAAGCAGCTGCAGCAGCTCAGGGTGCAGAGTTAATGTGGCCAGAGGGAGAGAGAGGGAGACAGCCAGGGCAGGGTGACTCTCACAGCCAGGAGGGCTCAGGTGCCTCAAACACACCAGCTAAACCCCAAAACACCCCAGCTCAGTTTGATGACAGTGTCCCACAAGGAGCCCAAGTTATTAGAGCCCAAGTTATTAGACCTGGGATTTTTAGTTGCAAATGTAATTGCTCCGTAAAAGAATCAGATAAGAAAGACTGTTACCAACAGTTAATTTATAAGTTTATTAGAATTATAACTAAAATTTAATTGAAATAGAAGATACAAGATAAAATTTAAAAGAACTATGCTAAATAAACACATCATACTTACTGCAACTCTGTATCTACTGTTCACTAGAATTGCCATGGTACTATTACATTGTCTCTTATATTAAGAAAACAATTATAATAATCTGCCCTGACAGCATTTCTACTTATCTTAATAGATGAAAAAAAAATTTGTTCCATTTCTGCATTAAATCACAATTTTTAAAAAGCTTCTACTTAGGTTTTACCTCTATTTAATTTTGCTGGACTGATGTACTCTTCATTACTGTTGTCTCTCAAAATATCACCTTCACTTCAACTGTAAATAGCCCAGGAAAATAGTTCAAACCTTAAAGGGAAACTTCCAAAGAGAAGATATTTTTTCCCTCATAACTGAGACCTTTCCCAAGGGAACAGGACACTTTTGGAGGTGTTAGTGCTTCATGTTTGTAGCAATGGGAAAAAAAATGTAGAGAAATAATGGGTTGGCTGAGTTTATTACGAAAGGGTTTCTCCTATTAGGAGATTCAGGGCAAATAACAGTCAAGATAAAATAAAGTTATGGTGGAAAGTTGGAGAATTTGTACTAGTTTCAATATCTTTGCTTCCATCTCCTAAATTGCCAATTGTCATATGTCATTACTGCTCAGGCTGTTAGCTGCTCATTTGATTACAGCGTAGATCCCTCTCTGGAGCACGGCTCTGTCCGTGTGTGAAATCACAATATGTGCTTGCACAGGTGCAAAAGCTGGGGAGAACAGGAAGATGATAATTAAAGTATTTTGTTGCCTTTTAAATACCTAGTTACATCTACAACAAAACACATAAATGCTAAGCTGTGTGTTTCTATTTGTCCTTAAAGGATTTGTGGCTGGATGTACTTCAGTAGTTGCCAAGAGTTCTTGCACAGTATTAATACTAATTTATGATGAAGCATACCAAATGAACCACAACTTATTTAAGAAAATGAAATAAGGAAACTTTTGAGGTTTTAGCAGGAAAACAGACTGGAGTGTGAGTAGTCTGATGTAAATGAATAGATGGCTTCAATGAAAATGAAAGAGAAGAAAACTCCCTCCTGGGGTTCATTATGCCTCTTGAGCTGTTGGTAGTAAAGTTAATTTTTAAATGCTTTGAGGTGATTAAGAACTCAGGCATCACTCTAAATGTAAATAAGTCCTGTTTCATTTCCTTGCAGTTAACTGATTGCAGCAGTCACCAGCTACTTAGCTTGCTGATATATTTGAGATCTGTAGTCTAGTTCATAATTAACCCTCTTCATATGAAGTGATAATGTTAGCAAGCCTGTTGTTGAACATATATAACCAGGATGTGACATATTCACTCATTAGGGAAGGAGAACATTTACATTTGTAAATCTTGAGGGCACTATTAGAAGCAAAAATTTCACAGAACAGAAACCAACATAGAAATAGAGTTTGTTTCCATTTACACTGAATGCAGCTTAAAAATGCAACCAAAATATATGCAGTTTAGAACGTTCAGCATAATGCTTGAATAATTATTTATAGTAAAATTAAGAATACCATTAAAGCTTTACCTATTCCTCCCCTTCAGGTCTACTAAAAAGAAAATTTCAATAGTCTGTAGATGAATATCACAAATGAAACATCTCAGATGACAATCCATTCATGCAATGCATATAAACAAGCAATTAAGAATTAACATCAATAATCCTCTTCAAAGCAGTGATTGGACTCTTGAAATCTGTATTCCCATTCCCACATCTGGAACTGAGGTAGTTTCATGGCTGGGCAAAAGCTTCAGAAGTGACTAATTCTGTCCACCAGTTTGAAATTACCTAAGCTAGGATGTGCTAAGCCATAAACAATGAAAATAGCTCTACTGGATGCTGAAATAGTGAGGCAACCAATTCTCAGCTCTGGGACAAGCTCCCCAGGTTGCGGCCATGGACCAAGCCTGTGGGTGTTCAGGAGATACTTGGACAATGCTTTTAGATAGTCTAACTTTTAGTTTGCCCTGGGTGGAGTCAGGACCTGGGCATTATGACCCCCATGGGTCCCTTCCAAGTCAGGATATTCTAATTCACTAAAGAGTAAAGACACAGGCTTTATTAATACAACACAGGTATTCAAGTAGTCCAAAGCCCAGAAAACTTGGGTTCAACTCCTAGCCCCAGATTCTTGTAGTGAAACATGTATCACGTGCTGCCAGGTTTCTTTACGACCCGCAAAGGCATCTGATATTTGTCCAAACATACTATAAATGCTTGAATATTTCAAGGCAAAGGGATTTACACTACAGAGATTTACACTTTAATGTCTACCTGCAAAGTCAGCCATTTCATATGTTTAGTCAAATCAAATTTAAACCTTTTTTTTTAACTCAATTCCTTTTATTCCTTTTATTATTGAATATCAGAAGAATTGTCAAAGGAAAAACGTACACAAAATAGACATGAAATTTTCACAGGTCTTATCTAACCCAAAAAGCAGAAAAATCTCACAGTTGTTAGGTACACCTCTGCCTTGCAGAGAAAGAGATTGTGCCTCCAACCATGGCAGATCAGAATGAACAAAGAAGGAAAGTAAGATTCATCAGCAAGTAAACTAGCAAGAAACTGGTAATTTCCAAATAAATAGCAAAATGCTAAAGTCATTATAAATAAGGTCTACAAAAATGCAGTTGCTCTTTTTCTAGCACTGGTATTTAACCCTAAGTAGGTAAGTGAAAAAGGGAGAAATGTCCAAAACTGATCAGGATAAAGACTTCCTAAAATTGCTGGAAGCCTGATCTTAGCCAGAATCTGCCCCACTAAGAATTCTATTTCTGCTCCAAGACTATTAGTACACATATTAGTAAATTTGCTGAACTAAAATTGACTACAACCATTTTGGAAACCACATCTTTCCTGTGAGTTTTACTCCCAGGTTTCCATTCTCCCACTGAAAAGTTTCACTCTACTTTGTTTTCAGGTTAAATATTTCATTACAGTCTTACCTGACAAATATCTTCAATATAAATTAGCAGCTGGATTGCTAATTCTTTCCTTCAAGAAATGACAACACAATATAGTAATATCCAGCTAATGAGTAATATTCCACTGCGATTTCACTAATTTTAATGATTAGCTTTTGCTAAAGTTACCAGAAGAGTTTTTCTCCTCCCTTGCTCTTCTCCAACTTCTGTATCAAATTACAGCTAGTATTGCCTATGTCTCTATACCTCACAGTTGTAGCTAGCAGAAGATAGAGGGAAAAGGAGTTGATCTAGTCATTTATTAATGTCAGGGAGCTTCAGGCTAGATCTATTCAGCAGGGGAGAAGCACTGTTACTGCTCTCAGTAAATTGAGGCAGGTCGCGTCAATCTTGCAAACAAAAATTCTCCAGTTGTTCACATTTGCTAAATAAAGGCTCTCTGGCCAGCTGCCTGCTGACAGCCACAGAACTACAGCAGCAAGAAACATTGCATATCTCTCAGGCACCTGCAGGGAAAACAATGTTGCCCCATAAAAAGGTTCACAGAATTTCCAAGTAGCAAACAAAAAGGCACCGAGGAATCACTAGAAAGCACATTGGAAACAGGAGTCTGATTATATAGTTATATACAGATATTATTTGCTAGGAGGAGTTGGCTGTAACATCTCCATCAGGTGAGATCTTTTCTTCAATTTTATGCCATACCCTAAGTATGGTTAACTTCATAATTTATTTTTTAAATTATGCCAGGTTTGTAAGTTAGGCTTGAATATACCTCTACATGGATATGTGCATTCAGTGATTGTGAAGATTCAAATTAATCTATGATATCTATATTATTGGTATTAATCAGAAAATCAGAAATTAATCTCTGAAAACAACTCTCAAATCAAGGTAACAGCTGCCAGACAGCACACTCCAATATTCATTTTAGCAAGCATAGCAGCTACCTACCTACTCCTGTGTTTGAAATTCAGGCCCTCTGCACAGTGCTTTAAAATCACTTCAGAATTCTACATCAATGCCCTTATTTGAATCACATTATTAGCAGGTGGACATTCTCTCAAAGGCCAGAGTCACAGTCCATAACAATACCAATCAATATATGTGGATTTAGGAAGGTAATTTCTGTTCTATCCTGCTTACCAGGGATCTGATAAAAACTTTCAGTAACTGTAGCACCCCATGAGAAGGTATGCAGGCAATGAGCAGGTCATTTTGCTCCTTTGCTCTGAATTTTTCATAGGGCTTCTCTTTTGTGTGCTAAATGAGGACAGATTTTTTGGATGGAAGTTCCCCACCCCTCAGGTCTCCTCCACACACCATGACAGACCCATTCCCACAGGGAACAGGTCACATTCACTGTTTTGCTCCACAGAATCATAGAATGGTTTGGGCTGGAAGGGGCCATGAAGATCATCCAGTTCCAACGCCCTGCTGTGGGCAGGAATGCCTTTCCATAGACCAGGTTGCTTCTCTCTGGGGCTGCTCAGTCACGGGCAAGAAAGAAAGATAAAAGTCTTCTCATCTCACTGACTGGCCACAGCAAAGGTGTTGGAAACCCTGGAAGGCCTTCCCACCCATCTGGATAGTCAGCTTAATGCAGAAGCAGCCAGGAAGCCACAGAGCAGGAGATGGACACAAGAAGAGAGAGTGGTGTCATCTCTGTGCTGTGGAGCTGGTGCCGCAGTCCCGGGGTTTGTGCACTGCCTGCCCACACAGCTGAATCCAGGACACAGCCACGTCCTCATGGGGAACAGGGTACTCTCCCCTCACTACTCCCTAAAAGCAAGCAGTCATCCCCAAACCACTTTTTTTAAGCCTTGAGATTCTTAAAACAATCTTGTTTTCCACAGAGCTGAAAAAGATATCTGACCAGTTTTGAAAGTTCATAAACAGCAACCAGTATGAAGTGTACAAATGCACAGTACGTGCTGGCACCCTGGTGCAGTTGAACTGGTCAAGTATTCTTTCACAATACTTTGGTATGGATAACAATTTCCTTCATTGTAGCACTGCATTCATGGAACCTTTCCCATGCCTGACCTCTCTGGGATAACAACACACGCTTGTTCAGAGTACTGCTGACATTAATAATGAAATGCAGTAGGAATAAGGTCCCTTTAGCAGGGCAGCAGCACACAGCCCTGATGCAGTGCCCAAGTTTGGCTTCCCCAGGTGAGGATGCTCAGTCTCAGCAGCCCTCAAGTGCAGAGAATTAGTGGGTGCTCAGCGTCTCTCACAGTATGAGCAAGACTGAGCAGCTCCAGCCCACACTGACTGCCTGGGTGAAGATTTTCTCATCTTATCCTCAAAGCTTTTCAAGCCCTGATCCTAACAGAGGTCTTAGGAGACTTTTTAATCTTCATGCTTCTCAAACTCCATTTAATTTAGCTTCTCGTCTCAAATCAAGTCAAAGACTTAGAGGGATTTGAGGGAAATACAATCTTCTTTCATTAAAAGCAGGGTCTTATCACAGATCTTTGTGATTTGTATTGTCCTGGCAATAGGGGAGATCATGTAACTGGGAGTGTTTATTTTCTATGAGGCAATTAAGTTTGAGAGATATGATTGTAATTCTATGTGCTTACTTGCAGAACTATGTACTCACACCTGGGCTGGGCCTGGTCACTCTGGCACCAGTTGCTGCAGTTATTTGTGTGTGCACATATCAAGGGCTTTGCGAGGTCAAAGAAGACCATTCATTTGAGACTTGAAAAACCTTGTCAGTGTAAACAAAATTCTTATCCATTTGAGAAAAACCCTGTTTTTTTACATCCCATTGCTCTTTTCCAATCAAATCCACAGAAATTAAACATGAACAGAACAGAAAGAGAGCAAAACAGAAAGTTCATTATTACATATGAAGTGCTCTTCTCTTCAATTTAGAAATTCTATTCAATTTAATATCTCCTGAATTTAAAAAAAAAATAAACACCAAAAACCCACCATAGCCCCAAAAACCCCAACAATTTATTTACAGAACAGAGAGAAGGTTGCCTGGACAAGGCTTTGACTTGCCAAGCAAGAACAGCCACAAGTAGTGATTACAAAAACACAGTTTTCTGTTTTGGCTGAGGATGAGCTTTTCCAGCAAAATTAGATGCCAATTAGCATTTACTGTACATCAAAAAGACTGGTTCTTAACCTTTTGTGACATGAGAAAGAGCTGAGGACACTTCAGATAGTCATATGATATACAGGTACTCAGTTAATCATAAAGCACAAACACCCTCCTCAGATAATCACACAAGAACTGCTAATTATGAAAATAATAGATTCTACTGGGAAAAAAAAAAAAAACACTTATTCTAAAACTTTTCTCCTGAGCAAGGTGATTTCTTCTCTTTACTTATACTGATGTTTATTACATTCAGTCTTTGCTCAAGGGATTTTCTTCCAGCAGCTTACTGTTCTCAGCTACATCTAATCTTTCACACCTGTTCAGATTCTTTAACCCTTAAAAATCCTGCACATTGATACCTCTCCTAATTAACTTCACTGCTTGTAACTGAAATCATATAACTAGGAAGAATTTGGTAAGAAATTTGGTTCTTAAGCACTTTCATTTATACCCCCTAAAATATTATACAAATCAACCCATATTTCCCAGTCAGCGACCAGTTCCTGCTTACCTGAGCTCTACCATTCTCAATATTTTCTGCCCAAAGACCAACCAGATGAAGCTGATCCCAGTGAAGCTTCTGGTGACAAAAAGAAACAAAGCAATCAGTAACATTTTTAGCCCCAGTGCATTCTCCTTAGGACAAAGGACCTAAAATACTGAATTAGGATTAATTAGTACTGATGTATATACTGGTGCTGAATTAGAATGTCATGAGCTCATCAGTGTTCTTTAACATCATCTTCAACATAAGAAGAGTACTTAGTCCCGATCAGCTGCAAGTGTTCCTCAAGCTCAAATACCAGTGCTGTTCTGCAGCACTGGAAATGTTCACAGAATCCAAAAACTTGCACTACCTCTTGCAGTGTTTAATAAGAAATGCTGCATTACCTCAGATTTGTTTGCCAGATTCTATAATATCATCCCACATAATACTGAATATAGCTAAAACAATGAAATACCATGTTCAGGATAACTTACGTCTAGAATATTGATTAAAACCAAAACTGCCGCTTATTTGGCACATTGGGACTTCCACCACAAGAGTAAACTTTGAAGGCTACACAAGACTACATAATAAAACTCTCACAAACCTGACTACCTCCTGAAAACCTTGTTTTCCACACAGTTAGCATTATATGTGTGCATGTGTAGGGATACTCCTTTCAAAAAAAAATAATCCAAGACACATTATTGCAAAGGGGTCATCTTTTTTGGAAAAAAATTAGGTCAAATGCAGCAGGTATTACTTATGTTGGTTTTTGTGGCTGTGGAAGGCAGAATGCTGGGTGATATAAGGAACCATAGGATGCAAAAGTCCAAAAGGAAATGAGTTTATGAGGGTCTGTCTCTAGAGACAAAGTGATTAGTCTGTCAAAAGGTTTATTCAAAAAGAGCAGTCTCTGATAGGGAAAAAACAGATAGAATGAGGGTCATAGGAGGATAGTGTGCATTGCTCCAATATTGATAAATCAGCTGCACAGAAGGGGGTAGAGCCTGAGGTACCAGTCACAGCAATGGAATTGCCTATTTACCAGAGGAGGAGAATTACCAAGGAGAAAATCTACTGGAAATGGATGGGGCATAAGAATGCAGAAAGACAGATCCATGTGAAAATCTCAGAAACCCCCTTGACAGGGATGGAGCACTAGCTGCTACCTCCAGATTTACAGGCAGTAGGAATAAGAATGCAGAAAGACAGACAGATCCATGTGAAAATCTCAGAAACCCCCTTGACAGGGATGGAGCACTAGCTGCTACCTCCAGATTTACAAGGCAGTAGGAATGGAGCTGCACCAAGCAGCCAGAACCTCTCTTTTCCAATCAAATTAAGGTTTAACAGAGTGTGTGTGTGTGTGTACAAAATGACAGATTACATACAAATTGCTCTTCATTTCTTAGGATTATAAAGCTGGGGTTCTGTTCCTAACCCTGCTTTCCAGCACAGTTACCTAGAACTACTGCTGTGTAATTACGTGTTTCACAGAGTGGTACATTAACAGGAAGCCATGACTAAATGTTCCTACTAAATTAGCCTCTCATGTATTAGTCACTCCTTTCATAGAAGAAAAATGGAGTTTGACTCTTCCCTCATGTCAACACCTGCTTTGAACTGACCTCATCTCACTGCCTCTATATGTGATCTGCCATTGCAAGTAGAAGACTGAGCTGTTGTTTCAGTTAACTTTTCAAGATACATATTTTCCTCCAAATATTAATAGTATACAGAACCAAAAAAATTACAAAGTGATGTTTATATACAAAATATCATCTTTCAAAAGAATTAATGATTTAACCAATGTAAGCATAAGAATAAACTTCCACTATGCAGCAAAGGAATGCAGAGTATGAGGGAAGTTTCACATCTTTCACACATATTTTTATGTGCATAGCAATAGAAGTATGCATTGAACTTGAAATTTATGTAAACAATAAAACAATTCTTACAAGCAGAGAGAAGAAAGAGAGAAAAAAGTTCTATGCAATATTTTTCCTTCATCCCCATCCCAATCCATTCCCAATAAAGAGACTAAGAGGGAGACTTAGTAGAGAACTTAATTAAAATATGTTAGGATTAATATTTTTTATATGGTTGACTCTTACTACAGAATTACCATAAAACTTGTCAGTTGCATTTATACCATATGTTATAAAATGTTCCCCTTTACAGTGACATCATTAGTTTTATTTGGAGGAACTTTGCTGATCTCACCTTTATATGAGACTTTTCCTTGCACAGGAATAGGTAGAAGGGAATAGTGAGTACAGAAGACAGACAGTAGTTATTTTTGTCTGCACAGCACAGTGGAGTGATTACCACAGCAAAATGTCAGCCACCTGCAGGAGGCTTCTCTTTCCCCCTCACAGTAAAATGAAAGCAGATCTGCATTTCCAGATTGCATCTTTCCATTGGAGCAGACAGTGAGAGTATTACTTAGCAATTATCTTTCTCATACTAGAGATACAGAATGGCAAGTCTAGAAAAAAACTTGATTCCATAGCACTTTTCTAAAGACAGCAGAGCAGACTGACACTGCAATATTAAGATGTTTCTTAAAACTGCTTATGTTAATTAATTGTGTCAGTTTCTTCCTTCCAAGGAGGAAAACTGTGCAAAGAACTATTGACTAAATCACCTGCAAGGGTTTATATTGACAACTCACACTCCTCCCAAATGAAACCCAGGGTCCCTCTCTTTTCACAGGGAAACAATGGGTTTCAGTGTTGCTCCTCTTCTAACATTACTAGGATTTCACTTTATCCCATTTCAGAATAAATGGTACTTATTAAAAATATCTTGTGCTGTGACTTCAGATTAAAGATGCACCCAGAAAACCCCTACATCTTAAAAAAAATGATAAGTAGAACTAGAAAAATAACACTTCCTCCTGACTGCTCTCTCTTCCTTTCTAAAATAGTGAGTCTGAGAAAAAAAATCAGCTGTTTGAATAAATGAATATAGGAACGGGACAGTTGACTTTATAGTCTCTAAGTTGACTAGCTGAGCAAGAAATGTTCCAAAGACCTTGAGTGCAAGTCTTTGTTTATTGAGAATAAGCAATCAATCAGCCAGAGCACACAACAAGACCTTGTTCAAACAATGGATAATGCTGAGTGCCTCAGTCACACAGCTTAGATTGAACAAGTAAGCTTGACATTACCAGCAAAAAAGGCAAAGTCAACAGCATGAAAGTCACAGAATAAGACAGTTCAGGGAGGTCTCAAGCACAGGAATGTTAACATACGTTCAAATGAACAGAGGGCTTTATTGAGATTTTTCTTAAACAAATTGTTTATTATTTAAAGCTATCAAAACTTGCCTTGAAAACTAGATTAAATAAATCCTTTACATTTGAAATGTCTATGACTAAAGGCCACTTGTGTTAACTTGCATGAAATTAATAGTATCAAGATTATTTTTTCTTCCTGTATATATTCGTATATGTTTTCTATATTTCATTTACAGCAATAGCCCCCATTTATAAACTTCACTGGAATGCAGCCCCAGTTTGGACAACAGCACAGAGAAGAAATAGTCTACATGATTAAGAAAAAAAATTATATAAAATCTAGTGCAAAACTAGAACAAAGTATTCTGTGAAATACACACATTTTCTATTTCTCTGTCCAGCAGTTTCTCAATTATGTCTTTCTGCACTACAAATGAAATTATAAGTACTCTCAAATTTTGCAGCCAGTAGATCATAAGAGTCTTCTGATCACCTGGTGATGAATGAACTTGCACTATTTACACAGGAATTCGGGGTGGGAGAGAGGGAGAAAGGGAAGTGGGTATGTGGTGAGAGGTGAGAGACCAGATATAGAGAATGATTTCACATCCTTGGGTTAATGAAAAGTAACAAGATAAGAACTTCATTTGTAACCTGCAAAGTATACTGGTAAACAGAGCCTGGTTCAAGATAAATTTTATGGGTCTGCTTTACTTGCTGCTAACTGAAAATTCTATCACATGCAGTCTTCTTCTCCCACATTTTCTGTGACAGCAGTGAAAACAGTGAAAACCTTCAGATTAGCCAAGCTATTTAAGACCATAAGATCATGTCAGCTGTGGTATAAAACATCAATTTGTAACCCAGGCTGTTACTGTGAACCATTTCTGCACTGCATTCCAACAGCCCATTCCTCAAACCTTTAGCTGCTCATGCAAGATGATTTTCCTTGAGCCCTTGCATAACTTTGTTGTTCAAAATTCCTCATGTCTCAAAATTCCAACATCTCTGCTGAAAATCATGCATTTAACTTTTTTATGTATAAAAATAAAAGAGTCAACCAATATCCAATGGAAATTTTCTTAAGACAATCTAGTACATCTTTTGATTTTGATAAAATGAGCATTCCCACAGCTACACAAACAGAGGGCATTACATCTCCATAAATTAGTATCAGTCATCTCATTTATTCCCACATGCACAGGAGAGACAAATGCTGGAAATGGAAGTCTGAGATATATTTCATAGTGGACAGAACCAGGATGTACTTCCTTCTCCTGTGCTGCACTGGGACAAGGGCTCTCTGAGCCTTCAGCCTCTGTTGTGGCTATGAAACATTCATTTTGCACAAGTAGAAAGAAACTAAATTACACACTGATAGCTGTATTCAACTGCTCCTTCTGGCAAAAGGGAAGACACTGTGCTGAATTTTAAATGAAATGAATTTGATAGATTTTCAGAGTATGAACTGCCTGATGCCCAGTTCACTCCAGAGGCTGCAGAAAGGCAACAGGTTTTTTGTTGCTTGAGATTTCAGTGGGTGCACAGCAAAAGCAATAAAAGTTGAATTTATGCTGCACCAATTTTTCTCCATTTAGAAAATAAATATATACAAAAATGAATTTATTGTTTATGACTAATTCTAGAAAATTTCTTGTTAAATGTACACTGATCTCCAGTTATTTTGAAGCATTCTATCAATTGAAAGACAGAAATATACAAATGGAAAAGGTTCTTACTCTTTCAAGTACAATGATTCACATAATTTTTAATTGTTAAATTCTAAGATGATGGTGATGATTGCGATGATGATGATTACTTTTATAAGTGAGTAGGGAACTTTCTGTGGGATACTATTACTCTGATCCATAATCAACTCTCCAGGGATTTTTCCAGGAATTGAAATTTTGGCTAAAGCATTTTCAGTTGCACCCCTCATTTCTTCTAGCTGGTTATAGGGCTTCCCCAAAGGATTAGCATGACACACTGGCAAATGGGTGACACCCAATAGAGTAGATAAAAATTTGTCTAAACCCAAATGGGTAGTAGGCAAGAGTTCAAAGTCTAAGGACTAACAAGTGGTCCTTGGTTAATGAAAAGGGGCAAGATAAGAAATAACATTATTTAATATCTTCAAACAGAGCCTGGTTCAAGATAAAATTTATGGGTCTGCTTTACTTGCTGCTAACTGAAAATTCTATCACATGCAGTCTTCTTTCTCCCACATTTTCTGTGACAGCAGTGAAAACAGTGAAAACCTTCAGATTAGCCAAGCTATTTAAGACCATAAGATCATGTCAGCTGTGGTATAAAACATCAGTTTGTAACCCAGGCTGTTACTGTGAACCATTTCTGCACTGCATTCCAACAGCCCATTCCTCAAACCTTTAGCTGCTCATGCAAGATGATTTTCCTTGAGCCCTTGCAGAACTTTGTTGTTCAAAATTCCTCATGTCTCAAAATTCCAACATCTCTGCTGAAAATCATGCATTTAACTTGTTTATGTATAAAAATAAAAGAGTCAACCAATATCCAATGGAAATTTTCTTAAGACAACCTAGTACATCTTTTGATTTTGATAAAATGAGCATTCCCACAGCTACACAAACAGAGGGCATTACATCTCCATAAATTAGTATCAGTCTTATCTCATTTATTCCCACATGCACAGGAGAGACAAATGCTGGAAATGGAAGTCTGAGATATATTTCATAGTGGACAGAACCAGGATGTACTTCCTTCTCCTGTGCTGCACTGGGACAAGGGCTCTCTGAGCCTTCAGCCTCTGTTGTGGCTATGAAACATTGATTTTGCACAGGTAGAAAGAAACTAAATTACACACTGATAGCTGCATTCAACTGCTCCTTCTGGCAAAAGGGAAGACACTGTGCTGAATTTTAAATGAAATGAATTTGATAAATTTTCAGAGTATGAACTGCCTGATGCCCAGTTCACTCCAGAGGCTGCAGAAAGGCAACAGGTTTTTTGTTGCTTGAGATTTCAGTGGGTGCACAGCAAAAGCAATAAAAGTTGAATTTATGCTGCACCAATTTTTCTCCATTTAGAAAATAAATATATACAAAAATGAATTTATTGTTTATGACTAATTCTAGAAAATTTCTTGTTAAATGTACACTGATCTCCAGTTATTTTGAAGCATTCTATCAATTGAAAGACAGAAATATACAAATGGAAAAGGTTCTTACTCTTTCAAGTACAATGATTCACATAATTTTTAATGCAATTGTTAAATTCTAAGATGATGGTGATGATTGTGATGATGATGATTACTTTTATAAGTGAGTAGGGAACTTTCTGTGGGATACTATTACTCTGATCCATAATCAACTCTCCAGGGATTTTTCCAGGAATTGAAATTTTGGCTAAAGCATTTTCAGTTGCACCCCTCATTTCTTCTAGCTGGTTATAGGGCTTCCCCAAAGGATTAGCATCACACACTGGCAAATGGGTGACACCCAATACAGTAGATAAAAATTTGTCTAAACCCAAATGGTAGTAGGCAAGAGTTCAAAGTCTAAGGACTAACAAGTGGTGGTGTAACCGAGGGGCCAATATGGAGAAAAACATTATTTAATATCTTCATCAGTGAGCAGGAGAGAAAAAATAAAAAAGGATGGCTGATGCCTATGGGGAAAGGTTTTTATGCTGAGGAGCTGCATTGCCATCCCGAGGGGCTTCAGCAAGCCAGAGGGATGGATAGAGAGGAAACACATTTGGTTCAGCAAAGAGAAATGCCAACTACTGCCCCAAGGACAGAAATGCCCCTTGTGGCAACACAAACAGGGGCCAGACTGCCTGCTGCAAGAGGGGCCTGTGCAGGGCTGAAGAATACAATGCCAGAAAGACAAGAGGAGTGCTTCTCCTGCTCAGCTCTTGTGAGGCTGCATCTGGGTCCAGCTTAAAGCTCACCAGTATGTGATATGTACTTTCAGACTGGAAAGAGTCTGGAGAAAGGTCCTTTAGCTGGGGGCTGGAGCAGATTACATCCAAGGATAAGCTGGTAGGACATGTTTGCTCAGCCTGGAGAAGAGGAGAATGTAGGAGAATTTAGTTGCAGCCTCCTGATATAGAAAAAGGACCTTGCATGAGGGTGGAGCCAAACTCTTCTCTGGGGTGCTCAGCAAGATGTTGTCGCAACAAGTTGCAGCAATGCATGATCTAATTGGATATAATAGGATAAAAATGTAGACTGAGAGTGATTAAGCACTGAAAGAGGTTGTCCAGGGACATGACAGAGTCCTGTCTTGGGAGATTTTTGAAACAAGACTGGACAAGGTCCTGGTTAACCTGGTTTAAATCTGTAGTTCTGACTTTGGTTTGGACAGTGTAACCTCTGGAGGCTTATTCCAGCCTATCTCTTTGACCCCAACTCATTTTATGGGTACCACCACCTCTGAAGGTTGGAGATGATGTGCAGTCCCTCTGTCATGCCAAAAGAAAGCGCAGGAGAGAGCTGCCTTCTGGAGACTGAGTGCAGCAGCAGCAGAATGCAGCAACACTTTCAGGATCCAGAGGGCCAGAGCCCTTCTATACATGCCCTCTACTGTATCTGAACAGCATCAGACATTGTTGGAATCTCTGCAGAGCAAAGAGTCTGTTATGCACAGGGGGAACAGAGCCAGCACAGCAATTTGCCCAGGAGACCTGCATTCTTTTATCCTGACCTGTTGTCACAAGCTTTGTTCAATAAACTCACTGGATCTCCCTAGGAAGCCTCAATGAGACAGTTTTCACATTTACTCAGAGACCAGTCCAGTGAGGTCCAAGTCTTTGGACAGTTTAATAAGATAAATATTTATTAATTTTAGTTACTGTAATAGCAAAAGTGTTTACTGTCTGTGAGAATTGCTTCCTTTTGGTCTCCTCCCTGCAATTTTCTACAGCTGGAAGTTGTTCTTTCCTTCACATTGCCTGACTGCCCTCTGAACTCCCCCTCACCTCTCTCCATCCTTCCTGTGCAACTGGCATTAGACTCTAATTTCTGTTGGTTTTGCACTCTGCTACTGCTTCACCCACTCTCTTCTTAGCACAGCCAGCCTGGGAGATCACCCACCTGCCACTTTTACAGGCTTCACATGTATCTCTCATGCCCATAATCCCTGCTACCACCTTCTGCAGGATTTTCCTTTGTCTGTTTGGATGGTGTGTCAGACCAGGTGCTTGGATGCTCATGGGAATGGGTGTGGTGAGTGAAATTTATGTTTATGATAACGGAAACTTCTTAACAGCACTGAAAATCCAGGGTTAGGTAAGTGCAAATTGCAGGAATTCACAGGACCAGGCAAAGAATCCATGAGGGAGTAAAAGTAATGAGATATATTTGTATTTCCAAGCCATTCTTCCTTTGAGCCTGACCCCTGGCAGCCCCTGAAGAGCAGCACCAAACAAAGGTGGTGCACACTGTCCTGCAGCAGGATGAACAAAGCTTCTGCAGGCTGCAGCAGGCACAGGACACTCACAGGCACAGGAGGGCTTTCTCACTTCCCCATATTTTATGCTCCCCTAACACACAATCAAACCTTACTGGCTTTTACAATTATGTTTTCTTTAAAGAAAAAGAAATAAACTACGGCTGATTACTCAACACCAAATTTGGGGAATTCTCTTTTTATTCACCAAAATTTAATAAAATCCCTGTGAGAGCCCAAATTAATGCAGCCTGATGTTTTAGAGCACCACAACTGTGACTGCTATTGGGTGCTGGGGTAGGCATGAGTTGAAGATGAAGCTTTCTTCATGATGGAGACATGCAGAAATTTTCTCTTATGATTTTCCTCACTCCATGAGTGAGATCATTTTGTGATCACGCACACACAGAGGATGAAGACCTAAAACTCATCTTAGGAAATCTGGCTAAACAAATGAAAGATGGAGAGGTGGAGCAGAGAGGTATACTTAGTAGTCAAACAGATTTTTTTTTACTTGTTTTTGTTTTTTTCCTTGTTTTTGGTTTTTTTTTTTTTTCTAATGAACACATAAACTTAAGACACTTCATCATACTTATTTCTGGGTAGCTGGACATTTTCAACACCCATAACATTAATAATTTTTGTCTAGCACTCTACCATATTTGTAGGTAGCTATCAAATCTCAGGCATTTTCTCTTGTAACCCAAGGTTTCCAGTGAAGATAGCAATATATAAATGCAATAGTTTAAACTGCTTTATAAAGCCCATGAATGTAATTGCTTCTACTTTGCACCTATCAGTCTGTCTGTTGTTATAATTAGAGCAACTTTTGAACAATAAACCTCTAAAAAATGCATCTTGTAGGTTTTGAAATAAATACAATAGTATGTTAATAAACTCCAGGAAAAAAAACCCTGCTCCTAGCTCCTACACATGTTCACAGTTGTATTTTTAGGTTATATATAACAGACAGCAATCTTTGTTTGGAAGCCAACACACACTTCCCCAGTGAACTGCAGGATACACATAAATAATCAGGGCTGGAGAAAGGTCATCACAGGGCTAGAACTGGGGTTAGCAACAGCACCAAGCAAACCAATTGTTCAGAAAGCCTTAAGCAAAGCAAATCAAGCTAAGTGCAACATAACTGACTGTGCTGAAAGCTGAACATACTTTAATCATAGGGATGAGCCAACCTTGAACCTTAACGCTCAACAGATTTTATTAAGAATGGACAAGTTGTGAGAGAAGTTACACAGTTAAGCTGTAGCTCAAGGGAATAAGTGTGCAAAAATAAAATTAGGTGAATTTAATAAGGCCCAAGGATCACCAGCTGATCTCATGAGAATCAATCAGTAAGGGCTTGGTCCCAAGGTCTCCTTGTTACTGGAGTAGGAAACATATTAATGGTATATATTGACTTGTGATAAGAGATTCCTGGAAATGTTTCCCTTTAAACTTTTGTTACATAAAATTTAGTTATCAGCAAACTGTGTTTGTTTCCCTTCAGAAAAATAAAATAGATTTCGTCAAGACTGACTTGACCAAAAGCCCAATTTCTGTAACTGAAAATTGAGTTCATTTCAATGAACTTGGACAATGTCTCATGGTTGTGTCATGATCTCATTTGCTTTGTTGGGCCAGAATCCCTGGACAAATTCACTCCCTAGGTATGCACTCATACCTAGGGACTCCCATGCTGCAAGCAAGAGCCTCTGCCTGAAAGGTGGAATTGTGTCATGGAAGGCACAGGTATTTTCATAAAGAATAAGCCCCTCACAGCAGCCCACAAATTGTGCCCAGAGTGTGTGGCATGCTAAGAGTCACTGCTCAGCAGGAGGAAAGGTGGGAGAGGAGAAAGGAGGATTTTCAAAGGTGTTACAGACTTCACAACTGAATTGCTGAATTCTTTACACACAGCTTCACAACACCAGTGAGAAAGCTAAGCCTTGTGATTTCCTGATAGATTTCTAAATATCCTTGAAAAACCCTTAGGGAAAAATGTAAAAGGCAGAAATGGACTGTGACTAAACAGAATCAGTTTTGAATATCACTCTAATCTGTCCACAAAGTCTGCTTTCTGCCTGAAATTTTTTCTGTATGTCTTATATGAAGGAACCACATTTGCTTGGATTTTTGCTTTTCTTTTCTCTTAAAAGTTTCCTGTAAACTAGATAACACATTTTCCCCTGAATTCTAAAGGCATTTTAAATTAATACTGCATACTTAATCTTGTCTTAACATGCCTTTTGGTTGGTTTGTTTGGGTTTTTTCCCCCTTTGGTCTGGGAGCTACACTTGGTGGGATGCAGCAGTTGTACTACTGCTGATTACTACTGATTAACTGATGTTACAGGAATGTTATGAAACTTAGGTAATTGAAGTTTGTAAAAAGCTTTACAGAATTTTAAATGAACACCACTTCAGTTTAAGTAAGAAATAGTTATTAGGAGTAGAAAATGGAAAAAAATGGAAAAAATCTGATGAAACAACATATAGCAAAACCACAAATCAGAGGATCTATGCAAATCATAACTAAATGAACACCCATTTGTAACTCCTTTAAGAGAACAGAGTGTTTGAATAACATGTGCTGGAGCCTGATCTCATTTATCTGAACTGTGCTTACAGGAGCTGAGTTATTCCTGATTTACACCAACACAAACAAGACCAGAATCAAGCCAGGCAAGAGCCCTAGGGGTACCCTTAGAATGAGAAGAAAAGGAAAGAGCTCTGCACTAGGCAAACCCACCAGCCCAGGGGATTCCTAGTTTGAGCTACTTTTTTATATGACAATTGCCAGCCCTCTGGCAAAACTGCCACTTGGTACATACAAAACCTTCCAATCATGAAGAAGAACATTTTTCTTCCAGAGGAAAATTCAGTGTCTGGGAAGGGACAATGTCTAGTCGAGATCAGAAAAAATGATCTGGTAAAAACAATTCCCCCCTCCTCATGAATTGGACTCATTTCTACTGTACCTGAAGGAAGTCTGTTTCTTTTACTGACAAAGGCTGTTTTTCTTACCCACTTGCAAGGTGGGTGTTCTTTTGAGACAAATCTGAAGCACAAAGTGAACATTCTTTTACATCCCCAGCAATAATCCGGTGAAGCTTCACTTGCAGCCCAAACAGCAGTTTCAAGAATTGTGATGGAATTACAGCACAGCTAGATATGAAGAATATGACTGCACTTAAAGGAGCACTTGCAGCTGTTGAATAAAAATCCAATCTGCATATGTCTGATGGAAAGGTTACTCAGACATAGCCATCTATGCTGGCAAAATACTTTCTAGGGTAACTTCAGTTGAGGAACTGTGAGAAACATCAAGTCCAAAAGGAAATATTTGGACCTACAGCCCACACAGGTCCAGCTGGTTCTTGAACTGTTGTTTGACACAGATCTCATCTTATCATTTAATCTGCAATTTTCAAGTCAGTATTCACTTAGGTCCTATCACCTGTGGCAACTACCTGCTTCTTATTACAACATTGCTGGGAAGAGAGTGTCCCTGTAGAGTTATCCTTGCCTTGCAATCCAGAACTCCATTTTCAGCCTCAGACTACATTGCATGCTACAAATATATCTGCAATGGTTTAACCAAACAGTGCCCATCTTGAAACCAGAAATCTTGGAAAACCCAACTATTAAAAACAGATCTGCAAACACCTATTCAAATATGCATATTTAGGGGCCATTATTCTTCTTCAAAGACTGACCAAAAAAAAATTGATACTATTTCAGATGCCTGACAACAGTTGTATATGACAATCTAAATACTGCCCTGTGCAATAGGTTTGTTCCCTTGATAGCTGTATGTGGCAGATAAAACTTTAGGACAATAGGTAGAAAAAGATTTATTAATTCTTCCTATTGCACCTACAACTGATTTGAATTCTTCTTCCAGAAAAGTAACCATCTCAAGAGGAATTCTTAAACAGCAAGAGAGTACCAGGAGCAGGGACCAAATGACCAACCTAAAACCAAAGTAGGACTCACTTTTCTATTATGGTATTTTTAACACATTGCTCACACTAAAGTCTTCCAGGATAACACAACACAGTTTTCTTTATTAAAAATGGTCTTTAGAGACTATAGTTTGGGTGTTTTGTGGCTACCACAGTAGATATTAATTAAATTCTATGTCATGGATTTTTTTCTTTTAAGACCCTGATCAGCAAACACTTAAGATCACTAGCTGCAAACTGTCATTTGAAGACTTCTTTTCCTTTGACATACAACACTAATCTTTGGAGTATTTTGCTCCACCAGTCCTTTCTTGGTTTTAAGAATGAATTTTAACCTTCTCCATCATGCTTATAATGAGATTGAAATATCTGAAGCCTGTTGCTTCTCTCCACAGAAGGTGAGCCATTGCCCAAACACTCCTGCTGCTTTCTCAGTGCATTTCTGCTCATCACCTTCTGTATTCTTCTGTGCACTATGGTACCCCCTTCTCCAGCCTGGGGTGATTAAGAGATTACTTTCTTCTTGGATTTCACTTCCTTTGGTTCCTCAGCAGTCAAATCCTTTCTTCATAGACCTGGAGAGTTGCTGCCAGTCAGCTCATCAAGAAAGACTTACCTTCACTTATATGCCACATTACCTTAGCCTTTCATTTAATTTTCCTGATCTTTATTTGCAAGACCCATACTGCTGTATTTGAACTAAGGTTTCAGCAAAAAAGGGGACTGATTCATATCTTGCTCCCTTCTAATTTGCCAGTGTCTTCATACTTTCCACCTTTTTCTCTTTATTTGAGGAGTTCTCTTTTCATGAAGACAGTTATTATCAGCCAAATTCCAAGGACTGACTTTCTTACATATCTGACTTACAATTTACAACAACCATTCCTTGTATCTGAGGTGTCATATAGTGACTCTGATTACACTTGCACAGCTGTAAATATATTTTCCTAAATTGAGTTTTTCCTGACAAGAACAGAAAGCCCTACAATTTCTTAGCATAGCTATTCATTTATCTAAAATAGGGGTTTATTATTATTTTGTAAAAAGAGGATGCTTTCATTCTGACCTAGATAGGAATCTCTTTCTCTTCCCTTCTTAAGACAACTATGAAAATGAGATTGTAAATCTCCTATGGAGAAGAGACTTGGACAAATCAATAATTTATGTTATGATTTTGAGAGACTTTCACCTTGAGGAAGTGCCAGCCCTATCGTAATTCTGTAGCTCTTGTTTGAAAATGTTTTCCATTACTAATCGGGAGAACCTTTTTTTTTTCCTTATTATTTATACAAGGCTCCTTTGATTTTCAGTGTGTGACACTTCAGAATGAAAATGGTGTCTGCATTAATTAAAAAATGAAGAAGAGAACTCTTACTTTCCTTCCCCCTCACTTAAAATCCAAGTAAAACGCTGGCAGGCAACACTCAGCATGTAGTGCTCTACTTCCAACCATGAACCCCTTTAACAGATTTCTGTCATTTTAGCTGCTTCTGGCTAAAATCACTGGTTATAACAGTGACTTGGAAAGAAAAATGAGCAGAGAGTTAAGAGCAAAACGGGGGGTAGGTACATGTAGCAATTAAATAAGCCCTCTACAAATCTCAGGCAGAGAACATGTCAGTCATATCATTCCTAAACAAGGCCCTGGCAGTGCCAGGTTTATGCTGAGGCCTTTGGGGGGGAAAGAAACACACAAGTTTATGCCCAGGCACCTTTCTTTTGACTTCCACAACTTACTAAAGAGCAGACTGCCACATCAGCTGCTCACTTCCCCAAATCACCCATGATTTGAAGAAATCTCCATCATGGCTTGCAGCAGCATGTTCTAGCCATGGGCTTGCTTTGGCCACACAATCTCCTGGAGACTGGATGATTAAAGGTCACCCTTTCTTACCCATTGCACCATAAACCCAAAGCACTCACTGAAAGCGGGTCTGCCCACACAAACTGCACACGCAGGAGCTGCTGGAATGGTGTAACCAACAGCAGGGCTGGGACCAGCCTCTTGGGATGAGTTCCACATTCTGCCTCGGTCACTGCAGGCAGCTGTGACATTTCTGAACCACACCTGCAGACAGCACAAGTTGTGTCTGACTGCTCTATGCCAGGTAATTGATTCCCTTACCTCTCTATAGCAAACCAATTCTAAGACATGGCAATGCCTAACAAATCTGAAAGAATAGAAATTAGGGAGGGCAGGGGGAAATTTAAGGGAGAGTTCTTTGGGCCAGGATTTTGAGTATTAGCACCAACTTCCAGCTCCAATTGATTTAGACTTTGTTTAAAATGAAACACCACTATAAAAATTTTTACAGCTTTCTGGGATGAAATTACTTCCTTTGTGCAGATATTTGACTATCACTCCAAACTCTTTTTCACAATTCACTGTTATCGCTGGAAAATTTTCTGTGCTACATAATGTTGGAAGTATCAATCTATTTTGTTCACAATCTGAAAAAAATACAACCCAAATACTATTGAAAACAAAAAGAAAATCCAAACAAACTCATTTATTTTTCCCAAACTTTCCAAGTCTTGATTAAGTCTTTATGTTGTGGTCTTACTCAATTAAGCCAATGTAGACAATTACTACACTGATAGGATGACAAAGAAGTTTGTGGGCCCTGGAAAATTTAAGAATATTCAATACTTATCTCAAGATGAAAATAATAACTGTTGGGTTTTAAATAACATTGAAATTTAACCTAAACTCCCAGTGTACATCAAGATATACTAGGAAGGGAAACCCCACAACCTCTAAAGATGCAGATGTGTAGAATGGGAACAATACAACTCAGAGTCCCTCCTAACTCCCCATCTCACTTATTCCCTCCCAATTTTCATATCAAATTTTTCCTTTTTTCCTTACCTCCCCCACTCCTACAAAGCAGCTCAGATATCCACATATCCACAGAGCATTCATGGCAACAACTCTGTGACTAAAACTGATGAATATGTAACATGATCTTAAAAATGCATGTGAAATATGCAAAGGCATCAACTTAATGAGTACTTTCATTTTGTCCTGGTTTTGCATTGAAGGGTCAGTTTATCTAACAAACAACATCAGAATAAATCACTTGAATTCTGAGACCTAGATCATTCATCTTGCTAAACAAGGAGAATTACTTGAAAGTAAGCAAAGGACTGGAATTCTCCTACCATAGGATTGGACAGGATGTGCTGTTTAAATATCAGGGCACCCAGGACATTTGATATGTCATCTGAGGTCTTAAAAAATTGACATAACAAGTGAGCTTCCATTAACTTAGCAGTTACCAAGCAGAAACTTTTTAAGAATCTTCACTGAGTTCCTAAGACTGAGGTAGCAACTGTTCTTTTTGATATCTGGAACTGAAATGTGACTGATTTACAAAATATAAAACCAAAAAAAAGCATGCCATCATTTGTTGTGGCTTTGTTATTTCTCCTATCTACTCATTATCAGAAAAGGAATTTTTCAAATCCTAAAGAACCCTTAAAAGTCTCAAAGCATCCTTTAAGAGTGATAGAGATGGGCTTTTATTTGTGCTGTGGTACATGATGAATGTTCATACAGGCAACCATGGGTATACTAGAGCTACTCATTCAGACACCTCACAAGTGTCTTTGGATATTGTCTATGAAGTGCAACTTTAAAAAGGAAAACATGAAGGAACTATTTACAATTTCAGTCAGTGTGCTAAGATGAACAATAGCATGTAAGTTGGGTAGTTAGTTCAAAACTTCAGCATTTGCAAACACCAGGTTTGAGAACCACACTCAGAGTAAAATCTGACATAAATTGTATCTCCATTAAATTGTTCAAGTAATTTGGAATTAACACGTTCCTAGTAATTCCCAGCCATGTTTGTTTGGAAACAATTAAACAAAACTTGTTTAAAAAATAATCTGTTGAGTCATTTCCCCCATCTCTTCCAACAAATTATTCAACTCCAGAAGTTTCACCGTGGTTTTTATAATGTATGGGGTTTTTTTCACCTGGGTCATTTCTTACCCATGTAAAAGTTTTACTATCTCACTTTTTTCCTACAACAGTTTGAAAAGTAGAGAAATCATTAATATTAAGAAGAATGCCAAAGACGATAGTTTTCACATCTTGTCTTTGTTTCTCTTTTCCTCTGGGCCACATAGGGATATTCAAGTCAGCAGAGACAGTGTTACTCTTTAAAAAACCTGCTGATTTAATATTTAGCAGGTGATGGATTCCACCTCAACAATCAGTCTCAGGAATAAAAATAGTCTGAATCCCACTCAGTGCCATCCACAAATCCATAGATAGAAACCCAAAGCATTGTACAGCACAACATTTCCTGCTCAGTAAGCTCGAGACAAGCTGCTGTGATTCCCTATATATACACATATATTCTGAGCTGACGCCTGTCAAACCAACCCCTGGTTAAGTGGCAAGCATAATATAGCTTCCTTTCCCTAGAGGTAACTGTCCTCATTACTGAAGCGAATGAACCCCTAGGTGTATAATAGATTCTTCTTTAAAATATTCATCATATGACAGCTGATATTTCAGCCATATTTGGCTGGAATGTTACATTTTGGGAAACTTAGGACTCCATAGTCAATTAACCTGGTATTTTGCTCGCCGTCTAATTTTTTTTTTTTTATCATAAATCATTAAACATTTATGTTAGTATGTAACTTGTTATTCTGCTGTTCAGGACTGAGTCAAACAGGCAGACCAGGCTTTCTCCTACTGCATCAATATCCATTAAAACATCTGGACTAGCAAAGCTGAAACTTTACACTTTTCCTCAGCCAGAAAACATCAACTTCTCCAAAGTGAGTCACATCATCCAGCACGGTTCTGTTTCCTTCACACTTCTCAGAATCAACACGTCAGACTGGGAAACCCTCCCTCTGCCAGCAGGTCTCAGGAAGACCACGGGCAGTCAGGGGGAAATAACACAGGGGCCAGAATTCTCCACCAGAAATCAGGGGAAAAAAAAAAAAAACTATGTAGGGAGAGAAAGAAACAAATAGAGCAGCAGGTTATTCACCCCAAACATTTCCTTGTTCAAACACCAAACAATGCTTTTCTTTTTGACTCTCCATTCTTCTTTCTCAAATTCCGTATTTTTCCTGGCCTACCCTTCCCATTTTTTTCCTACCTGTTCTTAATTACAGCCACAAACTTCAGAAGGTCCTATTCCACCTGCCTTCCCCTGCATTATCTCACAGCACAAGTGCCTGATTCACTTTAGCCTTCCAGGAGCCTTCCCTGCCCCGTTCCCTTCACGCACACAAACCAGGGAGAGTGTCACAGGGCAGGCAGGGCTGCTCAGGAAGTTTACACAGCACTTGCTCAAACTCTGCAAGCCTTCCTGACACCAGCTCAGCATTCCAGCACACCAGCATCATTTTAAGTGATTTCTCGTGTGATTTGTGCTGCCTCTCCATTCCCACATGCTCCTACTCAGACCTTGGTGGCAAAAAAAAATTCATTCTTACTCTCATCAGGACTTGTTTGTCATCAGAATCCCTCTTTAGTTTTAGTAATTTGCTTAGTTTTAGCCTACTTATCTCATTATGCTGGTCTAATTAAAATCATTTGCTGACAAATATTGTCAGTAATGTAACAGTTGGCTAAATTAACACTGGCTTAGCCTTAGCTTTGTTATCAGCTTAACTACACAGCACTGATTGATGAGCATTTTAAAGCAGGAATTCCTTTCTTCAGGTCAAATGCAGAGAAGGCAAAGCTGGAGATTTGAATGTGATACATCAACAAGTCTTACCAGAAGAAAGTCAGATATAATTGTGCAGAAGCCAAACCAAACTCACATCTCCACAACTTCCCTGCAAGCTTGATAATAAAAACAAAGATGCATTTGGCCCAACCTGTTAAAAGAGCAGGAGCATAGCTTAACGTCTAAAATTACTGTTATAAGCAGTATGCCTTATACTCTGATTCTTATTTACTTTTTTTGGCATAAATTGAGTGTTTCTAGACAACAATTATTCCTACAGACAAAACTTAATTGCAATATTCATCACCAAATATGTCTAAATGATAGGGATGCTGAAGTGTTTTACAGTGAAAACACATCCAATTTTAATGAAGTTCAAAAGAAGAAATGTTTATTTATGGATTAAAGTACACAAAGATCTGCTGCTCACACTTTCTGAAATACTGACAGCTTTTTTTTTTTTTCCAGAGAGAAAAAGTGCAAGGGAAGGAAAGACTTCACATCTTGTAAATAGTTGTGGTGAGTGGATCACTGTTCCCAGCAGACAGGCAGAGAGCTCCTGGGTCTTTTGACACTGGTTGAGATCAGATGATATACAACTGAACTCTGAAGACAAACTTGCCTCTAAGAGACTGCATCTGGTGAAAGGGTGGAGATGTGCTGATAACCCATTACAGCTGCAGGGGGATGTCTCAACATGTCTTGAGAAAGACTGCATATTTCTCTGTTTGGGGCTGAGGCTTGCTACTGTTCAAATTAAGTGACATCTTTCTAACACTCCTAAAGAATAAAAAAAGGTGGAATCCAAACCAGAACAATATCCTGTAGAAAAGTGCTTTCTATTTATTTCCTATTTAGGCTCTTATGAGGGAAAAAAAGCATGACTACGTATCTAAAATTAGCTCCTCTACTGAAGAACTAAATTGAAAACAACTTTAAGAGAAGATGCAAATGTTTCAGAGCAATATATAAATATAACAGAACCATGAAAAAAAATACAGAGAAAAATCCAGGTTTTGGATAAAATTTTCAGAACACCCTTCCCCACTTCAGGAATCTGCAACCACCACCTATTGAATGAGAGCTGCTACTGTTGGTCTTCAGAATGATCCATGAGATGAGGGTGCACAGAAATATTACAGGAGGAATACCAACCTCCAGGAGATACAGATTCAGCCTGCTCGGAATCAAATATTTGAAAAGAAACTGGAAAACTCTGTCTGTGGATAGACTTGACAGTGCTCCACTGGAACAACCAGAACCCAGGTTTGCACAGGCTCCAGCATGTTAACTTGCACAAGAAATCCCAACTGTTAAAAAAAACATAATTCAGCATGGGGAGAGAGTAACTGGGGAAAGGGAAATATAACAGACAGGTAATCCTTATTGCTCTGAAAACTGCTATCACTGGCCTGCTGTCAAGCCATCCAAAGACAAGGAAGTACACAATCTGCTGCCATTATTACAGTCCAATTCTCTATGGATTCAACCACAGGAAAAGAGTAAGTCCAGAGTTAGGCCTCAGCTTACAGTACATGGGTTGAAAAAGAAAAAAAAGACAATTTTTTTGCTAAGCCAGCTAACAACATGCTGCTGCTCCAACACTCTGCCTCAGGCCATGCAGCCTCAGCTGCACCATCTGGGCTGGAAAGACTCCAGGGAGGAAAGAGCAGCTGAGAGTGCAACAAGTTGAGGCTCCAGTATAACCATGACTGTTCTGTTCTATGAGTTCACCTGAAACCTCACCTTCCCAGTTCCTGTTTCTTGTTGTCAGACACCTACTTTGTTAAATTGTTATTTCTGAGGTGTCCTCTATGCAGAGGTCTTAATTACTTGTTTCTCACTAAGTGCTGGCTTCATATGCCTTTCCAGAGTATAACCTTCTCCCTGGATTCACAAGGCACAGCATCCTGATGAAATGCCCCTTACAATGGAGGCATTAGGCACCAGGAAGTTCAGATTGTTTTTAAGAGCAGTAAAACCCCTTCCAAGATCTTGTGACATCAGTTATCAGAAACAAAGATAAAATGCTTTTCCTATTTTCAGCAGCAATGTTCCCATTGATTTTAACACTGCAGGATATGTCCCTGTGCACTGAAAGAAATCACCTGTATATGAATGCAGTCAGGATGAAGTGACCTCCAGCACAGCAATTTCTTATCCTTTGATTCTAAAGAGTAATAGCAAAAATATCTGTCCCTTCCATCTCTATCTCAGTCAAGTCACCCACAAAGAGATGTAATGTTCTGGATCACACTCTTTTTTTCCCCTTTCCTTGACACTTTACCATGCTTCCCATGTTGTTTATACATTTCCTTTTCATTCCTGACATGCAGAAGTTACAAACTTTATATGAGTCCATAATGCAAAGTCATGTGTACTTTCTGAAGCTGGACAATGTTAACTAAAGAATGAAATCCAGTGGTCTCCTAGGGGAAGAAACAAGAAGGCAGAATGCATCACCTGCAGCATTAATGTGAAAACTCCATTTGGATAGCCAATCATGGAGCAGATTGAGGATGTTTAAGTGCAAATCTACAAATTCAGGTGGAGAACATAATATTGTGCTGGCAGTGCAACACACACTCCCTTTGCAATTCTGATTCACAAGAGAGAAAGCATAAGCATGATTTGTGAGCTGCCCTGCCTCAACCTCCACAGCAGAGCTGTGGCTGTCCCCTTGTTACACACTGTACACCCTAACCCCCCTTCTACCAACTTCAGAGGCAGCAATTCCCATGGGGATGTCCACATCAGACCAGAAACTGCTCCTGGCAGAGCAGAGACTGTTGTCCTAAAACCCCTCCATGCTCCCCAGCTGTACACAGCTCCATGTGACAGGGATGGATCCTGAGGGCTAAGTGTACACCTGAAATATTTTGCTACTGTCTTCGTGACATCAGCATCAAATGTTAAATTGCCTTGAGCTGGATAGGAACTTTGCATGGCATCACATGAGTTGCTGAATGGAAAATGTACATTACCTGGAAACTGCCTTCAAAACTCATTTTAAAAAGAGACTTTGGAAAAATCTGACATTGTTTTCATCTTTACAGATGGATTAAAGAAGGCACTTGAAAATAATTTAGAAAGCTGCCTATGTTTTTTACATTCATGCACATTAGTTTCTGCTTTTCAAAACCCAAATCCTGACTATTTCCACTGGTTTTACTGCTCTGCAGGGAAGCACTGCTTCTCTGCTGCTACTCATCACATCCCCATGGTAAAGGCAGGACTTGTTCTTACATGTTGGGAACTGGCACAGAGCAGAATGTAATGATCAGAATAGTGCATATTACACACATTATTTCAGTGCTCAGGATTTTGAAGGAATTATTCTATACTACAGGGTTTTTTTTTATACTACAGTTACCTGGAATGTTTTCTGAAATATTCACATGTATATTTGAGTCCATCCTTGGGATCTGGATATCCAGCAGTTGGCTTACAAAATCTGACTTCTAATCAGGGCTTACCACTGCCAAATCCATGTCCTCTGATATCTCTGATAGAACCCCATCATCAGTTCAGGGAATATGAAGTGATACCCAGCAGCTGAGGAAAGGATACAGGTGTTCAAACACTGCAGGAGATGAAGTCAAATTTCCTAGGCCAGAAAAGAATGTGAGGAGAATTGAAGTAGAAGGAATGAGCAAAATGTCCTCTTGCAGCAGGTCCATGTGGGCGTGGGTGCATCTCTCCCCTTCACTCACAGACAGTTTGCAGACTGAAGCCACTGTGATTTCCTTTCTGCTCCTGGAGAGGGATGTGCAGCTTCACATGACCTCTGTCAATGAACATCAAATATGCTGTGAGGTTCAGAAAGGTATCTGTAGGGAAAAGGAAAAAAAAAAGGAAAAAGCAGCATAAAGATACTCTCTCAGGACAGAACAGGTCAGAAGAGCAGAGGATGTGGATCCAGACATTGATTGGCTGTTTTCACCCAGTGGTGTCTATCCCCTGAGGGCCCTGTGGAAGTGACCCATTTCTTGCAGCCCACATCCAGGGAGCATGACCTGGTGCCACCACACCAACACCAGCTGGCATTGTTTCAGATTTATCACAGAGCAGAAGAGCAAACCTAGCAGGGACACTTAATTTTATTTCTTAAAGGGAGAAGACACTAGGAAAAGCTATCTGTAATGACTTTGTCCTCAGTATAAATGGAGGGGTTTGCAAGGCCTTTACTCTCCACAAACATATTTGGGTGGAGAAAGTTACCAGTTTGGCACATTTTGCCATCTGTGTGACCTATTTATATTCCACTGTATTTTCACAAGTGCAATGTGCACAATCTGCCCATCTGAACAAAGACAGTAAGGCAGAGGTGTCCTGTGACACCACAGGGTACTCCTCAGAAAAACCCACTAGGAGATTCAGAGGCTGTAAGGGGGAGGAGATTCCCTGCTCACAGCATGCCTGCTTTCCTCTCCTGGATCCTACCACAACACTGCACACTGTGTCTATGGCTTTCCACGCATGGAAAAAATGATGCCAAGGAATCTTTTAGATAACAGCCTCACCAAGTGCATTCAAGAGCTTAATGAAGGCAGCTTTCACAAATCTAGTGAAGAGCTCTGGACACAATCCAGAAGAGGATGTTGGGAAGAAAATTACTGCACTAACAATACATTGGGTTCCTATGCTCAAATTTTAATGTATTTAATTGTATTTTGAGGCTATTTCCCTCTGCAACAGCCAAGAAAGATGAAGGGACACTGCACAGGAACGTATAATAGTTGTTTTACAAAGGGTATCTGAAACTGACATTTCCCACCTTTCCATCCTTACAATTGAGATTCACAGTCCAAATCCTTCCCTTTAATTACTGACCAAAATTAGGCTATTGCAATTAGTACAAGCAGTGGAACAAAGTTTAGATTCTGCACAAGTTTAGATGCAATCAAAAAAGTACATTAATTAGCATGTTCCAGATGCTTTTTAGCTTAACTAGTCATCTTAAATATACAGTATTGATCAACTACTTATATTTTTTTTAAAATACTATCCATGACACAGATGGCGGTATCCAGATTATGACAGGGACCAAAATTTGTGGTACAGCTTTCCAGGTTCTCACAGCTGGAGATCAATATGGCCAGCCAGACACAAAAATCTGCACAGGACACAACGCAGCATCAGGCCAGGTTGGATGGGGCTTTGAACAACCTGGTGTAGTGGAATATGTCCCTGCCCATGGCAGGGAGGGTGCAACTAGAACTATTTTTTAAGGTCCCTTCCCACCCAAAAACTTCTATGATTTTATCAGTAACATTTCATTTTCTTAGATGACTTTTTACATCTGTCTTTTCCTTTAAGATCTACTGCTTTTAAGGACCAATTTTATTCTACTTTAGGGAAAAACTGTTTTCTTCCCTAATGGGAATAATCTGTAGCAACCACTAGTCACCTCTTAAAGAGATGCCCATTCAAAGGCAGAGACTCACATGAATCAGATGAAAAAATATGTTCTCTAGTAAGCTCTGGCATATTGCAAATACACTGAATGCTTGACATTTTTATGATTATGCTAATGTTGTGACATTTGATGTGCCTGTTTTTTTTTTTAATCATGCAATTAAGTTCCCTGAAAGAAAACCAGAAAGAAACAGATCAATCACTGAGAAGGCAGAAAGAATGAAAACTGCTTCTACCAGCTTTAGAAACAAATGCTTGGTAGTCAATGGCAAACATTTGAACTAGATATTTCAGACTTGTCAGTTTTACTCCGAAAGTAAAGAGCACTGGTAGGGTGACTTTCAATCTTTAGCACAAGCAGTGGCTTCACTTTCACCTCTTCCCTCTACCTTTGATGTATAATAGCATTTATCATGAAATGACTCTTTCATTCCCTGAAAGAATTATAACCCTTAGAAAACTATTGCTTCCTTGTAGACAATTTCAAAATATGCATAACCCAATTAGGCCACAGAACTTTGAAGCTTTTAGCTTCATCCCCTTTTAAAACAGTGCTTCAGTTATATCCCAAATTAAAGTAGGAGAGAGATAAGATATATAATTGCCAATATAAATAATTTAATAATTCCTCACCTGCACCTACAGACCTGAAGATTAATAGGAAGAACCAGAGAACTAAAAGATGCTCTACTGGAACAGCACAGTGTGTGACGGCAGGAAGGCTACATGGATCCAAGCTGTGCAGCCAAGTAGAAATACAGAAGAGCAGCAGATGCTGGAGGAGAACCATAGGGGTATCCAGCTACTGATTTTTGGTACAAAGCTACAGAAGACAGAAAAAAATGGCTACAGGTTAATTACAGCAACCTGAAGCAACTTCATAGCACTTTGGAAGTAAATTAAAAACACATTAATTACTTCAGGTACTGTATACATTTAATCTCTTGTTAAAGACAATTACTAGTCCAACTGTGTTTAAAAAAAAGATATAACTTGATGGGGATTTACTAGTGATGAAATCAAGAATCAGCTTAATTCCAAGAAATTCAAAGGCAACAATAGCAAGCTTAGGAAAGTGCAAAAAGAGACTACAAAAAGTGGTTTGATCAAAAAAAATTGAACTCATGGTCAATTTTGGCAAATCCTGAAAAGGAAGTTATAGATAGGACTAAGATAGAAAACTATAGGAGCAGTTTCAGCTCTTTCCCTTGAGACAGTGCAAGATAATTTTAAGTTAAAGAATTGGTCTGAAACTGAAGGGAAGAAATAAAAAGGATATTCAAAATCAAAAGGAATGAACCAGCAAAACACAAAGCCTAAGAAAATAATCTCTCCAACACACTCAGAGACTCCTACACCTTTTCTGTTCTTAATAAAATGTGTACACCTGAACTTTATTGATGTTCTCAGTATTTGGCTTTTTTCAGATACATTCACTCTGGGATTAACAATGTAGAGCCACTCGACCTACAGAAAGATCTCCTTATATAATTGGCATGGCAACAGACACAGCATTTCTCAAACAGAAGTGACAACTTGTGGGTCCCCCTTTTGCCACCCCTTTAGTATGACATGAACCTTCCCTGAGTTACTTTCCTACAGCATAAAAGTAAACCCAAAGCTTCCCAGATCAAACATCCTTCTCTTGGGATGTTCTATCTTGGAGACACCTCAATATCCCAAGTATTTCTTTCCTTGGTCATAGTCTCTAACAGACACTTCCTGCTTTTTCTGGCTGCAAGTCTTTGAGAAAGTTGGCCCACTGGCCAGTGGTGGTCAGAAGAAGAACAAATCTGGAGGGACAGTGCTTCTTCCTACTGATCCAGGTGCTATAGGTAGGTCTATGCCAACATGTGATGCCAACTACAAACACACTGCTCACCTGTAGGTATGCACTTAACAGAAGTATGTCCCAAAATCTTAAACTTTTAAGGATGGAAATTAGCTTTTCAGTACAGACCAGGATCTCAGCTACATGACCTATAAAGACCAAGACTGAATCAGACCAAACATACTGCAGCTTATTTTATCCAGCTGGGACCAAACTGTAAATATTTTGGGTAGATTTCATCTGATTTTAATCCCCTAGAGTGTAGGTGTTTATATTTGAGCTAGTTCATTTGGGTTGTTTTGGGATTTTTTTAAGTTCAAGGAGAAAAACAAGCATTTAAAGATGATTCATCTGACCTACTTTTGCTGATCTACACTACAATGAGATCGATCACACCTTAAATTTTTTTAAGTCTAATGAGTCAGTCTCTGTCTGACTTAATAAATAAAGCATCATTATTAGCTGAGAAATTTTGAACGCAGTCTAATCTTCTGCTGACAATGGAGACAAGACACTGCAGGCTGCTAGACTCAGTACACCTAAATTCTTCTTCTCCTAGCACTCCACATATACCCTGCAATGAAGCTACTTTGTATTCCACCAGTAAAAAGGACTTTCAGCTTTTTCCATCTTAGCTTCCTTTTCTGATTTTTGTAATGCAGAGAAGTAAAATGATATTTTGGTGAAGTATTTTCTTCAACTTTTGTGAATCCAAATCAGAAATGGAAGTGTGCCTAAGGCACTCTTGAATATCTGGATGTTATAGGATCTGTGTTTCTACTAGATACAGAAAAATGCCATAGCTGAACTTTGGTTTGAATCTATTTTCTCAGCCAACCTCTACTAGTATAAATAAACAGGATTTAGCATAGTAGAATATCAGACTTTAAATGCACCATAAACTGATGTGTTTTTTATAAACCCAAACCTGACTAGGGTTTTTTAACCATGCTCATTATAATTAAATGTAATTATAATATCCACAACTTTAAATAATGGTTCAATAAGAATTAAAATAGTTTCTGCTAAATTAATTATTTTAAAATATAAGTTGAACTTAAATAAGGAAAGCATGTAAAAATAAAAATTAAAAAAAAAAGTCAAGCTCACAGATCTATAACTTTCCTTTATCAAATGGTATTGTGAAAATTAATTAATGAAGTAGCCATAACTGTAACAGTAAAGTCAAAGAAGTAAAGTCAAAGTAAAATTTTAAAATAAGATTAATACTTTCCAAACTCTCCAAGATTTTGGTTACTTTTGCATTGTCAGTTCCCTCATTTCAAAGTGCTGAATTTACAGCCATGAAACCTAATGACAGCTGGGGTTACCCAGCATCTCTGAATATCAGATTCAGAGCACCACACCTTCTTCCAAATTTAGAAACAACTTTTGACTGTATTTGCCAAAGTAGTTTCCTGTTATACTGTGCAGCCCTTAAACCACTCACAAGTCATTCCTGAGACCAAAGAGATCAAACCTCAGTTCCACCAAATTCTGAGGGAGTCCTGACACTAATTGTAATAAGTAAAAATTACCCTCTGTAGAAAGAAGTGGAGGGGGTATATATGAAGTTAGTTTTTGGGTTTCTTATAAGGAGTCTGCCTTACCTTTGAGTCATTCTGTAATAAATACCATATCATTGCTTAATTGTATGGAAATGGTTATTAGTGGTTCTGCAAATGTTTTGTTTGGGATTTGCATTTTCTCATCAAAGGATCCTTCTCTGCCTTCATATGCTGTCAGCCTCTTTCAGATGAGAGAGCTCAGCACAGAGATGCCTCAAATATATCAGGAAGAGAAGAAAACTTATTAAACCACCAAAAGATGTACAAATGAAACACAGAGACTCTGAGTTCAACCACAAGGGCTTGGAAATTAAGGGAATTGTGGCAAAATATTTTGGGTTGACTAAATACCATGCCCCGAAATTTAAGCTACTAGCTTTAAAAAGAAATTTCAGAGACTAAGGCAGAATGAAAAGCAGCAGAGAATTTTAGTTTCTGCTCCCAGTTTCAGCTTCAAAATCTTTTTTTTTTTTATTTTACAAGTGTAATTTTGGGGCTCTGTATATTTTAAACATCTGTCAAATACATGTAGTGTAGACCTTCAGCCATGAGGAAGAGGTTAGTAATGGGGAAGAGATTATTATCTCTTATTATGGTGTGGAGCCACCATCCACTTCAGAGCTCCTGAAGATATCCCTGGGTTTTGATAGATTTCTCCCACCATACTGGTGTGGTCTAGGAGTTCCAAATTCATTTGCATTGTGATGATAATGTTGAACAGAATTTGCTGTATCCAAAACCAAAACACAGTTCTTTGGGGTTTTGTTAAGAATTAAGTTCTTTGATTTTGTTAAGAAAGATGGAACATTTTGTTAAAATGCTCACACATATTTACTGCTGGCTATCACCATAATGCTATGATAAGCAATATCCATTTATAACACTTTTTAGCCCTATTGGAACACAACAAAATGCTGCTTTTCCTTCAGCATTTCTAAAACTGTAAACCTGCAATAACTCATCACATCCTTCATACATGCATTTAATCAAACTACTTCAAATATGTATTGTAAAGCCTGTATGATCATAACAACAATCAATTAATTAAGCTTGAAATTAATGAAGGTTAACTGCCTTTAATTCTAAATGGATTCCACTGCAAGTGTGAAATAATCCCACAGTTGAAGAAGCAGGATTCCATACAAGATAGAAAGAGGACTGAGCCACAGACTCTGGCAATAGGACACTCCTGATGTGAAAAAGTTCATTTAGACCCTATTGCTTACTTAGGCATGTGCTACAGTACATCAAAAAATGCCGTTTTGTCTTTGTCAAGGCTTCAGTTTTATGAATTATGATGGATAAAAAACTTTGAAGAATCTAACAATTAAACTAGATTATTGATTGTTTTTTTCTCTAAAAGGATTTCCTTGACTACTGTCTCTAGAGGTTGACATCCTATACACAAAATATAATATAAGCAATCATTGTGTTTCTTACAATATTCTTTAACGATGGAGGACTAGTTAACAGAACACTGCATCTTCTAGTACCAGATCTAGGTCTGAGAACATCAAAAGGAGTATCATTTGGAACTAAATGAGATGTAAATTTACAGTTTTAGGATACCTGTCCATTAGGTGTGAGGGGAACTCATTCTATTACACAAATCTGAAGTTATAACAGACAGACTAAAACTAGCAGCCTCACAGCCACACGTTGCATATTCTTCTACTTAAGGTTTCCATTTCCACTCAACACTTGGGCAACTATTTAATTTCACATGATTAATAAGTGGCTGCTCCGACACACTGATATAGCCTTCATTGGATCTGTCACTGGAGGCACTGCCCATGAAAGTGTGGAAAACAAATGCAGCACTCATTCAGAACCACAGAATGGTTGAGGTTGGGAAGAACCTCTTGAGGTCATCCAGTCTAACCCCACTGCTCAAACAGGGTCACCTACAAAGAGTTGTCCAGGCCCATGACTAGACAGGTTTTTAACATCTTTGGGGAGGAAGACTCCTCATGTTCTCTGAGCACCCTGTGCCAATGCAGCAACCTGCAAACTGAAAAAGCATTTCCTCACGTTCAGAAAGAAACTCCTGCTTCAGATGGAGCCCATTGTTCTTGTCTTGTTGGGCACAACTGAAAAGAGGTTGGCACCATCCTCTTTGCACCTTCCCTTTATATATTTACTTACGTGGAGAAGTGCCTCCCTGAACTTCCTATTCCCTAGGCTGAACCCTTCCAGCTCCATCAGCCTTTCCTCACAGGAGGAAAAGTCACTTCATCAGCTTCAGGGTCACTTAATCATCTTCATGGCCCTTCAGAGGACTCCTTCTGTTATGTCCATGTCTCTCTTGTGTTTGGGTGCCCAGAACCTGACACAGCACCCTGAAGTAGCCTCATCAGTACTTCAGAATGGGAAGGATCTCCTACCTTGACTAGCTGGAAACATTTCTCCCAGTATGGCCCAGGATACATTGAGCCTTTGCTGCAAGGGCACGTTTGTGGATTGTGACAAGTTGGCATCCACCAGGACACCAGGCTGTTTTCTGCAAAGCTTCTCTCCCACCACTTAGGCCCCCACCTATGCTGTGCATGGGGTTGTTCCTCTGAAGATTCCAGGCCTGCCGCTCCTCCTTGTCCACCTCTGTAAGGTTCTTGTGAGCCCATTTCTCCAGCCTATCCAGATCCCTGAGGATGGCAGCACCACCCTTTGAAGTATCAGAAGATAATCTTGTGCCTGAAATATAGAACTTGGGTCTGACTCCTCATCATGTATTCCAGCAGCTACAACTACAAAGCCTCTTCAGGTGAGTTACCAGGACTCTCCTTCTTGGGGGAAGTAAGGGATTCCCAGGTTCACCTGCCCAGCTCTGTGCTCCTTCCAGCAGCACAAGGGACAGCTGTATCTTACAGATAACCTTTTAATTAGGCAAATTACACTCCTCATTGGAATTCCGTTGTTAAGGTAATGAAGCAAAAAAGGACAGTGCCTCACACTGACATGTTGGCAGCAATTTCTGTTCTATCAAAACAAGCATCATAAAGACAGATTCTTTCTCATGAGTACCAGCAGTTTTTTAACAGAAAACATAAAACAAGATTTGATCAGGGGGAAAAAAGGTAGCTTTATAAGAAAAACATGGAGGTTTTTTTTCCCATAGAAAAAGACTAGTGTCACAAGATTCAAATATTTAAAATATTAAATTTATTGCCTGATTGAAATTCACTGTAAAACTGATATTACAGGAAACAATAAACCCATTGCCAAATAGTAACATATTTACAAAAGGGAAATCTTTGGTTTTTGCTAGCAAACAAACAAAAAAGAAAGTTGGTTAATACTACTCTGAGGGTTACTCCACCTCTTCTTTATAGCTTTTCATTAAATTCCATTAACTTATGATCAAATCTTGGGTTATATTTAAATTTATTGAATTCAGGAATGATTCCAACAACACCAGACTAATGAGAGAATCAGGCTGTAAGAGCTGCTTGTATAAATATTGTCACACCTCTACACAGCAACTTTTTCTTCAGTTTTTAACATTATTACATTTAAGTGGGAGGGCTCTTGCAGGCTGCATATTCCTCACTCATCACTCTCACTTTGCAAAACATGTGTTTAATGAGGCTGTGATCAAAATCAATTTTACAAGTTTGCCCGGGTATCATAAGCAAAGAGCTTTTGGACTACAGTGGAGGGAATACAATACATCAGTCTGCAAATGGGGATCCAAAAATGGAAAATGAACCAAATACTCAAAGAACCATCAAACCCCAAAGAGAAGCTTTTATGATCTCTAGAGGAGACACTGTATTAAGGCAAATTGAATTAATCCCAAATTTATTTAACAAGGCTGGACTGATATGTTTACAGTTTACTTCACAGCTGTTAATCATTAAACAAATTTTAGATAGTCATCAGATATTCATTTTTCACACAATAATATTTTTATTGAAGTTAACATAATAGTACATCTTAAGAACTCTTTTGGAAATGTTCCCTTAGGAAAAAAATTATCTGCAAAGTCAAGCCACGAATTGTGTGCCTTGTGGGTTAGCCAATTTTGTAAATGAGTGAACACGTACCATTATGACACTATTCTGATGCCATACATATTCCCTGCTTTAATATGCATAATAAATGTTTTGCCTGGGTTTATTTTATGCATATCACTGATTTACTCAACCTGGACAGGACAAAAAGAGGAACTACAGAGATTGAAAGCTACTGTTTTACAGCTATCTTGTTCTTTCCTGTTTTGAGAAAAAAAAATCTAGTCTGACAAAATTCTGCTCCCATAATGTAAGATCCTCCTCTGACTTCAAGGAAACTCCTCCCAGAAGAGTTACTTTGGCCCTAATCCTGAGAGCTGATCTGTGTCAATGGACATGCACAAAATCCCACTGAATTAAGTGGAGTTCAATACGAACATGAAGGTTTTGTTGATTTAGTATGAAGAGAAAAGTATAAGTCACAGGTTTCCAACGTAAGGCCTGTAATTATATCTGTGGTGATTAACTGGCTTGTGTTTATCTGCAAGTCCCACCAGCCTGTTTTCCTAATGAAATGTCACTGGGATTCAATGAAAACAATAAAAATGTTTCAAAGTTATAATAAAATTCTCAAGGTTACTTTTCAGTCCTGAAATTATATTCATTTCAGCGACTTTCTGACAATTTTTTTAATAAAAATATTTCAAAATAACCTTATGGAAAGAGATTTCTTTGTCAGATTCTTTTCTCTAAATCACCCAATTCTGTTACACAAAAAAGAAATTTCCTCACTTAGTACTTTGCCTACAAATTTGATCAGCACTCTAGAGTGGCCACATTGATCAGAACTGCAGTGAAAATGAATTGCATGTAACTGTCCAGAGATGATTATTAACAAAATTCTGCCCAAGTCTGAAAGTCTCCTTTAGCAGAAATCTAAACCTATAACCAACAAAAAAACCTTCAAGTTTTTTCAAAGAGTTTAACAAGCTGCTTGTAATTTTTTCTGGCTTACTGGAGGAAAGGGAGTCAAGAGGAAAATTCCAATAAAACTGTGTGTAAGCCAAAGGTTTGTTTATGTTTGTATGGATTAGCATTCACACATTTCCTGTTACTAGACTTCCTATTAGTGATGTTTAACTTTAACCACATATCCTGGGTTAAGGAATAGCTCCTGAAATCAATTTCCTGATGAGGCTAAGAAAGGTCAAAGGTTAATTTTGTAGCCACATGATTAAGTTACCAACAGCTACTGCATAGCCTTGTTTTAACATACAAAGTTACTGCAAATATTAGCTAAAGGAGGGAGCATACTCTGGTGAGTACACAAAACTGTTGGAGAAAAATAGTTCCAGAGTCTTATTCACTCCAAGCGAAATTTACTCTCTCCACATGCACACCTGGAACCCACATCAGTGGAGAAATCTCTCAAGCATGGTGAGGCCAACCTGACAACCTCCTGTGTGTTCCTCATCTTAAACGTGGCTGTGTGACCACTGCCAGAGCCCAGCTGCCAGCCAAGAAACTTCTGCTGTACACCACATCACAGACTTCCTTCAAACACTTGCTGCAGAGCTTGAACGAGAAACAATGTTTATGGTAAGAATCCACAGACTTGTATTTATCATATTCTCGAACAAAAAGCACAATGATTTCTGCTTCCTTAGGAAAAAAAAAATCAGCAGATGGATGATGACTTTGCAAACAGCACTGCAGCAGATACTGCTCTTGTACCAAATCAGCAGAAATTAATGCATTATTATTAAAATAGAAAAAATACTGAAGTGAACAATCCTCTGCCCAAACATTTCAGATAAAACAAGAAATATCTTTAAAAGTTTGTGAAGTTTCTGCCTGGAGGGATTCTTGTTTCCAGCAGTAAAATTGATTCTTTTTTAATAGTGGCATGAGTAATGACAGCCTACTGACACATATCAATAGCAATAAGGAATTCCAGAGTTAAAGCTGATTATCCAGGTTCATTCTCACTGCACAGCGTTGTCCTTTCCTGCTGAGTTCTCATCTACAAATTATTTCATTCTTATTCAGTTTTGGTAACTTGCTAGCATGGAAGATGACAGTCAAATGAATGAAATCCCATGTACTGACATTATAATTTTCTTTTAGATCTGTGAGATACATGATGGGAAAATCTTATGTTGGATTTAGAGCGAAGATAGTGTTGGTATTTAGTTATCTCATTGCAACTACTGGAGTTTTAATAGAGGGTTCATAAGTAATTAAGCAACTTGGGTTGCAAGTCATAGTTTTAAAAATAAAGCTTGGTGTGACCCAAGGCCTACCATTGCTAATACAACCACCACTCTTTTGGGCATTCCTCTCTTTCTAACATTATCAGTTATGTTTGTATCAGTGTGGCAGTGTTTTGCACTTGTTTTGCACAGGGAAGGCCTCTAGATAAATGCAAGATAGAGGAGACAGTCATCAGTCTTTACTCAGGATTTCCTGACTGCATGTGAACAATAACAATTTCTCTTTTTTGTAAAAACTAATGCATTTCAAAATATATATATATGTAAATAGAGAACATCTGTTTCTCATACTCAAATCTAGTTAAATTCCATTCACAAGGAAATGGCTCAATTTTCACATTTAGGCTGTTTGCAAGACATAATTTTTGTGAATCCCTCATTGTAATTTAGCCTTCATTGCTTATAAAAAACCAAATATAAGTGGAAGCGCATGAGCTGTTCTTCATTCATTTGTGGACTTAACATTTGGAATTCACTTTTCCAGCTACATGACTGGTTCTACCAGTCAGACAATAAAAGTTTTGTTCTCTAACTAGGTTTCTTAAACTTTGTAAACAGTACAGCACTTGAAAAATTGGTTCCATCATCCAATAAAAACGATGAAGATTACCTGAGAAATAACAACTTTCAACTGAAAGAAAAATCTAATTACTTTTGTTATATTTCAAGAAATCCTCTTTTTTTTCGGTCTTTTTTTTTTTTTTTTTTTTTTTTTTTTGAGGGATATTTCTGCCTTGCTACAAGTATTCTTTTCAGATTTTAAAATACTCTCTTTCTTTCCTAACATGCAGTGAGCACGGGAGAAGGATTTTTTGTCACATTCAAACCAACTCATCACTACAAAACCAGCTTTCCTGTCTGCCCAGGAGCTGCCACATTGCTGACCTCTGCCTCCTTATTCTCCACATGTCCCCTGCTTTGCTTTGGGCTTTTTCTGATTATCAGCTTTGACACTTTACCAGCTGATTTATGTTATCTGAAAACATGAAATTCTAGGACCATTTACATTTTAAATTGTAAACGCTTCTGTAGAACATGTGATGACATTTCAGCAGCACAAGCTCCTCTGATGTAAATCCTCCTCTCCCAGTAATTGACTACACTGCAGGTACAAATTCCCTGTATTCTCCACTTGGAATACAGCAAGGTCTATGTCCAAGAAATCTCACTTTCTACAGTGTCTTTTTCCTTTTTTTTTCCAAATTATTGGGATTGTCTGTTCTATGGCACCTGAAAATATAACTGCATTTTTCATTCTTTTGTTTCCTTACTGCTTATATTACCTGCATGCACACACCCAGCAGGTACAGAATTACTGGGTAAATCACTTTGATAAAAACACAGGAAACTCATTGATGTTCTGTGCCATGTGTCTGGCATGGGTGTGTAACTGCATTCTAATAGTTCTGAACCTGTAACCCAATAAATGGAGATCACTATTTTGATCGTAACATTTCTAGGGGTTTTTTTCTGCCTTTTTGGTGAGGGACAGTTGAATAACTAACACATGTTCAGTCATGTAGAAGTATTTCACACCTCTCATTTTTTTGAAATCCCAGAAAAACAGCCACAGCTCATGAATGGTGGGACTTTCCACCACATAGGCAGTGAGGCAGATTATCTGTTTCTCTCCTATGAGAAGAAATATTTCAAACTTTCAGCATTGATGGAAAAACTGTCAGTGCCCCTGCTTTAAATGACAGTAGAGCAACTAAAGTATATCATCAGATCCTGGGAAACTTGGTTGATAGTTCTCCTGAGATAAAAGGTGTTCATCCCCTATTTTCAAAGAAACTGCCCTAACCACTAAATTAAATCTTGATCAAAGTGCCCTAGCATGGCTCTGCCCTGCATCACAGAGCAATACATGAACGTTCCACTGAATTCATCTAGAACCCAAGTCTGGCTTTAGTTTCCTACTGGAGATGAAGGGAGAAATCTGGCCTGTGGTTCGATATCACTATTCAAGATTTCCTAGAATATGCAGCAACTATATTCCTCATTAATTGCTGTCTACTTCTGTCAAGATAATACCACAGTAACTCAAATGAAGTTACAGCACTTACAGGAGTACAGCTGATAGCAAAACTTGGCTCAATGTCCTCAAACATAAATGGATATTTTATCTGTTTAGTGCATGCTGTCTCTTTTATTGAAACTGAAACAGTCAGACAAAAGTCATCCTGAAGAGACCAAAAGAAACTTTAAAATGTTGTTTTTTCTAAGCATATGAATATTTTATGATTTATGGTTTCCATAGTGCTTATTTACTTTGTTTGTTCAACATTTTGAGTTGTCAGAATAGGCACTAGACAGAGCAACAACAGAAAAATGGAAAGTAAATCAGTACCAAACAGAGTTCCTACATTTTTCCTTGGGACACAGACATGAGGATGTACACACTAGCAACACTTTGCAAATAACATACTAATTGTTCACTTGTCTCAAACTAGGACTTTCAGACTCCCAGAAAGTATTCAATACACAATTTTTAAATTATTCCAGTCACATTAAAATGAAAAGCCTCAATAAAAAACAATCATAGAAGGAGAAGACAAACCAGGTATATTTTGGAAGAAAAAGTGTGTATTCAGTACAATCAGTTTATCAGATTAGCAAGTTTCTTACTAATATCTTCAATGAGATGTTTTTTAGTCGCATATTTGTGCAAACGGTTTCAGAAAAGGCTAAATATTATAAGGGATTCCTTTAAAATCTGTATTATTAATATTTCTTCCATTTATAATTCTTTATTCACCAGAATTAAAACCCTATTTGCATTTAGATTTTTGGTATTGGTTTTAAATGTATCACAATTTGCTTCTTCCTTTTAGGTAATGGCAAGGCAGGAAACAGGAATGACAGACTTTCTTGGGAAATGCACAATATTTTTGACTGTGTATTTTCCAAACTCTCTGTTGTCTTCCAGTGAAAAGCAAACAGAAATATTTAAATTACTTAATTGCCTCTCTAGGTTCTACCTAAACTCTTCCTAAAGTCACACTCTTTCCTTTCAGTGAACCTCAACAAGGCAAACTGAAAGCTTCCTTTGTTATCCTGGTCTACAGCACCTGAATGGTGCCAAACAAAACTAATTCAGAGCTCTCAGCAAAAGGGTTTCTTTCTCTTACTCCTCCTCATTATCAAATAGATTAAAAATGAGTCTTTTTCTTTTCTCTCAATATTAACTAATAGCAGAGAAAACAAAAATATAAACTCCCTCATGTACACTGATCTTCCTCCTTTTTTTTCTTTTGATCCTCTTTGATTTCTTATGGTTATTATTCACCTACATAAAGATGTTACCCTTGATGGTATGAAGTGGTTTTATGTGGAATCCTTGTAATACAGCAACTCATAACCATAATGTAGGCTAAAATATGTTATCCAAATTGCTGTGGTTTCAAAATTTACAAAAAAAATATATTTCCTAGAGCAATCTAATTTCTCCTTTCACTACAACAACAAAGTAAACCCATTAGGAAGACTATGAATTTCAGCAATTAATTACACACTTAATATTTTATAGTTTTCTAAATACTTTAAAGTTCTTTCCAAACATTATGATTCAGTTCCTGCTACCACTTCTCACACAGACTAAGGAAATTAATGGAATTACTCCAAAAGCAAATTACATTTAGGTTCTGGGAAAATTTGGGGGTTGATTCAGGCTTTTTTCTAAGAATTCAATGAACTCTGTGACAGTATGCATTTTGCAGAATGGAAGTGGAAACCCAAATACCAAGCTACTTCATGGAACAAAATGGTGGAAAGACAAGATTTCTCTCTTTATTTAAAAATTAAGTTCTTACTCTTAAGTATCTCACTGGTGAAGTGTTCCAAAGGTGGTCAGCCCCAAAACCATTATCAAAAGCCTCAGAACTGTATCCTACCTCACGCTTTATTTCTTTTTTTTCTTCTTGTTTTGGTACTGGACCACAAGAACATAAAGAATGAATAACTAACTATTGCTTAGAGTTTCATATTTATTACATAACTAAAGCCATAATCACATCAAAAAGGTACCGAAATTAGAAGAACATAATCATAATATCAAAAAAATCTTAAATGTTTTAAGCATTCCACTGATATGACAAAGACTTTAGCAGCTACTCAAACCCCACGGTTTGCAAAAGTATCCTTTCTTAAACAAAATAATTAAAATTTACATTTAAAGTTTAAAAAACAAAAGACAATGAAAAATACTGGCTTTGTTATATCTGAGTTAGAATTATAAAATTTTTAGGCAAATATTGGTGATTTAAAGATATTAAGTCTGAGAGTCTGAGCTACTAAGTGAATGCTTAATCAAGTCAGGTACAAATTTAAAAGGTCACTACGTATTTCTCAATTCTGCACAGAAATCCTCAGTTTGGTGGTTGGAACCACATTAAATCAAATTTTTACTAGGTTTCAAAAAAAAAAACTGCATATATTCATGGTTTCCAGAGGCTAGTCAAGAGCTTGAAATATTGGTCTTGACTATCCAGTCAAGACCAATTCTTTCCACAGGAAAGTAATTCTCAGAGGAAATTATTTGTCACGCTACTTCCAATCTAAAGATCTAAACACAGTCTTTCCTCTAGCCTTTGGCACAACCCATAATAATTGGACCATGGGAGAGAGTGACAAAAAAGTGGATCCACAAGATGCATGCCAAATATCACTACCAGCTCAATAATTTACTTTCTCACCTTTCCTCCCCATCAGGAATAATCAGTGGCTGAAGTATTAAATGACATGTCGCAGTCATTCACTGATGGAGAAGCAAGACAGAATGACATATTCTGCTGATCATTTACAGCTATTGGTTGTTATAGGATACTAACTTGCAATACACAGCCTTGTTTGAATTTCAGATGAGCAGATGGCCAGATGGATTAGCCTGTAAAATTAATATTCCAAACCCATACACAGCAGGACTTTGTATGGGAACTAACTGCTTCAAAATCCATGAAGTCAGTTTAGTGGATTTTATTTTTCAGGCCTCGTTTATTATTTCTTCCACAAATACTGAAACCTGCAACAGCAAAAGGCAGTTCTAGAACACTTGGGTATTTTGGTGCCATGGCTTCCTTGAATATTTCTTTCACCATTCCAAGGACACCCATTTCCAGCACACACTTGGTGAAAAGACCAAAATTCATGTATCTAGCTTACATTAAAATATTTGCATAGCCCTACAATCGGGTACATAGTACATGGGATAAAGACATACTTGGGTACCTACTTTTGGCAACAGACTTTAGCAGCGCTGTTGAAGCTATTCCCAAAACCCCTTCTCTGTGCTTTTGAGGCTTCTCCCTAAGTAGGACTGTACAGATACCTGACAGATGCCATCTGCAGTTCCCAGAATGACCAGGAGACAGATCTGCTGGAACAGCAAGGAGCCACCCACTTACTGGTGGTCATAGGGATAGAGAGTGCAGCTAGCAACCACAGCCTTGGAGAAGGGGACAAGTTCCAACTGTTAAAAACTGAATTTTCCACGTCCCCTAGATTTTTCTGAAAAGCTTACCTCAACTGCAATTAGTTTGTCTTGGCCTCTGACCCACTGCAGATAAACATAATACAAGTCTTGAAGGAAACTTCTGTATTTTAGAGCCACCAACTTGATTACTATTGATTACCTACTTTTCTCAATAGTAATTTCCCTTTGTCAGTAACATTTCTGCCTGACTGCTCCTTCTGGGAATTGGGTTTTCTGTTATATTCCTTTTTTTCTCCAGACCAATTCCAAGAAATACATTTTAGTTATTGTTTTAGGTCAAGCAAGAAAGGTAATAGAAGGGAAGAGCTCAGCTCTAATCATGGCAGGAACTTATTAAAGAAATCCCTCATTGTTCCCAGGTCACCAAAAAGGTAATTCTACTTTGGAAAATTAAGCTGTCTCATGAAGTAAGTTTTCCTTTCACCCTTTGATGGAGAAAAAACATAACAATTTAAAATAAATAATATATGAGGCATTAGAATACTTCCATGTAGTTACAATCTCCCTACTTAATGAAGTACTTAATGAAGACTGAAAGGATTCCTACAGTTAAATTACTGTGTGGTCAAAAATTAAGTTTAGGGCTGACTCTGAATATGATGACCCAGCTGAGTGGCTGGGTAACAATGAGGTCGGGCCTCCAAGTGGCAGATGAGGCTTTCGTTTTATTTGTTTGACAGTAAATATCTGGGCTGTTGCTTAGCAGCCACAGACAGAGACAGAGGCGTTTCCAGACAACATAAACTACTCTACAGCAGGTAAACCTTTCACAGCAATTACCAAATGGAAATGAGAGCTGAACCATCACTGCAGCACAACCCAACACCTTCCTTTCCTGCAGATGTTTTAACACACAAATGGCAATTTGGGATTTCTCAATGCCAGTGTGAGAAGGCTTCATATATTTAAAAAAAAATACACTGATTTTGAAAAATTATATGCTGAAAGTCCTAGAAACAGAGACCAAAGTTTTCAAACTTCTGTCAGCTGTTAAATCCATATTTAAATAACATGTTATTTTCTCTCAGAGACAATGAACACTTACAACTGTTGGTTCCAGGGAATTTTCATGTGTCCCAGGAGCATTGCACTCATCCAGAACTGAAATACAAATAACAGAGCACCAGACTGAAAAGCTTTTGTGGATGTTTTAACTTGATATTAATTCTGATAAGCCTCATTTCTATCTTTGCTGTCACAAAAGCATCCCCACTCCAGCCAAAACTCCTGCATGTCACCTATCCCTGTGTGCCTCATTTCCACACAAAGTCTTCAGCTTTCACAAGACTCACCTCCTAAACCAAAAAAAAAAGAAAAAAAGGAAATGCCAAAGCTACTCTTGCATATCACAGCTGTACAGCTCCAAGGCAGGTATTTCACTGAGAAAGCAGCACTTGGCCTCAGTGAGCAAACAGAAAGGGCCAAATTCTGCTCTCCTTACCCTGGGGCATTCCACCACAAGGAGGAATCTGCATGTGAATAACCCTGGAGAAGAAATGTGTTTCCAGACACTTGAGCTTAAAAACTAAAAAATGCTGTTGTGAATTCTGTCATCTTATATTTTCATTGAGGGGTTTTTGGGGGTGGGTTGTGTTGTGGGATGTTTTTTTTTTTTACTCTCAGAGTTGATCCACGGGGCATTGTCATTATGTTGCTGTCTCACCTTTCAGTTGACAGACAGACTTCCTGCTGGAGAGACATTATTATTTAACCGGATCCACTCATCCTGCCACTGATTTGTTTTACTTTTGTTCCTGGCAAAGAACAGCAACTCTAGGTAATGTTTCTTTTCTCATTTGGGCAAGTCCTTCAGAACACTTTAGCAAATTAACCCTATGCAGTTCACTTGGCAAACACAGGATCTCCTGAAAGGATTTATAAAACTAAATTACTTTAGAATTTCCAGACAATCTTTGTTTTTCTTTCGTTTTGTCTGACACAAGCTTAAGAAAAGACTCAGGAAGCAAATGTGAATGTTTAATTCCTCAGCAAATAGAAGTTCTAAGCACAGCATGAGAGAATCAAAGTAAAAAGGAGAAGTTTTAATAAAAAATATAGATGAAGACATGCCAACTCTGTTTCTGAAGAAGTAGTATTATCAATGAATCTGCAACAGTTTGTTTTAATAACATTATTCTTTTCTAGTTAAGGTTACCCTTCAGACATTGTAATCTGTCTTTGGAAATCCACATCTTCAATTTGACCACAATCAAATTTTCATTCATTAAGTTTAAGATGCATGTACTTATATTTGTGTATAAATATTATGATATAACCTGTACTATACACCACTGGTCAAAGACAAGTAGGAGGCTTCCTAAAAACATTAGTGACTGAAATTTGTTCATCTCAGTAACATCAAGTCAGACAATTATAAGTCTTTTACTTTCATCTACAGATCTATTAAGAAACATATTCAGCAGAGCTGTGTTCAATGGGATATTCTTCCTCCCACACTGTCAGACTAGAAACTTCTATAAGGTGTTAATAAGTCTTTAAAATATTACATTATAGATGCCATTCGTAAAAATTTCCTAATGGACCCAATTCCAACTTATGTAGTAGACATGGAAAATTATTCAATTACTCTAAACAAGCATTGGTCTAAACTGTGGAGTGACAGCCACTCACTACTAACTTTATAGATATTTTCTTCTTTCTAATTAGAAAATTAGGAATATAGTTTGCTCGGGAGTGCCTGCTGACTAAATAAAGGATTTCTCTTACTACTCACTTTCTTGTTTCTTCACTCCCCAAATGCTTCAAGAATCACCAAGACACTTTCTAAAGTCTTCATTAATGCAGATTTAAAAAAAAAAAAAATTTTTGTCCAAATACAGAATATTGCAATGAGTAACTACTAGAGACATAAGCACAAGGGAAGACTCTAGAGATTCATAGAGTCCCTCTTGGGGTCTTGTTTTATATGAGAAAAATTAGATGGTTAAAAAAAATGTTGGTTGTTAGAAGTTAGGCAAGATTATTTCTAGGCTCCCCAGTTAAGATTTAAACACATAAAGGAGACAGAGGAGGATCACAAACATATGTGTCATATACTTACAGTCTGAAAATAAACAAAGCAGTTTTCAAAACCCGTATGAGTATCAAGAAAAGTTCTGCTCCAAAGCAGAAAACTCTGCAAGCTAATTTAGAAGAGGACAACATTAACCTGTGCAGAGTTTCAAACTGGATTAACCCTTGTACAGAAATTAGCTCAGTTAAACCCAGTTTAAACTCCTGAACACTGACTCTCCTACAGCCCCCCACCCTGGAGAATGCCTTAAGAGCTGTGCCCAGCAGAGGTGGCAGCAAGAATTCTGCTAATTCCAGAATGGAGAGAGGATTTCTCAAGCAGGATTAGTGTGTTAATGTCAAAGCAGCATTAACAAAAACCATCAGCAGCACAGAAAGCAAAGTGAAGCACAAGCAGATGGCACAAGTACTGCAGATGACCTTTAAGACCATCCTGCCCTGGAGGAGCCACACAGGGGCTGATAGCTGGGTCTGACTAAGAAAAAAGGTATTTTGTAGGAATTTTGAGACCAACCAGGCAGTGTTGACTCTGCATCAGCTTCTTGAAAGTGAAGATCTTTAATATATTACCTAAATGTGCAAACAAAAACATTCAAAAGAATCCCTCTGAAGTCCCTTGTCATCAGCTGCCTGGACTCTGTCCACCCTGTACGCACTCTCCTGGATCTCTGGGGTTCAGCAAACTCCTTCCTCTTCCATGCTACTGCAAATCCTCGTTCATCTGAGCTGAGCAGGGACCAGTCCAGAGGTGAACACCAGCAATTTGGCAAACCCAAGCCAACAACGCACAGTATTAAAAGCAGCACAACCTCCCAGCCAAAACTGGTGTATGGGTGAAAGTGCTCAGGAACTTGTGCAGCAGGAGGAGATCCCCCTTCAACCTCACCACTAAACGCTAAGTATATCAAAGAAATTCAAATAGCGTGGCCTAGCACCCATAACTTCTCTCTGCACACAGCAGTGCATCCATATAGGTGTTCTCTTCCCCTGTAAATACTCTTCCTTGTGCATTTAAAGCTGTGAATACTTGAAGTTAATAGCTTTTGACTTCAATCCATAGGCAGTACAGAACCAATTAGCTAATTACATACATAAAAATCTGTTTCCTCTCACCAGAAAAAAAAACACAAACAAACCAACCCCCCAAAAAAACCAACCAAAAAATTAACAAAAAAGAGAAAAAAAAAAAAGGAACAAAACCACCAAACCACACCAAACAAACCCTCCCACATCTGAGTACAACCAAAATAAAGTATATTCATTTATTTATAACTAAGTCAGGGCAGCTTAACAAGAGAGATTTGCAGCAAGGTTTTTTGTTAAGTATAAACTTCTGTTCCCTTCACTTTCAGTGTTCCTGCTGTAGTTAACAATTATTACACTTAAAGCTGCTCTGAAGGAGAGCAAGAGCTGGAACTGCCAGAACTGAGGCTGAGATATTCAGTTAATAATTTAGCAGCAGCTATTTATCAGGATACACAAGTTCACATTCCTCCTTTTCCCCACAGAAATGTCTTCTTCGTGAAAGAATTTCTTTGGGAGGTCACTGCTAGAGAAGAGAGTAAATGTCTGTGAGAAAATACCTATTCTGGCTCTAAGAGTTATTCTGGATAACTTGCACAGACTTCTTTAAATGAATGGCAATAACATTTTTTTAAACATTAAATTCTCTATACTGAACTCTTCTGCCATGCTGCTGCATTTCATCTGATTTGAAAATAATCTAGATTTTGCCCTAGTGTAGTTCTAAGCCAGAGACCCATACAAAACATGTAAACTAAAAGAAAAAAGTATAATTAAACTCTTCACTATTTAAATTTTAGGTTTAGCTAGAAGAAGAATGAGAGTGATTAAAGTATGTCCAAAACCTAATGTCAAATTTTGGACTGCTGAAAAGAGCCCATTCATATCTTGTTATAAAAGCATGTTTAGTCACATGCATTATTATTACATATTTTTTCAGAACTTTACAGCTGCCATTTCAGGTAAATAGCACCATTATTTCTATTTCTCTGTAACAGTCACCCAAATTAAACAATATTTCTGCAGTGCCTCATCAAATATGATATATTCATCATCTGTGAGACACAAATGAAAATTTTGAACTTCAGGCTGTAAAAATATGCTCAAAAGTAATAAAGGCAGTACAAATTAAAATCATCTGGGGAAAAAAATTAGGTTTTGACTCATCTTCTTAGCCAAACAAGGCAAGGCATTTAACCAAAGTAAGTTTTAGTGATCAACCCCCCAGATTAAAAATACACATTTCTGTAAAATTTAAATGCTTGTATGTTCTTCTATATCAATTTTTGCTGTGGACAGGAGATAAATTTGTGAAAGTTTTATTTCACTGAGATCCAAATTCATCTCACTAACTGCAGGAATTTCTCTGGGGTGCCTAATTAGGAGGCACATCAACAAAGGTTGCCTATATAAGTCAATGCTGAGAGACAGCTTTAAAGGATAATTCAGTGTTGCTACTCTAAAATTGCCTCTTCTCATGCTCTATAGAACAGGGCTCCTAATCTCAGCTGGGTATTACAATTAGTTGAAATTAATTCTGGCCCCATCCCTAGGGTTCCTACGGTAAAAAAAAATTTTTCTTTCATTCTGAAAGAAAAAGAAACATTTTTTTTACTCACAAACCCAAGAAACACATAGGACAGATGCTCCTGTCTTTCACTTGGCCCTGCAGGCTTCTGAAAACCTATGGAAAATGCCATTCTCACTGGTGCTATGGCTTCACAAAGTCATAACCACTGCCACTGCCTCAGACTGCATTCAGTATTCCCAGTAGACATTTCTCGCTATCTCGCTTGAACTTCAAATTCACCCCATTTCTAAGCCGTTCCAGTCCCCAGGAAGGATCTTCAACAGTCTCAGGCTGAATAAAAAAGAACAATGATGTGGCTCCCCACTGCAAACCTGCAGTGTTTTTGAACACAGATGGGAAAATTAAAACAGAGCCTAGAGTAACTCTCTACATGCATGAACCGGGATTCAGGGCACCCTGGAATCCCGAGGATACACAGCTCTCACAAAGGTGCTCTGCTCTCTGAGTAACCTGGTAGTGATTTGATGCAGGAAGAACATAGAGGCATGAAATTAAAAAGATAATAATTTTTAAAAAAAATCAGGTCCACATATTTATATAACTTCTTCTCAGGGTAGACTTTACCTCATTCAAGGGACACAAGCTCCATTAACCTAGCCAAGTTTAGTATTTTTTCTATAAACCAGGTAAATAACCAGGTTAGTGATATGCCAACAAAGAGTCATTTAGGAAACCTAGCTGAGAATATTGAGGATGGGGATGGAGAAGAGACAAAACTATATTTCCCAGTGCTTCTTTCCTTTAGAGACTAATTTTTTCTCCCCAAAAACCATGCCTTGTTAAGAAAAAAACCAGTGCTGTTTCATGCTTTCACACTGTTCTACATGATAGATGAAAAACTAAAAGGAAGAATCAAGGAGGTGTTTTAGGTTGGTTTTATGGTCAAAATTCATGCCTGTGGAAAGGCTGCAGTGACGGAAGAATTTAGGAAATTCTGATATGAGAAAAAGGAAAAAGTAAACCCTACAGAAATAGAGATTGCATTGTCTAGTGTTCTTCAACCAAGATTTTCATGAATGACTAATGATTTGGGCTTTTACAGTGCCTGAATTGCCTATGTGGCTATTAATTTCCAGAAAGTGCTGAGTATCTTTCCTCTGCAAATCAAGCCTCTTGAAGCAGTATGTAGTTGGGAAATAAAAAAATAAGGCATGGAAAACTTTCTTTAAATTTAGAATATTTTTTAAACACCCACTTAGACACAATGCCCAAAGACACACTTGGAAAAAATAGTGTCAATGTGATCAGATTATCTGCTGTATAATTACAGAGTTGCAATACATACCCCTGAGATATTCAAGCTGATTGTGAGGAAAATTGGAGATGATGATGTATTATCTGAGACATGCAGAGTTTAAAAATAGGCAGAAATAATGCCCCCAGACATTTTTATTTGCTACACCAAGATGACACTCTTTAAGTATATTATACATTTACTAGAGATTGAATTTACCATGTTAGTGATTAGCCAAAATCTATTCCAAAAAAGTGTTTTTGCAGAAATTTGTGGCCTTTTATCCAAGTGCAGACACTCTCCTGCAGTTATTGATACAACCATAAGTGAACCCTGCAGAAACTGATCAGTTTAATTTACATTTAAGGGTTCATATAATTCATACAACTCTCAGGCCAAGTGGGACTACAGATTATTTCAAGGAAGCGTGTGCTTGGTTGTCTATAGGATTAGGACCTTCCCCATAACCTCCACTTCCCCAGAACCTCCACAGCTCTCCTGATATTTGAACATTTGCTCCAATCCACTTGAAAATACACCACAGCACACCAAATCACTATAGGCCATCACTTGGTTTTCAAGTTCCACAGGAGTTTATTCCCAGCAAAATACAAGATGCAAGCAGCTGCACACAAGACTGAATTCCCTACCTCCGGCAGTTTTACAAAAGTTTTGCATGATGTAGGTTCATTACACAAAGCTAAGTGCCCACCAATCAAACTGCTATGAATGCCCCCAAACTGGTTATCTCTTTAGAAGATAAAGTGTGCTGTTTATATAACTTATTAAAAATTGCACCCTTGCATTCCTTTTTCAGATAAAAAGTGTGAGGGCACTGCTTTATCACTTTAACTATGTGTTTCTTTGAACATATTTGTGCTTTAAAGTAAACACCAATGCTATTTTTTTACGACTGCTAAAATCAAAACACATCTTTTCAAACTAATCTGTACAATGGCTGGGAAGAGCCTTTGATTCAGTACCGTAATTATAAACAGGCACTTAAGTCAGATGTACTAAAAGAGCATCAGTCATTTAAAATCAAATTAACAGTTTGATTAATCAAACACCAGACTGTCAAGTCAGATAACATACCTGATGGCTTTGTTCAGTTACCAAAGAGGGTTTCCACTTAAAGCTCCACAGAATTCACCAGCAAAACAAATTTTACTCAAGCGGAAAACTTTGGTTTTCTTCAAATGGGCCCTATAGTATTACTGGTAACACTTTTAGGACAACCCAAATTCTGATTCACTTTCATGTAGTCACATGGCAGAAAGGGGCAAATAGATTTCCTGTCTTGTTGAGGTCGAATTTCCAGGCAGAAAAGTGCAGTGGGGTTCAGGAGGATGTGCATTAATAGCATCAGGTTATGCATGTGTGCTATACCAATGTGGGAGAGAAACATTTATTGCCTTATTTCCAAAAGTTAGTGATTATCAGAATATGCCTGAGAGGCCAGTGCACAGTGTACATTGCATGCATTTCACACCTGAATTTTCCTCCCCTCCATTAGATTATTTTCTTTTCCCACCACACCACTGAGGAGCGGTCTCCACAAGCATCTGGAAAGACCCTGCAATTTTGTTAAAACCCCAAAATGCAACAGGTCATGGTCTATCATTACAGTCCTAGAGTAACAAAAGGCACAGATGAGAATATAGAACCATTATGGAAGACTCCACCCATGTGTCCAAGGAGCAGGATATTCCTTTGTGCAACTGGGGCCCAACAAAATCAAGAAATTATCCCTGAAGAATTGTCCTCTGAAGTGAAGCAACTCATCCTTGATCCTCTGTAAGTACAAATCACAGCAGCATAGCTGGCAGGAGGTGTCTCCAGATGTGTTCTATTTGATTTATGAAGAAAAACCATGTTAGTCAATACAGAAAGAAGGCATACATTTCAACTGACCAGAGATGTTTCAAACAAAGAGAAAAAAGCCATCTTTCTTCTGTAGTATCCAAATTTGGTGCAGGACAATGTTCCAGGATTCGTTTTCAGTCCCTTGGGTGTCACGAACAGCCTGAAAACCCTACAAAAGGAAAGCAAGAGAGTTTCTCACTGCATGGGCTCACCCACTGTTGTTAGACACTGGAGATTGCACCTATGACCAGCCCTGTGAGCTGTGCAGCAGCACCAACCAGCAGATGTGTGCTGCTGGGGATAGGCCTGCTTTCAAAAAGCAGCATTGCAAACACACATCCTTTGCAGTGTCTGATCCAGAGCCCACTTCCAGCATGGCAAGGAAGGATAAAATGGAAGCATGCCAAGTATACCAACATAAAACCTTTAAATTCAGAGCATACAATTAAAATTAACAGGAATAGGGACCAGTTCCAGATTAAACAGCAGCAAAGAAAAAACTTGAAGAAACAAACCCCATCACCTCATACACCAAAGATCTTTCTGTCATATTCATTATGCTGCCTGCATATATCTACGGATTTGTAACCAAAGAAAAATCAAAAATGCCTCTTGTAAATGGTTTTTTGAAAAACAGATAATTTCTTGGCTTCATTCCAAAACTGCTTTTGATACTCATCCATTTATGATTATGATTCAAACTTTAAATGCCTCTATGCTTCCAGCCTAAAATACATATTATTTTCTAGTTGTATTCTGAATGACAGTCCTTTCAAGGTGTCTGCCTATGGGGCCATTTGGGGGCCGAACAGCCTAATTCAACTTCATGCATTTTAATGTTCAGCAATGCCCATTGATGAGCTCTATTGAATGTGAGAGACCTAAAAATATGCAGAAAGTAATTGTCCAGTGGGATATTCCCCCCCCTTTACCCTAATTACAAGAAAAAACCTTTAGACTTGTTCTTAAAAAAAAAAAGGCAAGGAAAAAACTTAACCCACTGCTTAAGTGTGTTAAGAATGAAGCAAGAATCCTGGGTTATAAGAAATCTAAAGGCTTATGGTAAAAGCATTTCTCTTGCTTACATTGGCATAAAGACAAAAGGTTTCAAAGAAAATATATGTGGGGTTTGCCAGTTCATTACAGTATTTCTGCTAAAAAGAATTTCCCTCACAGGTCACAATCCAATGATATATGAACCGCAATGTCTTCTGAGGCTTGGATCATGTGTGCCATGAAAATTGTGGCTGCTTATCTAATCTCTGAAATTTCCTTTCTTCCTTTTCCCTTCACAGTCTTGATCTCTCCCTCCACAGCCTCATCTAAATTTATTGTTACTCATACCAATCCTTCACACTGTTTTTAAAATATCACGAGTAAGTGCCACCAAAGTCTTTTTTTTCCTTCTTCTAACCACAAATATCAGTCTGATAGCTGTTTCAGAAACCAAACCTCGGGAAAAGAGAAGTGGTAACTTATCACAACACCAAGACTCAAAGCTTGTATCTGCTGGAGTGAGTTCTTCTTTCATACCCAGAGATGTTTCCTCAGGACGGAATGAACAGGAATTCACCACCTCCATCCCACAGTCCCACTGCAAAGACATGCCCTAGAGATTATAGATACTGCATACAAAAATTCACTATGTATTTGCACAACTATATAGGCAATCTGGACTTTAAACTTTTTATTCAAACCCATTACACCTGCAATTGATACAGCTGTTGTTCCTTTTTGAAGCAAATACTTGATCTTTAAGCTAGATGGACCATCAGATACTGATGACTAATGAATGGCTATGTATTGTTTCACCTTTAATCCTCATTGATATTAATGGGGCACAGACTTCAGTCTGGGGCACCTAATAGCAAGCAACCTCTTCCCTTCATGTTTGAAATATCTGATAATCTATACTGATGCAGGAAGATTTTAGAGGAAACAAAATTTAATGAGTAGCATTCTCTGGAAAAAAGCAATTTTAACAAAATGCAAATGTGATAGTTTCTAATAAATGCTGCTGTATTTTTTTAAATTTCCATTATATTTTTACCTCATCACTTCAATTGTTATATACCTTTGCCATAAAATACTGATTTGCAGCATGTGTCAATACTAACAAAGCAAAATCACCTAAATATCCGGTTACAGTTATTCAGAATTTTAAAAATTCAATTTCTCAGAGTTTCCATACCATAAAAAACTTCAAGCTTCTCTCCAACTTAGAACAAAAAGAGAAGCCTTCATATTTTATCCTGAACAACACAAAAAAGCCAGCAATAAAATACATAATTAAGAAACCTAATTTTCATGGCCTTGGATGAATATAAACCTACTCAAGATAGATATGAGCTTCATTTTTAGAAAATCTCAGAAACATAAAATAATGATCAAAACTCAGGACTGAATTTCTAAAAATTTGGGTTCCTTATTTTTCTTATATATTTTTACTAAAAAGAGAAACAAACACATACAAATGAACAATCAAAATTTTTCCCAAAAGCATAATCCCTATTCCACATCCTGATGGACATTTGGCTCTGTCACTGACACACCATTGTCTTGGGACACACATGGGAAATTTCAGTCTACAGGGAAAATAGAAATGAACTGACCCCTTTAACCTTGACATCTTGGCCTGTGAAGATTCAGGACAATGGATTTTGTATTCCCCTCCAGAATACCTTTCCATGCTCTCCATGCTCTGCTGGAATAACACGAGAACACTGCTTTGTAAAATAATGATTTTGCTAAAAAACTAACAGACTTTGCTCTCTAACAGAATCCCTACAGAGGAAGGCATTCTGAAGTAGGTGTAATGAAACAATTTATTTTCCTATACATTGGCCAGTCAATTTACCCAAATTCCATAGGAAAAGCAACCAGGCAAATCGTTATCACACCAACCCCTCTATTATCACTAAAAACAACAATACCTCACACCATTTTTATTATCATATTTTGCCTGAAGTCTAAAGTCACCTTAAAAAAAAATTATTTACTATGTTTCATAATTTTCTAAATCATATTCACTGAAAGTATAAGCATCTGAAATTAACACCAGCAAAGAAAACTGTAGACAACTGGGTAAATTCATGTCCCTCATTTGTTGTAAGCAAAGATTATACTCTTACAACATTCAGACAAAACTAATTCAGGTTGAATTGGTTCAACCTTTCACTCTCAAGCAGCTGATCAATAAAAGAGCTTTAAAATGGTCAGAAAGGAAGTGAACTTCTCCAGAAGGACATCTCAGCTGAAATCTACGCTCAAGCTTCACTTGCTTTTATCTGGCACATAGATATGTCATCTGGCAGACTAATGTATATATTCCTCACTATTAACAACAATTTGTAGGAGTCTGGACCATTTCCTACATAAATCTTAAGGGTGTAATAGAGAGAAGTCTTTCACAATATGTCACTGAGATTCTAATTCCATTAAAAACTTTATTTCACCAGAAACTCTGGCCATTCATATATGTGCTCCAGAGACTTTTCTTTTACCCTTTGAATTAGTTTGAAATACAGGCTTATGCAACTGCACAGAATATTAGCACTCAAAAGAAAAATAACAAGAGAATAATTTTAAAGAAAATTTTTAAAAATCCCCAAGATCAACAAAAAAAAAAAGGAAAAAACCCACTAAGTGTTATAGAAGGAGTTGTAACCAGGAAAATTCCAAAAAAGGGGGAGAAATGGGATTAATATAATAGTTTTTTCATATTGGTACTTGCTGTATCTATAGAGCAAACATTTATGGAAATTTAATCAAGACTCTCTCAGATTTCCTGCTTCCTTTGTAACATTCTCTCTCTTTCTGGTCTACATACTGCAGAACACATTTAGCTCCCTTTTCACTTGGCACCTTCAGATCATGCTTTCCAAAGAGCATTTGAAGGAGAACTGCACCTAATTCAGTCAGTCCAACAGACTTAAGGATCTGCACAGGACAAGAAGCTCTTCCCACAGCAGACAAACCATTCCTGTTCTTTGTATGTTTAATTCCAGCAAGTATTTCTCAGCACTAATCAAAAGGACACCTCAGTCACCTGCACACTGTTGCAGCACTGTTTTAAACATCTGAAAGGTCAATACCAATAAAAATACGTGCTGATAGTGAAGAGTTCCCTTTCTGACACCAGCTGCCCAGCACATCTTGCTTCTGTCCAACACTGAGCAGTCTAAAACCAGAGAAACAGCTCAGCTACAGGCTCAACAAGTACAATGGAATTCACCCCTTTTTCCCAATTTTGCTTGCTGCAATGTGAATAGCCATGGTTCAAGCAGCAGTTGGGGTCACATGTGAATTCACTTGCCCCCCTCCAGGGCAGTTTTCCCCAGCCACGGGCCTGAGAAGGCAATTTGACAATGTCAAATTCAGACCTCTTTTCTGGTACACTCACCAAGAGACAATAACATGGGGCCAGGCCTGCTTTCCTGCCAGCAGAGATTCAGGAACGAGAATGTGTCACTTAAACAAAAGAATGAATTATTTATTCCATTGCTAGCAGAACTCTAACTTACACTTTACAGCCTTACATAAATGTCTATGATCTGGAAAGAGAAGGTGCATCTAAAACAAATTGAGCATCCCCTCAGACAAACTGGCTCCTACCACCTCAGCTGAAAGCATGGGATGTGTGCAATACAGCGGCACCTGAACAGCCCAGATAAACCTGGGGCTCCTTGTGTCTGGTGCTCCAGCCACCAATGCCAGGGGATTTTGCTACAAAGAATGTACTATTAAAAACAAACAAATAGACAAACAAACTAATAAAAAAGAAAACTAGAAAAACAAAAAGCAAAAAACAGGCAAGGAGATTGAGAAAATATGCTTATTTCCAGATTATTCTTGTAAAAGTGAGGCACACACCTAACACCTAAAGAAGGGTGTACAAAGTACAACACCCATCATGGTATCCTAATCAGAAGGTTACAATTTCCTTTCTACTTCAAGTCCTTTCAGAATACATGAACATATTCCATTTCCTTCTTCTGAGTAGGACTATATATCCAGTGGATTTTCATATTTTTGGACAGCACAACATTCCTTGAAATTACTCCAAACCTGAATAACAGTGCTTTAGAATGAACTCCAGTCACAGTTTCACACATCCTCAGTGGTGATCCAGCCCTGGGAAGGAGTTGAAAATCAAAAATACCCAGATCCCATGTATTCTTACCTAGGGGTGGCCATGCCAGGTCAGACCAAAGATCCATCTGGTTGGGTATCCTGGCTCTGGCAGCGGCCAGCAGCAGATGCCTAAGGAAAAGTAGAGAAGCAAGGCAAGCACGTTGTGATCCCTCCCCTCGTTACACTTCCAGCATCCTGCAGTTTCAAGGCTTCCTGAGCCAGAGGTTCTGACAGCAGTTTTATATGCTGAATTACAGGGCTCAAATCCCCAGCCCTTTATTTTGTGTAACAACAGGAGAAAGAACTGTTTTGCAGTTAATTAATTCATGTTTTAAGCAAGATCTGTTTTTTAGCCTCAACACAATTTAGATGCTCCTGCTGCAAAATTACATTTGTTTAGGCACATTTCCATGTCACACATCTCAACACGAATTCCATCGATCTTCTCATTTCACTTGCTGTTTGAAGCTGCAAAGAATCCACAGTTTGTCCATAACAGATGCCAAAAGCCTAGAAACTTATTACACACTGCTCACAGTGTGGGTTCAGATACATTATCAGCATAAAAAGAAAAAGGCAAATTAGGCCACAGTAGGAGAACACATTTTTAATATTACAGTCTGCAGTTTGCATCTCTAATTTAATGCTGCTGCTTCCCAAAGTTATGCTGCATCATTCTAGGTTGCTGAATTGAAGAGATGACATTTTACAAGTGACTGGGCAATGCAGATAGCCAGTGCTCTTCATGAATTCCAGAGAAACCTTCAGGGCCAAAGGGAATGAGATATTTTTGAAGAATTCTTTGGGCATTCAAATTCATAGAAATTAGGTCTGCACATGCTTGGTGTATGAAATTTAGGGAAAAGGGAGAATTTTGTGCATTCTTCCAAAAGAACTGAAAGGAAAAACTCTCAGCACCTGTAAGCAAATTGCATGCTTAGTTCTGTTGGTTAAATACACACACCACGAGCACATCACATAAATTATCATCTCAAGAAATCATTGCTTACTGAGGGGATTATCTGTGCCATTATGGCTTCTCTCTGGAGCTGATAGGTATCTTTTGCATCCTATCTACTGTTTACTCCAGCTACAGCAGAAATCTTGAATGTAGAAATCAAAGAATAGTAAAGAAATACAGTCAGCAAGGAAAAGTAACTTGCAAAACTTCTGGCTTCATGATGTGTCTTCCCAAGATTCTGTTCAGCTGGGGCAACGACGTTTTGCTTAATTTAACATTTAATTTAAAGATGGTGAATCTCCCAGCTAAGGATTAGATAACTGATATCAAAGAACCTCAGGGACAGTGAAATTTAAAGTTATGCTGGTTTTATGAAGTCACAGATTTTTCAGTTTAGAAAGAAAAAAACCAGACAGCTGATATACATGAAAAGCTTTGACCTAGTCAGATGGAAGCAGAAAGGAAAAGAGCTAGCACCTGTTTACTTTACACTAAACAGAAGTCTTTAATATTAGACAGGTTCAATTTCAACAGTTCCAGTATCCTGAGATTTTATAACACCATTAAGATGAGGTGGGCTTATCAGAGTTTACCCACTAAAATTAATTCCAAAAGGTGACAAGTTCCCACCTAGAAAGTTTACTTGATAATTACATGTGTGCACCACAAAGCCAATCACCAATGAACACTATGTCTGCCCTGGTTGCTAGCTACCAAGTGGCAGGCACAGCAAAAAAAAAATTGCAATTAATCTCATGATTATTCATCCAGCATTTCATCTAAGATGCTCATAGAAGCTCATTTTGCATTGTCCAAAATAAGCACCCTGCTACCATCAGATATTCCTTCATGCAAACTAAAAAATTCACAGTACAGGAGCATTTCAACAGAACTACATAATAGTCAATTTTCATGTCAGCAAATTGTTATCAAAAATTGCAAAAAACTAGCTGTTCTTTATGAGGGATATTCAACATGTTTGGGCCTCTTCTGCATTTCTTGGCTTGCTCAGGGGAATAAGCAGTTTGAGACCTTTTGGTCTCTATTATAATCTAAAGTATTGTGTTACTTGAGCAAACAAATTAAACATAACAATTAACTGGGAAGAAGGTGTCTGTGATTCTTTTTGATATCCTGAAGTGGAATTAAGTTAACACTGGCACTCATATAGCAAACATATTATTACTGCTGGATGTTTATTCACCAATACAGCAGGGCTTCAGACCTTTTAAATTAAATTTACATGGACACTATTTAAATAGAGAATCAATGGTGCATACGTCTGTAGCATTTGAGATATGTGTGGTTTGCTAGACTGAATCACCAGGTAAGTTTTTAATTACTTTTTTTCAGTTTTTTTTTCAGGAAAATATATAAGATAGGAAGTGTTTAAAGATATTAGACTCATTTGTCAGCCTCAGGCTGATTAGAACATAAATTCCACACTGCAGCTAATAATCTTAAAATTCCATATTCAAGTTCTAGAACTGTGACAATAGCACCATGAATCCTGGGACACAATTCATCTCGTCCTGCTGATCTGTCATTTGCACTTCTGAGTACTATCTTGCTGTACTGCTGGCCAAACCAGGTTTAGGAAAAGGTTCTCTTTTAAATATTTAATTTGATAGGTGGTACACTGTTACACTGAGCCTCTAATGTAGGGTCTTTAATCATTTTACCCTGTTGGCTGCTCTTTTTAAAGAAGCTTGCCCTTTTATACATGTTTTCCTTTTTTGAATTTAAACATTACTACAGTATAGGGTTTTTTTTCCTTCCACAGGACACAAACTTTTAATTTGTCCTGATCTCTTCAGCCTGAAATATAATAACACCTTGAAACACATTCTGTGCCATGTTGAGGATTATCCAGACATCACTTCTACTTTTTTTTTTTACTTTTGGCTATCACTAACAGAAGAAAACTTTCTAGAAAATACCAAAGCTGGTACTTGTTAGTGGCAAAAATGCAAGCCTGAACTGCTTCTGATGCATTAGAGAAATTCCTATGCCACTGAGTCAACCCCTGAGAGTGTCACAAACCACAAATCATAGGTTGCTGATTAATAAGTCCCATAAATATCTTTCATACTATGAGGTAATATTTTAATGTAGGAAAAAAATGGGAATTGGCCAAACTTCTTATAATCATTATTTTACTGCATAATGTTAAGATTTCCTTATTTTTTTATATAAAAGAGGCATAAAGTTATTCCATCTTGCTCATATTTTAAGTATATACTAAAGATAGTTAAGTAAAATGCAGTTTCATATTCTGTTTCCAAGTCCACAACGAGTGGTAATTTTACAAGGATGGTAATTTTAGCAGCTAGAATCTCAAAAAAACTAAATGAATCAGAAAACTTGCCTTAAACTGAAACGTTCACTACCACAGTGTTGCTAAAAGGAGGAAAGAATTCTCCTAGACCAATAGAAACCCTGACATAACTGAAGTGGTATCACCACCACCAAAAAAATCCCATTTCTGTAAACAACGGTCAAACTGAGCTCTGGCAAAATATGTTCTCATTTAAAGCTGTAATTATGGAATTTGCAGTCTAAATTATGGAAATTTTTAAGTATAACACAACCAATAAACCTGGCATAGATAAAAACAGCCTTAGCCACATCCATAAAATAGCAGTTAGCAGAAGAGTGGTTCTTAAACACAGGCAGGGCAAAGACTAATGCTGATTTAGCACAAGATCCAAGGTCTGTGTGCATGAACACAATCTGTATCACCTTGACTATTGCTGCAAATTGATTTTGAGACATAATGGTAAAACTAACTTTAAAAATTAAAAGCAGGCAACTACATTTGCAGAAATGTGTGGTGTTTAAATTCAATTGAATGTGAGATTTATACTGTTTAGATATTGTTGTGTATCTAAGCCATAAAATAAATGAACCCCAGTAGCACATATATCATTTAATTAATATTAAGTCTTTCACCTTTGAGAGTGTAATGGTACATAGGATTGGATTAAAAACACTGGCCTCATGTTATTGTTAAACTGGTTATCAGTAGAACTTATCCCTGTTGAGGCTAGATTCTCAGGAAAATTCAGCATTCAACATTTAGACGCCTAACTCAGCAGAGAGGCTTCCAAAGGAACCTTGTCCCCATTTTGGCACAGAAATGCATTGATTAGATTTCCAAGAACTCAATCCCACACCTTGTCAGGTAGCTATGGCCTTGCTGTCTTGCTTCTATTTGCAAAGGAAAGAATGCCTAAGTCCTGTTTTATTGAACAGAAAGGGGGGAAAAAATCAATACCGAAGGTGAATATACTTACCTTGAAATCTACATCTGCCCTTCCATTAAGCTCTGTAGACCTAAGCTCTGTGAACACCTTCACAGTCCCTGTTACCATGTTTACTTCTCTTAATTCTTTTACCTTTTTGTTCACTGATGTCCCTCATACATGGACAGCTGCAAAGCAGTTGAAAGCATTCCCTGGAAAGCATTCCCTCTGAATTTCTTTTCCCATTGGTTTTAGTTCAGTTTGGGCTTTTCCAGAGTCTTGGGCATTGGCTTCTTATTGTTGCATAAAGACAGGGGTCACCATTCTTTCCATTAAGAATGAGTGAAAAATTATTATTGCTGGTGTAGAGCAGCTGGAAAGATGCCACTTTTAATAAACACAAAATAAGATGCTGCACAGAAATTGCCCTAAGGGCTGTCATAGCATCAGTGTGAGCTATCAGTCATACCTGGATCAGGGATCACTGCAGATTGGAGAAGGCAGCTGGTGCTGCCAGCAGCAGTTGCCCACTCCTATGCTACAGAACCATCCTCCTCCCTTCAGGCCCCCATGGCCACAGGAATTCTGCAGCCATGGGAGCAGTCCTGCCCTGCATGAGCCACAGGAGCCATCCCATCTGGCTTCACAGCCTGCATTAGCAGCACCGTAACAGCATTTGCAACTCCTTCTGTGGGACATCTTTTGTTTCTGTGAAGCTGACAGCCTCCCAAGGGCAACTCCTCTCTGGTTAACAGTGAGCACTGCTCAGGGATACCCAGATGATTTTGTCAGTTCCAGCATTTCATCTGATGGCATCTCTCTGCTACCATGTGCAAAGCTTCACACAGCCTTTTATCCCAAGCCTCTGCTTTTACATACACATTTACAGCTGTTAAAATTGCCAGCAATCTTCACCAAAAGGACATTCCTATGAATTTATCACTTTTACAGAAAGCTTTCTGGATAAAAGGAATTAAAACTGTTCTTCAAAATGACGCATATTCCTGTAATGTGTAGTAAACATTACACTAAAAGGGGGGAAAAGACACCAAAAAAGAGCATTCCATGCAGCCAACAGCTGCCAAGCATCAAAGATTTCATTTCAACATTGTGTCAAAACCCTATGATGCTCTAAGGTTCATCAAAACATGAGTACATCTCCAAGGCAGATGTCTTGATTCCTGAGGCTGTTGAATGGCTGGATTATGGAAAAGCTACCAAAAAAAAAAATTGCCCATGCATCTAAAATTTTTGAGAAAGAAAAAGCATCCATACAAACACAGCAAGAAGAGTTACCCTTACTTTTGTCTTCCATTGTATTTTATCATCTGCATTTACTGTATCTAGCACTCCATTTCTCAGCTGCTAAGGCCTCTGTGATTTCCTCTTGCTCTCCAGTTCTAAGCAATTGTTACTGCTTTCTACTGACATTTTTCCTTACTTTTCTTTATGTAGGTCTTATAGATTTTTATATATCTTACAATACACATTAATAAACCCTGCAAGAACATATCAGGCTAAAAAAAACCTTAAAACTTAAAAAAAAATTGTTTAAACAGAAAAACAAATTGTATTTAATCTAATCTTGGTCCAAGATAACATGTTACAAAGCATACTGGTTCACAGAATCTGAATATACCTGTGTTCTGAAGCTAAACAGTGGCAAAACCAATGTTCTCCAGAGCACACAGAGATATTTCTGTGCAGAGCTGGGAGCTGGACTTCAAAGATCCTCCTGCATTCTCTCTAACTCAGGATGTTCTATGATCTCAAATAGGTGAGCTCGTCAATTCCAGTGGCATTAACTTGGCGCCAGGACCAGTTAAAATGATTTTAAAAGCCAGTAGCAGAAGTGTTGAATATATAAAAGATGTATTAACTGCAGAAAAATATATAAAACCAGATCAGACTGGATTTATGAACCAAATTACATCAAAACATCTTGTTAACCTCAAGATTTTAGGGGAAATAGCCATTGACATGAAGAACCATAGTAGCAGCTGCAACCTTGACTCTCAGAAAGCCTTTGACAATTTTTCACATGATGGATTAATGCAGATGGTATTAAATGGTAGCCCATACTAAGGAAAATTTTGAGACTGGATAAAGAAAATCATAAGACTAAGTAATAGGTTTATAGACAGAAAGAAGAAAATGAGAATTTAAAATATCCATCATCATAATTTGGTAAGAATTGTTTGCATGGGATTTAGATCAGATAGGTATTCTTCAAAGTTTGATTAACAATTTACAGAAAGAATTAAAATATTAAACCCATGTATTGTAATTAGCATCAGAGATTAGGAAATGGTTAAAATTAGAAAAATATTTCTATTTTGATAGACATATAAACTCAAGGTGATATGGGAATTTTAAGTTCCAGAATGTAGAATAATGCGAGCAGAAATGGTAACTTCTTAATTAAATACAGGTAAAATAAGAGGAAAACATGGTAAAGGAGAACATGACCTAAATAGGCATAGTAAATATACCTATAGTATAATAATAGTAAAACTAAATAGTTTTTACTTCATTTAACACAAAACAGAAATTTAAACAGAAATTTAAATGTATTTGCTTTTTTCTGAAAGGCTCTTTTGTAAGAGAGAAATCCTCATGGACATCTAGAGGAATTTCACCACTAATTTCAACAGGATTTTACCAGAAGTGTGTGACATTATTGGTTCTAGGTAAGCAAAGGAAATGTCACATGGGTAAGTGATAAAGTTTGATACAACAGGAAAGTGGGTAAATTTACCCTGATGAATTTACTTGACTAATCTAATAACTTACTTTCTGTAAATTAACCACAGTCAGCTGCATCAGCTGCAATTGGGCCTGTCTGAAATTGCTTAACAAATGGTTCTTATAAATGCAGAAAATACTCTAGGAAAGTTCACTTTCCTGACATGCTTCTGGTTCACACCCACCTCCTCCCTTTGTGAGCAGAAATGAATGGCTGTCACCTTCTGGGTTGGTTGTAGAAGATCAATAGGTAATTTAGATTAAATCCATAGTTTTTGTAATGAAGATGCTCACTCCTTGACTCTCAAAGATGAAAATAAAAATAAACAACAGGTCATTGAATTGTAATGGGGTTTTTAACCATATTCATCGTCCCTATATCCCTATTTAATGGGGAGATAGGGACCTTGCAGAGGGATTGTCTTTGAAATCTATCACTTTGATGTATATCCTCATAGAGAAAAAAACTTTTTATACAAAAGGACAACAGATTTCCTCAGAAGATGCAGTTCACTGCTACCTCACACCATGCAGTCCCCAGGTGACAGTCACTCACTCTTCACACCAAGTTAGACCATTGTGTTTGAATGAGGTCTTCAGCTTGTAAATTCTCTCAGATTTAGGTATGGAATCAAGACATCATTGCCTCAACTTCCATCCCACCTACAGCAGAAACAGAAGTTTCATGAGTTTACTGAGATACCACAACTCATTATTCAGCATATCTGTGTAAAACTGCTGCCAACTTCAGGGCACTGCCTTTGTCTTTTGCTTCTTTACTCTCATGAATCAGCTCTTTTGGTTTCCTCTAATCTGTCTTAGGTTCTGCATTCCTTTATCTGTAAAAACTTTCCTTCACATGTACCTTCATTCTCCTTACACACACTCACTTGTCCCATTTGAGATACCACACACCAGGAAAAAGTTTAGGTGGAGCTGAAAATTCTTGGAATTTTGGAGTCCACACTACAATAAAATTGAAAGCAGGGCAGAAATCAGGGCTTTGGTGATATTCAAACTACACAATAATATTTTTCCAGAGGACCTGGGTAATTTTGTGGTGTCCTAGAGGCTACAAAAATATATCAATCAGAACACAAGTCTGAATACCACCTTCTGTGCAGGCAGAGGTCTTGGTGACCCTGGTCCTGATTCATCCCCCAGCAGCCTCTCATCTCAGGAGCCTTCTGCTATCACAGAGAGTCACAGACATACATTAGACATGCTGGATGGTTTTCTGTGTAATCCTGATCCACAGGTGTCTAATTGCAGAGGGAGGAGTAAAGAGAATATTCTTATCAGCAATACCTCAGTCTAGTATTGAAATTAGCTGTGACAAACCCAAGTTACAGCATTTTTCCTAAAACCTTTTCCAACATTACAAACAATGTAACTTCAGGAAAAGCTTAACATTAACATTATTGACTTCCTTAGAGCCTATTTATGCTTCAACTGGGATGGAAACAGCATATAAAATTTCAATGTCTAATACAAACAACTAGGAATAACCAAGAGTATAGGGAGATACAACTGGAATAAATATATAGGCACACAATTATCCAGAAAGGATTCTGGAATGGCTATTCTTGACTAGCTCAATGTATAGTCAAGCCCTCAGTCAAGACGTTTTCCCAGGTCAGGGTGACTTAGAGATGGTTTGTAACAGAGAAATCCTGTATTGCCAACTATCAGCCTTGGTGTGCTGACTCACCCTCTGCAGGTGCTCATCTGTCATTAGGAGTTACCTACACTCTCACCTGGTATGCTTTGGCAAAGTTTATAAAGGTATGTGAAATAAATTGTGGTCATAACAATCTCATAAAAGTCTAGATTAATTCAGAACCAGAAAAAAGTATAAATTAGTAAGTTTAATTACTTGAGACAATCTCAAAATTAAACTATCCTCCATGGGATAGCTCCATCAGAAAGAGCAGTTGCTCCACATATAATTCAACCTCTATTTGACAGCCCACTCCAAAACTCACATCAACAGGCTCATTCAAGAGTGAGAAAGAGCATGTGGTCATGGGAGGAGGTTCCTTCACACTTTCAAAATCTACACAGGAGCTCTGAAAAAAGACAGAACTGGAAGTATTGTTACAGATGATCTACCAATAGATTATGAACAAAAAGTCAGACAAAACCAAAAAATTGGAAAGGTAAGGAAAAGACAGCATTGTAAACAGAGGCATTAATTTCCAGATAAAAGTGCAAAAATTAAGCATTATATGTGAGCCAAATAAAAATGGGTAACATCAGCATTCAGTATATTTGAGGAGCATTCATCACTTCAGCATGCACAAAAATCATTTTCCCTTTTTAGGATTCACTGGCGATATTGGATTGGTCATAAGTTTCCTCTGCCATATCAGCTATGAAATACTCTGGTGCTCTTTCATTCTTCACTACAAGGTGTAACTGTGATACTTATTCTGCTTTCAGCAGGGGTTTGTACTAGATGAATGCCAATTAATACTAAATTATTCCATGACTCTAGAATGATTTTAAGACTCAAAATTTCACCAGTTTATTTGGTTGGGAAGCTTATCTTGCTGCCCCAGAAACCAAATGCTCCTTGGACCATGTTCTCTGCTGGGTTAATGTAATGCACTGCCCCAAGGAGCCCCAGTGTCCTCCACAAAGGACAGGCACACATCCATTGCCCAGAGGCAAGGACCAGACCCATAGGAATGTTAACCATGGCTGGGACAGGAAAAACCCTTGGAACATGGGGAGTCCAATACAGCATGGACCTTCCCACCTAAAGGATTTGTTTCAGGGACAGAAGTGTTTGTGAAAATTATGTTTCACATAATTTTGTGAATAATAATGCCAGGCCAGCCTTCATGTGAAGGTGCACTATTTTGTTTTGGTGCAAAAGGGGTTCCAGGTCACCTATTCTTCTCAAGGAAAAGTGGTTATGGAGAGTTGCTGCTACATGAAAACAGCTAAGCTTGTTATGAAAGGTTAACTACAATAAAAGTCTGTACATAGATAAAATTATTCTGCTCTTTTTTACTTTTAATATCAGACACTATTTAAGATAAATTCATGCTGGCAGAAATTAACCTGTTTTGCAAGAAAGAATAAAAGATAAAAATATTAGGAATATTTTGAAAAATATGTACATTTTCTTTTTAAATCTAATCCCACTACATAGCAGCTCTTACAATGTGTTCCTGGAATTATTTGGATTAGGAAAGATTTCTGTCAAAGGATTTCAAGGAGTACCTAAATCCAAGCCTCCTGCAGCATAATTTCACTAATCCTACAGCATCCCTGAAAGATAGACAGATATACTTGTTGAATCTTGCATATTCCAGTGATACTGGTTAGGAAACAGCCCTTGGCAGCCCCTCCTATTGCATAATTACTCCTATGATGACTGAGTTGGCTTTATTATAGAGTTCAAAACTTGGCAAATAGCCTCTATTTTGAGGAGTCAAAAAAAAAATCTAAGTTTGGGATCCATTTTGCTGTAACTGAAACTGTTTCTACACAGCCATGAAAAACCTAGGCTACCTTAGGTTGGTGTTTAATATTTTGAGCACATGGAAGATTTTTGCTCTGAAGTTGCTGTGTTCTTCCACTTTATTTCTGAAAGCAAGCCAGTGTTAGTTCTTGTCTTCCCAAGTCCTCCCTTCATTGATCATCTGTATAAAATCAGAGTCAGTGGCTGAACCCCCATCTTGACAATGAATTTAAAATTAGATTGGACAAAATTGATTATTCTTAAAATAAGGGTTTTCTCTCTCCTGATGACATTAAAGGTTTGTCATTGCTGTTTTCTTGTTAAGCAGTAGGAGTAATTGATGACAATAATCCACAGGTATCCCTTTGAATGCTCACAGATGTTATCACACCTGTTCTGGTATCTGTTTGTGGTGGGTTGGCCCTGGCTGGATGCCCACCAAAGCTGCTCTATCATTGCTGTCATCAGCTGGACAGGGGAAAGAAAATATAAAAAAAGGCTTAAGGGTCAAGATAAGGACAGGGAGAGACCATTTATCAAGTGTTGTCTACTTGAGGAAAAAAATTAAGTTATTACCAATCAAATCAGAGTAGGAGGATGAGAATTAAAACCAAATCTTGAAATAACTTTTTCCTCACCCCTCCCTTTTTCTCAAGTTCATTTTCACAGACCTGTGGCCTGTCCATCCCATGCTGTCTCTGTTGCTTCTTCCTCCCCTGGGAAACGACCCCCCTCAGTCTTCTCCTGTTCTCATGAGGAGTCACTCCCACAGGACACAGTCCTGCACTAAAAAATCCTGCCAGCAAACCTCCTCCAGTGTGGGATCCTGTTTCTCCATGGGTCCACAGGTTCTGCCAGGAGTCTGCTCCAGCATGGCCTTTCCATGGGATCACAGCCTCCCTTGCTCCAGTGTGGAATCCCATGGACCGCCGGTGGATCTCAGCTCCTCCATGGACCTCCATGGCCTGCCGGTGGATCTCAGCCCCTCCACGGACCTCCATGGGCTGCCGGTGGATCTCAGCCCCTCCATGGACCTCCATGGGCTGCCGGTGGATCTCTGCCCCTCCATGGACCTCCATGGGCTGCCGGTGGATCTCAGCCCCTCCACGGACCTCCATGGGCTGCAGGTGGATCTCAGCCCCTCCATGGGCTGCAGGTGGATCTCTGCCCCTCCATGGGCCTCCGTGGGCTGCAGGGGCACAGCTGCCTCACCGTGGTCCTTGCCACGGCCTCAGGGAAATCTCTACGCCTGCTGCACTTTCTTCCCCTCCTTCTCCATTGGCCTTGGTGTCTGCAGAGCTCTCTCACTCACATATTCTGTCTCCAGCTGCAGATTTCTCTTGAACAGTGAATTTTCTCCCTTCTTTACAGTGTTAGCTCAGAGGAGCCACCACTGCTGCTGATGGGCTCAGCCGTGGCCACCTGGCTTTGGTTCTGCTTTGGCTCTGTCAGGCACAGGGGAAACTTCTGGTGGCTTCTCGAAGGGGCCACTCCTAAATATTGCCACCTTGCCACCAAATACATTTTCATATCTTTAGATTCCAGCATGCAGTGACATCTACAGCACTTTATTAGCCCACTGTATATGATTTCATTTTCTACTATCAAAGCAATAAACACTCCTCAGACAAGAAAGGGACAGTGCCATTCACAGCAACTTTCATACCAAGACCATTCATTCAGATTAAATGACAGGGATTGTCAATTGATGAGGGATTTAAAATAATAATACTCTCAGAGGGCAGAAGAACAAACTGCCCCAAGAACCTGTCTTCCTATGATGAAATACATTCCAGTATTACCCATAATTTTAATAAGAGTTGTTTACAAGACTGCTAGAAACATTGGATTAGTGTTAGGAATGTTTCAATTCCAATGCTTGTAGAAGCTATTTTTACCCCTCCAGAGTGGTAAAAATGCCCAACAAAAGCTCAGCTGCTATTCTCAATTTGCAGATGGCGTGAGAAAAAATGTTGCAAGATGTTTTGTTGGTGAACTTCAGTGAGCATCATTAAGATGGAGCAATGGGCAAAGATCTAAACAAAAAAAAGGCTGATGCTCTGAGACAACATTTTTTTGCCTTCCAATACAGGAGAAAAGACACTAACACACGGGAAGAAAAAAAATTAAATGAAAGGCTTTACCTTCACTGTACACACCAGTATTTGCTAATTCTTAGATCTTTCTTCTGTGCTTTCTAATAACATAAGCTGTCAATGTTTGCTCTAATACTTACATCAGCTCTGCAAATGTAGGGAGAATTAGCAAGAAGAATTCAAGGGCATTTATCACAGTAAGTATCATAAATACCCCTCAAACCCCTGAATTTGTTTCAATGTCATGACATTTGGAAACATAATTACTCAATGAAAAAAAGGTTAAAATTATGTCCTAGTCCATTCTAAAGAAAATCAAACAAACTAAAGTTTAAGATATTGTTTGGTGACTTGGCCTTTTTCCTCTGTCACTTGACCAAATCCTTGGGCAAGGAGCTTATTTGGTAAGCTGAAAAGCAGCAGAGAGTTTGCAAGCAGGAAACTATTAATATTTAACTTGGACTAGAATTCCCCATGTGTTGGTGGAATCAATGCACAATGATTACAAGAGTTGGTACTGACAATATATCTGCCTGGAAAAATACCTCTGAAAAGTCTTACAGTGACCATGTGGCATAACACAATTAAAATATCTGCCTTTCTGAGTTTAAGCTAATACTTCTGGCATCTGAAAAAAAATTCTGGTAATTATATGCTTTTTATTACTCAAACACATTTATGAGGTTAATTTTCCTTTGAAAGGCTGAAATTTGCTTTTCTTCTTGACTACTTAATGCACAGTAATGCCACTGTTCTAATGGTGCAAAATCCATAAAGTAAAATATCCAAAACAATGTCATTTTTAAATGAGGGGAACTAAAGCAGAAGGGAAAAAAAATTTTTTGGCATATTTTTTGAAGACTCTAACAGGTATTTCTCAAATTCCACAAAGGTAGTGGTACCAGCATATTTTTGCAAAATGCATTTTCTAAAAACCTTCTCAGTTCTTTTGTAACAAATTAAAAATGGGGGAGATAAGCATTACCTGAAACCTCACCAAGGTGACCAGCTCTCTGTGCTATCATCAGTCACCATGACCAACCCCAAGCCATGACACAAAGCTAGATTTCATCCTGCTTTTTCATGAAAGTCAAATATGTCCCTGCTTTTAATGAAATCAATAAAACCTCTATATTCATAGCAAGAAAGAGAATTCTGTCCTACATCACCATGCTTCAACGTACCTATCCATAAATAAACAGCTAGAGAACTAAAGAATTCAATTAAGGTTTCATTTCTCTCAGTCAACTGCAGATCACAGAGGAAGAACCAATGACAGCAAAGACAGATGATGAAAACCTGATCAATTGCTATCACTTCAATTTAGATAAAAAGTCACTCACTTTTCAGCTCTGCTTGGTGCCCAGAAGAGATTAGATTAAAACTAAATCAAGAGAAAAATAAAAAATCCAAACAACAGCCAAAGAAAACCTTTTCCAGCTCTTGTAAATGTCCTCAGTTAATCCTACTATGTAAAGTCAGGCTACCAACAATGGCTAAAAGCAAATTCCAGAAAGTTATTTCTTTGAAAGTTATCAGTACTGTTTAGCCTTCAGAGAAAAGGAGCATGGAAAGTTAAACTACCTGTTTGCTTAAGTTGTCTCCTTCTGTACTGGATTTGGGACTGTATTAGAAAATTTTCTAGAACATGATTGGGGCAAACAGTAGAAAATCTTGTGTCTGCATCCCCCACTATCATGTTCCATCACATTCTGTGTGATTCCCAGAAGTTCTGGTGTTATTTGATTGTTATAAAGCTACTGCAGAAATTTGCTAAGATATATCACACCCTAATTTATTTCAGTTTTGGGAAAATATACATAAAGTGCTGAGATGCAGGATCAGCAACTGACACTTTGGTTTGGATAACAGTTCTGCAAGTGGCTTCATAGAGCAAAATATAAAGAACATGAATTTAGCTCATTGTTACAAATGGAACACAAATAAACGGAGAAGACATTTATTTCACCACCACAAGGCTGTCATCACATATAAAAATTTATAAAACAACAGAAGTAAAAAATCTTTATTTATTTAAAAGAAAATACATGCTTTGTTTAAAAGCTGAGGAATTAAACTTGGTTCATCCTACCAAATTCTGTGTACAGCAGCCGTTCAAATATGAGTAGCATACCTCAGCAAGCAGAATTAGCACCAAAGGAAACATTTTAATGAGAACAATATTAATCCTAGATTTTATCTTTCTTCTGTCAACATTTGTCACCAGTACAAATTGAACACATTGTCTGGGGATGCCCAGCCCTGTGGCTGCACACACACCGAGGCCTTGAGCTGTCTGGAACCAGCTGTGCTGCCAACAGGTGACCTTGCACCCCGCAGGGACGGCCCCATGGACATGGACACGTCCTGGCTCATCACAGAATCACACAGCTGGCCTCACCCACCCCACCCTGGGGTTTATTGTGCGCCCCACACAGGGACAGGGCTGCCCTGGGAATGCAGCAAGGAGGAGCTGCAGGCACTTGGGGCAGGTTATGCACTGGCATCCAAAGCTGAGGGGCCCCAGGAGAGCACAGGGAGCACAGAGTGGGTCACAGATTGGACCAATTATCCTGCCAGGCTGTACTAGGGCTTCTATTGCCACTTCCATGTGATATGAATAATCCTTTCCTTAAATTCCATTTTCTAGCTGTTGACAATCCACAACATACAAAAGAAACAGAATTTTGCAATAACAAAAAAGGACCAAAATTTTAAAAGTATCATAAAATACTTCTCTTCTTTGAGAAGAATCTTGTATGACTGGGCCAAGTTACCTCATAAGCCCCATGTTGGCTCAACAATGAAGACACTGATGAAACACTGAATCAGAAAAATTGGAATGCTTTTCTGCCTCTGCTGCTAGCAGAGGTAAAAACTGGGGTTTTTTACCAGTAAAACTGGTTTTCCTTCAAGCTTTCTATTATTTAATTGATGCAGGGCCACCATCTTGGCCAGCTGGGGTTTTTTGAGAGTAGCTAAAGAGAGGCAGAGAGCAGCCAGCACCGAGCACAACACAACAGTGAAAGTGCTGGCTGTGCGCTTGGATATGTACAGGGAAGAAAAATGGGATACAAAACTCACTCTAGATAAAGCAACACAACAGTGGCATCCTGAAGATCCAGCAGACAGCAAGAGGTAACAAGGGTTGAATGGCACTCCTCTACATCTCATGGAAGCCACATTTTCCAAACAATTCACAAGTCCTACCCTGAATACTGAGTCAGCCCATTCAGAATCCCTCTTCCCCATTCTACGCTGGCTGAGCCAGCTTTCATCAACCATTTGTGTCTCCACTTCCACACAAACCATCAATTAATACTAACATTGTTAACAAGTCTTCTCCTATGTAGACAATAAAGTCCAAATCTTAGTTCAGGACTGAGAAAGTTCCTGCAAAAAGTAAAAGCCTTAATTGCACAATAGCCAAGGCTTACATCCCTCTCCACAGGATCCCTTGTAAACAGAAGATACCTTGGCAAGATGACCAGTGGTGGTCACAAAAGCAACCAGCAGAGGAAGCCCAAATTTTTTTTTGTAGGATATCCCTGGGAAGACCTGATAGATGCAAGTTGTTTGGGTTTTTGTTTTTTGGGGTTTTTTTAAGTAGGCATTACTTTTATAGTCCCAAAGTTTCACTTAGCATAGACAACCACTCAGCGCCTGACACAACACACAACAGAAATTGTCTGGCTGACATGCAATGCACTGGTGAGAAGGGATTGAAGTCAACCAGCCACATGTTTGGGCAAGTGCTAAATTTCACAATGGTACAGACACTTGCAAAAGCACTGTGTGGCTGTGAGGGTTATTTTGATGGTGGTTTCCATATTCTTGTACCCATTCTAGTCAACAACAAGAACAATGGAATAGCTACAATGAGTAGCATTTCTCCAACAAGGCAGGAAAATGGGAAGTGTAGATCCAATGGTTAAATTTCCACTGATGTATAATGCCAGAAAACACCCGTTTAGGAAACTGAAAATTGCTTCTTTTTTATTATTTTTAGGAAACCATTGCTATCATACACTTTCACTGAAAAATGCAGGACTGGTTTCTCCCACAGTTTGTTACATTAATTCCAATAATTGTTGGTGTTATGTTTCAAAATTTAACTGTACTGCACAGTTCCATGGCTACTAGAGAAAAGCAAGGAAAAAGGAAAATATAAAAATCAAAACACGCATCAAATAAACACTCATTTGGCACTGAAATAATGAATTGTTATTTTGGCAAAGCACAGTAACCCTACCCTCAAAGAAAAAGGGACACCTATCAGTTCTATTCTTACTGTTTCCATTCCAGAGGAAGACTGAAGAATTACTACTCTAGCAAAACGTAGAAGCAGCATTACCTCCCTGAACAAAATTTGTTATTTTACCCAACCATATACATGCAACACCTCATCTTCAAACTAAATATTCTCTCTTTCTTCTTCTATCCCCTCTACAGGCACATGGGAGGAATGAAATCTATCTGCAGGCTTCACCATAACCAACAGTTTCCATATTTATGAAGACCCAGAAGCTAATGTATCTTATTGCTGAGATGACAGCTGTGCCTAAGCAGAGGAAACACGGGGGGGGGAAGAAAGAAAGAAAAATGATGAAACAAAACACCTGAAGTAGAAAGCCTAGCTCAATTGTAGCTTTTTAGATCTTCTAAAAAGAGCAAATGAAAACAGAGTATAGACAAAGTAAGCCTTGCCTAAACTAAGGCTGCTCAGAGGATGAGTTTTAGCAGACCTGTGACACCTTCACTTTTTACAGTGGTGAGGCAGAGGGTGCACACACAACCGTGTGATTTTGCATTATGAGGAATATCTACCACATAAAACCTGTACTGCTTCATTGTGTGATTATGTGTGGAATTCTGGGATTTGTTCATCTTCACTGTGAATTTACTGTTGTATTATTTTTCAGAGACATTTCTTCTCCTAGATGCCCAGAGAAGCGTTTGATTGATTAGTGTGGGTTTTCTGGTTTACCCACTAAGTTGATTTGAAGAATCCATTTGTTAATATAGTGAAACACACATTCACGATTATAAATTGTTTAACAAGTCTCAACAAACAAGTCCCTTGGTGGTCCTGAAGTTTCTTAAAAGCAGATGGATGAGGTACAATTTTATAGATTCTCTTTCCTATTTGTGAAAATCTGCTAAGGTCGGAAATAGGCTTTAGTGCAAACAAGGGGCATTGTCAGACAATAAAGAGACAATTGCCTGTGTTAGCACAACAATTAATTTATTTGCAGAGAACCACTCAGTCTATTTGTTACCAGAAATGTGCTAATTATTCCTGCTAATTACATGCAAAACCTTCATTATCACCTATATGAGGAAGAGGACCCCTCAGGTTTCAGTGACAAATTAATTACTGTGTTTTCCTTCTGAATGTACTTCTTGACAGTCCCTGTTATCTGAAAAATAAATTGGCTAGCAGGAAGCTTGTCTCTCAGAGACATTCTGCAAACTGAAAGCAAACATACAAATATCATATCAAGTCACTACTGCTATTTTTTCAGGCAGGTATATTCTGAAGCTCTCAGAAATTCTATATTAATTTCCAAGCTCTTAATCCTAATAAAATCATGCACTGCTAAATTCCACCATGTAGCTGCTTTCAGAGCCATTTACACATCTATAAAACAATAGATAAGCTAGCAGGCATCAGGTTTTAAAAACACAACAAATAAACCCAATGGTAAGCTACATGTCAGTAAAACATTGACACAATTCCAAGGAATAAATATTATTTAAAATTCATAGCTGACGTGAAAAGGATAGCAAAGGGGCTGAATTACTCAGTCTGGCATTATCACCATTCTAATTCAACACACAGGACATTTGCCACCAATTCTTTGGAATCCATGTCCAGAGCAGGGGAAGCCTCATGCATAAGGGTGAGGAGGAGGAGGCAAGGAGGATGAACAAAGTCTTGGTTTGAAAGGCAGCAAACGTGGTGAGTAAAAGAGTTCCAGCACAATAAATCTGGCAGAGGAATGAATGGAGAGGGTGCAGTGAATACTCAGCACACAAGATAAATTGACTAGTCAAAAAAAATTATTTAAATCTCTTAAATTTTGCGTAGAACCTGCCAGGTAAGTTTCAGCCATTCCGGTATGACACCTTGCCAACAGCCTGCCTCCACTCTCATTAAAAGTTGTTCTGGTGAGTTGTGCATCCTGCTCATATTTACTCAAACCCCCCTCTGTTTCTGTGCTCAGTACAGCAGAATATCAATGCCTCAACAATTCAGAGTATCAGCAACATCCATAAATGGGCACATGAGCATCATCCTACAACTGCAGAATGTGGATTTGCAACCACAGCTTTAGGAGCAGCTGCAATATGACATTGTACAAAACAACAGCTTATTGGAGGCTGGATACAAATGGTGTGGACTTGGCAATGTGTCAGGGATGGGAGACAGTATCTCAGACAGGGCTACTAAAACGTTAGAAATAGTTTCATAATGAACCAGGTAATGATTAACACACATGCAAAGTCAGATTTCAACAGCCACTCCACCTCATGAAGATAAAGCAGGAGTGGAGGAGTGGATTCAGACTCTGGATGTCTGTAAGACCCAGCCCCACCAGCACAGACAGGCAGTGCCCAAGAGCTGCCGGGCCTCAGAGACTAAGAGAGTTCATCCATGACTCACTGGACCCATGCCCTTCCTTCACTGTAACTAGGGTATCACCTGTCATACAGCATGCTCTTCTGCTTAAAAGATATTTAATTTTTTACTTGCATATGTAGCCCATTTTTCAGCCCACTGTGCTTTGTGTATCAAGCAGTCCAGATAAGCCCCTAATTCAGCCAAGTAACCATGTTGGTGCTTTCTGCAGTGCTGTCTCTCTGAGGCAGGAAATCCCCAGAAATAACTAGATGGCAATTTCATTATTCTTCAAGTCTACTTTCATCCTCTCCTTTCCTTGAAGCCTTCAAAAACCTCAGTAACAATATTCTACTAATACACTCAGCTTCCAAACCTTGTGCTACTGAGTAGTTTCCACCTGTGCACCTTGGTTTGTCTCTTTGTCAGAAGGTAAGTTCCCCAAACTAAGAGACAACTCTCTTGTGTATTCTTGTTGTAGTTAGCATGCCTTAAACATTACTCAGCTATAATTATTAATAGAAGTAGTAGCAGTAGTAGCAGTAGAGGTAGTAGGAGCAGGAGGAAGCACAGTGCAAGTTTTCCAAATCAGAAATGCAGCAAAAGATTCAACATTTGGAGACCAATACTACCTTTCTCATAATTAAAAAATTAAAAATTAAAATATAAAAAACAAACAAACAAAAAAACTTTACTGACAAACCAGCAAACCAGCAAAGTAAACACACAAACTCTCATGTAAGCACAGCTGTATGTACTTATAATTTTTTTTTTTAGCCTATAATCCTGACTGAGGTTCTGGCATACATGCATTGTCTTTGTGTCCTCTAGCTCATCATCTACCTTCATTCAAATAAATCAAAAAGAAAACAAGTGGATGAAAAGGAGTGCTGTACTCCATCTGAGTGCAGTAATTTGGGTTTTTTAAGTCAGAGACATTCATGTAAAAGATAGAACGTGCATGGTTTTGTTTCCCAAAAACATTAACTCATAAAATTATGCCTACAGCTCATTCCCCACCAACAGCATTGAATCTGCTTTATTGATAGGTATTAGTCCAACCCATGAGGAAAATAAACAAAACTTTTTACATATACAAAGTTCTAACCACCAAACCCCAGTTTATTACCAGGTTTTTTGTTTCAAAGGATGGGAGGGTTCCTTGGCATAAGCAAAAAATCACATCTCTGAAATTTTAAGCATACTTTTTTTAAGGACTATATCACTCTGAGTGACTGAAAACCCCAAAAAAGAAGAGGTTAGCATTGCTGCTAGTCCTCTAACAAGTGCCCTCCAGCCTCCTGTGCCCAAAAGCAGTACAGATCCTGAAAACATAACATTAACCTACTGTAAATCCATTGAAAATTGACCTCAACAAGCAAGATTTTAGGAACAGAATTCAAAAACAGGATATAACATTCTCATGATAGAAAGTTCTTTTTTAGTTTATTATAGCAGGCCACTCACCAGATTCTTTTATTTGTTTGTCAATAACAAGAACAGAAATATTTGACTGACCCCAAGAGATAACTGGCAATAGGAAAGCCACATGGCAACAAAGGAGGATTCTAAATCCGAGGGTCAGTTGATGGAGGGGGGAGAATAATCTGAAAACCAGAGGTGCATAAAGAGACCTGCATAGCACCAAAATTATTGGGAACTGGACGTGATGGGGACAACAATGGAAAAGCAGGTGATTCTAGACTATTTTTGTTGTGACACAGAGGAGGAACAATACATTGATTTCACCGTGAAACATTTGAGCAATAAAATAATGACTGTGCCTAGCAGGCAAAGCCTTTCTAATTTGCCTGGCCTGACTTATGAGAACATATTTTTGGCCTGGCCTACACCACAAAATATGAGTAGGATTAAGTGCAGTCAAAGTAGCTGACAAGATGCTGGAGCAGAAGAGAACCTTCCCACAGAGAGGAGAAAGTTGGGGTCAGCACTGGATTAGCTGACACAAACTGCATCTCGTGTTCCAGGGGCTTAATCACTCCACTTAAACCTATCAGCATGCAAAAGTAGCAACAGAAAAAATTATGAACTCTTTGTCATAGCTGGCTTTGGCAACTGAGTGACAAAGAATGACTCAGTAATATTTCTTCCTTCTTTCCCATGTATGAAGCTTTTAGAGAGCACTTTTAGAGAGCACTCCTCCCTTCTTATTCATTTACATCTAGATAAGAATTTCTGCAGTCAGAATTGTTACAGTTGTAACAGTTTGGTAGTAAGGTATGTCAAATAAGCTATTTTTTTCCAATGTAGGAGCCCAGAGACTGATACACCTACAGCCACAAAGGATATGGATGCACTGCTCCTGAAACCAACACTGGTTTAATAAAGTTCTCCAACAGAGGAATTAAATACTGACGTGAAATAGAACTGATCTAACTCAAAATTATAGTAATCATAGAAGATTTTTTACTCTTTTTCTTTTACTTAAAAACCATGTGCACTAAAACACCAAGAAATTTTAAATTCCTTTACATTTGATGAGGTGAGGGAAGTAGTTGTTAGGTACAGGATTTTTTTAGAGCTACATTTTCCTTCAGGTTCTCACATGCTCTTGCATAAACATTTCCTGGCTCAAGATTGTGTTTGCTCACACCAAAGTTCTTCCACAGACGCTTTTACTTCCTGCTGCAAGGAAGGGGGAGGGAAGGCAGCGTGCAGTGTAGCACCATTTATCCTTTTCAGACAAGGCTAGATTTAGAAAAGGACCAGTCACAACTTGCTGGGAACAAGAAGCCAAATAAATTATTTTACTGTTTGATTATCCACATCATTCAAAACCTGTGTCAGTGGCAACTGGCTCACTTCCTGTCATGCCGGGACCTGGGTTGCACAACAAGTTTGTCTCACAGAGAAATGTGAGGTTTCTGGAATTGAAGGCTCCTGGAACTGCTAGTTTTCAAAAATTTTGTCTTGGACTGAGCACCTTAACTCCTCCCTGTTCTCCAGCACAGCAGCTAGAATGGAGCCATCCTGCTGGAGCCTGTACAGGCAGCAGCTTCCCTAGGGATCCCCCACACCCTTCCCCTCACATTAATGAGCAGCTAACTAACAAAGTAAATGGAAATAAATTAGCAACAAACTTATTCTGATAGATGTCAAGGAAGAAAAGAATTCCAAAGAGGAATTTAAACAGGGAAAAAGATATATGAGCTTAGCAGTTCATTGTAAGAAAGAGTGCTTGTGTAAGATACCACATTAAAAAAATAAAAGTTCTTATACAAAAGGCAAAAGACTTGTTAAAAAAAAAACAAAAAGAAAGTAAGTCTCTAAGGCTTGCACCACTAATGGAACTGTGAGGAGGGATGAAAAATGTCAGCATTATCTCTGGCTCAGGAAGTCCCCAAACCATGATTCAGTAGAAGGTAGGAGAGTACACCAAGAAGGGATCATTACGTGCTTGACATTTTCTTATACTCTACCCCAGGCTGCTGTCAGAAACAGGATACCCAGCTAGACAGATGTTTAGTCTGATCCTGTATGACTGTTCCTCCTTTGTGATAGTAGTAAGACACAAATGTGGATAGGAAGAAAGTTATGTGCAACTCAGGGATCACAAGAAACTTGAAGTTCATGCAAGCACAGCAGCTGACAGTGCAGATTCAAACCAAGGCGTGTCAGCTCTGGGCAAATTCTGATCACTGTGGACTTCCCACCCGGGACAAGTTCATACTATCCAAAAATCCTTCTCATAGATTCTAAGATTAATCTAAGGGCACCTTTGGAGTCAAACCACTTCCCCCATCCTCCTCTGGTCTTTCAGTTACATATTTCATTCCTTAAAAAAAATTTTTGATCTCTCTGTAAATTATTACCTGGCATCATGCTGTTGACCAATGTAGACATTTTCTGCATTGCATTCTTTAGGCCTCTGCAAGAAAACAAGACTTGCCAATGCCACCAGTCTTTCTGATATGCAAGTCAAAACTTATTCTCAAAGTACAGCATTCATCATCCTGCCATCAAGTATTCGGGCACTAAAGCAGATATGCAGAGGAATTTTGCAACATAGTGACAATGTCACAATGTCAACCATAATTTCTAAGTTGTACACTGATGGTCCAAATCATCACAGCTCAAATACAGCTGGAACAATTCCTAGTCAGGAGGAGTTTTACTTCCTCCTTTACTATAGACTAGAGTGAAATAAGGAACAACAGTCACAAGAAGTTTTCTTTCAGCACAGCCATCAGAAAGACTACCTGTTCTTGCTCCTGGCCATTGTAATTCCTGCTCTTTCAGGCAAGTTTGCTAAAGAAACTCTATCTAGAAAATGTTATACAACAATTGTAGCAAGTAGCCTATAGAGCAGTTTATTTGCTGTGACAAATTGCACAGAGCATGCTGCACACCAATACTCCATAGTCTCTTCTGGGTCACTGAATCGATTCTGGTTCAAATTCCTGACAAACCATTTAATATGTAAAGACATTCAAGGACTAACACTATTTTCTTTTGCTAGCTCAGTCTAGCCTCTGCTCCAGGAGCTAGGGTGGCCTGAGAGGCAATACACAGCACGGATACAAGCCCACCCAGACATTTCTTGGATGAATATCTAGCTACTAAAATGTTATGTAAAAGGGAGCTGCTCCATTTTTCTGGCAGCAGCAGCTGCTGTCACTGCATTTTAGGAGGAGATGAAGCTGTTCAAGGATATTTTGTGCTCTGGGAACAGACCAGCTGTCCCAGGTAATTCTGATCCCATAACATCTGCTTCCTGCATCCCAGTCAAGCTGCCAGAGCAAGGCAACAAACTCTGCCCCCATGGAGCTGGTTTGGACCTTGGCTGCACCCAGCATGGCAGGAACCATGGAACAGGAAAGCTGCTCGTGGGATTTAGGTGTCACCTGGGCTAAATTGCAGTTAAGGAGGCATTCTTAGAGCCACAGTTTTGGACTTGAATAGCTTACTTTTCCAAATCTTAGGTTTAAAAGGGTATGTTCAGTGGTATGATTCTCTCAGTAGTATCATACACTCTACAAATGTATTTGTTCAGCTGACATAGAAAATTACTTACTGGTTGTGTGCACCATAGCCTGATCCATAAGATGATTCTTCAGGATAGGTACGTAATATGTGACAAATTATAACGGAATGATTTTCACTGTGGAGGCAATCCCCTCACTTCACTTCAGCCATCTTTTAAAACCGGCATCTCTTCCATAATGGGGAGATGGTTTGGTGACAGTACCAGCTTAAGCAACAGCTTCAACAAGGTCATACCCAACACTAAAAAAAAATATGAACAAACTTTAAAACAGGTGGGGGAACTGGCCAGAAAGCAGTAATTTCTCTGTCTTCTGATAACAGATGAAGAAACATAGGTAGCTTAAATTAGAGAGCAAGATCCATGTGTTTGTATTATAATAAACAATGTTACCTTGCACCAGAAGAAATAATACACATGCAAAAGGATTTCTTTAAAGATAATGCACTTTAATTACATTGGTACACATTTAGTTAACACCTATAAACTTTTTCTGCTCTGGGACTCTTGCAGATTTGCACAACAAGCCAGGTACACCAGATTGGATTCCCGCTATATTAAGAAAAACAGAAGTTCTCAAAATAGCAATAGAATTGTTTAATTTACCTTACTCTACACTATCAGAATAACACCAGCTCTTATTACTAAGTAAAAATATATACGTGTCTATCTAAAGAGAGATACAGAGATGGATAATCTGTTATTACAAAAACATTAAAGATTTTAATCAATCTTAATATATTGAGTGCTTATAATTTCTATTATAATGCCCATCCCAGTCATAATTTATAACAAATGCAAGACCACAACTCATCTCCTACCTCTCCAAATAATATTTCAGTGACTTTGGTTTAAGAGCCTTCCAGAACAAGTGTCCCTCACAACTGAATCTGTGTTTCAACGGGAAAAACTTTACTGGGGTAGGCAGCAGGGAGGTAACTTCCACTAAACCTGTAATCCTTACCAGTGACGCTGAGCAGCAACATTTTGATTCTGTCTGACACCAGATGAAAAATCACTTCCTAATTAAATGGGAAAGTAGCATATATATGAGGTAACAGCCAGCTTCTGAGTGGGAAAGTAATACCATTTTCTCATCTTGCAGGGTAGGTCTGCTCTGCTTCTTTAAAAGAAGACAGTTAAAAAAAGGATGACCTTGGAAAGATTTGCTATGTATGGCATATAGAAACTGCTATTCCCAAGACTCCACAGCTCCTAAGTGTTTCAAAAAATGGGCACAGAAGAATGAAGGAAACAGACAAGTGACAATAATGGCATCAGCAAAATACCTTATGCCTCACTCAAATATTTTATATTCAAGGCACAAGTTACAACTCATAAATTTCATTAAATCTACTTAATTTATACCAGAATCCATTGCCTCTTTGTATTTCAAGGGAATAGAAATACACGAGAGATTGTGGACAAAAGTGATATTTCTTGTAGGAATAAAGTCCAAACAGAAAGAGAGACTTAGGCTTAATCTTCCTTATTACTTGATAAAAAAGCATTTTCAGAGTAAAGGTACAAGTTATTTATGGTTTTGATCACTCCAGTACACTGTTCCATACCTAAGAGTAAAAAATGTTTCAAATATTTAACGAATCAGGGCTAATTATACAGAATAATTGAATCCTTAATATAAAGCCTGAGAGACTTTATTCTTCTAACATTACTTGCTGCTGATGTGAATACCATGAGAAGCGATAAAGCCACAGACCTGTTAATACAAAGAAGACAGTTAAAAATTACTTTCAGTTTTGAGAAAAACACTAGGCTCTGAATATAAGTTTTAATTATTAAAGTTTGATTCCCTTTTTTCCCCAAAAAAGTTATTATTTTAATCACTGATTTTTATGCCAAGTGTCTGCTTAAACTTAGGAGAAGAAATTACTTTTCATTTGAAGCATTGCCTACTAGAAATAACAGTTACTCAAGGGCAGTGTTTTATTGATAAACTTTTTTCTTAATAATCATCATATGTCATAACATTTCACAGGATTCATGAGGTTCATATTTTTTCAAAGGCAGAAACAACTGGAAGTTCTGATCTGAAGCTAACAAAAAACCCTGAAGCATTGTCAAAAGTTGGAGTCATTTTTGAATTTTAAACCCTAGATATAGTAAAAGTCAGGTCTTCATAAAAGGAGAGGTTATTTGTTACCATAAGAGCCACCATTTTAAAACTGTTATGAGTATTTGCATACATTTACATGCACTGAAAGCACAGCCATTCAGAACAAACAAGGTTCATTATGAAGACAAACATGCTGAGTATGACTGACTGACAATCCACACAATGGCTGATTTAAACTTTACATTCCCCAACCATTTTTCTGAGCAGGAGGAGGAGGAACAGCTAAGGATGCCTTGCATTGCTTCAGCTGCTTTTTATTTTTGATAAACCCTGGGGCTGCCTCTGTTAAGGTGAGAGAATACACTAAGCCCATTCAGCCTGCTGAAAACCCCTGCTATGGTCTCTGACTTCTAGCAGGCAAGCTTAAATGAATCTCTCTCAAGTAGTGGAATAGGTAGGAAAACTGGTTTATCAAAACACATACACAGTTCCCTTAAACAGTTCAACTTTAAGGCATGTCTGCATGCATTCCTACTGCCTGTGACAATGGTAACACTTCCTTTCAGCCTAATAGGTCCTGAGCCCCATCCTTTGTCTGCTGATTAACTGCTCTATTCATTGACCAGACCACTAATTGCATGCTCCTTATAGTTACCCTACATTACTGTAAGAATTAATGAGACACAATTACAGCTCCCAGAAATCTCAGGCCTAGCCAACTGCAAAGCACTCCAACTGAATAAGAACTCCCCAAGAATAAAGAGAAAAATTCAGCCCATTGTTCACAGGAAGCAGAATGTTTTTTGTTAAAAAATTGTATTTATTTGAAGCTGTTTCATAATTAGGCCCTGGAGAGAAAAAAAAAAGGAAAAAAAGGGGAGAATAGAGAAAGAACTTGGGAACCAGCATTCACTGAGAAATCACAGCGGATGCAGAGACGAGCACACATTTCAGATATGAAGAGAAAAACACATAAGGAAGGAGTGCATAAAAAATTAGTGCTATGAACACTACAATCATCTATAACCAATCAGCTGTTTCAACAGAGCATGTCCCACTGTATGAGAATTACCACTAATGCAGCCTTATATTTGACAGCTTCAATCTTGAACAATTTAAAATAAGCATATGGAAGCTTCTGCAATCATGTCTCTACTATGAGAAAGAAGAGGAATTTAATTTCCCACTCTCAGAATTTAATATGCATTAGAAGTCAGTGTCATTAGCCATGAAAGTCAAAATGAAGGACAGAAAATGGGTTTTTTGAAAATCACCCATATTGAAAACCGCACTCACATTTAATCTGTGTAATCAACAGCCACAGCCATTCAAAGTCTTAGTGACTACAATCACTACCTATTAGCCTGTAAGTAGTTCAAAAGCTATTATTCTCACTTGAACAATTTCCCAATACACAAGAGACTGCATTAAGTTAATGAAGTTAATATGCAAAGTCAATATTCTTTGTTATGAAGTCATCTTATTCCATTGGTTCCTCTTCAACTTATTTTCACCATATAAATTCAGTTTAAATTACAGGTATAGTTTGACAAAGCCACTGATACTTAAAATAGCATTTGAAATGCAGCACTATACTTTATAGCCCTAGTAACCATTTTCCAGGGTACAATTTATAGCAGCCACTGAGACCCCAAACTAAGCATGTCAGACTGGCACTGCTACATTCCAGAATCAACATCTTTGGACAGAGACAACATTTTTTGTACATCTCTACAGGGATTCTCAATAATTGCACCTAACTGCAGTAATAGTTTAAATTCATGGGAAATGGATGTTCTTCTGATATTATCACTCACTGATATCACAGCAGAACTCTCTCCTGCATGAAGCAGACAGTTACCACCATGTGGTGCTGAATCCCAAGCAGGAAACAAGGCACAAATATGGATCAGAGACCTTTGTGTTCAGTGTATAATAAGTCCAATATCCCTGTCATAGAACAGCAATCATTAACTCAGGGATCTTTTGTTAAATGGCCCCTGTGGCTGGACTGGTAACAGCAGGGATCAAATTTGCAATCCTCAAGACTAGATTCATCTGTCAGGGAGACTGCAGACATACAGGTTCATGCATTTCCAAAGTGAGTCTCTAGGACTTCACATGAAAATACCAATTTCAATTAACCTTGGCTGATTAATCAACTTCAGTGCACGGCCACAGAGCTTATGTTTGCAGATCTAACTCTGGCAGTATTATTTGAAATGGGCTTTCCTCATGTCTTGAAAAAAAACCTTTGAGGAAAAAAGAAACCTTTGTCTCAAATAAAACATCACCTAGCTTGTTCAAGCTGTTCCTGTTTCAAGCCCAAAAATAGAACGAGTCTGAATTCCTGCAGAGTATGATGTGAAATTATTTCTACTAGTGCAAATAATGTGTTCTAGTATCTGGTCCAGCCTTCATTTCAGATGTTATGAAGTAACTTAACCAATACAAAATATCCACATGCTGGAGGTTAGCTGCAATTTCTACTTGAGGTGTCTGTCTCTCCACAAAGAAAAAGGAGTCCTTCCTGCAAGAAACATGAGCCCACACTTTAGGGCATAATTTCTAAGGGAGAACTTCTAAATTAAAGATTATTAGAGGCATACAGGAAGGGCATTGTAAGAGACAAGGGAAGGTTTCAAGTCATAACCTGAGCCCACTCAAACCATTTCTACTCTCCTGTTCCACTACCAATTTCTTTAGAGCTACTTGTTATTTATGGTAGTGCATATAGCACCAGCAAAGGACAATCCTTATCCACCAAGTGTTCCCACATGCTTATTTATGCTGGAACTGATTCATCTAAGGAAAATACCATTTTTGTACTTCTCATCCTTTAGTTTGCATGTTGCACATCATAAGCTTCACTACTAGGGAGCTTCCTTCCCTCCTTTTCATTGTTATATCTTGTTGTCATTATATTGCAAGAGTTCTATTGTCATTATATTTCAAGGGTCCCATACTGCTAGAGTTTCATACGTCCTTGATGTTTCTTGTAGGCAGCTCCTCTAGGCACTGACTCTTCCTTGTCCTCACAGCAGCCAACTGGCTCCAGTTCCCCTCAACCAACCAATCCACTCTTTTATAACACTCTTCTTATTGGCTACAGGCATGGCCTGTTCCCAAACTCTAATAATTAACCCAGCTGCAATTGTGTAGGGGGTAAGATTACATTATATACTACCTTTATTTATTTATGTTCTATCCCCCTACAATATCTGCCTCCTGCCCCCTTTTTCCTGAAAGCAGTTCAGTTAAGCAATGGTTTTGTCTGTACCATCTCCTAAGTGTGGCCCCAAAGGTATCCTCAAGACTAGAGCCACCAACAGGCGCAGATGCCAAACATGAACATTCAGGCATTGTCAGGTACTTGCAGCTGTAAGACAAGCCAGTAGGCAGGAGATGAACAGGAGACAGTGACACTACTCTTAGAGTTGCTCTGGAGGTGATTCTTGGGAGCAAGGTAAGCATAAGCTATGATGTATCATCTCTGTGTGCAGTGATAAACTGGCACATGAGTCCCTACAGGATGAGGCTTACAGATGATTTACACTAGAAAGGTTAATATAGGAATTACACTAACAAGACTCTTTTTCTCAAGCAACCCACACCTATCCCTCAAGAGAAGTAAAATGCACAGGTAAAAGAATTCCTTATGCAGCTTCTGCACTGGATTTTTTGCTGGTATAGCCACGTCAGCAAAAAATTCACATCCCTCCATGACAAGCCTCCTTGATAACACTTTCAAGTGCAAACCAGGTGTCAGTATTTCTTTTACAACAGAAAAAGAATCCTACACTAGTCATGAGCTGAATATTTGGCCTTTCACGACCTGGAAAAGTCCTTGCTTCCAAGGAGGTCAAATCCCATGATCATGTTTTCACCAGCATAATCTCTCATGGCCATAGTACTGGTATGGTACTGTATTAACACATTCAGAGAAGAAGAAAATATATCAGTAGCCAACCATTTATATTCTGCATTTCCATGTAAAAATTATTTAGTTACACTACATTAATGTCACAAAAAATCATGTGAATGGGAAGCACCAACAGTTCTAAGTTAAAAAATTGCTGCAATTTTTAGATTTAGTCTACAAATTGTTAGAAGTCTACTAATCTCTGGACATTTCAGTAAGTTACATTTGGCACTTAGATATATGTGGATAATTCTAAGAAGAGATTCTATAGATTGAAATCCCAGATGCATCCCAGATCATGGAAGAAGCCAACGAAGAACAAACATCTGTTTTTATCAGCCTCATTAGGTAGAAAGTTAACAATATTGGTTTGAAAGCAGCTGGATAGCTTTAAAGAAAAGACAATTAAATGTATAAATCTATCACATGGCAAGAACTCCAGAGCTGAAGAGATTACATGCTGCCACAAGCAGTACTGCAGAGGGTCCCTCAAGGATCACCAGCCTGTTCCTAACATAGTTAACCATATTCTCTCCATCTCCAGGTCAGTTACTCTCTGAGCCTATAAGATGGTTTATGGAATACATTTAGGCCTTGCACTGATAGAGCCAACAGAAGGCCCTTTGAAAGCACCCCTCACTGGGGTGGAATGCACAGGCCATGGTCCACCTGGAGCGCTCCTCAGTACAAACTAACATGTTCTGTGATAAAAGTCAGCATGAATAAAACAAAGTGTTTATAACTACTTACACATGCAACACTCACAGCCATTGATTGGTCAAACAGCATGAATCCCTGAGCCACAAGAAATAGTCAATCACATTAATTTCTTTAGTTAATTAATTAATGTTCCTTTATTGACTAGAAAGAAGGGAAACATTTCAGAAACAAAAAGCAATCTGCAATATCGAAGCATAAATCCCTACCCAAACTGCATCCTACTCCTAAAACTAAGATAAAGTTTAGCACGGGAAGAAAGTGTTATGTTCATTTATGCCCTAGTTTACTACTGCTGGTTCAGAAGAGCAAACAGCAGAGCAGAGAGTATTTCCTATGACAAAAACATTAGACTGGCACAAGGTTCTACATCCTTGAACTACCTGTGACACACACCCCTACCACACCCTTTGTGTCACTCACATGAAGCAGAATTTGGCTTGTATGCAACTTGAATACTGGTTGGCTGTTGTCGTTATATTGCAAGAGTTCCATATTGCAAGAGTTCCATACCTCCTCGATGTTTCTCATAGGCAGCCCCTTTAGGCACTGATTCTTCCTCCTTCTCACAGCAGCCAACTAACCCCAGTTCCCTCCAATCCACTCTTTGATAACACTCTTCTTATTGGCCACAGGTGTGGCCTGTTAAAATCAGGCCTGCTCCTGATCTTTAATAATTAGTTCAGCTGCAACTTTTTAGGGGATAAGATTACTTTCTGTGCTACCTTTATTTACTTATATTCTATCCCCTACAGTTGGTCAAAAAGTAGATTGGACAAAATCATCAAATCCCTGTCAATTTTGAACCCTAATGATTCCCTTTATATCATCTTTACAAGGTGTTCTATAAATACCTGCAGTCCTATGGTTCACACATGCCATGGTAAGAGGGAAGCCAGTCACTGGAAATTGTGTTTATTATGTACAGAAAGTGTAAGAGTGGAAAGTCCAAAGAAATACAGGATAAGATTAGCAAGAAACATCTCCCATAACATAATTAAGCTTCTGAACTACCAAATAACAGTAAACAGCCAAAGACAGAAACAAGTCCAGCAGAATGCAGGGATGTGTGGGGAATCAGGAGGCTATATTGCAACTAAGCTTTATACATGGAGAGTTACAAGGTATTTAGGTTACTGAATCCTATTTAAGAACATGAAGTCCCACTCAGTTCCAGAGGAGATCAGGCACCTCCACATCTCTGCCAGGTGGGGTCCAGGGACTGCTCCCACGGGGTCTGTGCCTCTCAGGGGCCTGTCTCACTCGTCAGGCAGCCAGAGGAACATTGTGAAGAAACTCCTGATGCACCAGTGACTCAGAACAAAACTCTCGCTCTACCGTAAATACATTTCATGTCCCACACGAAGGACCATTTAATGAGACTCAGTTAAAAAGCAGTTGTTTATTCTGAACTTATGCACAGGTCCAGAAATTTCCTCTGTAAAGCTGCCAGCCTTTCTCCACACACAATTATCATGTACCATTTGTGTCACTGTAGAACCTGTAAGCCCAGGCTATGGATCAGTCCTACACAGATGGAAAGAAAAAAAGAACATGCTTACACACCCAAGCAAGTCATGCTACCCAAACAGTATCCATAACATAATTTTTTTAAATTTTATTCCCTTAAAGCTAATTAATATCATTCATAGTAGAATTATCATAAAAATATTCTTCATATTACATTTGAACAGGTTTAGAAAGGAAAAATATGCATTGAACCACAAGAAAAAATACAGATTATTACATAAACTCTGAGTAGACAGGAGAAACACCTTCTTTGAAAGCAATGGGAATGGGGTTTTTTACATAGCTTGATAAAATGTATTCCATGAAAATGACTTACAAAAACTGAACACATGGGAACCACTCCATTAACTACAGTTTTGGAGGGCTTTCTGTTACAAATACAAGAATATGTTTGGATATCATTTATAACACATACTCCCTGGCAATAATTTACCCTTCCACTCAGAAACCTTGTATAAAGGTACTTCACTGTTACCACACAAAAAAAATCAGAATACCTTCAGAGAGAGCAACAAAGGAAATTTGCATCTGACACTAATATCTTCATAGAATAAAGTATATTTTAATGAAGATATTGTCAGCAATACATGTGTTTATGCTTCTTTTTTTCCTTCACACTTGGATTTTATTTCATTTATGTCATGATCTACCTTGCAAGTTTAAGAAATGCATCATTTATTCATGACCTCTACTTTTTCAGATCCTCTCAGTTACACAGAAGACCAGGCTAAAGAAAAATCAAGTGGTTTGTCTGATAACAGTTAGTGTCAAAACAAACCCTGTATGTTCAATTTCTGTTAGCTGAAGTTATAATAAAAAAAACCCAACCCAAAAACCAGTGCTTGCTTTACCTTTTTCCAGAATAAACTCTCATAATTAAACTTTCTACTTTTCCAAGTAGCTGACTATGTATTCCTGCACAGCAGGAGGTTTTCTCCACAGACATATTGACTTGGACAATAAACAAAGCAAAAATCCCTGACTGGAATTTACAGCTAAATTTAACTATGCATATTGTTAATAAAATTTGCATATATGTCTTTCAACATTAAGAAAAAATAAAAGTGGAAATTCAATGAATTTGGCCACTGCACTGCTTTGCAAGGAAAAAAAAGATATTTAAGTTGTAATTTCCATATTTATTGAGGCTGTACGTCAAAAGAAATCTGTGCAAAAAAATCCTGGTGCTGCCTTGATGAGATTTGAAAGATGACAGCATATTAATAGTAAAGGAGCTTCTCCTTAGCAAATATGGCTTCAACAGTACCTATAAAACACTGATGAAGGGCCACATAACTTTAGAAAACATTTTCAGCATCTCTTATTTCTCTGTCCTTCAACCACAAAACAAGTAAAAGCAGTTACCACGTTTTGAAGAAATGTCACCCACCCCTTCCCCCCAGTGTCAACTTTCCCCAAGAAACATTAACAGATCAGTCAGCACTGACATCTTACAATTAAAGGTGTGAAAGGAAACTTTAACTGATACTTTTTCATTGATATTTTGCCACAACACTGCACCACCACTAGCCCTCCAAAGCCATGAACTATCAGTAGCAAATATTCAGCTTCTATTTTTAATTTTTGTGTCTTTTTTTCACAGCATCCTGGACACTTGGATGTCTTAGGAATTTAATTTAAAGGAATTAAGGTTTCTAGTTCCTTTAAAACTTAAGTTACTTTACCTGGATCTGCCTAACCACAAAAAGTAGACAATGAAATGCAGTTCTGCCAGCATAAAACCTTTCAGATAAGAAAAAAAAAACTTTCCCACTAAAGAGAGAAGATCATACTCCTTTGAGGTACTTTTCCAGTACAAAAGCTGGATGTATTCCAGGGATTATGCTGCTGGTTGGGTGGTTTGGGTTTGTTTTGTTGGGTTTTTTTTCCTTTTTTTTTAATTGAAACTGTGAATTTTTATCAGTAAAGCTCTCATTAAATTATGACAAAATGTTCACATTTCCACGTACTTTATGGCTTTTAATCCTTGTCCTTGCACTGGGCAGGATTTCAAGGACACCTTTAACCCTTGCTTAAGCCTTCAGCGTTTGGCTGCTCCTCAGCTGGAGGAGTGAGAGGGCAAAGTGAGGAGCTTGGTCATCACTTAAGGCATTACCTACAGCTGACTGTGCAAATAAGGGGCCCAGTCACTCTTTTCTCAGGTTTCAGGTGAAACAAACAACCATTAACACCCCGGTGAGATGCACAGATCAGCTCCCACCTCTCAAACCGCTTCTAGCACACACTGCAGGTCTGGCAGGAGATCCCTGTATCCTGCTCCTGAATTCTTCCTTCAAGCACAACGTTTTCTTTAACCAACAAGCCGAGCTGGGAGAGAAGCGCACCCCAAGAAGCACCTCTAGCACCCAGCCCGTGGCTATAAACAGCTTCACATCACCACAATGCTCTGTAAAACAGCATGTCGCCTTCCAGAGCATCCTCTTGTGAGATCCACGTGTTGCAACTTCAGATTTTTTTTGAAAAATGCTGCATTCAGATACGATGGAACAGAGAGAGCTGAGGAAGTGCAGGAGTAATTTTATTCCGCAAACGTGCAATAAAAACTAGGTCAATAACCTCAGTGACACAGAGGAAATCTGTGCCTTCTGCATTTCTAACCACAGGAAACCAAAAATCTACAGGAAGATATGACTTTCAGTGAGGTCACCCACGAGAATTTGAGAGCTCACTGGGATGTGTTCATGACATTGAGGTCGGCAGAAGTCAAGGATCACAATTCCCCAAATACAAATTGCTGAGCAGGAACCCAAGCCAGCAGTTAAACTCTGCAGAATCAGGCACTGAAATTAACGAGTTAAAGATTAATTCACTCACAGACTGTGTGTACATGGTCACCTCATGGGGCCATCACCAGGAAGACAAGAGATCTTCTTAGAAGAACTGGCTCTACCAGAGGCTAATTAACAGATATGCTGACTGTAAATAAAAGCAGGAGGTGGTAAACAGAAAAGAATAGGAAGTTTGATGGGGCTCCCAACAGATGCTGTGTGTCAATAAACGTCAGCTGAAACTTAGATGCTGCTTTGTGCTCTCTTAAGGAAATCATTATAATCACATTATTCTGTAACACAGTCTAGCCTAAGCTCCATGCCTCATCCTAGAGAGGATATTTTTGATCAACTAGACATTTGTTAATTACAAAACCAAGCACCTTGAAGCTATTTTGTTTTCCATACAGAATGAAGCAGCTTGTTTAAAAGTGAAAATTATTGCATTCTTATTTACTACCCATAAAACTAACAATACCCATAAACTACCCATAAAGCTAACATACCCATAAAGCTAACAACTATTTCTTATATCCCAAACTAAATTAGTGACTCTTGTAGCTTCAAAATTGTTAGCTTCAAAGTGCCAGTTAGGTAGCACAAACATGTCTACAAAACAGACAAGAGATTGATATATACAATGACAGTTAGGCTTTTCAAGCACAGAAACACTTTTTCAGTTTATCCTCATAATTTCCTAAATCTGTAGAAGATGTATGCCTTAACTCCGGGTTTTGACATTAGATTCTTTATATATATTTTACCACAGCATTTGCCTTCACTGTCTATTTCACAAATTTTCTGCCAATGAAGGACTCTGCATAAGGAAAACAGTTTTAATAGTACTGAACACTTAAAAGATGGTGATATTCATTGTCCATTCTCTGCCCCACACCCCCAAAAGTTAACTCCCACTAAAAAACAGATTTTTTGTTTCCTCATATCACCTCCCATTTAACCACCTGATTTGACAAACATTTTCTCAAGCAAACAGACATTTTACAGTAACCAGCTTCACTGACAGGAGGACAGATTATTTTGCATGAGAAAGTTTACAGGATGTAATCTTCTCTTTTCCTTGAAGTTAAAGTAATTAGTACCTAGTACTGAAATGAAAGAAATTTAATAGTGTCAGTCCAATTACTTGTGAACACATGTTTATTTTGCACCCAATTACTCCCCTCAATTCTTCAATTTCAAGAGTGGACAGATTTTGCAACTCTATTTGCCTCTCAGTTCTTGACATTATCATAAAAATTCTGATTAAGCCATACAAATTATGTGAGAGAAGTTGCACTATTCTGCCATTCTTGACACACTATAGAAACAAGATTACAATATCTTCTTTCACTTCACAGAATTTCTAAATTAATTTTAATAGAATTTACATATTTTTTACTCCTTTTTTGGGGGGAAGCATGAACTTTTTTTTTCTACTTTTTCCAACTCATGAATTCTAATGTACAAAAATTTCTTCCTTGTACAATGATTATTTGAATTAATGCTAATTGACTGTGGAGCACTACGCTTCAGAAAGTATTTAGATTCCACACATGAGCAGCTGGCACCATATGAGCTCACTGTTATGCTTCAATATTGTGCTTTCCTTTCTCTGTTGTCCTTCCTGCCACACTTTGGGTTGATGAATCTATTTCTCAACAATACTCAAACTCTTTCTTTCTTTTAAATGTTGTCTTCTTGCTATTATATTTTCTTGCAAATATTTATTTTAAATTGTTTTAAAATAATAAAAGGGAACTTCTAGTTCTAACAATGTACTATAATAAAATTGTGCTGACAGAAATCTGAATAAAAAGTGTCTGCCATGTCAGGAAAATAAATAAAAGAGGTCCCACCTATTTTGGCCAATATAACACCCAGGTAAATTTAAGCACACAGCAGTAAAACTAAATATATCTATTACCAGGAAATCATAAAAATTCTGAAGAGTTTATTAAAATACAGAAAAGAAACCCCTGCTGTTTTACCAAGAGTATTCTCCTTTACAGATTTTGCCATTAATACCTGTGAGGACTTTAACAGCATAGTATTACTTAGCAGTCACTAAGTTAAACTACCATGGAAACAAAGTTTAGAATATCTGGAAAGATATTAAGATATTTCTGTGAAGCTGTTAGAATAGAAAACAAGGAATAAAGAATAAAATCAACTTTTGCTTAAGAAATGCCTCATGTTGTCAGTTGGTGGTAGCTTCTGGCTACAAACTGCATTCTGACACTGAACTAATGACAGAACACAACTCATACTGAAACTAATGCAGATCATCCTAACAATGCTGCTCCCTGATTTTTAATATCTGCTTTGCTTTCTCTTCTTGTCATAATACAATGTCCAGTGGATTTTGAGGATTCTCACACTAATGTTCTACCCACCAACTTTGGAAGAACACACAAAAAGGTTCACAGTTGTATTTGAGACATAGTTGTTGCAAATTTTTGCTTCTACAAAAAGCAACAAAGGAGAAATGGAAGCTGCAAAACCTACTTAAAAAAATAAATCAACAGAGTGCTTGACTCCAGAATCACAATCTATTCAGACAAAATTCTCTATTCCTATGCTTATGTATTTAGTGATTCTGGTGCTTGTACTTTCTTGATGAAAAAAAAAATTTTTGATAAATTTTCCTGAATTCCAGATGGCCAAAGCCCACACTTACTCATTTGTCAGTGTATTTCTCACCATCCAAGGACAGCCATGACAATTCAGATCAAAGGTCCATTTAGGTCAGTGTCCTGTTTCCTGATGTAAGTCAGAGTGAAGAGAAGGGAGCATGAGCAAAGAAATCAAATACTTTTTTTCCCAGAATAACTCTCTAGCATTTCAACTATATTCCACTCAAGAATTCCTGAGACTGATGTGATTTATCTATTTATTTTGCCCAATGGACCTTCTCTTTCACTTATCCAATTAGCCCTTAAACTTATATAAACTTTTGTATCCACAACGTGCCAAAGCAAGGCTACCTTGGGCAAAGAACTAGGAACTGCATTATAGTGATAACTGTTTTGTGCACAGTCAGTGCACAACACTCATATTTTCTTAGTAAAACACAGCCAAAATTTAAAAAATAAATATTAAAAAAAAAAAGCAAGGTTGATGCACCCCTTGAAAGAAACTGAGTTTGCACATACTCGAGTCAGTGGAGTCCAGTGGGAATTAGCATTCTGAACACAGTAAAATGCTGCAATAGCAAGAGTTATAACAAGGTTGAATACAGCTTGAAAAGCAGGCAGATGTCATGAGTGAAAAAACAGACACCCTAACAAAAGCAGCCAAAAAACTCTGTAAGCCTCCCTCAGTCCAACAACCAAATTCTGATCCAAGGAGGTTAAATATAGGGCTGCTTGAAAATTTTCCACTGCATCTATTTTTGATGGGAAATGAGGCTTTCAGCTAAACACTTTTGGTTGGATTGTTTGGGGTTTTTGGCATGTCTAAATATGTGCTTCTGCAAGTATACTTTCCTTACCAAAAAGCCAAACTTATCAACAAAAATATTTTGATTGAAAACATAGTATGTTAGTAAGAAATGCAAGTGTGGCATTTCATTGTATCTCCAGCTTACCTGCCTTATGTGGCAGATCTCTATCAACCAGACTTACCATTTAAATGAGAATTCTGAGGACAGACCACTTTGAGGGATTCCCCACTTACAGCACTCCCTTCAAGGAGGAAAGATCATGGCAAAATGTCAAAGGTGGAAGGCAGCCTCAGCCTTGCAGAGCAGGGCCAGCAGGCATCCAGGCTGTAATGTCAGAGGAGGACTATAGTAACATATTTCAAATCCAGAAGTTTTTGTTTCCAGACAAAGCCTTCCAAAGTCCTCTGAATTCTGTCAAAGCATGTTGTGTTTCCTGGAAAATTAAGACAAAAAAGAAACAGAAAAAGCTTTTTTTTTTTTATCAAAAATTCGTGCAGGAAATTTCATGGGTCAATAAAGGTCTTTCTTTCTCACTAACCTGCAGATTCAAACATATCACCTGGACCCACCCACCCACAAATCAGAAAAAAATTAAACAGCAGTAAAATGGTTCAAATTTTCATCACAGATCTGTTAGCAGGACTGTTCAAAAGCCAAGGAGCTAAACCCAAACAAAAACAAACAGAGTTGAATGGATGTGATAACTTCATGTATGAGCCCTAACTTTTAAAAGACCAACCAGCCGACGTTACAAAAGCAAAGGATGAAAATAAGATTCATACAATGGCTACACTTACTAAGTAAGAAATCTATAATACAAAAATATGTATAGCAAAATTAGAGAAGTGGCAAGAAAATAAGATAGTCCAGTTATTATTCCCTTTCAGGATTCTCTTTTCAGTAAAGTAAACCAGAAGGAATAAATCCAATAAGATTAATACAATCAAAAGTATCAGCCATCCCAACATGGCTATTATCATCCCTTTTCTTGGAACCCCACAATCCCCTGGAAGAACAGAAAGCCTTTCATCCAAAACCGGGCCCTGACCAGACCAAGACAGAGAAACACTCAACAAATACTACCAGGAAAAATGTTACAACTAAATTTCTGGTATTTCTCTCCCCTCGTGGCTGTTTCCTGACATACAATTGCATCCCCTCACCCCAACTGCAAAATAAATGTATAAAGAAAATAAATAAAAGACAAGAAATCAATCAAGACTGCACCTTTTGTAAAACTGTTGTGAACCTACAAAAGACAACTGCAGAAAATCTCATGGCAGTGGGGTACTTCTTTCTTTTCCCTCACCATACGCAGAGAGGACTATTCCTGCCACCATTATGCCAACTAAGAATCAAGAAAATTCAAAGGAACTGGCAAAGAAATATCCTTATTTTAGAACTCAGTGAGTAAAATGAAAGGAAGGACATTTTGCTATTACAGTGAAATTCCTTTCAACACCTTGCTTTTCAGTCACACCATTCTTTTACTAAAATAAAAATAGAGAAAGGTTTTTAGCAGTTTCTGCTGAGACCAGGCACCTGAAAGCTCCCTATAAGCAGTTCCAAACACTGCCTAATGCTGATTACCTACAAAGTGTTAACATCTTTGACTGTCTAATGTTATCAAGTGAAAAGTACTAACACAATTTGTCATTCTCAAGGCACATTTATTCATCAAAATTAGTACAAGCCCAAGCTTGTTGGAATTACCACCACTGTTGTCCCAGCAAAAACTAGTACACTGAAGAATTAGTGGGTAATTCGGGGCCTAACCGTAGAAATAAAAAATTGTTTAGAATCAATGAAATACAAAGAATAAATATTCAAAATCAGTGATGAAAGATACATTTGTTATTTCAATTTTATCTCCTGGATAATAATTTCAGTAAGAATTTTCAGTGTGATTTTATCATACATAATTTTAAAAATGACTACTGGACATCCATCAAAAATTGGGATTGGAAATGGTGAAACTTAAAAAACGTCTACTTCAAACATATGCAAAACATTATTCCCTTAACTTTTAGTTTCACTGACCTCCAAGGTGCAAAAAGTAGCATCAGAATTGATGACCAAGTTCATATTGTTCAAGGATTTAATGACATGTTTCTCTTCAAATCAGTTATACAAAGTTTTGCTTTCTTAGATCTGGGTTTTAGTCTTATCCATGCCTTTCAAAGTAAAGTGTCATTTTTCCATCAGTTCACTTCTTACTCATAAGCACATCAGCTCTTTATTTTCTCATTTAATTTACAGCATGTGTGAGGTATATGTGCAAGCTAATGTCTCCACGTAGCTTATGCAGAAGTTCTTAACTCAAAGTGGACTACACTGCTTAACCTTGGCCCTGCACCAACCTCCTTCCACCAGGCTGGATGAGCTGGCACAGAGCTGCACCCAGGCTGGGCCAGCTTTCTTGCCAGGAGAGCCACCACAGCTGTGCGAGTGTGGCAACTGAGCCATCCCAAATCTGACTTACTCCACATGAGAGACAACCTGCACTCCCCACCCCCTCTGCTCCTCCTTTCACCCTGTCAGAGCTGGTAAGAGTTAAATGTGCTATTCACCCATCTGCTACCACCCAAACATGGACTGAGTAACAAAGCCAAGGGGGTCAAGTTAATGATGGAGTCCCCTTAATTCCCCCAAAGCTGTGACATCAAAGTCCAGGTACCTGCAGGTCATGCCATCTTAAGGCCAGGTGGGAGTTGGAATTTGGAAGCTGCCCATCCTGGAGGGCCACATCCCAGACGGGCAAGGCAGGGGGCAATGCAGCAGCAGTGGAAATTCACTGGAAGCTTTGCAGGGGATTATACACAAGTCATTAGATCTGAGGTCTCCAAAACTGAAGACTGACCAAAGACATGGACTCCATGCTGGGAGTAGTGATGGTGAATGTGCCATTCCAGCATATATGAGCACTAATTACATTTTGGTGGAGCATGGAGACAGAATCACAAACATGACTGCAGGAGTCACTGGTGTGCCAGAGGCCTGGACATGCTTCCACTTTGAGAAGAGAGTGGTGGATGCCTTTACTCTCATATTAACCCCCAGAAACCAGACCTCTCCTTGCCAACAGGAATCCACATAACCTTCCTGAGATTCAGGAGGGCATTCACATACTAATGTTCTAGCAGTAGCCCAAAAGTAAATTCATGGTTACCTGGGTGATCAGAGGAAGACAACACTACTCACTCTGTCCATATAACTTCACAGACATTATGGTCAGCAATTCAACTGCATGGAGCTTATGTTGTTCTCCAAATACAGTGACAGTGGATCAATAGACTGTTTATTTCAGGGAAATTTGTCTTCAAAAGTCCCATGATTTATCATGTGTGAAACACCACACCATGAGGTATTACAGTCTGTAGCACAGGTGGATTATAAATGCAGCTTGCTAACTGGTGGTGGGAAAAGAAAAATACAATATTTTAGGAAAAAAAACCTCAAGAACACTTATTTTCCTTCACAATCTTTATAATCTGTATTTTCTTGCATTCCTTCCTCCTGCATTGCTTCACTAATGAGAATTGAAGCAATATACAATTACACTGAGAGAGCCAATACTTTGCAGCCCAATCACCAACTGCACAGTGTGGGAGAACAGGGCTAAAGCCCTTCAATAGGAGCTCATCTTATACTGTACTCATGCTAAACTGCTGTTCCCAAAGTCCTTACACTCATTCTGCAGCTCATACTCCTTCTCTAGTGAAGCCCATGCACTCAAAGCAGCCTCAGGAAGAAATCTAAACATGGTCAGCAGAAAATCTTCCAGCCACATTCAGCCACAGCTTGCAGCTTCAGTGTCAGAGCAATACTCAGACCACAGCACTGATCAATCCCTTCGTGATCATCCTTTATGACAAAGGGACAGCAAAGTACTCTTCCAGAAGTTTCTCCTCCTCCCCTGTCACCTGCTCACTGCACTCCAGGAGTAGCTATGGCAGCACATTGTATTCAGCCTATTTTCTTGTTTCCCGAAGTCTCCCTTGTATCTCACTGAACAACAGTAGCACCACCATGGTACTGTGCCCATCCCCGATCAGATCTGACATGCCTGAAGAAATGTAAGCAGAACATTGTTCTTGCCTACAAAAAGTTCTCATGAATCACAATAAAGTACAGGCTGACTCAGAAGATGTATGAACGCCATTTATTTATTTATTTTTTTTATAAAAGGAAAAATATCAGACTGTAAGACAGATGCACACTGTATTCTCCTATCCCTATTTCTCTTCAGGTTTCACATCACTGGATTTTTGCTCATAATTTGTGCTTTTCAGGCTTGTAGAAGTACAAACCAGGCAATTCCTTCCCATACTTGGATGTGTCATCATGTTGCTCAGTGCTGGACCACATGCGGCATGTGAGAGAAAAGGATAGACTGGGGAAAAAAACAGTCTCTCTTAATTTTAATTGGAACTTTTTAGGGGAAAGATGAACATAGTTAGATGCAACAACTCTACCTCACAGTGTTTACTAAATGGCCTGTAAAAATACTCTTTCTTCCAGCTCCTATTTATCCTGTCCTCAAAAAGTTCCAGTTTCCAGTTTCATGGTGTTGTTCAATGTATTGTCCATGCAAAATCCCCCATGTCTTGCAGCTAACCAGCATTTGCTTAGACAGTCTCTGCACAAAGCTCTGTGGCCTGTGATAGGAAGGAGATCAGCCCAGCCAGCCCTTCTGGGTTTAATCCATGAAATTACTGCCTTCAGTCAAGGCTTCATTCTAACAAGATTATTTGAACAATTTCCATGGACCAAGTTCTTCTTTTCAAACACTTTTATAAAAGCACCATTCAGTGACCTAGCCAATGCAGACAATGCCACACTAAAATTTACTGGAGAAAATTCAGTGGGAATTAAAAAGCAATTTTTTTTCAATCTTATAAATTAAACGTCTCTATTTTTACATAAACAAAATAGTATGTTAAATCCAAGATTTCATGTGGCACTTTTACTTCCAGTAAAAAAAAAAAAAAAAAAAAAAAAAAAAAGCAAATTTACTTATTTTGAACTAAAATGTCCTGTAGTTACCATTACCTGGTTTGGTGGGATCCATATAATCCCAAATGCAAAGCCTCAGATGCACAGAAAAATTAGGCTTCTGTTAGAGGGGCCAGTGTCAAACTGAATTGTTTGACTAAAAGAGGCGTGAGTATTTGTGGCAGGAAAGATCTGTAGTGACAAAGACTAGTCAGAAAGTGACTAGATTTGACAACAAGTCAAATCTGTAACTTTGTAAAAAGTTATATCTGTAACATTCTTGCCAACTTTATATTTCTGCAGGATTTGATGACTGGACATCTGTTTTGAAATCCCAGGGGGAAAAAGTGCTCTAAAGTATTCTGTATTGCTATAGCAAAGTTCAGCTTTTCAGAAAAAGCAGCTGCTGAATTTTCTGGAATAAACACACAAACCATTTTAAAGACTTGACCCTTGATTCCTTCATCACAGGACTTCTAGGGACTTCAGGGAAGTCTCCAAGTATGAGGAACACACAATGGGCTCTGATTCCACAGTGTTGAGCTAACCAGGCTGCTTTTCAGTCACATAAAGCAAAGCAGCCTCCTCACAGCTGTGCTGTTTTATATACCTGAAAGACAATTTTGAAAATTATCATGGTCTTACTAGGGAATTTGGACATGCAGTCATTACTAAATTACCATAAAGTTCCATATTACCAATTCTGTCATTACTGAACAGCTTCAAGACACACAGTATCTTTGTGCTGCATCTCTTCTTCTCTCTGTAAGAAAACAAGAGCATATGAATGACAGCCAAAATGAAGCCAAATGTACTGTTGAGAAACTTAGTATTCTCTTATTTCTAGGAGAGTTACAGTGTAATTCTAAACTGCAGCATTCAGCATGTCTCCTGAGCTTCCTCGCTGAAACATAGCAATGGAAATTTTACAGCATCTGTGTTGCTTTTGGAAGCCATCCCCTCACATCTGCTGTCTCTGTAGTGTAAAGTTTAAGTTCAGCAAAAAAAGGTACTTTGTAACAGGCAAGAGGAATCCTGACAGAGCGGTAATTTACGGACTCGCCCGGCTCCCCCGACCAGACTCACTCAGTTTTACGTTCTGTAGAGATTTTTAAATAAGGTGAGCTTCAAGCAGCCACCACGCAAAAAAAGTCACTTCTTAAAATGGAGCATCGCATCCAGGACTGGAGACTTTTTAAACCTCTATCCCTCACTGAGTCCTGTGCCAGACGTTTTCTTCACCGGGCATTGTTCGAGCTCGTAAGACTTTTCACAATGGCGTTAACTAAATTAGCGCTAAAATAACCACCTGCTACTTTTGGGAAAGTTCTGATTGTGGTCACAAACAGCACCGCGCGTGTAATAGCGGGACCGGCCGCACAGTCCGAGCAGGCGGAGGAGCGCGGCCGCGGCCTCCGGGAGCGTCCCAGCGCCGTGAGACCGGGGGCGGGCGCGGGGTCGGGAGCGGCGCTCGGTCAATTGCAAATCAATTGTGGTCACACAGCGGGCGCGTTTATCGCCCCATCATCGCCCATTTCCTCCTAACGGGGTAATCCGCGCGTTCGCTCACACGGCGACAGCAGCCTGTTGGCTCAGCCAACAACCCGGGGATTGTTCCTTGTTTGGCCTCACGCGTTCCATTTCCTCCCCGGGAGCCCCGCACCGCCCCCCGGGGCGGGCTCGCTCCCCCCGGCCCCGCTTCTCTCCGTGTGCCTCCCCGCGAATCACACGATTCCCGCCGCCGGCAGACGGGCCCCGCCGCGTTCCCGCGGTTCCAGTCATTAGGGCCGCAGCGGGAGCGCCGCGCGAGCGCCAGGCGCGGCAGCGCCTCAATTAACAAACAAACGCCCCGTCCCGGGAGCGCGACAACCCCCCGGGACGGCCCCGCCGCGCTCGCAGCCCGCGCCCGCCGCCGCCGCTCCCCTTAAGGTGGTCTGGCTACGGCGGGGCCGCCGGGATTCCCGCCCGCCCCCTCCCCGCCGCGGGCGGAGGAAAGCAGCGACTCCTCTCGCGGCCCCCGGGAGCGGAGGGCGGGGGGGGCTCCACAGCGCGGGGCCATCCAGCCGCGGATGGCTGCTCTGCCGGCCCGGGCGGGACACGCCGCTCTGGGCGCCTGCAGGCGGCTCCTCGGCGAGTCACCGCCGCGGCGCCGGGCTGGCGCGGGCGCTCGGGAGCCGCAGCCGTGCCAGGACCGGCTCCCGGCGCTGCCCCTGGGCTGCGGGTCAGTGGCCGGCGGCGGCCACGGTGCGGGCCCATGTTCCGCGGGCAGCGTGCGCCCAGCGCCGGCCGCGGAGCTACCACGTGTCCTTGCCCGGCTGGGAACCGAGTGTCCACCTGCCGGGGCGCGGGGCTGCTCCCCGCGATCCTACCGGGAGCTCCCGACGCCGGCCGGGGCGCACCCACGGCACCGCCTGAGCGCGCCCCGGCGAGCGCCGTGACCTGCGGCTGCCCGCGCCTCGGGAGTCCCCGTGTCACCCGTCACACGCCGCGGCCCCGACCCCGGGCAGAGCCTCCAGCGCTGCACTTGCACCGCGCGTTGCTCGGAGCTTCGCGCCGGGGCCGGGGGCGCAGGCAGCCGGGGCGGCAGGGCTGGGGCTGCGGTGCTGCCGTGACCCCACCAACACAAGCAAGGCGATGGGCAGCGCGCACACCGGCACGGGCGGCGATCCCGCGGGCAGAACGGGGTGATAGGAAACTCCTTTCCGAGACAGCTCCGAGCGCTACTTAAACTGCGGCTGCCGTGATGCTGACTTGCCCGGGAGCCCGTGCAGGGGACGGGGATCCCCTGGGCAGCCCGGGCCGGTGCGTGGCTGCCGCAGCCCGCGCACCGCGGTCAGAGCCGTGCGTCTCCACGCGGGCAGGGGCCGAGCAACCACCGCCACGTCCCCGCAGCCACTGCGACCCAGCAACACCCACCACAGTCCGGCACCGGCGCCACCTTAAGGAGCCCCGAGGCCCGCCCCCCGCGTCCCGCCCGAGCGCGGCTGATAGGCGGACGAGGCCGCGGAGGCGGGGTCTAGCGGCGCTCGCTATAAATATTCATGAGAGCGCGGCGGCCGGAGCGCCGCTGCCGGGGCCGGAGAGCGAGAAGTTGGCGGAGGCGCTGCCGCGCTCGACCCGCGGCTCAGGTGGCGTGATCGCGGCCGGGGCGCCCGGCAGCCAGAGAGGGACCCAGCAGAGGGCCAGGACTGGCCGGCTGGCGGTCACCCGCGGAGCCGTGCGCTCGGGTGGGCGGCAGAAGGAGCCGCTCCGGCCGCCCCAGCTCCGGCCCCGCCGCTGCCCGCCCGCTCGGGGCGGTGGGAGCCCGGCACCGCCTGGTTCCCGGGACGCCTCAGCCTTCTTCACCGCGCCGCCCGGGGGCTGACGGCGAAACTTCTCTGCCGCCGCCGCCCCGTGCCCGGCCGGCGCTGGAGCAGCGGCGAGAGGAGCCGCGCCTGCCCCTGCGAAACCGACCCCGCGGGGAGCGATGCGACGGCGGCTGAGGGGCCTCCCGTGAGCCGACCCCCATCCTCCGGCGCCGAGTGGGGGCTCCCCCTCACCGGGTGCCCGCGGACGACGGAGTCCGGCGGGAGCTGCGAGACCTCTCACCTGCGACCGGCACGGAGGGGGCCGCCCTCCGCCCCCCCGGGGGTAGCCGGGGCGGGGGGGTGCTGTGGCGCCGCGCTCCCCGCGGCTGCTGAGCGGGACGGGAGAGGAACCGGGGCCGCCGCCCGCGCGCCGCCGAGCATGGAGTGGAGTTACCTGTTGGAAATCACCTCGCTGCTCGCCGCCCTGTCCCTGCTGCAGCGCGCCGGCTGCGCCGCCGCCTCGGCCGCAGCCGCCGCGTCCTCCTCCTCCTCGGCGAAGGAGCTGTCGTGCCAGGAGATCACCGTGCCCCTCTGCAAGGGCATCGGCTACAACTACACCTACATGCCCAACCAGTTCAACCACGACACGCAGGACGAGGCCGGGCTGGAGGTGCACCAGTTCTGGCCGCTGGTGGAGATCCAGTGCTCCAGCGACCTGCGCTTCTTCCTGTGCAGCATGTACACCCCCATCTGCCTGGAGGACTACAAGAAGCCGCTGCCGCCCTGCCGCAGCGTCTGCGAGCGGGCCAAGGCCGGCTGCGCCCCGCTCATGCGCCAGTACGGCTTCGCCTGGCCCGACAGGATGCGCTGCGACCGCCTCCCCGAGCAGGGCAGCCCGGACACGCTCTGTATGGACTACAACCGCACGGACCTCACCACGGCCGCGCCGCCGCCCGCCAAGCCCCCGCTCCGCGGCTCCAAGCCCGGCACCCCCGCCAAGGCGCCCCCAGCCGCCGCCGCACCGCCGGCCGAGGCTCCGCGCAAGCCGCGGCCGCCGCCGCCCTGCGAGCCGGGCTGCCAGTGCCGGGCGCCCATGGTGTCGGTGTCCAGCGAGCGGCACCCGCTCTACAACCGCGTCAAGACGGGGCAGATCGCCAACTGCGCCCTGCCCTGCCACAACCCCTACTTCAGCCCCGACGAGCGCGCCTTCACCGCCTTCTGGATCGGGCTCTGGTCCGTGCTCTGCTTCCTCTCCACCTTCGCCACCGTCTCCACCTTCCTCATAGACATGGAGCGCTTCAAGTACCCCGAGCGCCCCATCATCTTCCTGGCCGCCTGCTACCTCTTCGTGTCCCTCGGCTACCTGGTGCGGCTGGTGGCGGGGCACGAGAAGGTGGCGTGCAGCGGCGGGGCGGGCGCGGGCGGCGCGGGGCCGGGGCGGCGGGGCCGGCAGCGGCGCGGCGGCGGGGGGCGGGCGGCGGGGGGCGCGGCGCGGCGGGCGGCGCGGCCGAGCTGCAGCCGGAGCTGGCGGTGGCCGAGCACGTGCGGTACGAGAGCACCGGCCCGGCGCTGTGCACCGTGGTCTTCCTGCTCGTCTACTTCTTCGGCATGGCCAGCTCCATCTGGTGGGTCATCCTCTCCCTCACCTGGTTCCTGGCGGCGGGCATGAAGTGGGGCAACGAGGCCATCGCCGGCTACGCGCAGTATTTCCACCTGGCCGCCTGGCTGCTCCCCAGCGTCAAGTCCATTGCTGTACTGGCGCTCAGTTCCGTGGACGGAGACCCCGTGGCCGGCATCTGCTACGTGGGCAACCAGAGCCTGGAGAACCTACGGGGCTTCGTGCTGGCACCTCTGCTCATCTACTTGGCCATCGGCTCCATGTTCCTGCTCGCCGGCTTCGTCTCGCTCTTCCGTATCCGCAGCGTCATCAAGCAGCAGGGTGGCCCCACCAAGACCCACAAGCTGGAGAAGCTGATGATACGCCTGGGACTCTTCACCGTGCTCTACACCGTGCCGGCTGCCAGCGTGGTCGCCTGCCTCTTCTACGAGCAGCACAACCGGCCCCGCTGGGAGGCCACGCACAACTGCCCCTGCCTGCGAGACCAACAGCCCGACCAGGCCCGCCGCCCCGACTACGCCGTCTTCATGCTCAAGTACTTCATGTGCCTGGTGGTGGGCATCACCTCTGGTGTCTGGGTCTGGTCCGGCAAGACCCTGGAATCCTGGAGGGCCCTGTGCACTCGCTGCTGCTGGGCCAGCAAAGGCGCTGCCGTGGCTGGGGGTGCAGGGGCAGGGGCAGGTGGACAGGCGGTGATCACCACGGCAGGAGGACTCGGGGCCGGAGGTGGTGGCTCACTCTACAGCGATGTCAGCACCGGCCTGACGTGGAGATCAGGCACCGCCAGCTCTGTCTCCTATCCCAAGCAGATGCCCCTGTCTCAAGTGTGAGGAGGGGGAAAGAGGCCAAAGGTTAGGGAATGAGGGACACTGGCCTGCCTAAAATGCCTCCTCACTGTTTGGTGCCATTAATGAACCCCTAATGGTCCTTATTAGCCACAGCTTGTATAGAACAATGCAGCTGGCAGAGGCCCCAGGCTCCAGCCCCCTCCTCCTTCCCCTCCATTCATATGCAGGGAGCATGTACTTCAAGGAGCCAGCTTATTATTTTGCTGGCAGAGGAGGGTAGAGGCTCACCCGTGTCTTGCAGAGGGCAAGGCACAGCAGCTTCTGAATCACTCTGGACTAACAGCAGCTCTTTACTCATGGGAGGAGAGGGTCTTCCTCCCCCCATCCTGAGGTGGGAGTCTGCTGGGGACTGCAGGTTTTTGGGATGTGGATGACCAGGCAAATGCCTTACAATATTGACTGAATCAAAAAATGTCTTAATTATACACCCCAGCTAAATACGGGTTTCCTACATTAAAGGATGTATTTATATAATTATTTGTTACCTTGTACAGATGTGTAAAATATGTATATATCCAAAGCTATACAGTCTGTAAATTTTTTTGTAAAAATTTAGAGGCTACCCCTGTAAGAGCAAATATGAGTATTCTATTTTGTCAATAAAATGACTTTTGATAAATGACTTTTTCAAGCTTTTCCTCTCCTCCTGCCCTAGTTATTCCAGCTGCTGTATCTTTAGCTAATTCCATAAACTATGAACTATTCATGCTCCAGTCATTGCCTGTTAAATAAGTGAGATATGTAGACACAAGAAAACAAGTAATTCAACAAGTTGTTCTGAAAAAGTGTTTGCCAAAACTGGGAGGTGCTTTCATACTTCTTTCCTTTTTTGAAAGATGATGATGTCTTTGAGCCTCTACAAAAGAGTCATCTCCCGTGGCATTTTAAGTATCCTTTTAAAACGGGTGTTATTTTAGGAATGTGCACACCCACCTCTCATATCTGTTGTCTACACTTCTGTAAGCACCTGCCTTTCCTGGGATGCATTCTGAAGTGTAAAAGGTTAATGTTTTAAATTCATAGCTCATGTACTGTGGTGGAACAGTGAGTTGAGATTTGTTAGATCAATCTCTTCTTAACAGATTAAACTAACATCTTAACTTTTGTATATCAAATATGGTCCTTTTTCAAGAGAAAAGGTATTGTTCTTCTGTCAGGAGTAAGCTAATTTATTTGAGCAGAAGGCTGTTGAATTAACAGAAGAATGCTTTGGCAATTGTTGAACTTTTTACCTGTCTGCCCAGTGGCTCAGAACATCATTCCTTTAAGAGGAGCTAAATGAATAGGGTTAATCTGTAGGGAACTTGGTTTCTTTTGAGTTTGGGAAAACTTTGATCTTTTCTCTTCACCAAACGTGATGTATAGTCTGAAGTTTCTTTCCCTGCTGCCTGGTTCCTCTTGTTGCAGACCAATTGGCCACCATGGAGCCTTAAAGTTCTTCAATTAAAGGGACATGGGACTTTTTTTTTTTTATTTTAAGAGGAAGACTTGTAACAGTTAGTGAACACCAGAGGGAAAAGGGAGAACAGCCTTTTAAACAGCTTTTCCCTGCATTGTTAGCCAGACTGCAGGCAGCAAGGCATGGCTTGGAGCATTATAGAAAAGAGCTATGAATGCCCTACAGGTGGTCTGCTCACATAATCTCCCCAATTTAAAACATTTTCCTTTACAGGACAATTGCATTACAAAACTCCCTTCTCTTTTGGTCCTAATTGAACCAAAGAACAACTACAAGATTTTCTTTAAAAACTGAGTCTCCAAAAAAATTTTAAAATCTATTAACCAACATTCTAATCTGTTTTCTAAAATGAGAACGCTCAGAATACCAGGAGTAAAAACTGCATTAGACATTACTCCAGATATTTTTACATATTCTGCTTATATTCTGTCAAATTAGCAGTCATTTAAAAGCAATTGGTTAGGTTGTGTGCTAGCAGTGAAAAGATAGCCTCAGGTCCCTTATTAACCTGCCAATCATGATAAGAGATGGGCAGCTACCCTACTAATGACACAGATATCAGTCATGATTTGTGGGAAAAACCTTGTTTCATTGAGCACTGACTTGATTATTGGTGTCCCTTTCAAAGACCTCCTGACTTAATAGACCCCACTTCTACAAAGTTGCCAGGAACATGAAAAGGAGTAATTTAAAATGCTAACTAACTACTTGATGGGAAAAATAATTTTAACTTCTTAAAAGCAAAGGAAATTCCCCTGGGATTTAGACATGGTACCTATTTATGCACCAACTGACCAGCATCAGAATATTGACATAGCTGTAAGTTTTAAAAGGCCATGCTATTTTTCTATATTGCTGGAAACTTTTTTTCAGGGTTGTTGTTAAATCAACGTGGCACTTTTCCCAGCTGCCAGCTTTCCTTTCCTGCTGGGGAAGACCCACATAGCACAATCAGTTCTGCAGATAAAAATCTGAGTTCCTTCCCCTCCACCAGGTTCCAGCGAGGAAGACAGAGGAGAGGTAGAGCCAAAACTGCTCTCTGAGAATTTGTTTAGATAGATCTCTCAAAGGCTGCTGGTGCAGGTTGCTCACACTGAGATAAAAGCTTTTCTAATAAAAGAAAGAAGTAGTCCTTTGGCTTAACCTCCTCCAGAATGAGCCAAGAGGGGCTACAGATGACCTAAAAAAAGGGGTCTCAGAGCTAGCCAGGTAAACAAGATGCCTGGTTTGGAAGTGACTGAGTAATAATGCAAAGGTTAAACAAAATCAGGTAAAATTAAAACCACTAGAAACACAAACCTGGGGAAATGGAGCTAAAGAAGCTAACTTAAAAGTGCAGGTTTTTGTGAATCAGCATACAATTTGTACATAGGGAAAAACAATCAGAAACACCAAGAGCAAGGCATTTAGGTACATGAAAAATAAAAATCCACAGCTACAATGAACTTCACATTATTAGGATGCCCTTTATCAAACTTTACAGTTAAATTTGCTAGGAAGATCCAAAAAGTGTTGGTGAGGTGACAGAAATGACATGATAATTTTCAAGATCTGATGATAAACTGCCTTGTCTGTAAATCTGCCAGAGAGCTACTGAAAATAACCCAAGGAGAGCCATGGCCCAAGCCCTGGCCTGCAGAGCAGGAGTGCCCACAGCATCCCTGCTGGCAGAGGCTCATCCATGGGCAGGGGCAGCACCCACAAACACTGGCTCTGGAGAGGTAAGGGGAAGTTTGCTGTCACTGATGTGGCCCAGAGCACAACTTGTATGGCAGCATTTGGGGGGCTGCAAAAAGCCAACTGCTCTGGTGAGTGATCATGTTAGCACAAAAACATGGTTTGGGATTTTTTTCTTCTCTAATAAGCAAGATACCTTTGGAGAGCTCTCTTATTTTTTTATCCCCCCCCCCTTTTTTTTTTTTCCCAGGACCCCTCCTTACTTTACATGCTCCTGCTTCAGAAAGGACATCTTACAGATCTTTCTTCTCCTGCTGCAAAAACTAAAAAACCCTGCAGCCTCCCAGAGAGCTGGCCTAGCTTCTGGTGGGCCTCTTAAAAGGAGGCACAGCATTGCAGGTGAGGTGCAGAGCCTCAGCAGGGACACAGTGCATCCCCCGGGCCCTGCTGCACAGTCCCTGGGAGCTAGCTGGAAGTGTGCTCCAAAGTTTTCCCTGTGCAGCAGAAGTCCCTGAAGCTTTGGTAATCAATCATTTGGTTGGGAAGTGGCTTCAAGAAAAGAAGGAATTAGGAAATTCTTGTATATTGTAATAATACAAATGTGACCAGGCTTTCTGGGAAGGCTTAGACTGGTACACAAGGAATGTTTCTCCTTTTTTACACAATATTTAAAGTATTGGGGTGCTCAAAGCTGTCCCAGTGAGGTAGGAAAACTGGAGGCAGAGGTGCCTCTGTGCACACACTACCCACAGTGTTTTCAGCCCAGCTTCAGAGCCTGGGCTTTTTCCAGGTTCCCTCAGGAGGACACATCTCTAGACACCTGAAAGTGGCTTGTAGAAGAAAGCAACAACAGTTTTTTACAAGAGGAAACTGGTACTGGGAGATAAGGCAGAATGCCCAAATTTAAAAAGGAATCACTAGCTGAGAAAGAAAGGCCTTGGGAGAAGCCCAGCTCTACTCTGAAATAGAAAATTCAATACAAGACCACTTCTTGATCCCATAACACACTTATGTCACAAACACTACATGCAGCGCAAAAGCCAAACCTACCTGCACAGTAAGGTAACCCTCTTAAGCAATAAAAACATGACATTTTACCTGGGATATACAGGCCACCTAATGTGAGGGAAGAGAGAGAACTAGTGATAATGTACATTGAAAAATTACAAAAGATGCTTCTGGAGTGAAAACTCACCTGCAGCCAAGATCATGCTGGAGGAAGGCTCAGTGTGGACCAGTCAGACCAGCTTGTGGAATCACAGCCAGTCTCCAGAGTGCCTGTTGCAACCTGCCTGGAGCATGCCCTGCTCCTGCACCCCATTCCAGAGCCACACAGCCTGTGCTTCTCCAGGCACACACTTCCACTCCCACACACCATGGCCAGTGCAGCTTCTGGCCCAACAGGGAAGGGAGTGAAGAGCAATCTCTCTCCTTCCTGGCCATTTTCCTTCTTTTTTTGTCCTGCATACCAAAACTGGATGGTATGGAAGGACAGCACATCTGTGCCTAGAATTAAAGAGGCTGGGCAACAAAGGGCACCCTGAAAACAATAGGATGAGACTAAGAAGAATAAAGACATCTGAAAATGTCAGTCCAAAGAAAAAGCATTAAACAAGGAGGCTCCCTGCATGTGGTCATGATGAGCTCTAGGCAGCCTTTGAGAGAACTCAATTAGAAATCTCCAGACAGCTCTATTTATTTAAGTTTTACAGCTGCCCATCATTACTGTAATCAGGTATATGAGTTTCACTAGTTCAGCAGAAAGGATCACACATCATAAATGCTGTGGTGGTATGGAAATAACTAGTGTCTGGTATTAAAATGTGGAGCAATAATCTGAGGTGACTAAGGATAGTCAAATCACCTCAGAAACTAGTACCTAAGGTTAAATGCTGAACCAAGCTTTTTGAAGGCTGAGATAACACTTCTTCACTCCTACTAGTCTCTTATCTGTCATCTCAAAACACTTTACATTCACTTGTGAACTAATAGGCAAATTTCTTCTTGCGAGGCCGAAATTGCAGTAATAATACCCAGGCTAATGAAACCTAAATGCAAGTCTAGGAGGAAAACCCGGATTTCCTGACTGTGCCGTGTGTTCTCAGTCCAGCTCCATTTTCTCCCGCAGTGTCCCCTCAGAGCCCCCGCGGCCCCGAGCCCGCACTGCCCGGCGCTGCCGGCCCCACCGGGCCCTGGGCGCTGCAGGGCTGAGGAGGAATTGGCTTGTACTGGAGGAAAATCGCTCATTCCTCCCATTCCCTACGGCAGGCAGGTAGGGAAAAGAAGGTTTACAGCAATTCCGGAGCTGCACGGAGCAGGGGCTGCGGGACGAGAGGCGTGCGGGCCCAGCGGCGGGACACGGCAGGCCCGGGCCTCCAGCGCTCGCCATCCCGCAGTGCCCTCCGCTGGGGACACCGGGAATTCCAGCGCCTTCCGCGGGGGACTCGGGGAATTCCAGAGCCTTCCCCCGCTCCTGCTCCGCGGGATTCCCGCCTGCCGCCCTTCCCGCAGCTTCCCCTCCCCGCGGAGCGCGGCGATGGGAGCGGCCGCTCCTGCCTGACCCCGCACAGCGCCGCGGAGCCTCGGGCAGGGCTCACCGCCGCTGCCGCCAACGGGGGAGAACGCAGAACTAAGATGCTCTTTCCCAAAATCCAGCTTTGCAAGAAAAGAGAAATTTAGTCGGAAAGATGTGGCCACTTTCCTGTCGATGCCTAATATATTGTAAAGGAGAATGCTGGGCTATTTCTGTTGTACACTATCTAACTTCTTTAATATGTTGCATTAAAAAAGGGCTCTTATCCCATCAGTCTTGCCTTACATGTGACTTATATACCCGATACTTTCGGGTATAGCTGTATACTGGATACTTTCAAGTATACCCGGTGCTTTCAGGTATACTTTAAAAGTATTAGATAGAAGTTCTTTCCTCCAAACTTCTGTCATTGATAATTATATGTGACATTCTTCACAAAGAAGCGTTAAATCTCAAGTCTCAATTTGAAGTCTCAAATTATTTTTTTCTACTTGACTTTTTTCCAAAAATAAACTTACAACCAGAATGTCTCATTTTCACATCTTCTGAAACAAAAAAAGAATAGTTTTCATGCTATGAAGAGACTTATTCAAAATGTGTTTGAGACATGATACCTTCATCATCGCTCAGTGGTTGAAATCTAAATGCTCTCTTTCAATGTAAATCAGAAAATGTAGCCATCTGGCTCAGGAAACAAATTACTTGCTTTGGCTTTCTGTCCAGATGTAGGGAGGGAACAGAATTAAAACTTTTAGGAAAGGAAGGGGCAATGTTTCCCCTGCAGACTGAGCAGCTTTGGGCACTGTGTGTTCTGTACATCGCTGCCATCCGGAGCTGCAGCCTCTCTGCAGGGAGCTGCACGGCTTTCTCTCTCCAAACCTGTGGAGTGAAAAGCACATTTATCATTGTGGGTTTTTAACTGCAGTTACTTCTTTGCAAAACTCTAGGGAAGGAATATTTTGCTATAACAAGTTGTAAAATCTTAGTTTTCCAGGACACAGAGCATTTGGAACAGCCAGATCAGGAAACCACGGAGACCCACACGGAGCTTCATTGCTGCCATCCTCGAGCTCATTAGTGTACAAGAATTGTGTGTGTTGTTTTTAGCAGCTAAAGAGTTATTTATGGCTTCTATGTTCTCAAGCCAAAGTGAGTGAGGGGTGCAACCAGGGCAAACGCATCAGAGCAATGCAAATCACTGACAAGGCATCATGAATACAAGCTGAGCAGAATTTAAATACAATCCATGAATGAGAGGAAAGATTTGCATGAGGGAAAGAATCATTAGAATCTGATTTAACAAGCAGTACGTAAAATGGGCCTTTGCAGCTTAAAATGAAGCAAAGCACATTCACATTATACATTCTTAATGGAAAAAAAAAGCAAAATCACAAAAAACCTAATTTATTAGTAGAGGTTGGAATAGAAATGGTTTTCACAGAATACCTTTAGATCCTGATTCAGAAACTTGTGCTTGATTGCTTTCTTGAATAGAAGTGGATCATAAGCATGTAGGGTGGTAAGGGCTATTTAAGTGCATGCCAAAGTCCCATTGATTTCAGTGAGATTTTATAAGATACTTAAAGTAAGCATGTGCATAAATGTTTTCCTGAACAAGAGTGCTTTTCTGAATTAGAGTTTAACCCATGAATTTACACAGTGCTTTCAAATATAATTCCTTCTGGGGAAATAGAGTAGATAAGAATATTTTTTTAAACTGTATATTTCTGCTTGTCTTAGAAGAAGTTAATGGAAAATTATTCTGGATAGAATTTTCTGTAAGGTCCAAAACCAACAGTGAACAATCTGTGAAAGCTGAAAGTAAATAATGTGCATACAGCAACTTTTATAGACTGTGGGTTTTATCTCAACTAAATTATGGAAGCTTTTGAATATAAGGTGTCACATAGATAATTTTAGTCTCTTGGAAGAAAAGTGATAAGTTGTTTTACATTAAGTGATATTACATTCGACCTGCAAGAAAAGTAAGAGCATTGCTTTTAAGAAACACCTGCCACTTTTTGTTTCCAGTGGGTGGTCACTAACATTGGGCAGAACAAACTTTTTATGTAATGTCTCCTAAAATAAAATGTGTCTACCTCTAAATGTCTTGTCTTTTGAAGTAATGGCTGAAGTGGCAGATTCTGATGCAACTGTGTTTTCCTGATACTAAGAGATCATCTGTCTCTGTCAACCCTGGACAATTTTTTTGTTCCTATAGAAGCATTGCTCCAGCTGTGTATTTACATCTCCTACCATATTCCTCTGGAAATACACCACTTCTTTTATGCACTTCTCTCAACTAAGTCTTTAGCAACAGCACACATGAGAATTCAAAGAGCTCAGTGTATGTCCATGTTGACTGTACCCGTGGAAGTCAGACTCTAGTGTCAATTTTTCTTTTTTGCATTTTAGAAGATTTTGGAGTGTTGTGGCGGTGCCTCGCAAGATGTCTTTTTGAAATATATAAATGGTATGACCAGTGTGATTTTTGTCTTTTGTGCCCTCTTTTTAAATAATTCTACTGTGAAAATATTTGGCATCATATGTTATTGTAGGTCAGTAGCAATACTGTTCTCCCAAATTAGCTTTCTGTGTCTCTTTTGTTGAATTAAAAACCAGCATCATATTTGTTGAAAGGTAACATCCTCTGTAGTAGTGCTTCTCTAGCTGTTATCACTGCTTAAATATTTCTCAACATTTTCACACCTTTTTTCCCCCTCCTCCCTCCATCCCCCCTGCTCCAAGTGCCATGTTTAGGTGAAGGCTGAGGTTCAGCTCAAGACTAGGGCGTGTAAATACAGGTAGGTGTCTCAGTATAGGTTTTTTTTTAAGGTAAGGCATTGTATGAACTATTACTGTATTCAATAGAGCGTTAGGAATGTCGTCAGTAGGTCATGGAAGCAGAATCTGGACTCCAAGTTCCTTGTGGGCCTCAGTTCAGCTGCTCAGACAGGGGCTCCAGGTGATCCTGGAGATTCCTATCCAGTGTCTCCCTGTCTCTCCAAACAGGAGACATGGGTCTGCTGTAATTTTCTGTCATGTCTGAAAGACACAGGTGAATATCTCAGTTACCCTCTGGCAACTCTAATACCATGGGATACTTTCGTGGGCAACTTATTGCAGCCCAGATGTGGATTTGACCAGATCTCCTCAAAGAGTAGCGGGACTATTGACCCTGACCTCACAGCTCTGTGACAAGGTGTAGGTGTCTTAACCTTGAGCTGAACCCTCCCAAGAGAGGCTGCTGATTATTTCTATCATCTCTGTTGCAAGATTTCAGTATTTTCTTGCTGATGGGTTCTTTAATTGCTGTTTGCTCAAGTTTTCCATTATTTGCTGGGCTCTCTCGTGTCTTTGTACAAGCTGGCTCAATGTATAGTTTTGATTGTTGTGTAGAGAGGTTTCTTCTTAGCCACTGCTCTGACCTCTTTGACCCCTTAAAAGCACTCTGCACCTTGTCTGCTAAGGATTTGCAGGGGGCGTGTTATTCTTGACAAGGCCTTTGATTGGTATAATAATAATTTATTCTGTATAATCATAATTTATTGAAAAGGTGTTATTTTAGTATCACCTCTTTTGGTAATACTTTTAGTATTACCTCTTTTTAGTATCATCTCTTTTTGCTTTCTTCTGCCTCTTTGTGGTATATTTACTTCTCTATTCTTTAAGTTTTATTTTGCTGTTGCTTTATTTCCTGACAAAATTTTAGAGAGGCTATTTTTTACTTCGGTTTTTCTCCTTTCTGAAATTTTCTTCATTTATCCAAATTTTAGGACCACTTAAAGTACATAACCACATATCCTTAAATCATGCAAGTTCCATGAGCTCCTCTAGAGAGCAGCAAATATGTTCAAATAAAACAGTAGCATGATTCAACCTAATGTTTCCTGAAGGAAAATCTTTGGTAACTCAGCTTGCTAAGTACTGCTAAAGAACAAAAAACTATGAGGAATGAAGGTGTTATACCTGAGCCTGGCATTTTCAGGCATTGCCTGAGGACTGTCCTAGCCCTGGTATTTGGTGTGTAAGCCTCCTGCCCTCTCCAAAAGCCAACACCAACTCTCCAATATTTTATGGCAGAGGGAGAAGGAAGGCAGCAGGGGTTCAGCCTGGGCCAGGGACCAGACTTGGATGAGCACCAGATCTGTGGGCTGTAAATCTTCCATCTTTACACAGCACAGGCAGCCAAGAGGAAGCACTCACTCTCAGAAAAACACCCCCAAGTTCTCCATCCTCATGTCCATCAGTGGGCGTTTGACAGATGGGACTCTGGCTCCTGGTGTGCTCTAACTGGGGCTTGGGGGAACTGACAGGGAGCCACAATTCTTTTATTTGTTAAGAAAAATAGCCAAGGTAATGTGAAGCCTTCCCAGCTACAGACCTCTTCAGACTAATGCCACCAGGAGTTTGGACCTAATGCCACATAAATCTTCAAGAGAAAGACAAAGGTCCCTCTGTTCTTTGAGAGCAATCTCCCAGCACAACTGACAGCTGCCTGCCCCAGAGCTTGCACAGCTGGCACAGTCCTAACAATGCAAACCCATTCTAATGGGGAAACTGATATAACAGAGCTTCCAAAAACATGCTCATGTTCACAGACCAGTCTCTGGTAAGGTTTTCTGCCAGTAAAGCTTCTTGGTCTGTATTGACTGTATTTCTAAAACAGCTTTTGCAAAGGTTTTTCTCTCAGTTAAAAGCTTGGTCAATTAAGCCAACCCCAGAGCTGCAAAAGGCCCATGGCTGCAAGCAGAGCAGCTTTTCCTCAGTTCCTGTGACCTGCATTACATGTCATCACCACTACCACCTGTGCTGCTGGCATTCCCTTTAAATTGCCAGGTACAAATGGGAACCACCTTCCCCAAAGTCACCACCTGACCTCTGTTAGACACAGCAAATGCTGGGAGACAGTTCTGGACAGACAGAAACTATCACCAGTGTAGGACTGACTGCCAAGGCCATGATTAAGCAAGGGAATCCTTTCTGGAAAGTGATTTGACATCAGTTGGCATCTTCCATTGCATCAAGGATGCTCAGCTCATCCCAGCATACCAGCCGCATAACATGGAGGAGGAGCTGGATCCAGTCAGGCAAAGAGGGGAAAAACAGCAAGGAATGCTTTGTATGCAGCTGAAGATGATGTTTATCACATTTTCCCCTTTCCTGTGTCACCCCTCATACCAGGATCCTGCCTCTGCAGTAGCTGCATGGCTGCTGCTGGTGGGCTGGATCAGTCAGATACAGCAATCCAGACAATCTGCCAACCAAGTCCCACCTCATTTTTGGAAACACACTGCCAAAGATCCTGGAAACTATGGAAGTGCTGCTCCTGGGTGGATGGTGGAGACTGTACCTCGCTGCTTTTTGAGGTGCGTGCTGGCAGCTGGGGCACTGGACAAACACAGCCTTCTGCACCATGAGAGCCAGTCTGGCATCAGGGCAGAGAGAATATAAAGGCTCTGGCAAAATGGGAATTAGCTGGCACTTACCAGCATTTCCTCTTTACAAACTAATTGCTGCCAACACTAACAGGGACACTAACATGGAAATTCCAGGGAACACTCCACCAGGAGAGCTCAGTGCTCCCTGAGATGGTGGGTGAGCTCTTGCCAGGGGCTGACTGAGGCACCCACACCCTCATGATATGTTTTATACACTCCATTTTTGAGGAAGAGCCTGATGATTCTCCAATCCAAATAAATTTATCTGTAATTAACTTTGCATCCACAGACTTGTGCTCACAACTGCAATAAACAGCTGCCCTCTCTGGCCTTAGCTTTGCACAGTTTCTCAATGCAGCCCTACAGCATGGGGTCAGCTTCAAGTGATCCACTAAATTCTCATTTATCAGCAGAAGTCCTTGGGGTTCAGGGTGTCCAGTCTGTACTGGCAGGGCCTGCAGGCTGCCTGAGGGATGCAGAGAGCAGCTCTGTAGGGACTGGAGAGACATGAAAGTTGTATTTTGGTGTCCCTGCTGGACTATTCTTATGATGCCTGCACATACTCCAAAATCAGGGCAGAATTTGTATAGAATTTGGTGTCAGAAGAAGTGTGGGACTATGTTTCAGCTGACCTGGTGTCCAGGCTCTAGTGGGTTGAATCCCAGGTTCTACACAACAAGAATATTACTGATGGATACCAGTGAACATGTAAAACAGAAATAACCAACCTAAATGTTTTGCTTAAGCTTTTGCTTTCAATTTGTAGCAAAACTTCTCAGGAGATAAAGTGTGCTGAGCCAAATTGTTTCTGGAAATGAGCCTTGTAGGAATATTTCAGGAACTTCATGTATAAATAAAGCAACTGTTTGGATTTTTTAATCAACCCCTGACTCCTTCCCCCCAGTACTATTTTTGGGATTTTTTGCTGAAGTACAAAGGGCTAAGTAAATAGGGAACCTGAGACTGTTGTTCTAAGGGGTTGTCAGTATTTCTGTGTAAAAATCATGAAATATATTTCTCAGATACAGGTAATTTGGAAAAAATATTTCCTATTTATCTGCACATTCTAAAATCTATTGCTATAAGCTCTGAAAATTAGGATGATTTATTCTAAATTGAAGTAGCTCTGTGTTTCATGTAACTCCAGCCCAGGAGGTTGATTATTACCACATCTGTCTATCTATATTACAAAAGAAAAAGTCTGTGTTTGTACCATTCCTTAATATTGGGTCACCTTGTGAATTTTATAGAGGTTGGTAGTCCATGGGATCAGTTCTGAGTGACTGATGGGAGACCAAAGTGGGGCTGCAATGCAAATCCTCTGCTTTTCTCCAGTCCCTCCAAGATCAGGTCCCATCAAGTCACCAAGTGTACATGAAAGTGTCTGGTGAACCTGGACAAAAAGGGATCTGTCAATGCATCACAACTGGTAAACTGCGTTACAGATATTCCTAATTTATGTTTCAGAGAAATGCTTTAGAAAGAGGCTTGCTGAAAAAGAAAAAAGCTTGAATTTGTTAGCCAGTGCACACAAGTTGTTCATCTGCCTATCTCCACTAGACCTCCAAAGATAGCAGAGCTTTAAAGTTTGTGCCAGAAAGAAGGAGCTCATTGCACTGTATATTGTCTGTCAGAAGCAAGAATCACTCACACTGACTCAGAGAAATGAGCAGAAGGAGTGGGTGTCTAAGTGGGTGTTTAATTTGTCAGGACAATTGGGGCTCTGAAAGCATCTTATCCTGGCTTCTCTTAAAAAAAAAATTGCCCATCTTCAGTGCAAGGAAAAGGCAAGTCATCACAGGGGAAAATGCAAAATTTTATTCTGCTAGGTCAAAATCTCCTGTTTATTTCCATTATTGTTATATCTTTTCTAAAAGTAACATTTTCAGTGCCAGAAAATGCTGTGGTGCCTAAGGGCTCACTGGCAAAATAGATGTTACTCACATAGGAAAGCCAGAAATGAAGGAAATTACTTCTGATTGCTGAGCCCAAATCCCCCATCATTCTTGAGAGCACCATATATAAACCTCAGTTTCCAACAACAAGCTCAAAATGCCCCATCATCCTCACTCAGTAAATTGTCCATCAGTGAAAGCTTTTCAGAGCTAATCCAGTGCTCAGCATAAAGTGTTACCTGCAGACACTGAACTGGAGACAGCTCTCCACCTCCCGGCATTCCCACAGCACTGGGAACAGCACAGGATCATAAAGCTGCTCTCAGGCTTAGCACTGGGTGTGCATTCCCATGAACAAATTCCAGCTGTGGGGATGCCTGGGACCTCCTGCCTGCCAAACAAATGGAAGGAAACAGACAATACAGTGGGAGAAATCAGAAGCCAGTGAAGCAGATTGTGATTGTAATCTATCCACATGGACACTGGATAATTTTAGCATAGAGGTGCAGTTGATACATTTTGATCAGATTTCTGCCTTGGTGAACTCATCTTTCAGAGCTGCCATTGCTGGGTACCACAGGCCAGGAGTTCATGCCAGGAGTGAGCAGGGACCATCTAATCTGCAGAACATTTTAGCAACTCAATTACAATGTAAGACATTATGCTGTAAAATTATTCTCTGTCAGTGGAGTACATCAGGCTATTAAAAGCAGATCAAAAGGCAGAAATTAAAGAACAGCCTTTTGAACTACTCCACTGTCCTATTTTTTGAGATGTATTTCTTTATTGTCCTAAAATACTACAAGCAGTAACAATTTATCTGTTCTCCACTGTAATCAGGACATTACAATAATATAATGCCCAATTAATATGCTCTTTAAGGATTTTAGAAAGCTAATTGAAATAATGATGTATCATTTAAGGGCAGATAATAACTTGAAAGAATACATTGAGGATGTCTCTACACTGCTAACTTCAGATTTAACACTTATTCTGGGCTGAACTGAGGTATTCATGGAGAACAACTGCTGCTGACAGGAAATTATACATTCCCTAGATACCTGTCTACAGTGTCTTTCACAAGAGAAGAGAGAGAGTCACAGCTTTCTGTTATGCTGCTGAGAGTAAATCAAAGTGACCCAACCTAAAGAGTGCAAGAAGAGGATACAGTGATTATAACTGATTGAAACTTGGCTTTTAAACTAGTTTGGCCTTGACTTTGGTATTTAAAAATATATTACAAAACAAAACAAAAAAATTGAAAAATATTTGTTTAGAGAAAAATGTAAATATATTTTAGTTAGAGGCAACAAATTTGATTTTTTTTCTTTCAATCATGTTCATACTGCAGAAACTTCTTGTGATACTTGATTTTGCTGCATAGAAAATATGAAAATTCTGTGCCTCCACCAGCCTACTAGATACCTATTTAGCAGAATTGCTATTGAAGTGCAATTGAAGATACTAAGAACAAAAAAATTTTAAAGACATTTCATAATTTTCCAATAAAAATTTATTTCTTACATGAAAATTATTTGATCCTAGATGTTCTGATCAGCTCCAACTCTTATTTCCAGGGAGCTCAATTCTTTCTGTATAATCTCATGGTCAGCACCACATGAGGCTGGATGAGAAGAAATATATATATCTTCTGTATTGTTCCATAGAGCCACCTCAGGGTGCAAGTGACACCTGCACTTTGAGCACAGGCCAAAGCTCTCCGAGGGCAGTTTGAGGAATATTGTGCTTTCAACCCATCTTTGAAATTATTTTCTGAAGTAAATAGGTTAAGAAATTATTTATAGACACACCATTAAACATAATAAGAACCTTTTGTAACATTTTTCTGAGTATGCAATAATTTCTGGAAGGACTTACAAAACCAATACATGAGTTTAAAAGATTAAATTCTTGTTTTAAGAGCAGAAAGCCTTGCTGCTTCTTTGCTTCACTTCTATCAGTTCTTTTCTCACTCTAAGACACCTAGACATGGCTTCAGCACCTCCACGTTCAGTGATATTGAATACAAGGGGAAATTACAGCTGATCTTTGTTTTTTCAAGCAGATCTTTTTTTTGCTATTTTCTCCTCCCCACTGTGGATGTCCCTGCCAACCATCATTTTTAATTTCATTGAGCTCTGGAAGTTCACAAGAGTTCAAACTTCCTTTACACTTCTTCCCTTGCTGACAAATCAGCTGACCTTGCTGCATCTTTGTAATTATTAAATGTGACTTGGAGAAATAGTAGCAAAAGACTCTGAGTCATTGCCCTAGGAGCAGGTTGTTGATGCCAGAGGTTTCTATTCAGTCCCCAGGGAAAATTCCATACCAAATTTTTCTCTTTTAATATGCAATTTTTATAAACACATCAAGTGCTTGTTACACTGAATTATGCTTCAATGGAGCCACAAGGCCCAAAATCAGCCAGGTTTGCAGAGATGCAGCACAACCCAAAGGCCACAGTCTCTGCAGACAAATGAAGACATCCACTAATTTCACTTTCCATTTCAAACACAAAGAGGGTATTTCCAATTTCAAATGAGACTCTTCAGTCATTAAAAAATGTCTAACCAGAGAGAAAAAAGCCAAACTGTGTCCAGCCACAATGCATTTATTATTCTTCCTACCCTATTTATATCTCACACTGTGGGATGTACGCAATAGATTGAATCTACATTTGCTCCTTGCATTGCTTCTCACATCTGAGAAGATGCAATGAATCATAAAAGGTTTCATTGCTGCAATGTTTTGTCATGGCATGTGTAATCAGCACAGACCCCATTAAAGAGGCTTTGGAGGATGAGAAGTTTAAATATTTAATGTTTTTCTGCCTATGATAAGTTTAATAATTAATGCTGCTTCTACCCTGGAAATGACAAATCACACAACAAGCATGCACAATAACAGAAACAAACAGAGCTAATGGAGAGGAAAACCTTACTTGGAAGGTAAAAATGCCCATAGCCTACCTCAGGATCCCAAAGTACTCTGTTCCTGACCCAAAGAGTAGTTTTGTCTACCTTGTGAGCCACCTGATTTTGGGGAATGCAGAAGAGAAGGGATAACTGCTAATCTTTACCTTGTACATGTGAGAAATAATACACAGGTGAGATGAGCCTGTCTTGAAGACTTCTGCACCCATAGGAGAGAAAAGGTAGACTGTGAAAGCTGCTGTCCCTTCATGCCTTGCACATGGGAGCCAAGCCCTTGAGTTATTACAGAACCTTGTTACTTGTCAGCCCAGGAGCAAGGCTGGACCTGTGCCTGCTCTAAACTGCATCATAGCACCAAGCAGGATCTACAAACACCAGTGCTTGACACCCCCAGAATAATTTGTTTTATAAGACACTACCACCAGCACATTTCTCTGGGTACGTGCTCCTCCATATCCACTCCCACTGGTGATCTGCAGGTATGTGCAACCTTCAAACCCCACTGACTTGTAGCTAAAAGAAAATTCATCTCATGCACTGCTGCGCTCTGGTGCTGGACCACGCTTATGCAAATGCAACAGAATTAACACTGAAGGAAGGCACAAAGTGTAATTGTAATAAAATCTTCTGTGATTCACTCAATTTAGACATATTTTCAAATTATTAGCATTATAAATCTGTCAGACAAAGAGGGTGAACACTTTGATACAGACATTGCCACTATATCCTTCTTTCAGGGTAGAAACCATTTTCCCTAAACCCAGGTCTGAGATAATCATACTGTGGGAGAAATAGGTGTATCTAGAAAGTGACTCATCTTACCTTTAGAGACCCCTGAAGCAGCTCAGGTGACTCATTCCCACCCTCTGAAACTGAGCCCTGTGTGCCTGTTTAAGGCTGAGGAGTAACGCCCTGCAGAGGTGTCAGTGCAGCAGAGCATTGCTGCTCAGTCCCTGCCAAGCTGCTGAAGCTCTCCCTGACACCCTTCTGGCTCACACCTCCTTGCTGTCTCCTGGGAAATTCCCAAGCACAGGACCATACCCAGCAGCTGATGTGCATGCAGCCACTCTGTTTTGGAGGTTATTGTAGTTCATAGAATGGTTTGGGTTGGCAGGGAAATTAAAGATCTTTTAGTTCCACCACCCCTGCCATAGGCAGAGACACTTTCCACGAAACCAGAGTGCTCAAAGCTGCATCCAACCTGACCTTGAACACCTCCAGGTGTGGGACATCCAGGACATCCACAGCTTTTCTGGGCAAGCTCTTCCACTGCCTCACCACCATCAAGCAAAAAATGTTTTCCTTGCATCTAGTCTAAACCTACCCTACTTCAGTTTGAAGCAATTCCTCCTTGTCCTATCACTACATGCCCTTGTAGAAAGTCCCTCTCTGGCTTTCCCTTGGGCTCCTCTAGGTACTGGAAGGTGTTATAGTTGAATATCTCAGGTGTGGTCAGATTGCAGCTGGCATCAGTGTCAGAGAAAGGAACTGCCCTGGCATTGCTACCTGGGAGAAGGGTATTGCCTTCAAGCAAGAGGATCCAGGGGCTAACAAATTAACACTTTGCTACAAAATAAGTGTTTTTATTTTATTCACTGTCTAGTCTTCTTCTGGAATATCCTGTCTTAGAGTGGGCTTTGAGAATTTAGTATGAGGAGATAAATTAGGCTTCTGAGAGTAGACAACCTATCTTTGCTAAGCTCAAACTTTTGCAATAAAACTAGGTTAGAGCAAACAAGTGTTCACACATACTCCTGGAAAACCAGGTCAGTCACATCAGCAACAGTCCACAGCCTTTTTAAACCATCTACATGCAAAAAACCATAAAGATGTCACATTTTCTAAAGAACATGTCCCTTAATGTTCAAATCCTTCACACTCTTATCCAAAGTTTTTGCTGCTGCTTTAATGGAGTCGAGTGTTTCTGCAGCATAACCACAGCCAGGGGCTTCAGCTGAAACTCCCTGAAGCCTCTTCAGTGATGCAATGATTTGCCCTGCCAAGGTCACAGCACAGTGTTCACTCTGGCTTCTATACCCATTCAGACTTTTTTGACCTCAGGCAGCTAGAGCTGCTATAATTCGATTGTTCATCAGGGCTTTTTAGCTCAGCTGAAGGGTAGAACCCTAAAAGCTTGCTCTGAACAACAGAGGAACAAACTCCAAGGGGAGACTCCAGCTGAGGTCTCAAAGCCAGGGCAGAATCTTTAACGAAGTCTTGCTGAAGTCTGGGTCTCACTTGGCTGCAGGGAGCTCCTTGGTGCTCACTGGCACACAAGGGCTCTTCAGTGCTCTGCTGCTTAACGCCAAGGTCTCCTGGCACACAGCAATTATTGCTGCTGCTGCTGAGGTTAGTGCTGGCACTTTGCCTGGGGACACCTCCAGGATGAAGAGCAGCCTCTTCTTCCTCATCAGGGAGCAGTGAGCAGGTGCCATCACTGGTCTGACAGCTGTTTGCTGCTGGGCCATCCCTGTTTTGAGGGGGTGAGGAGCTACTGTGCTGGACTGGGGGAAGATGTATCCTGCACTCCTTGTCTGTGCCAAGGTTTGCCAGCTGCTTGTTCTTTTGGTTTCTTGCTGTCGTTCTCCGGAGAGCGCAGATGAGATCAGCAAGGCTGAGCAGGAAGGACAGACTGCTGACCCCCCAGATGAAAATCATCATGATGGATTTCTCAGTGGGCCTGGAGATGTAACAGTCAACTGTGCTCGTGCAGGGTGAGTGGTGGCACGAAAAGCGATCAGGAACAAAAAATCCAAAAAGAAAATATTGCACAGCTGCAAAGGCAACCTCAAGTAGGGTCCTAACAAAAAGATGAACGGTATATGCCCCTGAAAAATTAAGGACACTTAGGTTGTCTGCACCAGAATCTACTCTATTGACAACTGCACTTCTACAGAGCTGCTTCTCATCTTTGGGGCCTGATAAACCCTTGTTCCTCTTGCACCCATGCACCAGACAGTGCATTCTGACAATGTGCACAGCCACCTTGTGCAAAACGTAAATGCTGAATGCAGCATAGGGCAGCAGGATAGACATAGTCTGAATGAGCCAGAACCTCAAGTGAGACACGGGAGAGAACAAGTCATAGCAAATGTTGGAGCATCCTGGCTGCAGGGTGTTGCACACAAAGCGCTCCTGCTCATCCTGGTACAGGGGGTACCCTGCTAACACCACCACTGCCAGGCGCAGCAGGATCATCAACATCAGCCAGAGCTTCCCTAAAGAGACGGAAAGGTAAGAAAGAGTCAGATCCTGAGAGGGAAGGCAGGTCATGCAGTGATGCTCTTTCTATACATGAGGCATTTGAGGAAACAATCTCCCCTCCTATTGGCTCTTTTTTTTTTTTTTTGACTGGGACTGAAAATCCAGTGAAAATGTGTAGCTGGCATATTCCATAATCTTCATCTAGACTCGACAATGTTGGAGTTAAACATACAATAAGCCATGCCAACAGAAACCTAATGAAAACACTCTGATAAAAAAAGATCAAAACTGACAAAATAATCCATTTCACTCACAATTTTTCCTTGTTGTTGAGCTCCTGCACCTGCATTTTGTCCTATTTCAACAATACAGTTCAGGTAACACAGTATGAGACTCATCTCAACAGAAAAGATTGCTCCATGACATAGTATTTGTTCTTGGTCTTGGCCATGACATGGTATGTAAAGTTTACTTTGGCCAACAAAATCTCTGCTGTGTTTAGAACGGTATTTACTAGCGAGCTATTAATTAATTTCTTTTTTTTATTATTAGCAAATTTATGCAAAGTGTTCTACAAATGTACATTTGTGCACCCCAGACATTTTTCTCTGTTGCTTCTCTGGTTGCCCCATCTTGGCCATGATTTCCGACCTTTGTTCACCTCTGTCAGCAGCTTTCCTCCACTCAGACCAAGTTCCCTTCTCTCAAACCACTCTATGATTCTCTGAAATTCCAAAAGTTTTTCCTGGGCAGGATTGGAAGGCTTAAAGATAGACCATTCTGTTGTCAAAAGTTAAAATTGCATTCTGTACAAACACATATTCAATATCTGAAGTTCAGTTTAGCATTTGAATTTCTCATGTTTCCTTTTGAATCCCGTCACCAATTCCCTGTACAGTTTTGAAAAAGTAATTTAATTTAATAATCTCCTATAAAAAAAGAGGAAAAACTGTTTGAAAACAAAAAGAGAGGGGAAAAAACAACATTAAAGAATAATAAGATTAATTCTGTTTTAAAGTATTGTTAAGACATTATTGTAAACACAGGCAGAGAAAGAGCATAACTCAGTGACTAAAGAAGTATATTATACAGAATTAATGGCTGAGAAATGTACTGAAAAGCTCAAGTCATTAATAGTGAATGCACATCTCACATGCACATAAGGTTTTTTGTGCAGTCTGTAAAATAGCACCAATATACAATATAAAGGCTTTTAAAAAAACATGTCACAAAGCATTTTTCTATAAACTATAAAACTATTTATGGGTGTTTCCTTGGAGCATTTTCTTATATATTTCCCATAAAGCTATTTCCCAGTAGCTGGTGTGAATTTAAAATATTCAAATATTTCCACAACATTGTGTGATAGCTATTATTGTACTGAACATAAAGTTCAAGTGCCCTCTAAAAACCATTTGTGGCCAGTAGACTGATTATGGGCTAGAACAGCGAAACTGCACTCTGAAGTGAAAAACATGAAGAATATCTAAGGTTGATGAGAGATCATCAGAGAAACTGCTCTTGGCAAAATAATATATTATCCAACCATAAATAAATGGCAGCCTTTCCATTTTATCTTTAATCACCTGGGTTGCAGTGGTGGTTTTGTTGTGTTTCCAGCTGCCTGTGTTTGCTGGCAGGCTGTACTGTCACTCACTTTTTGACAGTGGGTCAATAGGAAACACCAGCTCTACAGAATCTGTCATCTTTAGCAAACCAAGTTTCATCTTTTGGTAGCATTTTTTTTCCCTGTGAGGACCTCAAAGTGTTTGAAGCTCATTAGTTAATTAGGCTCAAAATACTACATGCTATTTCACTATCAATTTTTAATTTGAACATGTACAATGGGGAGTACTGCTTAAGGAAAATCAATGGCTCCTCAGGAAGTGGTTTAGTGTGACATACATTTGAGAGATAACCCCTCCATGCATCCCTGTCCCTAAAGACCCAATCTTGATTTAACACACAAGAACAAATCCCTCCAGCAGCCCTGCTGGGGCTCAGCTGGATGCTCCCTGCAGTGCACAGCATAAACTACAGCAACTGCTGCAGGCGAAGATCTTTAAAGGGCCCTTGGAAGTTTTCCTCTGGCTCACATTTTGTCTAAAGTAGTCCATGAAAGAGGAACAGAATCTTCTTTAAATTACACAGGTGAAAAATAAACAGCAAACAGCTAGCTAAGGAAAAGACAATGGCATTTTGCTTGGGTTTGATTTTTTTTAAAATGCATATGATCCTTATTATTTACAAAAACAAAGAATGAAAATCCATTAACCACAGTGGTAGTAACCACAAACTTCCTCCTGTAAAAGAGAGTGGGTCTTCTGTCCTCTTCTTTAAGTTTTTAAATTTGTTACTAAAGTTATTGCATGCATTCTACCATTCACTTTGTGTGGTATAAGTTCAGCATTACTTCTGTGTGTTTTTACCATGATCCCTTCTTCCAGCTGACAAGGAGCCCTGTCATCAAAAAGACCCAAATTTGAAAACCTTGCCAGAAGATTTTATGCAATGTTTAGGAAAAATCTTTCAAAGAGAGAGAAACAATCTGTTTAACAAGAAAATAAATACATTAATTTATTCTATCAGGTATCAAGGAAACAAACTTACTGTACAGATCACAGAACCACAGCCTGAAATTAAAATTGATTATCAGTGGGGCACTTGGGTGGCTTCAGGATTTGAAGCAGCAAAAGAAAGAAGTGAGCTCTTTTAAAGTACTTACCTACAATAGTCACATTATAGTTGAGTGTGACTATCAAGAATCCCAGTGAGTCCCAGTGCTCCATGTTTGAACAGGCTCAAAACACTTCCAGCTCCTGATGTCCTAACAGTTTTGCCATTTCCAAAGGAGATTAGACCTAAACAGGGAAAAAAGGAGTAGAAAAAGTGGAAAAAAAGTAAAAAAGGAAGATATTTTTGCTCAGGGTCAAAGACAAATCAGGAACTCAGCCAAAACAATGGGCTGATAAAGGATTATTTTGATGATTTGAACAGGACTGTTAGTTTTGAATGTTGATCTTCAGGCTTTAACACATTGTCTTACAAAAGCTCTGGCTTGTCAGATCCAATTGCTCCCACCTCTGTGTGGATCCTCTGTCCAGGCAACTGCAAGTGGACAAGCAACAACAGGAGTGATCTCTGCCATTGTAGACTATTCTTACCCTCCTGGGGCGTACCAGCCTCCTGGCATTGCTGAGATACTTCAGTGCTGAAAGACAGGGAGAGAGGAAAAAATAGCATAGACCAGGAAATAACAGAGACCTCTCTGTCTCCCCACAAGAATTGCAGATGAATCAGAGAAGGAAAGGAGATAGAAAAGGATGAGCATCCCTGTGTTTAAAAGGCAGCTTCAGTTCAGGTCACTGGAAGCTATTCCATTGAAATTTCCTCAAACCACTTGGTTTTTAAATCAAAACCTCCTTGACAGAACACCATGGCCCTGTCAATCATAACCACACCAAACTCTCCTCTGTGTGCTGAGCCAGCCAGCAGGCTGAGCCTCCCTGCAGGCAAGAGGAAAAACTGGGGAAGCTTTAAAAAATAAAAATCCTAAGAGTGGGGCTGCTTTTCAAGATGCTGCAGGTCACTAATTTTTAATTTATATCAGCCCTTTCGCCTGAAACTGCTTGGTACTTAGCTCGAACTGCTTGGAGATAACTCAAAGGATCTTAAGGGTGATTGACCATCAGTCTCACACCCAGCAGCCTCTCAGCTGTGGTGGAGGGAGCTCCCACTTGGAGCCTGTGGGCTCAGCAAGATGCAACTGCACAGCATGTCCTGGACATTGTGCCACTGTGCTGTACCCCAGGAAAAAGCAGGGGTGAAAATAAGACTCAGCTTTTTGTTCCTTGCCTCACTCTTCATCCAGGTTACCTTGGGGAAAGTCATCTACCACCATTTTCCAGCCACTGTTCCACCACATTTGGGATGTTGCTCTGTCCTTTTTAACCTGGGCTGTGGCAAGGATGAACATACTGTGAAAACATAGTCAGGAAATAAGACCATTCCCTACAAAGGCAGCTGAAGGAGTCTGTGTGTGAGCTAGCAAGGGAGAAAAGTGATTTCCTGACACCTGTGGGGTGGCAACAGCCCAGGCACAGGCTGGGCACTGCAGCCCTGCTTGTGTGCTTCGACCCATGACTGCTCTGGGGAGCTCAGAGGGAGCTGCATGGAGACACTCCATGACCTGGGGGCACTGCAGCTGGGCTGAGCTTTATGACTGAGCACATCTTACCTGGGTAAAAGGTAAAACTCATCATTTCACCAAGTAAAATATACCTGCACAAAGACTTGCGCCCCAGCTCTCTGCTCACAGGTTCTGCCTTGGCAGAACACACTGAGCATCCTCTCTGTAGTAAGCACCATCCCAAGGAAACCCTAAAAGTGGAGTTTGAAAAGATGGCCCTTCAAAACCCTTTGTCTGTTATCTGTGTAAAAAGACTTTTAATTGCAGTAGTAAATACAGAAATGTTATTGGTTTCAGAATTGATTTATGTAAAATATTTGCCAAACTGCCATTTCTTTTGCACCAAGTTTTATTTATGGTTTGTAATGATGGTTTTAGCTTTATTTACTTACACACTTATTCTTTTTTTTTTCAACCAGAGATGTGTGTATGTGTGTGAGAAGTAAGGGAAGGAAGGAAAGCTGGAGAAAGTCAATAGAGAAAAGATGCAAACAGCCAAGATATGAATTATGCTGAGGTCTGAAGGTATTCCTGGTTAAACACCCTTTGTCAAAAATAAAGTCAGGAATGCCAAGACGGTGGCAGGATATGAATGCTCAGCAGCTGCATACACACAATAGGCTATAAATTGTCTCTGTCAATATTGTTGGTTAAAATATCCTTGCTTGTGGTTGCTGTGAGACCTCTACCATTTGTGGAAGAGGGATAACAGCTAGGAATTTAAGCCCCCAGATTGTTGCCTGAGGAACTATACCAGGCAACAACATCTGATCCCACAGCATGGATGCACTGAGATAGGATGGCCTTTTTCTAAAAGAAAGCAGGCACCCTCCTGTCACAGTGCAGCTTAGCTTAGGTCAGAAAGCTTGAATTACATTTTAGCTTTTTCAGACAACCTTAGTTTTTTTAATTTTAGCTTTTCCAACAGCTCATATCTCGCTTGAATCCAGTGCCTCTCCTTTCAGTGGTGTGTCCTCTTCCCAAGCCTCTGCCATCAGCCCCCATTGTGCTCCAGTCTGTGGTGGTTGTTATAAAATGCTTGGTCTCCACAGACCCATAGTGCTGAGCAAAGGATGAGGAAACTAAAGCCCATCTTTCAGGGCAGGGCTCCCACCTGAAGATTTTCCACATCATAGCTGGAGATATCCACCACACAATCCTTCTTATTTATTCTTTAGCTGTTCTCTGTATTCCCTGTTGGCCTGCAAGGACTACAAAGAAATAGGGAGAGCAGGTTACAGACAGGGCCCCAGCTCTGCAGTGCCACCAGTGGGTTTGGCACCATTTCCCACACCAGAAGATGTGCATGTGGTGCACAGCCCCACCACTCCAGCTCTAGAATCCCACAGACACCTCTTCCCAACCTAAAAAACTCTCAAATCCGTGAACTTGCACTGCATTCTAGTCAAAAAGAGAGGAAGGTGGAAAAAACTGACATGGTATTGGGTAAAGTCAAACTTTGAAACCCAGCAGTACCTCATCACATCTCATTTTAGGAAGGGCCCTAAAAGCCACTGGAAAGCTTTCAGAGACAAACAGTGAAAGATAAGAAGACACAATTTAATCTATTTTAAAATTTACAACTGCTGTCCACATTTATAACCCCTTATCATAGGCCTAGGCATTGATCCTGCAAAAACACACAGATTCCATCACTGTGAGAGACCCACTGAAACATTTTGAACTACTGGAACTGCATCTCCCTGCAGTGTGGTCCTGTGCCACATCCCAGGCTTAGACCTGGGCTGCTTCACAGGGCAAAGACACCTCAGCTAGTTCTCTGCTCAGAATGACATCCAGAGCTAAGACAGACTTAGTTGGAAGCCACTTGAGGATCAAATCTGTCACCTGAGTGGAGCCACAACCTACATCACACATCAAAAAAGCTCCCAGAAAATAAAGGCATTCCTCTGGCCCAGCAAATCCCAGACCCATCTGTCTTACCCAGTCAAGACCTACACTAATGACACTGAAATGAGAGTTACTAAGGGAGACTGCACCCTACAACATACCTGGCAATGAAGGAACATCCCTCTACCAAATTTAATTAATGTTAAGGCAAAATAGGTCAGCACAGAAGCTTCTCTAATAGACAAAGTGATCTGGCATTTTAGTCCAAGGCCTTTGGCATATCATAATTTAAGAAAGAAAAAACATAGATACATATTTTAAAGTCTAAGTTAAAATCTACTTTAAATTTTTCTAGTTAGCAAAAATTATGTTAGTGATGAATCTTGCAGTAAATCTGGCTCTTCCAAAGGTGATTTGTGAATGGAGGGAGAGGTGAGTCCATTTGGAAGGGACAGTAAACATTAAAAGGCAATTTATCTTGATGCTCCAGTCTGTGGTGGTTGTTATAAAATGTTTGGTCTCCACAGACCCATAGTGCTGAGCAAAGGATGAGGAAACTAAAGCCCATCTTTCAGGGCAGGGCTCCCACCTGAAGATTTTCCACATCATAGCTGGAGATATCCACCACACAATCCCTCTCATTTTTTCTTTATCTTTAGCTGTTCCCTGTATTCCCTGTTGGCCTGCAAGGACTACAAAGAAATAGGGAGAGCAGGTTACAGACAGGGCCCCAGCTCTGCAGTGCCACCAGTGGGTTTGGCACCATTTCCCACACCAGAAGATGGGCATGTGGTGCACAGCCCCACCACTCCAGCTCTAGAATCCCACAGACACCTCTTCCCAACCTAAAAAACTCTCAAATCCGTGAACTTGCACTGCATTCTAGTCAAAAAGAGAGGCAGGTAGAAAAAACTGACATGGTATTGGGTAAAGTCAAACTTTGAAACCCAGCAATACCTCATCACATCTCATTTTAGGAAGGGCCCTAAAAGCCACTGGAAAGCTTTCAGAGACAAACAGTGAAAGATAAGAAGACACAATTTAATCTATTTTAAAATTTACAACTGCTGTCCACATTTATAACCCCTTATCATAGGCCTAGGCATTGATCCTGCAAAAACACACAGATTCCATCACTGTGAGAGACCCACTGAAACATTTTGAACTACTGGAACTGCATCTCCCTGCAGTGTGGTCCTGTGCCACATCCCAGGCTTAGACCTGGGCTGCTTCACAGAGCAAAGACACCTCAGCTAGTTCTTTGCTCAGAACGACATCCAGAGCTAAGACAGAGTTAGTTGGGAGCCACTTGAGGATCAAATCTGTCACCTGAGTGGAGCCACAATCTACATCACACATCAAAAAAGCTCCCAGAAAATAAAGGCATTCCTCTGGCCCAGCAAATCCCAGACCCATCTGTCTTACCCAGTCAAGACCTACACTAACGACACTGAAATGAGAGTTACTAAGGGAGACTGCACCCTACAACATACCTGGCAATGAAGGAACATCCCTCTACCAAATTTAATTAATGTTAAGGCAAAATAGGTCAGCACAGAAGCTTCTCTAATAGACAAAGTGATCTGGCATTTTAGTCCAAGGCCTTTGGCATATCATAATTTAAGAAAGAAAAAACATAGATACATATTTTAAAGTCTAAGTTAAAAATCTACTTTAAATTTTTCTAGTTAGCAAAAATTATGTTAGTGATGAATCTTGCAGTAAATCTGGCTCTTCCAAAGGTGATTTGTGAATGGAGGGAGAGGGGAGTCCATTTGGAAGGGACAGTAAACATTAAAAGGCAATTTATCTTGATGGCCTCATTATAAAATTTGTGAAATACAGCAGAAGGGGGAGAGAAAGAAACAAGCTAGCCATGAAGGACAAGACCAAATTAGCAGGAAAAGCTGTCCAGAACAAATGTTCTATTTAAGACATTTGTACACACATGCATGTAAACCTCCACAGCACTCCCACAGCCAGGAGCCAGCACAGCAGGGAAAGCCCTTTGCTTCACACAGGCACATGCAGCACGGCACACTTGGCATTCCCTGGGTGTTGCTGCTGTTTGAAAGGAGCCTGTGCCCAGAGCAGCCACCGTAGCTACTCAGACGTGGAGAAGGCAAGGCAATCACAGCTCCAGCTTCTGGGCTACAGAGCCTACACACACTGAGGTAGGGGAGAAGTGAATGTTTTCCGTCAGGAAGTATTCCATGGGGAGCCTAAACACTGAGCTCCTGTTCCCCACTGCTCAGCCTCTAACTCATCAGCCCCGAGAAGCAGAGTTGAGTGCAAGGAAAGGAAACTTCCAACAAATGTTTCTCCCTCTTCCCCATCTCTTCCAGCCTTCCATTCCCAGGGAGGAGCTGCATGCACACATGCTCAAATGTACATAAATGCCAATGCATGTGTGTCTAAAACAGCCCAGAAGGACATGCAGAACTGTGAATTTCAGCTCATGTTGGTTGGATCCGACCTTGCTGACTTCCACACCATCTCTGTCCTCTCGGACTCCTAAGCCTGGTGCCTCAGAGCCTCACACATGTTGTGCTGCCTTACTGCTCCTCTACTAATTTAGTAAACCTAAAAAAAGACTGTGTTCTACAGCATGCTCTTAAGGGTTTAGACCATTCTCCCACATGGTCTCAGAGCCCCTTATTCTAAATGTTGGAATATTCAAAAGTCATATTTCTAAAGGGAACCTGCTTCTAAGAGAATGACAAATGGAAAAAGCAGCTCTTCTTCAGACTTTGGTTAAGAAACTTCACAGCTACTCAGCCAAGAATTTTGAACACTTCAAGACAGAGATGAAGGAAAATTAAGTAATGGAAAATATATTCTCATTCAGGAGCTCAGGGCCAATTTCTGCAAAAGTATTTAATGTACTAAGTAGTAAAAGTACAAAATGAGTCCACTGGATTTTCAAAAGCACATTATTAGTACCTGCTTAACTCCCACTGAAATTGGTAGCTACATGAGCACATGACATTATTACTGAAATTTGCTCTGCTGTAACACAAAATTGTGCAACAGAGATTCCAGCTCTGTTTTAAATTTTGCACTTAACACTCAGTTTTACAGCTACCTTTCTTTACAGTGCCAAAGACAGAACTGAAGGTTTGGAATGTTTAAGGATCCTGTATTTTATGATGAAGCAGGTGATTTCATGTTTTATTAGTGCCCAACATCCAGCACTAAGGAGTTCTTCCCTCAACCAGGTCCACACCTAGCAATGGTCAGGCAGGCAAAAGCATGGTGAGCTGATACCATGGAAATTGTTTAAATGAGGAAAAGGCCCTAGGTAATTGGAAAACAGGTTATATAATAAACAGAAGACTTCAAAAAATCTTTGGGTCACCATATTTTAAAGGTAATACTTGGTTTCTAAGTGTGAATATTGCTAGAGCTGTGGAGGGCAAATATCCCTGTTTGCACCATGCACAACAAAAGAGGTTACTGTGCTGGTTCTGGATTTCAGTAAATAAATCTGTCATCTTAGATTTAACACGCAGACAGCCACTGTGCATTTAAAATACGAGTTCTTTACACCTTCTTGTATTTCATGGATGATCATTTAAGGAACAAACCCTTTACTGTTGTCTCTGTTATTGAACACTGACACTGCTTTTTCTTTCCCCACGGACAGATGCCCTGGAACTCCGTGGTCATTAAACCAACCGCAGGGGAAAAGGCTAAATGGAAGAAGGAAGCTGAAAGGAGAAAAGGGATTTTCTCCCCTCTAATTCACATACAACTCAAACCTCAGGAACCACTGCAGGCAATACCAACTGTGGATTTCTTCTAACACCTGAAGAAATGTCATTTTCAAGTCAAATTCATTCCTATGCAGAAGTCAAAAAGTACATTGTATTAAATCTCATCCTTGTCTTAAAAATATGGCTGTAAATAAATAAAAGCTGTATCCTGTGTATAATAAAATCCTTATCCAGAAGAGTACTTCTGTTTAAAAAGAACATTTACATCTATCATACTGCTTCAGAATGAGAAATTTTGATATTCAACTGTGTTTAATGAAAAATGAAGGGAAAAATCTAATTCTCCTCATAGTTGCTACTCACAGCTTACTAGACTAAAGAATGATTAGATTTCTTTCATCGATATCAGGATGTACAATTTATGTATGTACATCTGGCCATTTAAAGGAGAACATGACAGTCAGATTTTGCAACTTACCTTTATGAGATGCACATCACCTTATGGTTTTAAGAGGTTTGTTTTGACCTTAAACTCTGACTTGCTAATAATCTAAGTTTAGTGTGGCCTTGTAAAAAGTCATTTAAACAAAATTCAGATAGGTCAAACCCCACAACATTAGGAAAAATCACCCCAAATTTTTATTTCAGGATTTGAATTTGCCCTCTGCCCCAGACCTTTGCCTTACAATACAGTCCTACCATGCCAGTTGCCTACAGTTTCCATGGTTTCTGCTTTGTTTTCTTCAAAGAGTCACTTTTAATAATCATTGCTGGCGTACTCAACACCTACTGGGCAGTACACAGAAATTCCCTCATTAAACTGCAATGGTATTTACATTCTATGTATTCTATCAACTAGGATTTTTTGTTTTAAAGAGAAAAGCATAATAAAATTCAGCTCGATGGCTCAGTCCATTGATAGGAGTTCAATACTCAACAATCATTCTTTACTTTGAAAATTCTTACCACAACATCAAAAGGGTAACAAGGAGCCTGAAGGATTTATTCCAATATCTTAGAGAGCAAAGGAAAACAGACAGGAATGATCAAGAGTGGATTTCCCCACAGGACCCATGCCCAAGGCAGGCTGGGAACACACAGCACTGCTCCCTACCTTGGAGCAGCTCCCAGTGTTGTCCAGAGGCAAGGAAATCTCACACGATGGATAAATGCACCGGCAAACACCCTGCTGGGGCCAAAGCAGAGAGCAGCAACATTTTGCTAGGAAGGTAAAACACAGCAGAAACGGGGAAGTGTCACAGCATAAGCCACAGCACATGCCCCAGAGAAGGCAGCCACAACAGAGTGCCACCATACAACGCCAGAAAGCTCCAACCCACACACAGTAACACCGTAGCACTTCAGAGGGCTTCAGGTGTCTGCCCGTACAGAGTCACATCCTGTCCCTTCAGAAGGCTGCAAGCATCTGCCCTTCTTGTTCTTCAGCCCAACTTCTTACACCCCTGTGTTCATGCACTGCCCCTGCGCGCCCTCTGTTCCTTTAGTCAGTGCCGCCGGGCACTCCATGGCTCACTGCTGTCACTGCTGCTCCCAGCTGTGCTCACTGGGGATGAGGCTCAGCCACAGCCCCACCCACCACAAACTGCGTGCCTAGAGAGAACAACACCAGTTCAGGTCCTGTCTGTTTTTAAATGATAGTCTGACAGTCTATTTTCCATGAAGGAGCAGGGATTACTGATTATGCCCCATTTACGTACCCATCCCTTGCACAGCAACTCAGCCTCTCAGTTTACTGTGCCCAGCACAAAGACAGAATAAACCACCTCTCATTTCTACATTTGCTTTCCCTAAATTTTTCTCCAAAGGTGGTTCCCCTCCAGAATTGAGAAATATCTCCAGCCAACCCCCTTTGCCTCAGCAAAACCTTTCAGAGCACCTGGGCAAAATGATTTTGTCACTCCAATATATCAAATAGCTTCCACTGAAAATTCTTTCAGTACCAGTACCAGAAATGAAATTTTATTACTACAGTGAGGCACAAACACAGGACAAAAAGACAAAACAGGGCCATTAGCTCAATCTTTCTGCCTCCTCTGCATTATGACAGATACTTTGCCATTTAAATCTAATCTACAAAATTGCTACCAATTACTGTGCTCCTGACACTATTAAAAATTGCATTAGTTCTTTCAACTGGTATGGGCTGAGCACTGACAAACCCAGGACAACTGGCCACAGATATTTATGGATATATTCCCCTGTGACCTGCATTGTGCCTCCTAACTGCTGTTACTATTTCAGTTTCTCCTCCTTTTCCCCCCACATTTTTTACATTTTGCTGCTTACTCTTTTGACTGCCTTCCCTTCCTGGGGAAAAAATATTTAGGCCATCAAAAAAACTCTTAGGTAACACCTCAAAGAGCAGTTGTTTAAGTACATTAACCCACACAATTTGCCAATGATGTTTTCATTTCTGGGGAATCAATCCAATAAATCACCAAACAGAATCATGGTATATGACATACCTGCATTCCTGAATAAATTGTATTATTTTATGTACATGACAAAGGAAGTTATGTTGTATTTATGTATATATAAAGATGATTAACCTTTCTTTCAATGGCCACATTCATTTATATGCAAAAATAGAGACTTTAGAAGGTCTTACATCTTTGAAATTTAGCATGAGTGCTTCAGGACATGCTTAAAATGCATTCCCCCACACTAATAATGTGGTTTCTAAAATAGAAAGACTCAAGAGGACAAAGTTTTTCATTTTAATGTTACAGTTACTTGTGTATGGACTAATTCTCCCTTTAGAGATTTGTGTCAAAATCCCCCAGACCCCTGTTCCTAATCTGCAGGGATTCCTGTCCCAGGCTGTGATGCTCAGATAGGCAAAAGCAATTTTCAGTTCAAGTGGTCCCCTACTGCCCCTTTCTGCTTTCAGCAATTATATGATTCATCCCTCAGGTTTAGAGGTTTCAACTCTTCTAATGTTGATAAAGTAACCCAAAGTCACTCAGGTGAGTGCCCTGCTCTCAGGGCAGGTGTTGTTACACAAATGATGAGGTTTCCACCTTGCCTGGCCACTGATTTAATGCACAAACCTCACTAAAGGCACTGCTGAAGAAAGTGCAGATAAACCAACAAAACCAGGTGAGGCTGGAAGGGACCCTGAGCAACCTGGGCTGGTGGGAGGTGTCCCTGCCCGTGGCAGGGGGCTGGAGCAAGGTGATCTCTGAGGTTCCCTTTGACCCAACCCATTCTAGGATGGCCACCAATCATCTGTGTAACCTGACGCTAAGAGAGGCATTGCTGCCCATGCAAATATCACATACTGGAGCACGAGGAGGCCCAGCCAGGTGAGTTTAGAACTGCCAGGAGCTCTGCCAGCAGGCAGGTCCCAGACGCTGGCACAGCCCACAGTGACAGGGACAGCACAGGGCGAGGCCAGGAAGATGCAGAGACTGATGCATGAGATCCATGCAGGGAAAAACAGCTGCAAAACTGGGTTAGGTGAGATGCACTGGGGCTGCCCAGTCATACAGACCCGATTTCACTTACCTGTGTCCCATACACATACACTTGACAGCACAAACCAGTGCAGACCGACAGAATTCAATCATTTCAATCCCCAGAATGGCAGCTCAGGCTCATGGCTGCAAGGATGAGGGTAAGGAACTTGTGGGGTGGGAAGCCTGAGCTCCTCACCTACTTCCTCAGTCTGGTGCTGACTCAGCTCAAGGGCACTTTTCCACTGTGCCAAGAGACCCCTCTTCCCCCACCCTCTCCTGTGTCTCCCACCATTTTATATTGCATTTCAGCCTGATTCCCCCAGAAATGCACCTCAGGTCTGAAAGGGTTGATGGGGTTATGACTTTCTATTCAAATCCTGAGAAATCCTATATTCAGGAAAACACAGGACATTTGGCAACAGGTGCTGGAGCACTTTATTAAGAAATAAAGCTGAGGGAGACAGAGAAAAAAATTTAGAGCAAACTCCAGTATCTAATTGTTAGGAATCAAAGCTACAGATCTCTTTTGTTCTCTGTACTCCTGATCCTCTGAAGCTCTCAGTTTATACTGAAAGTATTAGAAACATGTAAAATTTCTCAAAAATACTGAAAAATGGTTAAAAATTAATTGTTCATGTAATAGGATGAAGCAGACAGGGCAAAAACCTGCAATCTTGTTTCACTGGATTTACCTATTCTTAGTAAGTCAAAGATAAATGCATTCCTCAGGAGGCAAACAACAGGTTCAAATGACATTTTAAATAATTGCTTTTTCTATTACCAACTGCCATAGAAATTCCTTATCTAATGCAATTAGAACCAAAAATAAATGTTCACATGCATACATGTACTGAGTTGTCAATGAAAAGCTCAAGTCTGAAATTATAAAGAAAAATCTGAAATAGAAAAATTCAGATGCTGATTTGCCATATATTTCGGAGAAAACTTATTGCTTGCCCTGGTTCCTTTTTCTAAGAAAAAATTATTTTAGACAAGGTTAAGGGAAAATGTCACAGCTGGGAATCAGATGTCTGAGCACACAATTTCAGCTAATACATGGTTCAGCTACATGCGCACTTTAAGGGGCAGAACAACTTTGTTCTGCCACATGCCAGCAAAAGAGAGCAGAACAAAAAAAGCCTTTCTGATATACCACAATGACAGGCCACCACAGAAAAGCAACAATTTCATAGTCTAGATTTCTCCCAGGTCAGAAACACCGACAATGTTCTCACTGAGATTCATGATTAAATGGGCAAGCAGGAGAACCAGGCCAGTCCTTCGATCACTGAAGCTCAGGGTCAGGGTGATATGACCACAATTTCTCTAGATGAAGTCAGTACTGTCACTTTATGCTTTGAAGCATTTATCTCTGTTCAGCTGAAGAAACCATTGATCCAAAGCCTTTAGTCAGGCAGATCTGGAAGATCACCTTACCTGACATCCAAAATTCTCAAGATACACCCAACTATTTTCCTGGGTTACAAGAATCAATCCTCCAGTTTCTCAGAGGACAGACTTAGAATAGGTGCCTTGCAAAGCACTGGCAGAGAACACATTCAGACTGTGGACTCATTCCCATGGCAGAGTGTAAGGTACATACCTGCTGGCAGTAATAAGTTAAATATTTAGTATTACAAATGCTGGCGGTGATTTGCACATTTAAACCATTCTTACTTTTGTACAAAGCAATGATGTGAGTTGGAGGATAACTTACCATCTCTGTTCAAAACTCTGCTGTGCAAACTACTGTAACTACAAAGGACTTGGGGTTGGGTTGTTATTACCAGGGGATGGGGGTGGGAGGTTGTTCTCCACAATTCTTCTCACCTTCCCAACCTGTGACTTCAGAAGTGGGACTGTCATGAACTGAGAGCTGTCACAAGCAGGAGACTCTCATTATTTAATGCTCATACTGATGAAGCCCCACAGCAGCATCAGGTTACCCTCTGCAGCTTTTGTTCTTAACAGGAACTCTTACTACTTTTTAAACTTTTTTTGTAAAGTTTACCTTCAAGTATTACTGATTATATTCTAATAATTAACAGCATGTACTAAGCTTTTGCCTACACAAAACCACCTTGCACTGGAATGCCACAAAAGGAAAAGGATGTTACTATGGAAGCAGAGGGACCACTAACACTTTCCAAACACTGAAATCATGTATCAACATCAAGCTAGTTCTGCCACTGTAATGCTTGATGTTCAAGATGATTTGGTGCATATATTTTACATGCTCTTCTGTAACATTTTGCTCAGTACAGCCTGGTTTTCCTCCTCCCCAGATCAATGAAAAGCACTCTGCATACCCTGTCCCACTGAATAATCCCTTAAACTCTTTAGCCCAAGAGCTTTAACATCATCACACTTCTCAAAGTATCATCAATGCCTTTTGGTATTAACAACATAGAAAGTACATTTCTCCATCTTTATTTCCTGGATTATTTTTAAAATATTCACACTGATTTGTGCCTCATGGCCCTTCTAGCACACGAATCCCAATCTTTTTGGCCTCTCCTTTTTCTACAGCAGAATGCTTTACTTGCCTGAAATACATGAAAGAGAAGGATGTGGCCACAGGACGATCTGTATTGTTTAAATATAAGACAGCAAGGGTATCACAACTGCCAGTTCCCAAGATACTGTTTCCATGGAGAATAATTTACATTAACATCTAAACTACCGGGGCATGAGAACCCAGAGCAGTGAAGCAAGAAAACCTACAGCTAAGAGAAGAATTAGCTCTATACTTAAGTGTGCTGTGGAATCTGTTACACAAAGGGGATGTCTTACTCTAATGCCTGTTTAGAGAAGCCCTTATGTCACATGAGTAAATCTTCATCTGCTTTTTGATGATTCACTTCACTGCCAGTGAATTCAAAGGCAGTGCTAGTTCCAGAGATTTTCCAGCTTCAAAGTTTTACTGCATAGTTACCACAGCATCCCAGTCTACATGTCAGAGATGCAAGGAAAAAAGGTCTGAAACTAAATCAGGCACATTAAGTGAATTATCTAAGTAAATTGGGAAATTGTATTTTACAAAATACAACTTCTGACATTATGTTATTTGCTGTTCTCCATCTGTAGTGACCATTGACATCTTCAGCTTTACAAACTCTTAGTAGAGGTTGTGGACAACTCATGGGTATACAGCCTCATTTCACCACACCAAGAAGCTTGCTGAGCATATCTTCACCCAACAATATCTCCAGGTGTAACAGGTGAAAGCCTCTGCTGAGAACACTGAAACACATTACACATGGTGTAAAGGGCATGAAACAACTCTTTTTTCACAACAAATTGCATCAGGCCAACTATTCTAGAAGGAACACAAGGAAGTGCAGTCTATTTGTCCTGCTCTGTCACCTGCCTTTCTTCAATTTGCCATCCTGCTGCTTCTTTCTTCAGTGGGAAGAGCGCAGCGATCCAGACCAGGCAAGAAATAAACTCAAGCCTGGCTTTCTTGGCTGTAATCATAGAAAAGCTTGATTAGGAAGGCACCTTAAAGATAATTTAGTTCAAATTCTCCTGCCATGAACCCTTCCAGGGATAGGGCATCTCCAGCTTGTCTCAGCAACCTGTTCCAGTGCCTCAATGCATTCAGTCCTTTTCAAGCTGTGGTTCTGCAACTCAGCAGTTACTGTTTGTTGATTCTCATAAGATCCAGAAAAGCAGGTTCACACACTGTGAAACAATCCTTTTCAACATCATAATCTACATCCGCTATCACTATTGTTTTCCTTATAAGCAGCAGCTTTTTCTCTAAATCTTGTTTCCCTTTTTAAAGCATTTTCACAGAGCAATGGTTGCAACACATCTGCCATCATTACCTTCAGTTCATGCAGCTCAGTCTCACCAGTTCTGTGGTTTCCTCAAGATGGAGTTCAGTTGATGAGAAGACAAAAACAGCAGAAAGACACGTACTGCACTTTGGGTGTAGTACATTTCCACATACATCCAGGTGAACTCACAAAGGTATGTTTGTGTTTATAGTTGAGCTGATTTCTCAGAACCCATTAGAGACACTAAGTGGGAACTTCACTGCAGAGTAGGCAAATGTTATCAACAACTGCCAATTCAATTTAAAAAAAATTCTGATTACAGAAAAATGTGTTTTACACAGAAGTGAGGAAAGTGCTAAAAGCTAGGCTAAGTGTATTCCACATGAAGACCAAGGAGGAGAGCAACACAAGCCTGCAGTGCATGTGCAGCACTTCAATTAGGAGTTTAAACATGTCACTGAGCAATGAAACACTCATTACCAACTAAGGACAACTGTAAATAATTTGTTGCTTCAGGTGTTAAGATTTTGGGGTTTTTTCCTGCTCTTTCAGTTCCTCTATCCCCTCCCACATACTGCTACTTTTATATACAGCCAACACTAACAGATGTCATTTTGTCATCTGCCACCATTACACCGTTGTCTTTTTCTGATCAGGCTTTTGTTACTTCTAGTCTTCATATTACAGCTAAGGTTTCTGGCATTAGGGGAGCTGGAGAGAAAGGTTTTAAAACACCAAGTCTTAGTTCAGACTCCATAAATGTAAACCACAATTATGCAATAGATGCTAGTTTCTCTCTAAGAAAAATCCCAAAATCTCTAACAAAACAAAACCATTACCCTGCTATAGGATAGGATTTTGTATATTTTCAGCAATAGAAAACATGCATCATTTGAAGAGCTGACTGGGTGTGTGGAAGGTGGAAAAAGGTGATTTGACCATTTTGTTTTTGCACTTCATCCCATGACTCCAGTGCTCTCAGTCCCACATGACAGTGTCTGTCAGAATGATATATGTCACTGGCAAAGAATGAAATACTAACAGCAAATCAAATGTAAAGAGGTGTGCAGGTGGAAGGAGGAATTATGGCAACAACTCTGGGCTGCATATGGATGAATGATTAAAACCCCTAAGAAATGCCTTTTTCAAATATTGATCCAATTATCAACACATAAATGACCAAACAAGTGGCCCACTGGCTCAACAAATAAAAATAATTCATTAAGACAATGATACTTGAAGGGACAGGTTTATTATATCTCCTACACCTTTTCAGTTCTGAGCCGGTGACCAAAGCAATAATGAAAACCTTAATCCAGAAAACATTTACAGCAAAACACAATGTCATTGTGCTGTTAATTAAAATGTTATATGGTTCTCCTCCCTTCTTCCATCTCCGGTGATTCTCTTAACTTCGCAATGGTATTTTCCATACAGTAATGCTGAAAAAACTACACTAAACACAACATAAGCCTAAATAATAATTAATTTTTAATTACCTGGTATAGAATACCTTGCAAACAAAAGACACTTTTCAGATTTACTGACAGGTACTGTATTTTTTGGCAACCCTGGAACAAACCAGAAGAAAAAGCAAAGAATTATTCTATAATCATGAGGGAAAGAAACATCCATCTAAATGTAGAAGATTCATATGGTAAAACTAAAGAAAAAAATCCACACTTACAGCAGATTTTTTTTAATTCTTAGTGCAAGAAACATAACCAAGTTAATCACAGAATCAGTACTAATTAAGAATATGGAAAATTCTCCTATACAGAGGTAGAGTCCAGTGCACAAGGCTAAAACGATATTCAATAGTCTAAACAAGACTGAGCCAGGTTTTACGGAATCCACTTTTTAAAGTATCAGACTGTATGTACATACATACAATAAATAGACTATACAATCTTTAAAGTAGTTTAATAAACTTCACAAAAATTATAGTAGATGCATTGATATCTTTACATAATCCAAAGTTCATATCTCTATCACCCAGAAATGGATAAAACCAATACTCCTGATATCAAGTTAAATGGAAAATAGTTTAGCAAATTGTTGATAAATCAAAATATTTTACACATTTTAAAGCCTAAATTTATGCTTATAAAGGATGAATTTCAAATGCTCTGAAAATGTTGCTTTTGATACTATCTGTAAAGAGGTTTCAAATGCTGTAATTTGTTATAAACACTTGCCTTACATTCCATGTTCAAGGGAAAAATGGATTTGGATACTCACAGTTCTGATGCATTGGCACAACAAGAAGTGATGAGAATTAGATTATTCTAAAGGCCCAAAGAACATCAGGAGAATTTATGGACAAAGCCTTCATGTCTCAAACTAAACAAATGCCATTGGAAAGCTGACAGGAAACTGTTTGGTTTCTCTGCTGTGATCCTGTGGGTGCCTCCTGGCCCAGAGGCCCCGGATCAGCATCACTCTGGGAGCCAGGTGTGCATCTCTGGGCCCCCAGGTAGCTACAAGCCCATAGGGCTTAACAAAACAAACATGGAATCTTTGTGGGTTACAACAGTAGTGCACAAATCAGGGACATCTGCTGCCATTCCCTTCAGGGACAGTCACAAGGACAGATTTTAGGGAACTGAGAGCTTTCAGCTGTATCTTTCTAAACTGTGCAAAAAATAAAAACTTGGGGGAAAAAAATCACCCTGTGGTGTTTTGAAGCAAATATGCTTATACTGACAAGTTATTTTGTATAAAAGGTTCTTACAATTGCTAAAGGGGGGAACAGCCAGAGTAAGAGCAAAATAATAATAACAACAGAGGAGTTCAATAATCCAAGTTGGAAATTATATTCACAGTTCAGTTACTTTTAATTTCTATAAGCACCTACACTGAAAAACATGAGGGTTTGTATTTTAGCTTCCAAATCAAATCTCCTTGTGACAGATACCTTAATAACATTTCCTTTCTGCTCTTCTAAAGGCCTTCTCATTGGAACAATTTTTTTTATTATTTTTTATTTTATACAAACAGACTCACTTGGATTTAAAGTAAACATATAAAAATTGCGAATATTGCTTGCAACAATGGACCTGGAGGTGAAGGAATGAACTTGCCAGGCCACAAAAAAAAAATCTCCTTCAAAATGGATGAATTCTGTTAAACTTCTAATGCTATGAAAATCTGCAAAAAGGATCACAAGATCTGTTGCAAATTTCAGAGATTTGGCCCAAGTCTTATCATCATCATCTCAAGACTTTAACAACTGTATCTTTATATTAAGGAAAAATAAATGATTCCAAGAACTCAGGAAGGCACACGCACCCAAGTATACTATAAATAAAACACATAATGAAATTATGAAGATCTTCTGATCCCTGTACACACTTTTGGTTCAGCACTATGGTCAAGTTCTCTCTTTTGAAATACAATAAAAGGCATACAAGAAATGTAACATATGCATAATAATTAAGAAGAATAATGCTAATAAGACAGGTTACAGAGAAAAGTGCAGTGAAAAAACCCAACACTATTTATTCAGGGGCTTGTGCTACTGTAAATACAGATTTTGTATTTCCTGCTGTGCAAGGGGAAGAATTTATCCTGGGAAGCAGCAATGAGGAATGCAAAAAAACAACAACAACAACAAAAAGATATTAAGAGAAACCTTTAAGATGGAACTCTCCCAATGTCATTCCTCTAGTGCACAGTCATCTGACTACAGGGTTTTTTTTCATGCTGCCATTTCCCTTCATGAGTACAATATAATAGAAAATGGCAGAGTTCTTAAATATTTTTCTGCCTCTACTTCATTTTTTTTGTTTCTTCTTCCAAGCACCTGATTTGCTGTTTCCTCATAAAAGTGTAAAGCTGTTAGTGGAAGTGAGAAAATAATTGTTGCCGATCTTCTCTCCCGAACACCGATTTCTGCATTTCTCCTTCCGTTAGGCATTTCACTCGTGTGCTACACAATGGGGAGGCACTGTAAAGGCAGCTTGACAGATTTAAAAATAAAAAAATCAAAAGTCTTTTTTTCTTTATCCCCCCGCCCCCAGCCCACTCTGAAAAAAATGGATGGATGAAACAGTAGGTCCATAGGAATATTCCAGTCTCCTCTGTTAGGAGATAATTGCAGGGGACCATCTAACCACAGTCAGATTGTCAGCGCTGACCGACCGCTTCTTTGCAGCTTTCCTGAAGTCCTTGTATTTATCTTCACACAGGCGAGAAATGGCCTGCAAGAGACAAGATGAAAAAACCTCAACGGCATTGCCCACAGCTGTCCAGGTAAAGCAAGGCTAAATGCAGATTTCTATATACAGGTGAAATTAAAAAAGTCACTTCATTAAGCAGAACACATGAAGACATTCTCCTCAAATCCTAGTTTTCATTTCATTCATCTTGGAGGAAGGCTTGCATTGCAGCTTCAAGGCACACATGGCACCTTCAGAAGGACTCAGCATACCCCCAAGCCTTGTCTTTGCAGGTGAACCATCACAAACCTCACTGAGGCAGATGGCAATGCTTATCCATTTCTACAAAGTAACTGATGTAGGTGAAAAACCGTGGAAAACTTAATAAAACAACTATAGAAACTGAAAGTGTATTTGGAGAATTTAAAAATCGGGTGGTTCTTAAATTTTTTATTTCCTAAAAATCTTGTATTATATTTTTCTCTTTTGAGAAATGGTCTTGCAGAACATTCACCCTGGTTTGCCTCCCAAGCTGATGTTAACTCACCTTTCAGAAGCAGATGATCATTTTTATGTGACCAGGCTATCTTATATAATTCCATATACATAGGGAAATGAAATTCATATTCAGAATAACTTAATTAATGTTATAATTACATAGTCATTTTCAAACCTTTTGAAGAGAGAGACAAATATTATTCAAGTGTCAACTCCTTTTATGCTATACTGGAGTTAATGTTTGATGTTTCTTCTACTGTTTTTAGCCAAGTTTAAAAATAGTATTTATTATGGATCTCACATGCATGAACTTACTGTTCCCTAAAATAGCCTGTCTATTAGAGTTCATATGGCTAGCACAAGCTGTGGTTGGCATCAGTAGAGATGTTAACTCTGGCAATCAAACTGCAGAGCTGCAGAGAAAGCTCACTGCAAGGAGTACTCAAGGTCAAATTAAAAAATACGACAAACTAAAGCAGCATTTTTTATTTACTCAGGAATGCTTTCAAGTTATGCCTTAAGGTAAGATGTTTAACAAAGAGTACTGTACAAACAAACCCAGTAGAAGTGTTTGATTATAACACAAGGCATTACAAATAATTAAACATCCTGACTCCATGGATCATCATTTTCTCTCTTGATCTTTAACTCCTATAGCACAGCAAGTTGTAGCAGTGAAGAGTCCTTTAATTTGAGTAGTCCTGCAAAGACTAGGGGCAGATATGGCAGAAACACAATTCATACATCTGAGAGCATATTCACCTAATGCTCTGGTCAAGCCAGCCACAAAACATCATTAAATCAGAAAACAAAACAAAAACTCAAACCCCAGAACAACATAAAACCTATCACCACCAAGATAACAGTTGCTACTTTCTAGTTGGAAACTGCAAGTATTCATATTGCTTCTTAGACCAGAACTTCATTCACTTAAAAGTGCTTAATAAAATCTTATTTAATTTAACCAGGAACTTCACGGACTAGGAGGGTTTATGCAATTCAATCAGGTTTAAAACTCAATGGGTTAAAGATGTTTATCCATGAAATAATGTGCCAAGGCATGGCATGACAAAGGGGTGTACTTAGGTGAGCTCAGCTTCTTTCAGCTGCCAAATCAGACTATTACCTTAGGCATCAAACAGTCAGAGAAGGTAATCACTTCAAAATTGCCTGTGTGACAAAGGAAAATTTCTGTTCTGGCATTTGGTCAGACAAAATGAAATGTTGCTTGGAAGTGGCACTCAATATTTGGCATCTCTAGGCTATGCGGATGAATCATATGGATAAGAAACACACTGCCATTTAAAGTAGCTCAGTATCTAAAGATGCCACTTCATCTGCAATTAAGTTATAAAATCAACATTTGGAGCATACTTGGCAAGTCAACTTTAGTATAACATATGGGGAAACAAGAAAAGCAAAAAATGGTAAATATTTATTATTGTCCTTCAGTTAAAATAAATCAAAATAGCTATAATCACCTTTCTATCATCTGGTAATTCTGTTGCTTTTATTGCTGGAAAAAGGAAACCAATTTTTGACAGTTGCAAGGGACCATTATTCATCTCAAATCAAAACATTCTTAAAAACCAGCAACACTAATTCATCATGTGAATTTTTTTGGACTTGGCTGTAATGTATGTATTCAGCTAGAATGCATACACATATCTATTCTTCCATTATACCCATGCATACAGAACTAAAGTCAGTTCCTCTGCTGAGTTATATGACTCTCCTAGAGATTCCATCACTGGAAGAGGGGACAAGTACGGAGAAAGAAGGCTGGAGAATGGCAGTAGTAGCAGCACTAGTAGTAGAAGCACCAGTACAAATTTTGGCTGCATGCACATCTGTGCAGGACAGGAAAGCAGAACAGCTGGTTATGGGCTCACTCTCAGGAATGCACAAAGGCACAGACTGAGTGCTGCACATGCTCCAAAAACTGACAAACCAGAGGAAACTGAGCAGGGACAAACAGCAGGTAGTTCTCCTTAATTTATAAAGCATGAGAAAAGCACAACTGGTTACTCTTAAGACCCAAAAAGGTGAGTTTTGCTCTGTTTTGCTCTTCCTTTTCTTCCTGGCTTTGAGGGTTCTCATCATACAAACACACAGAACTGCAGTCAAGTCACTGTGACAGTGGAAAGCTGAAGAGACATAAAGACACTTCTCTGCTTGTAACTTACATATTTTTCACCTGGTTTTGTCTGTTTGATCTATGGGACTGTATCTCTTTAGGGTCAAGAAAACAGCACATATTTCAAAGAGTTTGAACTATGTGCTCAAGTACCATCCTAACAATAAAGATCTCTGACAACATTAGCTAAACTGGGAGTGTACTAAGGAATGCTCTCAGAAAATCTAACCTTGGAACAAACACAGTGCTAAGATCACAAGCAGCAATAGGACAGACGCGTTTTGTCTACTTAACCAAAGAGGAGAATCTGACTCATATTTAGCTCAGTAGATGGGACAAAAACCAGGTGCAAGAGTAGGAAATGACCAAATAGTGGATTAAGGCTGGACACCCAACAACCTTCTTGGCAGAAAAAATTCTCCCATATTAGAAAATGGGTCTCAGAAAAGCAGAGGAAGCCTTGACATTTGACATAATTAAAAGGAAGAACAAAACACATTATAACATATGCTGTTTGGAACAAACAGCATTGGCAGGTGGACAGAGTGGATGATCTAATGAAAGTTTATTTGCCATTTTTAACCTGCCTGATTCCACTGAACAGGAGAAAAAACCAAGAGAGTTCATAAAAATGGTTTCTGGCTACTAGGTGGACTGGTATAACAAAACCAGGACACTTCAGTCCACAGATAATTAAAAAGTAAAAAAAAAAATTACTAAATTACTTTCATTTTGTCATTTAAAAGACAAAGCTGCTTTTTAAGTGTCAATTCTGAGAACATTAAATAAGAATGCATCCACTGCAGATGCTTGAGAAAGTGATGTAATACTTAACAAGTACTGCAATCTCACGTAACGCCTCTAAGCTGATGGATTTTGTCCAGCATCTCCCTGTGATGAGGTACATCTCTTACTAGCCTCATCCTTGTAGGTCATTTTAGGGTCTTTTTTCATCATTATAGGTATGTCAACTTCATGATGTCTGCAGAAATCACAATTCAGATTCCGCCATGTCAGACCTATTGCTTCTGTGCTTTAGATATAAAAAATAAATTTAAAATGCAAAAATAGCCAAAATATAATACAGCTATTTCTCCACACAACACCTTTTGTGATCTCAAATGCCATAAGTTGCTTAAATATTAGGGCTGAGCAAGGTCTCTAGTTTATCCACAAGGCAAATCCTTCCACTGCATGAATACATTTGCTGTGAGGCTGCTCTCTTTCATCACAGACTGCAGCTCTTCTCTCAGTATCAAAAATATCACAGCTTGTGTGGTACTACATCTACTCCACTTGACAATCCAGGCAACTGTTTTAAAACAGAGAACTCTGGTCTGAACAGCACACGAGAGACTACAGAAGTGCTGCAAATGCATTTTGATGACTCTTGGCAAGCGAAATGCTTCACTGTGCTCAGGGAACTGGGCTATAAATTATGCTGTCAAGTAGTTTCAAGGGCACACTAATGACAACCATGGACTGTCAGGGAACAAGGCAGTTCCCTTCCTTCTGGCCACAGAACAGAGAGGCAAGGAGGTGGCAGACCAAGCTGGTTCACAGCACATACTCCTCCTCTACCCTGAAGACATCCCCTGGCTAGCAGGGATATTTACAGCCAACTTCTGCTGGCAGCTCAAAGCATGCCCAATGGGGAAATTTTTAATAATACAGATTTATTGAAAAACTATTCCATTAGTTCTTATTAAATATGCCCTTTCTTTAACTAGTACAGAAGAATTACCAGTATTCTCTGTCTATTTACCATCATTTCCCATTTTTCTTTTCTTCTAAGGTTTTAGGAGCTATCATTGTTGCATTCATTTGCAACATGCTGTTACACATTGTGTGCGATATAGATGGACAGTTTTAAGAAACTGTGGGCTAAATCAAAAAGCAATTCATTTAATTTTGATATATGTAATAGCACTTACTATCAAGACTCCCATAACTCAGTAAAACACCTCTTTTCAAGTAAGATTACAATCAAAATTTTTTTTTAGTATTCTCTTTAACAGAAACAAAATCTGATGCAAATTTAAATCACATTCCATACAGAGAATGACATTCTTATTGGAGCTACCTGTGCAATTTAGGAAGAATATTTAGAAAGAATGGGAAATAAAACTTAAGTGAAATTTTCTTTGATTCTTTCTCCACCACTTTTAGTTCCCATTAGAGTCACAAACAAGTCTATTAACCTTCCCACGCACCAATTCCCCCCACAAAAAACGTGCATAGAACTGCCTGCCTCCTGTTCCACAGGAGCACTAGGAATTTCAGAACATGCAAAGCTCAGTCTAACCCACAGGCAAACAACCTCCAGTGCAGAGATGTTATGTAATTAAAGATGTGTACTGTTAAAAGCATCCAACATCTAATGAAAATTTTCAAAATTAGTAACAAAACACACACCCAGTGCAATAACACCCTTAATTTGAAAAACATATCCAAAAAATGAGGAAAAATATGTTGCAGTCTTGCAAAGGGCTCACAATTAGCTGATAATTTAAATTCCTCCTGTGTCTGTGGTATTCACAGTGCCCAGACCATCCAACAGTGCTTCTAGCATACGGCATATCTACATCTCACTGAAGGCATGTGCTCATTCCTATTCTCTCTTTACTGAGAAAAACATCATGGGAGATAAACTTGGATCCACATGAAACTGAGCCCTTGGAGAAGAACATGGAATAGCTATTATCAGCCATGTTTGTTAATATTCTGTCATTTAAGGTGGGTAATCACTTTTAAGAAACCAAATGAACAAACAACACTAGACTGTGAACACAACAATTATAAAACTTGTGGGTACTTTCACGAGGCCAATATAGACAATTGCTACTGAAAAGAAATGGAAAGCAAGGCAAGGTATGAAGCAAACTGGGTCTAAAAGCTGTCCCCACAGCCATGAATACTCAAAGCATAAACAAAACCATTATGAAAATCAGATTCATGATATTAGAATATCCCATGGGAGTATCTGGGAAGAAATGGGAGAAGGGAGAAACAGGACAGAAATTCCCAATCCCCCTATACATTTAACACTGAGCCATCTAAACAGTCTTACCTCAAGTTTATATGCCCTGTCCCTGCTGAGGGGCTCCAAGGGAAAACTCAGGTTATTCGCTTCTGCCAGGGAACGCAAATCAAAATAATACTTGGCATAAACACTGGAAGGAACATTAATATTGAACTGTAACAGCTCAAGAAACTGGCGTTCCAGCTCATTCCTGTGGAAAGATGATAAACATGGAAACAGATTTCAGACTGTGCATTCTGAATGTAATGTTACTTTAAATTGCAAATGGTATAAACCAAGTTCATTTTTTATTCTTGTCATATGCAATTATCCCAGCCTAAGGTTTTACCTTCTCTACCAAGTTCTATCAGTGTACTCACACCAGTGAGGAATATGAGAGTAGCACCTTGCAGCTGCTACTGCAACGCCAATCAAATCCAGACACAAAGTTTTGCTAGTGAAAGGGCACCTTTATCAGTTTGGCTTACACAGTTTTGGAAAGAAAACCTAGCAGGAAAAAAAATTTCTCGTAGTTTCTGCTTTACCTCCACTAGGTGGGTCTGCACACACAGCTATGCCGCCACAACAACACACACACACCCCCACCCCTGCCCTAAATTTGTCAGGCTCCTCCCATAAACGCTGCAAATTACTCTAACACACAAATTACTGAAGAACATATTTACTCCCTGCAGCTCTTCATAATCAATCGTTTAGAATTAGTCATGGGAAACCTGAATTTTTCATCACACGCTCTTTATGAGTATGCATAATGAATAATGCAACTTCTTCCCTTAGACATGCAACCAAAATTCACAGTGGTGATCACATGTTTTCCAGCATCTAAACAAAACATGTTTGTCAAAATACCTGATAGGAACAGAGCTCCTGTCAGGGCTCCCACCCTGTAAAACTTTGGTATACAAATACATTATTACCTACACCAATACATTAAAAAGTACACTTAGAAATAAGCCACCTAACAAAATTAAAGACTGGATATTTTCATAAATTGTTTGGATATCCTACTTCATACTTATGCAGGGATATATGATACATTCAAAACAGTGATTTCAAGATATGAGAATCAAAAAAAAGGGTGATGAAAGCTATCAAGGTTTGCTAAAAAGCCCAGAGACTGCACTGCGTTGCTACCAGTGGGCGTTGACTGATGATTATATTGTCTTTAGGTTACATTTTGACTGCTGTGCAAATGCGCAAGAAATACGAAATAGAAGTTGCACAGTTGGCAGTAGAAGAGGAAGGATCTGAAGATAAAAAGTACTGGTGCAGTAGTTTTTTAACACTGAATTATTTTTCTCCTTCTCACTCTTTACCCTTACATAATTCTTACATCATAAGCACTGTCCTTCCTTATCCTCACTCTCTATGCGAAAATTCTATGTTTATAAATAAATACTAATTAATACTACAAGACTAACTAAAATCTGGATATGTGGTCTTTGGCTTAAATTCACATTGTTGAAGATCCCACTTAAAAATCCAAGTAAAAATGTCTATAAATAGAAACAAAATATTACCTTTACATGTCCTTTTACACTGCCAAGGTTATGCATTCTGCAAGCTAAGCCTAAAGTTCTATGTTAATTGATGATACAAAGCCTGTTTTACTGGCAGAAGACATTGTTGAGGGTATTCTTCAAATGGGGTACAGCCAATCTCAAATACACCACCTCAGTTTCTTATTATCCCCTACCTCCAGGATCTCAAAGTTGGATCTAGGAGACTAGCTACAGATCAGAAAGGACAAAAACATATAAGTAGTTCTTACTGAACTTCTATAACTTAACTAACCACCATACCCTTCTTTCCCCATACACCTCCCTCAGACTGCTTTAAGCATGTGCTTTCCTGGGCCACTCCTCAGAAATTCAATGTAATGCCACATACAAGACTACAGGCACCCACTGCACCTCAGTACTCCCAAGTTCTCCACTCATTTAGGCACAGTTCACTGCACTGATGCTGACTTACAAAACCCTGAAAGGTCTGATGTTTTGCAAGATGCACTTATGCTGAATGATTCATACAAATTGAAGATTTTAACCTAGATCTTCTGCCTTACTAATACAATGAAAGGCCCTGTCTTGCTTAGAGCCAGAGACTTCAAAATCATCCTACTGTACTGTCCCAGCTAACTAAAAAATAAGAAAGAAAAAAATCCACCAAAAAAATCCATTGCAGATAGGAAGAAAAAAATATTGGACAGCAGGAATAAAAACACCAGAATCTTTGCTGGGGGATTCACACAGAGCCTTAAACACAAAGCCCATGAAAATCACCAAGTACATAGAGAGAACTTAGGCTCCCCAGAGGCTTCTGGGTTTCCAGTTTGTGAGAACCCTAAAATCTTTCAAGGAAAGGGTAAGAAGCTAAAAATCCTTGAGGACAAGGACTCATCAGTTTGGCTTAGGGAATGTGCCATGCAGAAAAGGGCTGATGTGAGCACAGGTCTGCCATGTGAGTATTGGGGTTACACAGCTCAAGTGCAGCTTCTAACAGCAGCACCATCACATGTGTTTGTCAGAAACAATAATTTTTTTTTTGTTTCCTTTCACACCGCCTTCAAGAAAAGCCCTGAGAATTCTCCATTTCAAACCTCACATTTGTAACCATTCCTGATTAATACTGTCATATGGCACAGTCAAACCTGTGATTCTGCTTCAAGCTGTTCAGCACTTCAGCTCATGTCCCAGCTACAGAAACACTTTAAAAGCACCCAGATTTGCCTTGGAGGAGGAGTGAATGGAGGGAGACCCCCACTGCTACTGAATACTCAAAAAGCATGAGAGAAGGATCAAGGGGAAAAGTAACTTTGTAAAATCCCTCAGATTCCACTCAATCAGTTAAGAAACCATTAGCAAATTCTTCTGCATGGAATACTGCACACAGAAATGTGAAGGGCCTGATTTTGGTTCTTGTCCATCTTATCTCCCTCTTATATTTTGGAAACCTCATTCTGTCTGTATTTTTAACATCTTGTTAAACCAGGGATACCAGGGAGGAAATATCAAAATCCAAAAGCATCCATTTTAAATAATGGCAATAAATAACTGGGTGATCATCTAAAGGTCATTAAGATAACTTCGTTTCCTGCCCTACATGTCCATTCTGTGCATGGAGAATAAGCACGACAGGAAATGATGCTGAAGTGAATACATGCAGGCTCACTGGATATGGGGAATTTTACCAAACTATACATTTAAATATTCAGTAGATCTGTTTTCATTATTGTGCATGAATATCCAGTGGTAAAACACACTTCAACCAGAAAACAAAAATAATTCATGTCTTCCATGTAAGCAGCTGTCAAGCCGACCTCACGCCATCTATCAGCATGTACCATGTTCAGATACAACACAAATACAAAAATTTAATATAATTTATGAAAGAACTTCCCATCACCCTCGCAGACAGATGTTGGCATTCATTGACAAAGATAAACAACCTTCACTCACATGTCTTCCACCGTGATATCCTTCAGGATCTGGCAGTAATCCACGTTCCACACTGCCTGGTCGTCCCACACTTTAGATGCCAGTAGAATTGCCCCCAGTACTATTCGCTTCCAGTTTGCTGGACAAATATCTATCTCTGCATAAGTTAAGAGTCTTTCAAGATATACCTGTGGAAACACATCAAGACTTGATCTATTTTGCTACTAAGTAGAAATAAAAAAGAAAATTATTCCCATTCCAGTAATTCTGAAATAGTATGCTGTTGAAATGCTTTCAAGAAGAATATTTTATAATAAAAGTTGTAGTTTCAAAAACATGGCATGTTAATGCCAGGCTCAAAACTGGATGTGATAAATCCACTTCAGTTGGTCTTTGCCTTCTGATCCTATTACCCATTTCAAGAAGTCAGATTCCAGACTCCTAAACACACCACTACTTCTTTAGCTGTGATTTCCCCTGCCCGCCATCCTAAAGCTGAAGAAAACCTTAACATTATCTTATAATACTGTAAAACAAAACATCACTAATTGTTAAAAAAATTGTTTTCCTTCTTAAGGAAGGCAAACTACTGTGATTTACGAACCAAATTCCAAATTATGTGTCAAGCCCATTAATGAAGATGGAAGTTTGATTTTTTTCTTACAGATCATTCTGAAAAGACTTCAATGTACAAAATCTGTGATGGTGAGACTGCAGAAACACAAAGCTCAGTAAGAAGGTGGAACATGGATCTCCCTGATGCCTGCACTACCTGGGGGTTCTGTGCAAAACAGTCTTTTCCAGACAGTCTGTGTAAACAAGCTCCTTACACTCTACATCACACAAGACAATTTGTCAACTTTGCAAGCAAAACTGCTCCTCAAATAATGAAAATACAGCATTCCCTGGAGTCATCCCTGGGAAGCAGAAAACTTCTTTAAAGCAATACACTAACACTGGGAGCTTCATAAGCAGAGAGCATATGGAAGCTGTGATATTATGCCACTCAAATTAGCAGATAATTTAACTTCCTTCACATCAATGCAGAATTTGACTCTCTACTGTTAATGCAAACTTTTTAAATGCCAACTTTTCACACCCAGTTTTAGCAGATTTAGAATGAATACTCCATATTTATAGTACATAGAGCATACAAAAATCAGAAATTCTACCCTTTCTAATGTACAGCTCTAGCTTAGAAAGAGAGAGAACTTTCTAGCTTAGACAGAAAGAAAAACAAGTAAGTAAGGATTTTGTGGGGGCTGAAATTCAAAGGCACTTAGAGAAGAAAACGAAAACAGGTAAGAACTATATTGCAAGGAAAGACACAGAATCCTAGAATAGGGTGGCTTGGAAGGACCTTTAAAAGCCATGTAGTTTCAACCCTCCTGTTATGGGCAGGAACATCTTTCACTAGACAAGTTGCTCAGAGTCCCATTCAGCCTGGCCTTGAACCCTTCCAGGGATGGGGCATCTACTTCTCTGAGCAACCTGTTCCAGTGTCTCACGACCTTCATAGGAAAGAATTTCTTCCTAACATGTAATCCAACTTCTTTCATGTTAAAGTCATTTATAGACCTTTTTCTATCACTAAAAACCCTCATAAAAGGTTCCTCTCCAGCTTTCCTGTAAGCCTTCTTCAAGTACTGGAAGGCTGCTGCAAGGCATCCCCAGAGCCTTCTCTTCTTCAGGCTGAACAGCCCCAGCTCTCTCAGCCTGTCATGGGAGAGGTGCTCCAGCCTCTGGACTTGCTCCAGCTGATCCATGCCCTTCTAATGTCAGAGAGCCCAAAGCTGGATGCAGCACTCCGATAAACAGAGCAGCAGGACAGACTCCCTCCACCTGCTGCCCACTGTGCTTTGGAGGCAGCCCAGGACACGTTTGGCTTTCTGAGTTATGAGAGCACACTGCATCCAGCTCCTTCCCAGCCAACACATCCAAACTCTCCTTGGCAGGGCCAAGCCACCCTCTGTTTAGCCAGCATTCTGTGCTTGGGATTGCCCTGACCCACGTGCAGGACCTTTCAGCTGGCCTTGTTGAACTTCATGAGTATTGCTCAGGCCAGCATCTCAAGCCTGTCAAGGTCCATCTGCACAGCAGATGAAATTACACCTCAGTAAAAAGGCAGCATAAACTTGCCACTATTTTCCCACCAGCACATACTTGAGAAATCAGAATTAAAATTCAAATAGGAGTTTGATGACACTATTCCTACACCTACTTCATTACCATATTGATGCATCTTCCAATAGCATGTTAAGGGCTCTGAAAAATCATTCTTGCTTCCCTGGTGATAACTTGGGCTTGACTCCAGATACACTGCTTGCTGGAACAAGGCTCTTTATCATACTTCAGTAAAACTGAGGATGATAAACAGCTCTCCATTAGAAAGGCACTTAGTGTAGCTTTCAGCTCCTTTCTTGAACATGCCTTAAATGAGCATTTATTTTGTTCACTTGCTGTGGCCTCCTTTACTCAGTCTCAGGTTTTAAGTAAGAGAAGGCAGAAAAAGAACAAGACTACTTGCAGCAAACACCTGTTAAAGTTTAATAAGGTCCTCAGTCATTGTGAGAACCCACTGTAATCCAGGATTTGTGACATCAGCAGCGTACCTTTGGGAGACATTAGTGTAGGTGCTCAACTTTTAATCAAGCTCACCCAGGCACACAGTCTTTCTTCCAGTTCTCCCTGTGTCTCTCTCCCAGAGAGAACCCACTGACTGCAGATGGGGAAATTCAGGCTGGTACATACTTGAGCTCTTGCCCTGCTGATGTAGAGCAGCCTCTTAAGAGCAGCACAGACAGAGCCAAGTGAGCAGTTTCCAACGTAAATGTGCCCAAAGTTCATTATTTCTGATAAATGGAGCTGGTTTCATTTCAGAGCGTTTCAATACGCAATGCCCTAGTGGGACACAGCAGCCCATGATGTCCCATGATGGGACATCAGAGTAGGACAGGCAGAGCCTGCCACGCTCTCACTACTGCAGGGGGTGCTTCTGGCTGCTGCAAGGATGTGCTGAATCAGGAGAGACTTCTGGAGAATGGCCAGGTGGCTCTCAGCCTGTTTGAAGAGGAAGGCTGCTGGGGTAGTTAATCACTGCACTACTCATCCCAAACAAACTCACTGCTGGTGGGAGAACACCACCTGCTTCTGCTGGCAAAAGCCAGGGAGTCTTCCCACACACACAGGGAGGCATGCTCCACCTCACTAAAAAAAAAAACACCACTGAAAATGTTGGCCCTGTAATGGTAAACGTGAGATATGGAAATACCATTTGTATGCAATGATGTCTAAACATTAAACAGTGTCTTAAACACGAGGGTCATTTTCCTAAATATGGGTTTTGTATCAGACTGGGATTTTGAGTGTACTATGTGGTTAAGTGTACTTTTCTCTTGTAATGAATTTCACTGGCCTAATTTTCAAAAGCAAAACGCTTTCAACATCTACTTTAGAACTAGCTGCTATGAAGTAATATAATAAAATTGAATTTTAAAAGGTCACAACACAAAAGAATATTACAACTTCCATCTCAGAATGCTGGAATAAATTGGTTTATATGGCAAAAAAACCCAAAAAATGCAAAAGAAACAATGGAAGAAATGCTATTTTTCTCTTTTTTTAAAATAAGTCTAAAAAATAGGTCTTTTTGATTATATTGACAGGTGTTCCTCTATGAAAAAAGAACTACAGAGCTTTTAGTGTCTAGAGGTTAAAATATTATTTGCATCCACCAACTTTCAACAGCTGTATCCATGCTCAAGAACAGAACTAAAGCTTAAAACAAACTGAAGCTGTTGCACCATTGTTACTTTTTTCCAATTTGCTTCATCCTTTGCAGTGCCTGAAGTAAGCCTTTACAGCAGAACTTTTCAGTACTTCTCTATTAGAACATTCAAATGCTGAATTCTCAAAAGAGTCAAGCTTATTCTGCTTTAACACCTAGTTCTGCTCAAGCATTTTCATAGCATCCAAGAGCCATCTTCATCACATTTGTCATTGCCCACTTAGTTCTATGACTGTATGCATAGATATTTTTTACAGAATGATAACAAGACTACTTATACAGATTGAAGTTACTGATGTGACAGAAGCAAAAACTTTCAGTGGTTTCAGTCAAACAACACACACTTCTGAATTCTCTCCAGCTTGCAAAGAACAAATACAACTCAGTAACAACAACACTACAATATTCAAAACTAATTTGTACCATAATTCAAATCCTAGCTGAAATGAAAACACGATTCTGATTGGGAAAATGCCAGTGGCCATTGGTCTGTCCATACATTTTTAATTACAGGCTCAATACCTCAGAGGCTGGTACCTTCATTATTAGTCTACATTCTGCATTTGGGAACGAATCACATGATTTCACATGTGTCAGGCTAACAAGCTTCATTGGACAACAGCTGCACCTCATTTGGGATGTTTTAACAACTAAGCACACGTCAGAATGCACACTGCACAGTTAAGATTTCAAAGGAGCAATATTGCATTATTTTCCATTTCTTCCCGCAGACTAACAACAAGCTTTCACAATGACTGACCTTTACACTTGGAGTATTAGCAAATTATTATTTAATCATAAGTGAAACCAATTTGGTTATTTGCCTCTGTTAAAAACGCATTTATCTGAATGAAAGAGACTTTATTTATACTAATTAAATAAAATTACCACTCCATGTGTATAGATAATCCCAAATTGGCTGGAAGTTCAATGAACTCTGGAGAGGTTCATTAGCTTAGATGTAGCACCACAGGAATGGAGTTAAGTAACTTGCAAAGCCATTTCAGGTCTAGCAGAAGTACAGAACTGATTTGTTTCAGCACAGATCTTCCGCTCTTAAATCTGCCAGACCTGAAACAACTCCATGCTGACCTAGTTTGGATGCCTCTGATGTTGACTCCCAGGACCTGGACTTGCAGTGGCATGCTAAATAGCATTAGGCCATCCACTATAACCACTGGTCCTGGAGGGCTTTTTTTATCCAAACACAGAACTGTAACATGGCACAAACTATCAGGATCAACAACAGCATCCAAGGCCCAGCAGAGCTGCTCCAGCAGGGCCACTGCTGAGCTTGAACCAATCCCCAGCGTGGTTATTTGCAGGTGGGTGAATCCATCCTGCTCTCCCCAAGTGTTTAATAGTAACTACCCACAGTATCCTGTGTTGTCCCAGTTATCTAGGATGTCAGGCTCCCCGTGATCCTGGATAGCAGAGTGTTGGTTACACAACATCCCAATCAACAGAATATAAATCCTTCGAATAAACTGAAAACTAAAGATAGCATTGAAGAGTTCATTTCTAATTAGTGTGAAACAGCATCTCATGCTTCCCATTCTCAGAGGCTATAGCAAGCTTTGGACATTATATAATACATTCAAGTAGAAAAAAAAATACTGGAGAATACATCCTTCCCTGCTTTCCCCTCTTCAGGAGGATATATACCAAATATTAAAATGTCAAATAATTTCATTTCAGTATTTCACAATCACAAAAACCACTCCTGTTTTTTAAAATACAATGGGGCTCTTAGAGAAGTTTTGCTTCTTTTTGTAACTTCATCTTGAAGCTGTTCAATATTAACTTCCAATACTCCACTGATACCTCTTATCACATTGGAGTTGCAGTCTAAAGACTAAAAATACAGTAGTTCTTTTTTTAGGCTTCCCTAAAGCAATGGAGAACATTTTCTGTGGAGGTTATGAAATTTTCGTCTTCAGAGAAACTCAGAACTCAACTGGTCAGGCCCTGATCAGCCTGGTTGTGCTTTGAGAAAAGGCCAAACCAGACATGACCCCTAGAAGTCCCTTCCAACTGAAATTATTATGCAATTATATTTGTATGCAGTACTAGAACTGCCTGTGGTGCCACACTAAGAGGTCAGGAATTGTGTGTTGCCCCCAAGGAAGCTGACTGGGAATCTCAGCACACTCAGCAATGGGCAGTCACCAAGGAATGTCAGGACTAGACCAGAATAGTCTAGAGTAGACAAGACTAGAATAATTCCAAGTTTTGAGGCAGCAGCAAGAGCAAAACATTGTCTTCTCCCGTGTGGTTTTTATATAGCTTTATGTAAAATTCTACCACTATTTTGCCAATAAAACTCTAGTGGCTTAAATTATTTCTCACTTGATTAACATTGGCAAAAAGGAGACAATGGCTTTGCTATTTTAATTACTATAATTGAGAATCTACAAATTAACCTTTATTTGCAAGCACCTCATTCCCTCCCTCATCAGGTAACCCACACTGTAAACTGCAGGAGCACAGAGTAACTAACAACGACATTTCCATCCCAACATATTATGGAAAAATACGAAGTCATCTCTCTCTAATGAGAAAACTTCAGTGTCTCACAATGCCTTGAAACTGAAATAATATATTTATGGAAAAGATTATAACTGGTAGCGGGGTCTCACACAGCCAAATCAGGCTCTAATCCAATCACTAAACTGCCATATGCTCTGTTCTATGCCATCAGCCAGTTCCCCACCACGACTCTCCAGAAATAACCATGCTTTGCAATTGCCCAGCTGGGCAATTAAAATATTCTACAAAGGTTTGGTGCCACCCATTTGGTGGAAAAGGACAATCTCATTGTGGTCCTTGCAAATTCATCCTATTTTTATTTCTGAGACCAAATGGTGAAAAATAAGAATAGCAGTCACAGAACTATGATAAAGGTGAACAGCTGCAAAGTACCATTACAGATATTTACAGAGAGCACAAATGGAACTGAGAGAAGTCACACATCTCCAGGTCTGCCCCCAAAATTACTCTTTTTAAGGCAAATACCTATAATCCATGCCAAATGCACTCCAACTGTTCGGCAACATTGACTTCCCAGTCTAAAACTGAGATCAGCATTCATTCTTTGCCCACACAGAAGCCCAGGGGGCATCAGCACACACACACTCTTTGAAGGTCCTCTTCCCTTTTGATTTAAAGAGAATTCCCCCTCAACGCCCACCTCAATTGTTCTGTTTTCCTTAAGTGTATACCCCAGCAACTCTAAGGCAAGCGTTGACTAAGCAGATGTGTAAGTATTAACTGATAATCACTCATGTGCTGTACATTGGACTGCAGTGAAAAGATAAATAAATGGCCTAAAGCCAGGGGTCGGAATCTCTTATCCCACCAGTACCCAGAGCACAGGTTCCTCCTGGCCTCCTCCAGAGGTACCCTGAGCCATGTCCAGCTGCCAGGGAGCTCAGGATCAACAGCACAGGTCGAGGGACCTTCCCACTACACCTTGGAGACGTTCCGATGCGACCCAGGTGCTGGGCTGTGGCACATCCCCAGGAACACCTGAAGATCAGCACAAAGCAGGACACCAGCACCAGTGGACACACACAACTCTCCTCAATGGTTCCTACCACAAGACAGAGCCCAGGTTCACTGCCTGGCCTGGCTCACACCCAGGCTGCCTCTCAGTCACACCAGGCAACAAGCACTGCTTTGGATGGCACTCCAAGGTCTTCAGGGAAACCTGCACCTTGCATCAGCTGCAGAAAGGCTGAGGTTACACTGGGCCAGCAAAAAAGGACCTCAGCAGATCACGTGTCTCTATGGACTCTGGACACCCTTCTGTGTTTTCCTTTCGTTTTAAACAAGTATCAGATTTCTTTATACATCAATTGAAATATACTTTTTAAATGACGTATTTTGTCAGCATTCAAAAGTAAAAACATACTAGTGAAAAGAAACAAACTTTCACCATTCCTCCAAATACACAGAAAACAAAACAAAATTCTCTGCAAATACAATTATTTTCACAATACAGCTCAGCAGTATTCTCTCTTCACCTAACTGCTGAAAATGCGACCGAAGAACAGAGTAAGAGCTCAGGAACATCTAGCTGGATTAATTAAATCCCTATTTTTCATATGGAGAACTTATTCCTACATACTTCAAATTTCAAATTTGCTAATATCAAATCCCCTCAGTCACAGTATGACCTCTTTAAGGTATTCCAAAAGCATGCTCCCCTGAATTTCAGAATAATTCAGCTCTTGTACCGTATGCATTTACATATCACTGCACCTGGTCTGTCTACAGCACGCAGACCCAGCACACTTGCAAATGCAAAATGAAACCACTATGGACACAGATGTATATTAAAAGTGCCTTAAATTTGGCCTAACTGCAAAAAACTCAAAAGTCATGCCAAGGCAAAGCAGAAACCTTGGACCATTCTGCTCTTCAGTTCTAGTTCATAGCATTGTTTGCACAGAACAAAAGAACAAAGCATAAATATTTAATTCTCCTAACATGCAAACACTGTATTGTTTTCCTTTTCATATGGGTAACACTCCTGTTTTCATTTTTGCCATCCAATTAGTAGATTAATACAAGTACAACTTCCCACCTCTGCACTGAGGGAGATGACAGGCATTTCTGAGTTTTAGCAAAGGTGGGAATACTCTGGGGCAAGAGACTTCTACTTTTTTTTCAGTAAGTCAGGTCACAGAATACAGTTATGCTGACCACTGGGGTTAGAACCACTAGTCACAAGCTTTGAATTAGCAAAACAATTCTTAAAACTAATTTTATTCTTACGGTATTATTTTATAAATAAATAATGTGAATTAGTATTTAATTGTTTCAACCTGAGGTTTTAATTTTCCACCTATCAGTATGGGAAATCTCTTGGCAGCTCTGGAGGCTATGTGAAAATTAAATTTTTAGTTTAATTATAAATTGGTTTTGCTGTAATAGTGGAGGCTTTAATTGAAATATTTTAATTAAGTGCTTGAAGCCACACAATGCTGGCTTTTTGCTGCAGAATAGCTTATCTCAGAGTCTGGAGTTTCACATTTACTCAGCTCCTGTACTGAACACAGACTGCTGTGGAGCTATTTGCTACTGCTGCTTTTACCTGGTTAATGCACGCACCAACACAAACAGTGAGTGCATACAACCACACACGTCGGACCATGTCCATAATGTGAGCAGTAAAAAAGGGTCCTTAGAACTGTTTAAAAATAATTACAGTCAGTGAAAGAAAGATAAAACTGCAGCATTTTGTTCAAAATGTCCCTGATCCCCACACTTCTTGCCTTCTGGCAGCCCTCCCAGGAGGAACAAGTGGCAGCCAGGGCTATCAGATTGCTCTGACGGACAGCCAGACTATGGCAAAAGACAAGCTCCAGCAGGGAATGCTGATCTCCCCTTCTCCAGACAGGATATCAAAACTGAAAGCACTTGCAAGGTTCATAAACAGCAGGATCAACACTATTAAGATTTCAGGAGTGTGGGAAGGGGAAAGGGCTGCTTGCTTTTTCACAGATTAGTTTCCACACATGAGTACTTCAAAAACAACACAATCTGTGTCTGGGGCCCCTCCTGATGACACAAAGGAATAAAGAAATGGGATATGGAAGTACAGAGGAAACTGAGAACAGCAGCAGCAGAATTTCACACTTGCAAAACACTATGTATAACCTCTGAAGGTTTCTGGAAAGGGGGGGCAGGCAGGTGCTATTATCCTGACAACACAGGCAAGAATAGCAGAACGGTAAACACTGATCACCTGCACCAAATTTATCCATAAACATCTGCACAGGCTGCTCTGAGAACTAGGCTATAATACATTTTCCTGTCACCATTGCACTGGGTAAAAAAAAAAACCCAAGTCACCTAAGTTTTCAAGGACTAACAACTATGGAAACAGCTTCTTCAATATAACAAATTAACTAAAAACATTTATACTTGAGAAGAGTTACTTGCAAGGAAACCACACCAAGAACCAGAAGAGGTAAGGAAGTAGTTATATAAGACTTGTGGGAAAGAACTTCACATGCATTGCAGTAACAGAAAGGTAATGCTATTAAAAAAGGGGGGAAAAAAGCCCTCTGTCTTCTACTAAACAGTGCCCTCACTGATCAAATAACCTAAGACTGAATAACATAAATACAACAAGGTATTTGACAGTGGGTTAATTAAATTACAGAAGAACATACTGATTCACACAATACACCTTGTCTCCAGCAGAAAACACTTAAGAAGAAAAGGAAGAAGGACAAGTACCTAGTACAATTATGTACAAGAGACAGGAAAAATGTCATTTCAGAAAACAAATGTTGGCTGTCAAGCAACTAGGTAGAGTAAAACTACAAAATGGAAGGGCAGAGCACTGGGGGGTGTTTCTTGCCCCATTTCTCTCGTATTCCTGCTCTTTACTGGCTAGTACAACTCATTCTGACTGTCTGAAGGAGAAAAGCCTGCCAAACCAAGGGAAATAGATTAACACAGGAAATGAGTAGGCCTGGGCTTCAAAATTCTCCTTCTCCAATTTCTCCTTCCTCCATCTAAAAATGCATAACTAAGTTGTCATGAAACCACATGTTGTAGTAGTAAAAAATCATTTTGTTATTTTAAAATCTCAGAGAAGAACATGGCCAAAATTGTGACAAAGCTGAAGAGACTTGTCAGAATTGGCAGGATATAAATTTCAAGGAAATTAAGAAATTCCCAGCTGGTAGAGATCACTTTAGCTCTTTTAATCCACATTGCTGTACTGATCCACACCAGCTGAAAATTGGAACCTTCTTTTGTGTTGTGCTATTTTTAAGCAGCTAAACTTCAGACTTGAGTACAATTGTTCAATCCCATGACAAGTATAGTGGAAGCAGAAGGGAGCCAACGTGTCCCAGTCACTCAGTGAATACTTCATGTGCCAGTCAATTCTTATTAATGCTATCAAATCACCTACAGCTGTTCCCAAGTCTCTCCTGGGAGCTACAGTGAGACACAGCAAACCCCATGAAAGTTGAACACTTTGTGCTCTTAACATTCCCTCATGTTCAGACCACCTATCCACCTACATTTTCTATGAGTCACCTTGGTGGCCTGGAACACTCACTCTGTGAGGCAGGACCCCAGGTTTTGTGTCACATTACCCAATCTCTTCTTCCTCACTTACTCTACCCATGAAATGAACTGTGGCATCTCTTCCCATCAAGAAATATCCTCGGTCTCCATAGTGAGAAAAAATTCCCTGGCAGCACCTAGATCTATGAAATCATACAAACACAACTTTTGAGAACAAAACTGGGTCTGTCAGATGGCTGATGTCATCCTTCAGACACTCACCAGGGTGACAATGGCACATTCAGCAGTCAGTTGAGCAGCACTGAACAACGTCCGGACAAAGCGGTAAATCTGTTTCTGCTCCGGGTCATGTTTGTCATAGTCTGGTGGCACTTCGGATTTCTAAAGAAGAAATACTTCCAAATAGGTGACTGAAACAAAACGAAGCAGACAGAAAAAAAAAAGACAGTTCACATGATAGGGAAGGAGAGGCAGATGAACTTACCGAAAGGGGATGAAGGTTTTCATCAAAAATATCTAAGAGCATTCTTCCGTCTGTGTCCCTAAAAGTATTAAAACCAAAGCACTGTCATTATCTGAACACAACAGCACACAACCCTCACAGATACAAGTGCACCATCCAAACTCCAACACTCCCCATGCTGTGGGGTGCTTAGAGCCACTGATGAAATGTGATTTTCATATAGAGGTTGGACCTACTCTGCCATAAGCCCCTCATGTAACATGAAATTCGTATTACAAAACACAGTAAAACGTTCAGCTTTCTGTGGCCAAGATACAAAACCACTGTGCTCTTTACTGCGAGGCTGAAGAAGTACTACTACAAACTTGATAAAATCAGCCCAGCTTACTCTCCTTCTCTCCTTTTTTAACTTACTCATGTCCACCCCTGCAATCCCTCAACTCCTCTTCCTCCTTTATTACCAACATTGTAAATGTTTACCGAGGTATTCACATTCTCTGAAAAAATTCCTTCGCCCAGGGATTTTCTCCTGGGAAGCTGAAAGGCAGCAAGAGAGACCTCAGAGAAAAAGAAAACAACTCTTATCTCATTTGCTTCTCCTGTGTTGTGCTCATGTGGAATGTGTTTGGAGATTGTTTACCCACATGTGATTGCCTGATAGGATTCTGGTATGCGTTGTTTTGACTCTTCGGCCAATCAGGGCTGTGATAAATAGGTATGATTCGTGCTGATAAAATTGAAAGAGTAATCAATATTGGTACCGTAATTAATATTTGGGAATAAATAAAATGGTTAAAAGTTGTAATGTTAAAAGAAGAGAGGGAGAGGAGGGACTCCCCCCCTCCCCCGGCAGATGTTCACAAGGACAGGGCTTACCATATAATAATTAATATTTGGGACTAAAAAAAATAGTTAAAAGTAGTAATACCAAAAGAAGAGAGGGAGACTAGGGGCTCCACCTCCTCCAGCAGATGTTCTCAAGGACAGAAGGAAAGAAGTTGGAGATATGTTGCTAAAAATGAACAAAAAAGAGGTAGAGCCTGGTTGGGTCCCAGGAAAATGCCAGCTATAAGGGATTTATTGCTTTGATGCTCAGATGTAGTAATATGTTAGTTTTGGCTTCCATTGTACTGGCTTGGTACGCATGTGTAACCCAAAGGTGAATTAAAGGACAAAGAAGAAGACTACGAAATCTTCATCAATAGAGACCCCCAAAGACTTGTGCGGCCACCGAACCGAGGGATGGCGCATGCGCAGTAAAGGTGTTATTGAGGGCGGAGATAGGTAGATGACGAACCGGAACTGGGAGACATTAACACCTGGCATATAAGGGGGGAATTTTCACTTGGCAAGTTTGTACGCGAGGTGGCACAGGTCCAAGAGCCCTGCACTCCATACCCCGCGGTTATTTTTTGCTTATGCGCTATTATTAGAACCAAATTATCCCTTATTTATATATTTTCTAAACTACTCAATTAAAATTGGTGCTATCTCAAATATTGTTTGGGTTTTTTTTATGAGGGGATAATTGGGCAAACATAACAGGGCCAAGCTGAATCAGGACTCTGGGAAGAGTCACAAGTTTTCATTATTATCTTCTTAGCATTAAGTATCCTTTCTGTATTCTTTAGTATAGTATTCTTTAATATATTATAATAAAGTAATTAATTAGCCTTCTGATGATGTCAGATGCATCATTCTCTCCCCTCATCAGTGGACCTGTATTTACAATAGCTTACTAATATGCAATGCTATTTTTACAGTAATCTTTTAGTTAATCCATACATACTTTACTTTTAATTTATGTGAAAAACCCTACTGTACTAATGATTTCTGAAAGCCAAAAGAAGCACATACAAACAAAAATTCAGACAAAATAATATTCCTATCCATTGGTTTTTAAGATGTTTCTCTGAAATCCTGTAGCTCAATTTCAGCATGCACATTGATGCAACTTCACAAGCCTAACATCCAGGATGCAATGTAAGATTTTTGCTGTTTGTAACTTTGGCAAGGATGCTAACAAACACAAAACCAAGAAGCATTAACTGTACCAAAACTGGCACTTTCTGGACAGATGCATCCCTGTGACCTACTTATTACAGTCCCATCTTTATTTTTAGCATCCCTGGTACTCTTGATCATACACTTCTTTATAAACCAACCACTGAATATATTTTCTATCTTTACTTAGCAGCACGTGTCTCTCAGAGCATGCAAACCACAAGTTTTACAGTGGACTCATGTCTGCAAAATACATTTATTAACTCAACATCTGAAGATCCCATTTTCTCTACTAAAATGGAGGCTAACACTGGAAAGAAACACATTTTTAATATAAAAAAGAACATCTAAATTAAACCCAACAACCAACAAAACAAAATGAAAAATTAAATAAAACCAAAACCTGGACTGGGGTAACTGGGGTAATTACTAGAAAATTGCTATCAGCAAGGAGTCTAGGCCAGACTCTAACCCTACCTAAAAAACCAGTATTTTAATGCAGAAGTAGTCTCCCTGAAATGAGTGGTGTGCTACAGTAAACTATGGCACTTCACAATGCAAATAATTTCCTGTTTTATTTCTTCAGGTTGTAGCTGCTGTATGCTATGAAGTCACACCTGACTGCCCTCAAAAATCTGTTTTAAAAAAACTTGAGGGGTTTTTGTCTTCACTACAACTCACATTGTACTCTTTCAAATTACTCATTTATGGTCAGTTTGCTGGGGTTTATTTTATTTCTTTAGCAAATTAACCAATGTTTATGCATTCCTTCAAAAACAAGACGGGTGTAGTTTTTTGTCACTTGTTGAGTAGCTGAGACAAAAAAACATGAAGAAAACTGACCAGGATCACCATGACAGGAGACACTGGGAAAGGGAGGAATAACAACTGGACTGCTACAATCAAATGAATTGTGAGAAACATGTGAAGAAATATATTTCATGCATACCTTCCCAAAAAAAATAGATTGGTGAGGGTTTGAAACATTAGGAAGTAACTTTGGTTTAAGTCTCCTATGCAGGAGAACAGGACCAACTAAATACTGTCTGAAATGAAATATTCTCTGGAAAAGGAGATGGTTGACTCATTTTTTATCAAAATGAAGCCTGAGTCAAAGAGTCACAGTGGTTTCATACTCCCCATCCCCCTTAATGAACCAAAATCTCCCACATACATCAACAACTTCCTTTTCTCCTATAATAGCAGGAAACAGAACATATGTTTTGCTCTTGCTGTTTCAGCAGCAAGCACAACTGAGTGCTGTTATCACATTGTACCTCCATTCCCAAATCGGAGAGAACCCAAGACTGAGCAGCTGTTTCACATCCCTCATTCCAGAGTTTTTAATTGACACACATGAGCCTGGTTCCAGCATCACTGCTGGGACTGTCCCAAGTGCAGGCACAGCACTTCCCCACCCCAGGCACATTCCCAGGAAAGCAGCAGCAAGCAGTTTCCTGAATCAATCACCTCTCCATCCAAAAAGTGAAAGGACAGATAGCAACTTTCCAAAAGAAGTAACAGCCAGAAAGCATTTGTTTTCAAGATGCTGACACACTAGTCTGTTTTATAAAGGTCCGGTCTCTCTGTCTACCAGTTGTAGGTCACATTTGCATCAGGCTCTGCAAGCCAACAAATGGGCATAATTTACTGCAGACAGGGATCAGCTCCATGGCAATTAGCATAGATGGCCATGTCTGGCACACTGTGGCTCTGGATTTCTCCTGCTCACTTGAAGATTCTTACTGAGGTCTCTTACCTCTTGTAGTCTCTAATGTGCCCAATTCTCTCAACCCTTTTACTCAGCTGCCATGGTACTCAGGAGAACACTTAATTGATTTCCACAAAACTTTGGAGTCTGATTATCTTTGAGATCTCTGTTATTAAGTCAAGCATAGCAAAAACTGACTAGCTAACCAAACTAATCCAGGGACCAAGGAAAAAAGGGGGGAAAGGAACCACAGATGGATAAACAAGTAATCCAAGCATGACCACTTATGCCTTATTTCCTGGTAAATGAAATTAAAAGTTTGACAGAAGATTTCACTCCAACTTTTGCTTTATACACTGCCATGTTTCGGTCCAAGGCCCACTGATCTCTTAGGAAGTCTTCTAAGAGCTTTCAGAGGGAATCAAGCCCTCAGCACTTCAGCTTTTGTGCACACGTAAAGGTTTCTCTTGAGATGTCAGCCTTGTTTCAAGTGTGATGGGTTCCAGTGACCTGAACCAGGATCCTGGATGACGTACCAGCTGAACTTTAAACTCATGAGTAATTCCTTTTGTTCTAGCTGGACTTCTGAGAGTCCAGAAGAAAAAAACGTCTAAGTGGCTTGATAAATCAAGATCTAAGCCAAGTTCTCTGAAAAGGCCAATTGAAAAACCATGGATACAAAAGTAACTTGAATTATTTATACAACCTCTCCTTAGAAATGTCAGGAAATATTATTTTAGGATACTGTGACGTATCACGAGGACAGGGAATTTAAGATACAAAAGCACAATTCAACATGAAGAAAACTCACGTATGTGCCAAGTCACTTTTTAGAAAACCTTTTTTCTATTCAATTTCAATCAACTTGACTGAGCAGAGATCTAAAACATACTACACCAGGAGAGATAAGCCAGGACCTGCTCTGTTTCTGAGGCATCTTGAATGACATCTATTCACAATGCCACTCTCACTGCATAATTCACAGCTTTTATTTCAAAATCCTAACTGGTCACTGACACACACAGTTAACTTTACAAAGGTGCAGGTAAAAATACAAAACTGAAAGATATTATTCAGATTTTTCTACATGTAAGTGCAACATATACAACAATGCACAAGTGCACAATGCATATAAAATCAAACACAATCATCACAACTTTTCAATGTTGAGCTGTAGTTCCACTTTTTATGGTACTTAATCCTCCAATTTTAATTTTTCTATGTAAAATAATACATATAGAAAACGTGTGTGCTCCTTATTGCTAGCCTGTAAGTTAAGAAAATGAGTACCCAAAAACATTTTGAAAGAAATTAAGCATGGATTTTTAGGGTTTGAGCAGTTCACTTGTTTCAATAAAAGATATTTTCAGTACAAGATCCCACTATTCACATACCTGTTTTTGATGTGGTAATATATTGCAAGAGCTACACTGTAAAGAAAAACACAGAGTTAATATCTCAGGCCTGCCATATTATAATTTCTGTCATATTGCATGCAAATTTAAAACCTAGCACAAAGCATGACAAACAGTATACAACAGCCAATTTTTTTTTCTTCACTCTTGGATATCAGGAAAACTACTGTAAACAGACAATTCTATAATATTTGTTTTGTACACTCCAACTACATCTGTTTACTAGTAATTAAGAAATTGACTTCATATTATTACCATATTCATATCATATTCTTATTTCATGTATCAAGTTGCACATAGTTTCCATTTAATGCCCTACTCCACTAAACCAAATTATTAAACCCCTACTGACTTCCAAGGCTGAAGACAAAGCACCACAGGCATTGGACATTCTCTTCAGTTTTGCTGCCAGGTTAATACAAAATGTTTTATTCACCATTGGCTTATGATTGTATATTTAAATCCACTGCTTGTGTCTGTCTTTATATAGCTGCTCAAACAGCAGACTCAAATAGCACTCTCCTACAGTTTTATGGCATCAAGTTACTTTTTTTAACTCAGGAAAGACAACTCCCTGAATAACTAACTGCATTATGCATTTCCCCTACTCTCAACCACACACCAAAGCACCCCTGCTTATATTCTGCACACAGACAAAAAGTGTCCTTATATTCACAGAAAATTAAGATTTTGATTACATACACAACTAACTGATCTCATTTTGCTCTCATGAGATGGAACAAAATTAAAGCACAGATTCTTATGATTATCCCACAGTTTCCAATTCCCAGCTCATGCTTTACTCACAATATATTTTTATTGAAGAATGAAGCCGAGCCAGCACTCTCCCTACTTACTGCAGCAGCATAAAACCAATTTAAGCTATAGGGGAAAGAGGAGGGAATGCACCGATTCTCTTTGTAGACAGTTTGTTTCATCAGTGATTCACTGTAAGATACTTGTCTTATACTGATGCAAAATTCCCCCCTTTTCCTTAAAACACCTTTTAAGGGTCAAGTGGTTGCTCTCTGATTTTATTTCAGAATTTCTTTATGAAAACTGAGATACTGCATGTTAGGAAAAGAAAACGTTTGAGCTAAAACTCTAGCAGAATTTTACACTATTTCAGGTTTAACTGGGGTTTTTTTTGAACAGCCATACAGTAGAAAACATTTTTCTCCGTTAAAAGAAAATATATTTTACTAAATATTTATGAGCTTTTACCTACCTGTATTAGAAATTTTTAGATCATACATGCTTTTTAAATTTGGCTTTTTTCTACAAACACATATTTAAGGACTCAAAAGATAGGGTGTACCACGGATATTTACAGACCACAGCTGTCACTGAACACAAGAAAAATCCACATTTATGAATGAATTGGATTTGACAGAAAGATATTCACAAAATGAATTAATCCTAAAATTTAATTTTAAATTATGCCCCTAGGAACACACTTGCAGCTCCAGTTCACTTAATGAAAGCAGATGCAAGAACCTATGTGCACAGCTCTGCTGGGTGCCCATATGTTGCCTTTGCAACAAAATGTCAAAATAAGTTTAGAAAATATTTACTATTTAGAAATCTGTATCAGAATCTCAAAGTCTCTCTTGGGTGAGAGTAACTCACCCAAGTTTCATTCTACTTCTCCTACACTGGTTCAGCTGGCACTAAGAGGGCAGAAATGATGATTATGGAGCTTTCCATCACCCTACTCCAGCCACCCTGACAGCTGCAGATGCTGCAGTGGATACAGGAATATTTTAAACACACCAGTGCATAACATGACCTAGAAGAAATGAGCAAAATGCCTCCCTCTTAGATTTATCTATGTGCAATAATTCTTTTTCTGCAGAGACCGCAAGGTGTGGGGGAAAAATGAAGTTGTCCTACAAAAGCAATAATCCTACTGCCTCCTCACCCTTCAACCTGCCCAATGTGAAGCTGGACAGAAGATGCAGAGACTTGGTGTGCCAGAGTTCAGTTTCTCACCCTCTGTAGTCCCTTGTCAAGCCCTCTGAGCCCTTGCAGCTTCCAGCCCTTCCCATGCAGGCAGCCTGGCCTGAGCCCTGCATGGGCTCTTGCAGCTCTTCTGCTCCCACCATGCACCATGCACCTCTCTCCCAAACACACCACCCTTTTCCCCACTATCAGCTCATCCTTCTGTGTCCTAAAAACACTTCTTGGCTGATGCACCTGAACCGATCTCTTCTTCCCATGAGCCATGGCAGGTCTAATGCAAAAACCTACCCAAAAGGCTGCACTTACTTTGCATACAAAGGATTTTAGAGCAGAAGAGTATGAGATGCAAGGAGGAAAACAGCCCAAGCACCTCAGAAATGTAAAACCTTTTTCAACTGTTAATCAGAACTATTTTTAAGTTCCTAGTGACAGAAAGCTGAAGAAAAGCAAGACTATATTCCAGGCAGAAAGAGCTGATGAGGGATCAGGCATCAGTTTAACTACAAAACCTTTCTCCTCTCCACTCCTTCCCTTTAACAGAAAAAATAATGACTGTCTTCATGAGCAACTTTACAAACTCCTTTGGATGTGTTAGTCTAAATAGATTTGATCTCATGTAACACCTCTGCAGCAGAGATACTGTCTTAATAAATTTTTGCATTTGTGTTCACCAAGGTAACCAACCCACAGCCAACTCAAGAGAGGCTATCAGCAACCACTAACAAAGAGCACAAAATGCCTCAGCATTTGGTCTCTGTTTTCCCCTTCCTGTACAAAATTTAAAGAACAATACTCTACAAATATCAACTTCATTTCTCTCCAAAAGTAAAAAGGCATCAGTGAAACCTAAAATGCTCACCTGAGACATCACCCAGTAACTCTGGAGCATGACTGATTAAATAAATTTATTACTTCAAAAACTAAAACCTTTGAAGCTTGCTTAGGAGTGGTTCAGAAACATGTATATATAAATACACACATAAAATGCAAGTGCTAGGAGAAACAAATAAATTGTAAAACCCACCATTTGATGGTATACTTGAGGTTTGGTTGACTGACTGTGCTGTCATCCAGGAAAATAGTGGAGCAGGAACTGTACTTCCTTCTCAACTGCCCAGGAGGATGCTATGAAAAACATGCAAAAGAACAATGGCAATTATGTAATACCAAAGCATTTTTTAGAGGAAATGTAAGCATTTTAAAAATACAAATTTCTCTCTCTCACAATGATGCACACAGTAATGCGACCACGTTTGGAAGCAGCTCAGAAAGTTGAGAAATAATTAACAGCATAAAAGTCACAAAAATCCCTGCCTGAGACTTGCTAATGCTTTCAAGTCCCAAATCCCCTGTGTCCCTCCTTCCCCAAAACCATGCAAAAATTTTTCTGCAGGCTTACTCAAATAATACATAAACTTTGAAAGCAAAGATGAATAAGACCTATATTTTTGTCCTCATTCCAAAAGAGTAAATGGAAGAGTGAAAAAGAAATTGTGTTAGCAATGAAAACTAGTTTAGCAACAGATATAAAACTTTGCTTGCAGAAAAAAAACCTAAAACCCTCAAAAAAGTTCCTAACAGAATGAAGCAAGGGAAAGAGGTCTTTAAGTAGAACTACAAAATTAATAAGGAGAATTAATTAAAAATAAATTATCAATAATAGATTGCTATCAGAAAGGAAGAAAACTGATCAAACATCAGAAGAAAAGAGTATAAGCAAATAAAAATACCCCGTATCTTAACACAAAAGGCTTTCAATATATTTCAATCCTTTTGCTGCACTACCATAGAAAAACACTGGAAAACCCAGTCAAAAAACTGACATTTGAGAACCCTAGTTATTTCTAAACATTTTTTGCTGAGAGAGCTTCTCTATCAGCTGTTTAGAGTAGCCAAGACTCCACCAGGGTGAAGAGAACAGTTTCAATCACATTTCACAGTTCTTAATCCTCTTGGATTCGATCTTGGTTTATCCCATCTACACTAGCAAATAACTTGACCAAGAACCTATGTCTGGAAAGTGAAGATCAGTCAAATTACACATTTAACTCACAACAGAATAGGTTTAAAATTCAGTTGGCACATCAACATGGAAATTTTAATTCACCTTACAATTAATGCAGTTTCCAGTGTTTCAGTGGAAGGACCAATGTCAAGCCCATCAGCAGAATTCAGAGGTATTTACCAGCTCAGAGCAACTGAGTATCCAGGATACAGTCCTGTGACTCCTACTTCAATACATCTTCCACTGCCCACTTCCCAAAACAGATAATATTACCAGTGCCAGCATCCATCAGCTCACCAATGCTCCACTTTCCATAGGCAGCTTTAACAACATTAACAACACAGACAGACCGACTCCTGGTAAAACCTACACACATCTAAGTCATATTTCTGTATTTCACAGCTATGAGTGAAAAACCACACAGCCTCCTGTTAACTGAAAAAATTCCCAATATTTTCTGAAGCTGCCACAATTGTACAAACATTATGTTCAAAATATCTGAAAGTTTACCAACAAAATCTATCAAGGTCCTTCACTTGACCAATAAAATTGTTGGCTGAACTGCTTTCCTTGGAAGTGAAAAAGTTTACCAAGAAAATGAAAAACACCCCTTTTCAAAAATCCTTCAGGACTTTGGAAAGGTAGTTTGTAATACTTTGAAAGCTGACAATTCATCTACCTTCCAAGCTATTGGATGTTAGGCAAGAAAAACTAGAAGTACTGTGAATATTAATGTCATAAAATTTATTATCTAGCATAGATGCACACAGAGAATTACTAGGGGACTGGTGATTCATAGCTCTTATTCTACCACAGCTGAGTTTAAATATCTGCATCAGTCTGTTGAGTACCTGGCATAGGCATGATAAAGGCAAACCTATTTAAAAACAACAAAAATGTGACTCTAGTAGCTGGGGGGAAAAGGGAGATATACACACATCTCAGCATTGTTATTAAAAAAAAAACCCAACACATGGAAAGTTTTCTTTCTGCATAATAAGTGTCAACATGCTTTAAAGGTCAAGATAAAATTTAAGATAAATATACCAGATTCATTCAAGACAAGCACTATTAAAAAACAGAAGATAACTGTAGCAACACCACTACCAGATCTAAATTTTCCTATGTAAACAGCACTCTAACATTTGACACACATCAATAATTAGAGCAATGCACCTTATTTCTGAAACTACCACATCACAGAACTCTTGGATTTTCAGCCCACATCACACTTCATTAGGCCTGGAACTTTTCACACCTCAGGAAAATATGTGGTGTCTCATGCCTCACTTTCTGTTCACGACAACTTGGCAGGAAGAAGCACCTCTGGCAGTCAAAAGAATGGTGCCAAATATAAAGCCAATTATAAATTATACACCCTTGGGTAAATATACACACACCTGTGCCATGTGAGTAACTGACCTGTCAGGAGATCAGCATTCCCAGCTTCTACTCTGATGTCCAACTGCAGCCATATGATGCAGCAGGTAACAGATTTTCTGCCTTTTCCAATTGCTGGAAAACACCCTCAGTTTCCTATTTCATCTTGACTAAGCTGGGAGATATCTGAAGTCCCACAGTTCAGTCAAACAGACCTTTCTGAGCCCCCATAAAATGCTGCACAGGAACCTTCTTCATCCTTGCAAAGAACAAAAGAGGTTCCTGAGCATCAGCTCAGCATTCAGCACTGTCCTTCAGACAAACTCCCTTCTGTGTGCATTTCAATGGGATAGGTCCATGATCAAAACTGTACAGGAGCTTAACACCTTTGTATTTCAAATCCATCACAGCTGATCACAAAAATGCTCCCATTTAGACAAGTCAAAGAGGCTCTAGCTAAGAAAAAAACCAAAAGAGCTGAGAATGACTAGAGAGCTTTTGGAGAAATTAGCCAAACCATCTAATGAGATCCTTCTATGGTTCTATCCCACCATAAGGTTGGCACAGGGAAAAGACAGACTGGTACACCTCCTTTCGTAAATCTTCATATGCAAAAATGAGCATAGGACACATGTGAAGCCTTGACAACCTCTGCTATTACAAATACTTACTAATTCAAAGCACTCACTGATATGAAGTGGGACTCCCTTTAACATATATTTTCAGTAACTACAGTGCTATTTCTGTAGCCAAGACATTCCCTAGATATCACGCCTGTCAACATCAGCAAGACTTCCAACTTCATTTCACATAAAATTCCCAAAGGGTAAACCAAGGAAAACATGGCATGTAAAAACTACTTGGAAAACTATATTCTGGTCAGCCAGGGATCACTTTCAAATTGGAAGGTTGAAGTAAGCGACATCCCACAGAGGTACCAGCCAACTCCACATCAAATACTGACTAAAAACTTGGATCACAGTATCAAATTATTTTTCATTGAATTTGCAGCTGACATTAACCTGCAGAGGACATTTTTTCCTTAAAAAATGTAAGATATCAATAGAATTTATAGAGTTACCATGTATGCAATAGAGTAGAGCACCCATCCACTCTGCTCCTGGAATTTTATGTCCAGTTTTTGACACTATTTCAAGAATAATAAATTTATTTCAGAGAGTCTGGAGGACAGAGAAGCCACATCAGTCAGAGATTTGAAAAACCTGATTTACAAGGGACAGCTGGCAGGCTGGAAAGGTTTTCTCCAGGAACAATGCAAAATTAATGGCCTTAATTCATGTTGAAGGAAGTTACAAAGAAAAGGATGTTGTTCTCCATGACCCTTGATGATGGGATAAGAAAAAGCAGACATATTTAAACTACAGAAAATTAAGACTGTACATGAAAGTGTGAGAAGACAATGGCAGAATCACCCAGGCCACCATCTTTTCTAATAGCAGGAATAGCTTAAATGACTTCAGCACTGATAGAATCTCCATCACTGAAAGTTGTAAAGAAGAGATAAAACAAACATAGACCAGGGATAGCTTAGACACGGGCTTCTGCTTCTAGACAAGAAACCAGAGTGAACCAGCTCTTGAGATGAATTCTGGACCAATCTTGTATCATTTGGTGGAGAGGATTTGTAGCTCTTGACTCCAGAAGCAGTTGCTATTTTTCTCATTTGAACCAAAGACATCCACTAAGAAATGCTGACATTCATTATTCACAATGAATACGAAATAAGTGCTTTGTGGAATTTCTTTTTAACAGGAAAAGATATAGAACAGAAAACTCTGCTTTATAACTTGATAAGTATTTGAATGTGTTACAGAAAAAGTCCTAAGAGATCAAGGTTCAGTTTCCAACAATGCAGGTGTTCCTAGCTCTTGAGACAAGTGGTTTTTTTCCCTTGCACAGCAAGTACTAAGCAAATATCACCGCTTTATTTTCTTCCAGCTTCATCCTGACACTGTACAATATTCCAAATCCTGTGTGTTTTAAGATGTTTGAACTACAGGCTTTTACTTGAAGTTTACATAGAAACATTTTATCAGAAATCTAATGGCTTGGTCTGCCATCAAAACAATACAAACTGCGCAATTGCTTCTAGGCACCTGCTTTGAAAGGGATCACAATGAATTCCTAACTTTTTCACAATGAGAATGTACAAGAGATTTAATTTCCCTCAGGAAGCATCACTTAGAAATTAGATCTAAATTTGTGGGCAAAGAAGAAATGTTACTATTTCTTTTGTTAAAGTAGGCACTTCAGAGGGGTTTTGTGCAGAAACATCTAATGGATGGTGCACACTGCCCAAAACCCACACTCAGAATTGACCTGAAGGGCCAGCTCTGGCCTCTTCAGCAGCACTAGGGTGGCTCTCTGCCCTGATGCTCAGCAGGATTCATTTGTTGGGGCACAACACTCCCCTAATGAAGCTATACAGCTTTTGTACCAGTGCTGGCCCTCAGCCAGTCAGCTTCCAGTTTGGCAAAGCAGCTTCAGACTTTTCCAGTGTTCTTCTGCACTTGTCCATCAAAAGATAATTTGGAGCTTCTGTACTACATAATGACAGTAGTTTCTCTGCTTCCTGCAAACCAGGTCTAAGTTGGTGCATGATTTTAAAAGGTCCTATTAAATAATATTTTCACCCCCTGGAAAAACTGAGGCTTGCTTGCACCTGTCTGTGCAAACATGCCCATCAGCTTCCAGGCAGCAGAGGCTGGCCAAGATGATAAAAGGCAAAACTGGCACATAAAAGTGCACATAAAGCCAAATTACAACAGTAAGCAAAAATACCAGGACTGCTTCTGACTTGGAAAAGGGAGGTTCCTATCTTGAGGATCTTCTGTTGCTTCAGGACATGATTTTGTTTTGACAACATTTTTCACAGAAGAAACATGATCTTACAGGTCAACAAATTGCTTCCCAAATCAAGCAAACCATGCAACACAATTCTCTGCATGGCTCTGCAAAGCTTTGCACTTATTTTCATCTTGCATAATGCCAATACAGCAAAATTGTCTACCTTTGGGGTAGGTATATTCACCAGAACAAAAGTAATAGGAAACTGCACCACTGTATGTTCATCTTCCTCTGCCAACAACTACAATTAAAAAAAAATCCAGTCCAACTACTCTTAAGTCATACCCCTTGTTCCTCATGATTCAACTTTGTCTTCAGCTGATGTTTCACCAATGTTTGATAATGTCCAAAATCAGCCTACCTTAGACTAGATCTGTACTTGCAAGTTTTTGGCTCTCAAAGCTCATCCTTACTCATGTCAACTATAGAAAATGACCACAGCAGACCACTGAGCTCCTGAGAGGCTCAGCAACCACCAGTAAACTCCTCTGCAGCACACGCAGGCCCTATTTAACCACTGATGAAGCACCATGCTTTACAGACATGAAAGATTAAATATTTCTTTGACTGTTAAAATCAGCTCAAAGGCTTATATTTACAAAGTGTGTAATTGCTACTGTTGTGCAATTTCACCCAAGGGACTTCATTACATTCCCAGCAAAGCAAGTATTACATAGCCCCTTGTAAAAGAGCTGCCCTGCATGTTCTCATTCTAACTCCAAAGTTAGCTTTTGTTTCTCCCCATTAAAAAGTTTATCACTTATATAACCTAGTGACTTGAGGCTGACAGGAGAGGTAAAATTCTTCACCCTAGAGGAAGAAAAAAAGCTAACTAGAAGACTTTAGAAAAACACATTTTAAACAGTAAATTTAGGTAAGCCATAAAAAAAAAACCTGTTAATTTTAACTTACTAGATGCCTGGAAAGAATCTTAAGCTGCATCTATTAGGAAAGGCATCAGTGTAGGGAAACTGCTAAATGGACCAGGTAGCCTATAAAGGTCCCCTCCAGACCTGCTTTTTGTGTGATTGTGCAATGGAGAGGAGGAAAGGCCACATTAAGCAAACTAGGAGAACTTCAAGAGCACCTGAGAAGCCTCTAATCTATCCTTCAGTTTATTTTGGTCTTCTCTTCAAGTAAGGAATGTCAATTAAAGTATTTTAAGGAATTTGGACAGCAATTATAAGCCTTTACAACAGGCAGCCTCAGGCAGTCCACTTGAAAACAACACTTCGTGTTTTATGTTGTGTTTTGCTTTCACAGATTAAACTACTTTTCAGACTGTTCCCATTTTAGTATGTATCTTATTTACTCAATCACTAGTTGAGAGTGTTTGATTATCAGTCACATGTCCAGTAGTTTTACAACAGGGAAGCAGAACAGCCTCTTTATTCAATCTCACAAGAAAATTTGGGAGCTACAAAGGAAGCACGCAAAAAGGCTCATGGAAATTGTTCTTGCCTCAACATGCACAGCAAAAGACCCAACTGTTCTCTGCAAGTCCCTAGTACTGGGGAGAAGCTTCCCCTGATGTGAATCACTACAGGGCCACTTACAATGACCAGGGCTGTGACACGAGTGTTGCCCAGTAACTTTTCCCCAAGATGATGAAAAACAAATTCTGGTCTATACATAGATGTTAACTTTTCCACTTGGAATGATAAAAATAGTATTAGTTTGCTCTGGAATTTAACATCCAGTTGCCAGGTAGCAGACAGTGGAAGCCATGTCCAGATCCCTAAAAAAGACAATGATGAAAGGATGATGCGGATACAACACTGGCAAGGAGTCTCTAGAACAAAAAATATGCAAAAGTGAGACATTATTTCCTTTTATTTTCTTTCCCTTTTCCTACCCTTTATCTTCCTACAGAAATATATGTGAAAAATATCCCTTACTTGCTCATAAACAACTTCATTTTAAGAGTGTCTCTCACCTAGAAGAGAAGTAATTACTTGGGCTAACAGAGCATTTTCTCATTGTCTGAAAGGGGATATTTCTAGAAAAACTTGTAAGAGAAAACAACCTTTTTTCTCTCTTCACCCTGCTCCTTTTCTCTACAAAAAAACACCGTAAAAAGAACTACCTACTGCAACAATAACAAAATATTCACTCTTTCTCCACCACCTCCTCTAAAAACACAAAACACGTCTGTCTTCCTGTTTGCTTTCTTTGTACAGGCAGAGACACCGATGCAATCTCTCTTCTCTGAGAAAGGAAACACCCCTATCTCAGTCTGCATCTTTATCCCTCTCAGCAGCTTGACTAAGCAGATTAAAAGACATGTGCACACCAAGGTAGCATAAAAAACGCCATAAAATAACAAAAACACTGACTGCCAGTGCAATGGAAAGAGAAGCAGAGTCTGCTGCAACTGCTTAGGAATTAAAACAGGCTGGAAGAAAGCAAACAGTTCAGGCACATTGGAGGTAGGGAACTTTCAGCATCATTCCCAGTCTGTCACGTGTCTCCTTGGGCTCTGTGGGAAGACTGAGAGATGGCAGCTCCACCATAGCACTCTGTCACTCCCTCCTTTCATTCTTTCCCCACCCCAAAAAAAAAGAGCAGCTGCTGGCTTCTTCCATCACACCTACTGACAAGGTGAGTTTGAAACATGGCAACTGTCAGCTCTTGACAAAGTATAACAAATCAAAGCAGGACCCCACCATTTGTGTTTGGGGATCACAGGAAACTATTCAGGCAAATAAAATATCCTACAAACAAAAGCAAGTGAGAAAGTAAAAGAAGAGCAGTGTGATCATGGTAAGAAAGTGCATTTTTAAATAAGGAAGAGTCAATACTAATTTTTTGCATAAGTAATATTTCAAAGCTACATTTGTATAAATTACTATTCTCATCTGTTAGTACACAGAATTTGGCAAGCAGTTGAAAAAAAAAACCCCAGCTTTTCTTGACACTTCTCTTCCTAACCAGCCCCCTGTATCACTTGGGAGAAATTCAATTCTGCCTGCAAAATAACCAGTTATGCAGATATGGCACAAAAAGATAAAAATACTTTGTTGCTCATCTTGGTTATTTATCACAAAAGGAGAATAAGCATGAAAAGCAACAACAAAAAAGATTACATCATTGAAAAACCAAAAACCACAAAAAAAAAAGTGATGCATTATGGCGAGGAGTTCTTACAAAATAATAACAGCACAGAATTTATGTCCTCTGGAATGCTTCCTCCAGAGAAGATGTGGGGACCCAGCACTTCACATCAACAGAGAAACAGATGAGTAGCAATAGCTCCTGTTAGAACACACTGAGAAACAGTGGAAAAGAATTGATCGATCTATAGAGTCTATCATAAACCATTGTACCATGTAAATAAAACCCATCATTTGTCACATATAACTGTTAAATCTAACTAATACCTTCAATTTCTTCCAACAAGGTGGTCTAGAAAAACCATGATGGTTTCCTGCTGAAAAGTCTGAAAATCTAAAGAGTTTGCAGTTACAAGTCACAGCTACTCCTTCAAACATGATCACCCAGTTTGTACATCAGGTTTAGCACACTGAAGATTTAGTAGGTGCTAAATGAATAATTACAGGTGTGCTGAAGGCACAACCTAAAATATTACAGGACATGTTTGAAAATACAGCTTTTATCTATGAGTATTGCCTAAAAAGCTTAACTGACCTGAAAAGACAGCGACATGGTAAGGACTTCAGGCTCATAAAGGCTATTTTTAGCTCGGTAATTCAGAAGTAGTATTGTATAAGTACAAAGGTAGCAGTAAACCACTGAGGGAAGTTTACACTACTGCAACCGCAGCCAATATTTTGAATGGTACTTGGGAGAGGAAAAACAAAACAAATTAAGAAGAGGTACAGCACTTAGCACATCAACTACGCATGCTGCTACACTGAGCTCCCAACAACAACTCCTCAGTGATATGATCGCCCTTATCTTTTTTGTGGTATGTCCAGCCTAACCTAAAAACATTTAATACCAGAGGTTGCACTAGGGTACTTCCAGCAGCATCTGTAATAGTCATCTTTGTTAATCTGCTGGAGGAACCACAAGTCACGACACAATTTTTACATATGATATGGTTGGTACTGAGTACATATTATAAAGTTTACAGGACCCCAGTACACTGGCTTTCCAAGTAATTTTATAACAAGACAACTGCTCTGCAAACTACCCTCACATGTACTATCAACAATGGGAATGTTTTATAGGAGAATAGAAGATGAGGACCAGGAACATCTGCTAACCTAGTGAGGGCAACTTTAAGGGTTTCGTAAGCCTCACAGTATCCCATGAATTCTCAGAACCTTAACTCATGGGAAACTGAAAACTTCAGCTTGCTTTGACAGCCATGCAGTAGTTTCAGAAATACTGAACACCAACCAGTTCTATCAACAAGTGAAGCAGCCCTGCCCTCTCACCCCACACAGCAGTTCATTCCTGCCCTCGTGGCTGCCTCCCTTCCTGCAGGTGTGAGCCCTGGAGTGAATCACAACTAGGAGCCCCATTTTAGCATTCAGCTGAATCCACCTGCATTTGTGTCCTGATCCAGTTTATCTGGAGCTAGACAAGGGTCCACTTCAGCACAAAGAGATGAAGCGGGTATAAACCACATCTGTTTGTTTCAGCAGCACTACAGTGTCATAAAGATGAAATAGAGAAAAACTTGAGAGCTTCTCCCCATTCACCTTAAAGGCAAATAGCATTTGGTAGAAAATTAGTTCTTTCCCTTCTCAGTTTCACTGAGCCATGGCTCCACATATTGCAGCACAAGGCTTCACACACTGAGAACCACACTGGTTCCAGGTCCTTCAGCAGTACAAACAATGCTAACTGAGATGAAGAACCTGGTCCTGTACCCAAAGCAGGCTACAGGGCATTTGCTCTCAGCTTCACTGAGAATTTGATTCAAACAGAAGAGAACTGAATTGAAACATGCTCAGAGTACATAAGCATATCAAACCCCCATCTTTGTACTCAGCATGTAGCACACGTCAATTCACATTTACCTTGCATCAACACTTCAGAACAACTGTGTAAATATCCAATGCTGTAGTTCCCTGCCAATGCAAACTTGCATAGAAATGTAATCCAAAGTTTCAAGAGCTTCTGTAGTAATTTTAAAAATCATACCAATGTGTCCAGCTCTTTTTTCCAGATACCAGTTACCTACGTACACTGGTTGGGAGCATAATACTGTCTTAAAATCAACAGACTTGTTCCACTAACTCAACAGTCAAGGCCTATACTTCATGATCCTGATGCAGAACAAACACGTAAAGCATCAGCACCCTCTCAGCAATGTGGAAATCACATGTGATAACTCTCACTTATAATATAGACAACAAGGAGAAAGCTGCATAGCGAGGCATTTTCACTTACGTGGTTTATATAGAGACTCTTGCGTTTTTCTCTCACTGCAAAAACACAAAATATGATAGAAATATTACATGACTATTTTTCCCAATTAAGCTTCATATACACCATTAATAATAAAAAGAACAGGAGGCTATCTATGTGCAACATTAGAATTGCTTTTGCACTAACCAAGTATATTTATATAACAAACACAGAAGAAACACATATCTGTATGCATAAAGGCATTTATGCTCACTAGTGTGGTGATGGGTTAAAATTTCTCATCCATTTGGATACCTCACCAGGTGCTGGTTCACATGGGCAAGCTAATATGCTGTAAGCTGCAGTCCAAGGTAGCAGTGGCTTGGCCATTCTTCCCCAGTTCTCTGTATGGGAACTCCTGAGCCACCAGTGCCTTCATCCAAGGTGCCTTGCTGCAAAGCGGCCTATGCTACTTTGCAGGTATGAAAGCACCTAAACAGCTACACCACAGAGTTAGCAAATTCTCATCACAGCTTACTGTGCACTAACTCTCACAGAGAAGCCTTAAAACCACACTGATTACACCACTGCCTTTTATAATGATCAGGCACAAGCCTGAATCTATTACTCATGTTGGATGTAACAATGAAAATCTATTTCCTTGGTGAGTATGAACCAGTCACCACAAGCAATGGTTGCAAGTCAAAGCCACAAATAGCCAAAACAGTCAAAAAGTAAAGAGCAACAAAAAGGGTGATAGCTGGATAAAGTCTTAATTGTCAGGAAAATGCTTATTACAGCTGATTATACATATTCTATTTCATTTTTTTAAAGCACTTCCCCAATTAACTCACCCCATAGAGAGCCTGTGGAGCTCTGTTCCAGTGAAAATACCACAGCATTTAGGATACAACTCTGGAGGCAACTACCACATAAATCAAGCTGCAGGATTAAAATAATAATGGTTTCATGCTGTAGGTGATCAAATGCACTTTGGTGCATCATGACTTGAAAGCTATGCAAACACCAATGCACTTAGCAAAACAAGAGTGTTCACAATGGTGGAATAGCCTGTCCATTCCCTGTGGGATGAGAAGCCATTATCTGTGATTTATTATAAGCAAGCAATCTCACATAAATAAGGCTGTATGTGTGAATACTGTGAAATAATTGTGTTTAATGCAGACATAAAATGAAAATAAAAAACACAAGAAAAAACTTTGAAAAATCCTTACATAATTTTCCTCCCAGGGAGCAGAAAGGAGAATCACACATGACAGATGTTAGCCATGTCACTTAGAATACGCTCAAATCCACAATTATGGACATTGTATAAGAAATAGGATTAAACAGGAATAGCAGAAAAATTCTGATGATCTAGTAAATTGTTAAACTGCTTAAAACCCTGCTAAAACACTGCACTACACTTATGTTCCACACACTGCATTTATCACCAGCAAAACACAAGACATCTACAGGGGAACATAAAATGATGGTAGGTACTTCTAAGAACAGCTAAAGTATCACATATTGCAATGTACAGGCAGTAAACAATTCTGATAAGCTGTGTGCAAACCTAATATAGTGCTTAACTCAAAGTTAACACCTATTAACAGTGAAACTTTGAACACAGTTAAGTATTTAACAGTTTTAATCACAAATAATTATACCTCATTCGAAGTTCTTCAAATCCTACAAAGACAGCTGGCACATATACTCCAAATTCCATTTTAATGACCTTTAATCCCCGTAGACTTTTTCTTCTGTATTTGCATCTCTTATTCAATTTCCCATAAAGGTACAATCCTCTACTATCGAAAGCAAGAATATCACTCACAGCTCAATCCCATTTGCTATTTCCAGTCTCCAGAAGAATATGTTAACATATTTATACACACCCCTCCCTCTTGCCTGCTCAAGCACTTCATGTGCACATCTTTGCAAGGACCATGCTGACCTCCTTTCCCTATCTCCCCATATAACAAAGGCAGTTAGCCCGGCCTCTCAGGTGAGGCATTACAGGAAGGCAGCTGCTTCCTTCTGTGCTTCTGGCTCACTCTGCCATAGTGTAAGGCTCAGCTCTCTCCAGAACACATGCCAGTGAGGAGTCAGGCAGAGCAGAAATCCATTCTGTCTCAGCCATTCTCTTTTGTAATCACAATCCCCATTTTACACAAGGGGAAGCCAATTATTGCCCAAGGCAAAATGACTGTAAAGAGGTAACTGCATCACTTGTCTTCAGTCAGTTAAAAATGCTTTGCTGCTCACACAAATCAGTATGGTCTGCAGCAGGCCAGACCATCATCATGTTAGAATGAACCAGCATTTTGCAGCATAAACTGCTAACTGCAACTCCAGGATTTTGGGTTTCAGGCATGGGGTTTTGATGACATGAAGCCAAACAGATTTGGAGTCAGTTTAAACAATTCAACTTCTCCTTTTTTCTTAAACAACATAAAACTCCAAAGTTATACTCTTCAAGTGAAGCCTGAGATGGTGCCAAATTGCGTCAGTTTTCCTCATTCTGTAGTTGATGACCTACTCCTGTCGCTGCAGAAACTTTCAACTGTTATTGTTGAGCTTTTGCAATGGGAGGAAAGTATCCTGAAATTAAAAGGGAGTGAGGAAATACAGAGGCACCTGTGTGTACATGTATGTATATTTTTATTTTTCATTGTGCTGTAATAAAAACTTCCACTGTGCCATTTCTGTAGTCTTACTTTAATGTTAATCATATCAGGCTTGAAAACAAAATTCTTGAGGATTACAACTATAAGAACATCTCGCGTTTTGGAAGCTGGAATTACCAACTGTTGGTAACTCAACTTATTTTGTTTTAATTGAGAAAACTGGTCCCAGCTAACATTAAAGACTAAAAGCAGCTTACTCCACACTTCCATCTGCCTACATAAACTCAATTTGAACATCTTTTTGTCTGAAGCCCATTGTTGCACTGATACTGCAAAATTTAGTCAGTACATTGAATGTGTAAAGCCCAATCTAAGTTAGGAGACGGGTGCAGCTGGAACCCACTACCAGGAAACACCATTGCCAGCACACTGGAGGAACAAACATTGCCTTCTTGCTACCATGAAGAAAAGTCAGCTCCATTATTGAAGTGCTGTTTGGAAACCCTGGGTTAATCACACCCACACACTAAATAGTGCTAAATGATAAAAACCACTAAATAATGGGTTTCCAGTCACCCACAGCTCACTGGCCAAGCTCAGCAGACTTGGCAGAACTTGCATAAAGCACTCACAGAAGTTAAAAACATAACAGGCAATATTCTGTACCAGCTCCCTAAATAGGAAGAATTCCACACATCTGATTCAGTACCTAGAAAATCCCCAAAAGTGATGGAAACATTTAGAAAAGCTCATCTAGCTAGGAAGCAAATTAATACTTATCGTCACTTTAACTGTTCTACAGATTCATTGAATGCTCAGGTAATTAAGGATTCATTCAGACTACTGACTAAGAGAGGCAGGACAACTGACATGCTTAGCACAGCATCCAGGCTTCACAGAACAAAGACAATTAGAAACCACATAACAAACCCAGATGCCACATCCTGTCTCATTCTATTTGTTGCTCTTTGCTCACATGTTGATCACAAGCAGGTCAAGCACAGCTTTGCCTGGAGAATGCTATAAGACTACCAGTGAGGCTCAAAGAGCACAGGGCTACTAGAAAGCCAAACATGAAATTGTCTAAGGTAACACTGGCAAGTCACTCCAGCACCTAGTGATGGACTTGGCCATTTCCCACTGTAAAACCATGATATGTACACTCATAGCCAGAGCCAGATCCTGGATGAAACCCTGAATCTTAATGCCACTTGACACTCTCTGTGTATTGTAAAACGTGCATTTTAAATGTCCACAGGTCTTGTCTAAAGAAATATTTTAGCTTACAGTCAACAGGAAGGTTTACCAGCCCAATACTATTCAAGTAATGGAGCAGTTATTTGCCCAAGTTAGGTGTTTTCATCACAGCTAGCTCAGCTCTCCTCTTCTACACCATCTGAAAAAGTCTTGGGGGTCCCCTAGATTCCACAGCAACCTGTCAGATTACAACCCTCCATGCCCTGAAAAATCCCTCTATTTTCCTCTTAAGAAGCACTTTATTGCATTTTGGTTAGGCAGCACCCTTGAACAGTGTGGTAACTCCTACAGCTTACTTGGTTCAACAAGGGGCCCAAAGTACAGCCAAGCAAAATGCTCAGTACTGGGAGCTGTCCCACCAGAACACAATGGTTCTTGGCAACACATCACTAGATAAGTGTTTGCAGAATCCTTTTATTTTTTATATAAACAAAATAGCCTTTGTATCAAGGACAGCCAAACAGATCTTACACTCCCATTGATAACACTTCTATAACGTTTCACTAAATTCATTGCTCTTACTGAAAAATATGTTCTCCACATTACTTAAACTAGAACAGGGCTTCATAGACCAACTCTAACAAAGGTGTAACGATTTTTGTAAAATGCTTAAAATTAACTCCATATTGCCATAAATTAACTGGTCTTATTAAAAGTAAGAATAATCATCCAGTCTGGTAAAAATTTTAGTTGTTGAACTTGGGTCTATTTTGTCCTTTCTTTCAACAAGCTGCAACAACAAACAGGTAGAATCCATATGGGATTAGACAGTTTCAAAACACACCAAATTCACTGTAAAACAGACATCAATCCTCGTAATACAACTATGGAAATATTGCCATATTCATTTGCCAGACCACCAAACCAGATTAGTATGGTAAATGGCATCCAAACCCAAATAATGAGGCATTGAAAGAACCAGGGCTGAAATCAGAAGGAGAGTCTCAAGGTCAAAGGAGGTACTCACATAATAAACTCTTCAATTAGGATCTAAATGTATATCCTCTTTGTTCTAGTCATGCTCAAAAACTAGCAAAAAATACACAGTAAGTGAAAACTACATTATTTTTCAAGTGATGTGTTTGACACTGCAATTTACTATGTAAATCAAAAGCAGCATTTATAGGCAGCAGAAAGGAGAACAAAACCCCTGCTGAACAGTCAGAATTAAAATGCAGGAACTGCTTTGAAAGTCCTGCTAGAAAGTAAAGTGTTTTGTATCCATTATTCATTTATTTCTAAACCAACAAATCATACATGTCCAACAGGGAACAAAAGAGCCACATTAAATGGCTTCTATTCTACTAACTCTATCAGGAGGTTTGTTTAACCAATATTAATTTTAGAGATAATTTTGTCTATGTATTAAAAAAAACTAAACTCCAGACAAAAATGATTATATAAAATCCATAACAAGAGGAGAAGACAGAACGTTTGGTAGGATGGGAGTTACTTTGTTAAGAAAATCTAGTACTGAACTTATTTACAGTATAATCTATATCAGAGAACCCCCGGAATGTCTTTTTAGCTAATATAAACTAGCATTTTCTAAAAAATATATTTTTCCACATTTTTCAGAAGCCTAATGTTCAGAGTTCTAAAAAAATTAAAAAACAGTTGCACAAAAAATGATCAATTTAGAGAAAATATTTTAAAATATAATTATAAGGAGCTCCATCCATATTTGTACTACTGATCTAACAAGACAATTAACTAAAGGTGTGACTACTTAAAACTCTAACAGGATGCCTCTAAATGCCTCTTTTTGGGGAGAGGGAGCCATTGCATAGTAAAGGACTATCACATGCATTCTAACAGAGGGTTTAGAGATAACTTCTGTAATAAATTCAGTAACCTACCATCTGTTTGTGATTTACTGAGAAATATCGTACTGGCCCGTGGATGATCTGATGGGTTGAATTCCATGTTCAAATCTGGAAAGAAAGAACAGCACAAAAACCATTGAGGATTATTCAATGCAGACATAGATCTTCTCATTCGTTTTAGTAACACCAAGTTTACATACTTAAGCAGCTACTGTAAAACAGAATCCATCTTGAGGCCCACGTTTTTATCCTTCTTTGCACAAGTGGTTCTTTTTGGCACACAAATCATTTGCATCAACACAGCTTTGGGATTAGACTTCAGTTCTAAGGGCTGCTTTTGGATTAAAATAGATAAAGCAGCTTGAGAAGCTGGTACACAAGAAGTCAGGAATTTCCCATTTACCATCCCTTGCTTCCCACCATGCCCCAAAGCCACAGCTTGACACAGGAACACAATTCTTCAGTAATTATGTATAACAAGCTAAGTATTACAAACAAAAGCACAACCCTCTACATATAGACAGGCTTCCAAGATTAAACATGATTTTAAAAAAAGGTACTGATACTGAATGTAAACAAGTAATATCTAGGCCTGAGTGTTTTATGTGGTCAAGATTAGAAAAACATGGCACTTCCACAGATTAACACTCTTTGCTGTAACAAGTTTAAAAAAAGAAACAAAAAAACCCCACAACTACAAAAAAGAACTCAAAAACCCCCAAAACCCCCAAACCAGTCCTAAAAGGTATTTACCAATTAAAAATTCAAACCTATGATACATTATACAAACTTCTATGAATGATTTTCCTTATCAACGTTAAAATCAATTTAATTTATTTGTCCCCAAATTCCACTCTAGCAGCAATTTGCTAAACCTTACAGGCCTGTATCCACTGGAAAACATGCCACTAAAATAGTACAGAATGTTTTAGCATTTCCTTGCTCTCCTAGGGTGGTTTTCTCAACCTCAGCTCTCTTATCTTGTCTCTATCTCCAAATGCACATTCCCTTGCATTTTAAGCAGGCATTTATGTGAGATTACATCAGAGCACTGATAATTTCATCTTCTGTGATTATCCCAGCATTTCCACAATTCTCCCATTCCCCTTTCATATCCTTGTGAAAGCTCAGTAAAACTGGAAATTATGCCCCAGGTCTTAGGAAAAGATAAAAAAAGTCATTTTGCCCCAGGGTCAAGTTCTTCTGTCTACAGCTTTCCCTGTAGCTTTTCCTTTCCCTGCTCTCCTTGCCCTTCTATTTAATAATTTACTAGGTCTTCCACTTCCCTGCATTTTTCTCCTCACCACACACCTCTTTACAAATGTACCTTCTATTAGTATTTTTCCATTTTATGCTCTCTTGGTTTCCTTTTCACCTCCCTGCATTCCGCAGCCCATGAGATGAGCAGCCTGACATGCTGCTGGAAACCTGAGCACAACTTCTGGAAAATACTTGATCTTCTTTCTATAAGGAAGACCTGAGAAATGCAGAAGTGCAACTTCTCAGTTGCAAATGGTCTTCTCATTACTATTATCATTATCATCCATACCACAAAGGAAAGGGAATCTAGGGATTTCAAGGGAAAGTTATTTTGATTGTCCCAGAAATCACAGACAAGTTTGGAGAAGATGCTAAGAATGTCATCTTGTGTTAGGAGTTCTGACTTCAAGGGACTGTGAACTAGAATGTTTTCATGTTACTGGATGCATCTTATTTAGACATACATAAGAAAAAATAATCACCCATGGACACAGACAACGCTGGTATAGACTGTTTTCCATTTCAGGATGATATTTCTGTTAAGCTGAATTCAAGACGTTTTTCCTTATGTGCAGAGTAATCAGCACTTAAAATGCAAAATACATTATATTTTGTCAACCTCTTCCTCTTTTATCAGCACATCACCAGAAAAAACAAGAGCCCTTTTTTTTTACAACACTACAGATATTTTTTCTGCAACCATTTCAAAGTACAAAAGTGCAAATTCAGTCAATAAAATTGGATCAGGAACACAAAACTGAATCCAGCTCACAAAACACAGAAAACCAGAAAAGCACTTCTTTCCTTCAAGCCTAGAAAATTATCTGCTTGAACAAACATAACAACCTGGTACAGGCTCACAGTTTGTTTGCAGGGCTGAAAAGAAAGGAAAACCAATTGCCACCATCTTACAGTCAAGTTGCATCCCCCAAAAATGCCTGTGTTACAAGGTGCTGGTTTGCAGAAGCCAGAAACCAACAGAGGACTTAAAAGTCTGTCTGGAAAAAGCATGAACTACCAAAAAGCACTGTCTCTTAGATAAACTGTTATTCTTCTGACAGGAGCTCAAAGAAGTCCAGCAAAACCCCATCTCAGCAGCTGCAGAGATCAGTCCAGGGATTTTTGATTATCTTGGCAGAACCAATGGTCCACAGCCAGGGAGCAACTGTGGCTCCTTCCCACCACCAAACCCCACAGAGCAGCACACATCCCTTCTCTCACATCCTCCCCAGCAACAGCAACGACCAGACACATCCATCTGTCCTTCTCAAACTGCCTGCACAAAACCCAGACGAGGAGAACATGGGTATGGGCAAAGGCAAAGCCTGATTTACCAGCACAACGTGGCAGAGGGGGACAGAAGCTGCTGAGAGGGGCTGTGTCCACACACCCCTCTGATCAACAGCACAGGTCCTGCAGGCAGAAGCACTGCTTGGTGTGCATCTGTAACTGGGCCAATCCCATTTCCTCCAGGCAAAAGGGTTATGCAAATCCAAGCATCCCACTTGGGGCACCACATCACTCCAGAGCACCACTGCTGGCACACTGGAGCATTGGTATGGATATTCACAACATGTAAGATTTCAGTCTCTGGGGGTTCTTAGATGTCTTAATTCATTGTACAACTTTTAAACAAATGTCTTTTTGAATATGGCAACAAATCCTGACAGATTTGTCACTACAAAGCACATTACAGAAGAAAGATCAAATGATACACAAATATCTACAGCTAGTAACTCATCACAAAGGGCATTATCCATAAAACGGTTAACGCCATCCTAAAGAAAATAGATGATTCATACTGCTTGTGTGTTATTACTAGTTCTTTCTTTAGTTATTTAGTTATTACTAGTTCTTTCTTTAGTATTTGAAAAGTACCATGAAAACCAGGCATAATAGGAAAGTTTTACCCATTTTGTTATGAAACAGTCAAAAAAAGATTTAAACTCACACAAGCAATAGTCCATTATTCAGAAGAGAGGAAAATGAGAGCCAGAATTTTAAGTTCCAAAACCTGCACAAAAATGTTCTTCATTACTATCAGTCTGCTCTGCAACTCATCACAGCCTTCAAATGAAACAACAACTTCTTCCAACAGTTATCCAGCATTGCAAAAGAGAAAAAGCCACGGTCTCATGGATAGTCCAAATCTTTCACTGTAGCTTTTTCTGTTGAACAGAATTAGAATGTTTTTCTATCTTTTCCAAGTTTGTTTCAGGTTTTTTTTTCATTACTAAACATAAACTGTTAAATAATGCAAAATACAATCCACATCCTGTAAACACCTCAACAGTCTGATACCCCATGAAAATTTCAGGGCTTTTGTCTTCTAAAGATTAGGAACCAAAGGTTTGTGTCTTTAAATACATATACACAGGGACATATCTATATCCATAGATTGGCTGATAGCTGCATATTTAAACAAAACCTAATTTTTGGTTAGCCAAGGCAAAGTCAGACTCACACACACTTCAAATAAGAGATCATGTGTCTAACAGAATTCACACAATTTTGGAGGATTTGGACAAAAACAGTTACAAATGCAGGCAAATATACTTAAGATTGCATTCTCTTATTTGCTTAGCAGCAGCCATACTAACAATTTTTATAATGGCCATTTTGATGCATCACATCAAAATAAAATCACTCTGAGAAAAAAAAAATAATAGATTGTGCATATAACTTAATTTAGTACATAACTGTGCTGAAGTTACAGAACCACCAAAAGACCCCAACAAGATTCACTCCATACACTATGAGAAGTTTAATTCCTAAAACTACAGCAGCTTCATTCAAATATGGCCATAAAAAGAAGAGAACTGTAAAACAGTTTGGCTTTAGACTTGGGCTAAAGCCCAGGCAAGATTTTAAATCTCAAAACAAGATCTCAAAACGCATTACTGAGACCAAAAAAAACCACTGAACACAGCCTCAGCTTGCACTTTTTAAAGAGCAAAGAGTAAGAATAAAATTTAGATGAGTGTAGAGGTGAGCTGCAAGAGTGACAGACTGCTGAAAATGCCTTCAATTAAGAATTCTGATACTGTAGCTGAAGAAAAAGGAAAACTATGAGGTGCCTGCTTTTCACATAAAACTTGATAATTACTGAAAGCTCTCTCCAATCTATCACAGAATACAACAAAAACAGTGGAAAATGAAAGCAGAAAGAAAGTTCCTAATTATGACCTTGGATGATAAAAAAGGGAGGACAATTAGGCAGTGAAGCTCCACAACCAAGGAACATGCACTCAACTTATCTTGATGCTTTCCTTTTGGAGAAGATTGCTTCAACCAAACATCTTTGGGCCTCAGTCCAGCATGAGTATTTGGGCTCAATTTAAGAATAACTTATGCAAGTTACTTGCTTATGATTCATATGCAGGTCAGATCAGATGATCCCAGGGGCCTCAAGCCTAAGGTCTATAAAGTCCTCAGAAATAGCAATATTTAAATTATTAAGCACAAAAGCTCAGCAAATCCCAGTGGCACATCTGCAAATTTTCTAAACCTGCACCAAGCTCTGCTGCAATTCTTCAGAAAGAGGTACATTTTCAAACTTGTGGTTAGAATATATTACACAAGATAAAAAACCAGTAAAGGATGAGACTAAATCTTTTGTGGCAAAACTTTAACAAAAAACCCAACTGCTGCTTCACCTCATGAATCTTACCATGATAGGAGAGGGCACAACAAGAGACTGAAGGATGGGTGCTGTACCAACTAAGTTCTGAGCAATTCACATCAAAGCTCCTGTGTGAGACAAACAGGAAAAACCAACACAGTCGCTGCTTTTCTAACAGTGCACGTGGGCTGCAGCACAGGGAGCAGGTTTGAAAATGCATTTACTTAGAAAAATAAGACGCTATTTCCTTCCTTTAGAACAATCCAAGTCAGGTAAGTTTGTACCACCAAAGCTCTGATGCTGATTTGATAATAAAGTCTAAGCTAAGTAAACCACTGGTTTTAGTCTTACTCAATTCTGAAATAACCTGGTGAAATTCTCTCCTTCCTTCCCTTTGCCCCTGGGACCAGAGGCTATCACTGCCCTGCACAGCCACCAGTACCATTTAGGAAAGACAGTGTCCCCTATTAATGGCTTATCATACGCTTTGTTTTTTAAAATTACTTAAAGGCCCTCAAGGTAAGAACAGACCTGTCCAGGACATGCTGCAGAGGAAATTGAGCTGACCAGGCACTACACAAATTAGAATGTTTTTCTATCTTTTCCAAGTTTGTTTCAGGTTTTTTTTTCATTACTAAACATAAACTGTTAAATAATGCAAAATACAATCCACATCCTGTAAACACCTCAACAGTCTGATACCCCATGAAAATTTCAGGGCTTTTGTCTTCTAAAGATTAGGAACCAAAGGTTTGTGTCTTTAAATACATATACACAGGGACATATCTATATCTATAGATTGGCTGATAGCTGCATATTTAAACAAAACCTAATTTTTGGTTAGCCAAGGCAAAGTCAGACTCACACACACTTCAAATAAGAGATCATGTAACAGAATTCACACAATTTTGGAGGATTTGGACAAAAAAACAGTTACAAATGCAGGCAAATATACTTAAGATTGCATTCTCTTATTTGCTTAGCAGCAGCCATACTAACAATTTTTATAATGGCCATTTTGATGCATCACATCAAAATAAAATCACTCTGAGAAAAAAAAAAGAATAGATTGTGCATATAACTTAATTTAGTACATAACTGTGCTGAAGTTACAGAACCACCAAAAGACCCCAACAAGATTCACTCCATACACTATGAGAAGTTTAATTCCTAAAACTACAGCAGCTTCATTCAAATATGGCCATAAAAAGAAGAGAACTGTAAAACAGTTTGGCTTTAGACTTGGGCTAAAGCCCAGGCAAGATTTTAAATCTCAAAACAAGATCTCAAAACGCATTACTGAGACCAAAAAAAAACCACTGAACACAGCCTCAGCTTGCACTTTTTAAAGAGCAAAGAGTAAGAATAAAATTTAGATGAGTGTAGAGGTGAGCTGCAAGAGTGACAGACTGCTGAAAATGCCTTCAATTAAGAGTTCTGATACTGTAGCTGAAGAAAAAGGAAAACTATGAGGTGCCTGCTTTTCACATAAAACTTGATAATTACTGAAAGCTCTCTCCAATCTATCACAGAATACAACAAAAACAGTGGAAAATGAAAGCAGAAAGAAAGTTCCTAATTATGACCTTGGATGATAAAAAAGGGAGGACAATTAGGCAGTGAAGCTCCACAACCAAGGAACATGCACTCAACTTATCTTGATGCTTTCCTTTTGGAGAAGATTGCTTCAACCAAACATCTTTGGGCCTCAGTCCAGCATGAGTATTTGGGCTCAATTGAAGAATAACTTATGCAAGTTACTTGCTTATGATTCATATGCAGGTCAGATCAGATGATCCCAGGGGCCTCAAGCCTAAGGTCTATAAAGTCCTCAGAAATAGCAATATTTAAATTATTAAGCACAAAAGCTCAGCAAATCCCAGTGGCACATCTGCAAATTTTCTAAACCTGCACCAAGCTCTGCTGCAATTCTTCAGAAAGAGGTACATTTTCAAACTTGTGGTTAGAATATATTACACAAGATAAAAAACCAGTAAAGGATGAGACTAAATCTTTTGTGGCAAAACTTTAACAAAAAACCCAACTGCTGCTTCACCTCATGAATCTTACTATGATAGGAGAGGGCACAACAAGAGACTGAAGAATGGGTGCTGTACCAACTAAGTTCTGAGCAATTCACATCAAAGCTCCTGTGTGAGACAAACAGGAAAAACCAACACAGTCGCTGCTTTTCTAACAGTGCACGTGGGCTGCAGCACAGGGAGCAGGTTTGAAAATGCATTTACTTAGAAAAATAAGACGCTATTTCCTTCCTTTAGAACAATCCAAGTCAGGTAAGTTTGCACCACCAAAGCTCTGATGCTGATTTGATAATAGAATAAAGTCTAAGCTAAGTAAACCACTGGTTTTAGTCTTACTCAATTCTGAAATAACCTGGTGAAATTCTCTCCTTCCTTCCCTTTGCCCCTGGGATCTGAGGCTATCACTGCCCTGCACAGCCACCAGTACCATTTAGGAAAGACAGAGTGTCCCCTATTAATGGCTTATCATACGCTTCGTTTTTTAAAATTACTTAAAGGCCCTCAAGGTAAGAACAGACCTGTCCAGGACATGCTGCAGAGGAAATTGAGCTGACCAGGCACTACACAAATCACTTTACTTCTTTGCAATCTTGTCTCCACCCACTGCCTGATGTTAGAGTGACTGCTTGTAGTGGGTAGAAAACAACAAAAACACCACAAAGGTTCTTATTGAGCACTTACAAGAATGCAAGCCATGAGTAATATCTAAGCCCTACACTCTTCCAGGAAGGAAGTGTGTCAGAACAGAAGAGAAACAATCACCACAGAGGCAAAGGGAAAGAGAAGCACAGGTGACCTGAGCTAAGGGGACAATGTTCACAGGGATGTCCAAGGCAGAGCTTTCCATGCTCCCTGAGGTGGGTAGGAACCAGCACAGCTCTGACTCCCCAGCCCATGGCCCACCTCTGCACCAGCAGCACCTGAGGGGTCATTTGTCCAGCTGGCACAAAGAGTGAGGTTGGTGCTCCTGCTCTCACTGTACCAGCACATAGGAATGGGCTGATGACATCTGTGGGAAGAGAAACAGAAACCGTATTCTAGAAGCACAGGCAGGGAGAGAAGCTTCCCCAACACTGAACCTAGAAAAAATGCTGAAATAAAATCCAAAAGTCTCATTACACCTTATACCTTTCTGCTAGTTTCTTACTCTAGTGGGTTGCTATTAACAGCAATTAGCCATGAGTACAATAATGAAAATACTCCCTTAAACATTATTATGTTATTAGCATTCCCTGATGAGCTGGTAAGAGTTAAAAGGACACCTCAGCTAAGAGGATCTCCCTCATCTGTTTCTAGTCAAATGAAGCTAAAAACAAAGACTAAAATCAGAGAGCAAAGAAGATTGAAAAGGCTCTCCCACCATTACTATCCATATTCTTAGATTTTATTTTTAAGCACCATAACTTATGCAAAAGAGGTATGATACAACTTTACATTTGGAAAGCCCTATGACTAAATCTAGCAGTAAAGTTTCCATTTGAGATTTCTGTACATCAACGTCTCCAAAATGTGGGATGCACTAAACACTGTGACTAAAATAATTCACTGGGATAAATAAATAAAGCACTGGGGTGCTTTCTGTTCAGAGGTTTTCAAAACTTTCAAGCCAAAACAAGACTGAATTGTATAGGCTGATTGCACTGGCTAGTAACAGTGACTGCACCTGCTTTCACACTAAAATTCCCAAGATGTGAGACCCTTCACTAGAAGTTTCAGCTCATGTCATTCAAACACCATACAATCACAGCATAAAGATTCAGCAGTATCAGACCACAAGATCCAGCAGAAACTTTTTACAATATTCAATTCTAATGTAAGCAGCAGCTAACCTACCACAAATGAAGATGCCTCTCAGCTGCATGCAGTTTTCTTGCAAGAACAAATGTTTGTGATCATGTTCCAGGACACTTTAACATGGATTACTAAAAGAACACAAAGTTGGAATTTGGAAAGCTTTCAAGAGCCAATTGGCTGGAAGCATAAACTCCTTCAGGTTTGGCTAGATGGCTGAAAAAACTTGGATGTGATCTTTGCTACCCTGGAGCTATGGCTTTCTCAGCCTACCATTCCAAGCAAACGAGGGGCACGACATTTCTCAGCAAGTTCCAATTACATGGTGACTCTGTTCCAGGCTCTGCTCTCATCTCAGTTTTCAAGGGAGGCAGAGAGAGTTCATCAATAAAAGAAACCCTCTGTGGCAAATAATGCTCATTTCTGTACAGTTATGCCTGACCAGTCAGCCAAGTGACAGCCCAGAGCAGTTCCTTTGGGCACAGCTATATTTATTTTCTCTTCTAGAAGCAAATCACAGATATAACTTTCCACAGGGTGAAATACAAGGTTTGTATCCAGTATTTTTAGTTTTGTATCACTTATCAGGATAGGCTTTCCTTTACACAGCAGTATCTCCCAACTAACTAGACATATTTCAAGAGAAAATTAAATGATCTGACATTATATGATACATAAGTCTCTTGTTTAATGTCTCTTTACATTTAGAGCATGAAATAAAGCAATAAATTAACCTTTTCCCTCTCAAGCTCATCTCATGGAAGTTTTTCAGATATTCCAGTACTGCCCTTATGAGTTTTTGTTTTAACTGTAACCAAAATTAGTTTTAATAATTTAATTGATATGTATGATAGAAGAAGACAAGAAAAAAATTACTAATGCAAACACTTCTTCATTCCCTGCCACACCGGAAAATAAAGAGGAAAAGACTATTTCTCCCCATTACATGCAGAATTCAGCATGCACTGAAGAGAGCAACAATTCTGTGCTATTATTAAATCAGGAGCATTCCCCTTATTTAAGTACAACTGTCCACTGTAAAAAGTGCTTAACACAACACATATGACTGTGCATACATGCATTTCCATCATACTCAAACACTGCTCCTCTGACTTTTGAGTACAACATAGAATCACTGAATCACAGAATTACTTAGGTTGGAAAAAAACTTCTAAGATGATGAACACAGCACTGCCAAGTCCACCACTTGGATGGCCCAGCCATGTCCCCAGGTGCCACAAGCACAATCTTTAAGATCCCTCCAGGGACAGTACTGTCACTGACAGGCTACACAGTTCAATGAAGCCTACAAAGACAGGGCTTCAAATACAGCTGCATGGCCTTCAGGCAACCTAAGCTGCATAGCAAAGACCAAAGAGGATAAAAACCCTTCTTGGTAATGGTAATGCCTTAAGATGGAGACATTAAATACTATTTGTTGAAGTTAAAATCATAAAGAAAATCTAAGTAAAAAGTGTTCTGAGATGAGTATTAATGTGAACAAAAATACCAGCTGGAAGAAGATACGTTCCTGCTTTTTAAGATTTCTAAGTATGCTTTTAAAGTTAAATTTTTTAAGTCTTTCAGCCTGTGCTAATACCCAGCAGTAAATTTGGTCAAGAAAAACTTGGACTGGGTAACTGTAGAAATTACTGATGAAAAGGCAAAAGAGAAATTTAAGTGTACTACTCAGTCCTTTTTTCCTTCTTATTGTACCAAAGAAGAACTGATAGTCAAAACAGACTTACCTGAAGAACACTGAAATTTATTCAGTTATTTTAAAAAGTAAGCTATATGAATAATGGAACACAAATATTTAAGCAGCCCTAGAGAATCAAGGGCTGAAAGGGAAAAAAAATGCTCAAAAATTTCAATTTTTTCCTTTTGCACTGTTCCAAGTCTTTGGAACATGTTTCAAGGTGTGCACACAGCAGAAATGAAAGACCTATCCCAGGACCTACACATGAAGATAACTGAGGACATGAAGCAGGCTGGAGTCAGGCTAGCAGGTTGACCTTTTCTTCAAGTCTATAGCTCAAAGGAGCACCTGACTGTGACCTGCCAGGGAGGATGGGCATGCCCAGCCCTGGCAGTGTTGAAGGTCAGGCCAGGTCAGGACTTGAGCAAACTGCTCTCATGGAAGATGTCCCTGCTCATGGCAGGGGGTTGGTTTTGGATGATCTTTAGGGTCCTTTCCAACTCTCAGCGTTCCGTGATTCTACAGTGACACCACCACTTTCCTGGGCAGCCTGTGCCAACGCCTGACAACCCTCTCAGTAAAGAATTGTTTCTTCATACCCCATCTAAACCTCCCCTGATGCAACTTAAGGCCATTTCTTCTTGTCCCATCTCTGGTTGCCTTGGAGAAGAGGCCAATTCCCACCTGGCTACAGCCTCCTTTCAGGCAGTTGCAGAGAGCAATAAGGGTGTTCCCCTGAGATTCCTTTCCTCCAGGACCAACACCTCCAGCTCCCTCAGCCCCTTTCTCCCAACACTTACATTCCAGTCCTTTCAGAAGCTTCACTGTCCTTTGGACACACTCCAGCACCTCAATGTCATGAAGCATGATTCATTTTACATTACCCTAAAACATCTGAAGTGTAAGAAAAATAAAACACAATAATGCAATGTAGAACAAAGTCTACTCTAAAAGCTGCTTCTTTAGATCAAAATATCTTGACATAGAAGAATATCATTTTCCCTTCACTTATCTGACTGAAAATCTAAGGCCAGCAAAGTGAAACAGCTTCTCAAATATGGCACCTTTAAGATTTTCAATTTCCTGTTAAAATTAGTAAGAACAGTGACAGGCACATGTGTGAGCATGCCCACCTTCCTTCCTGACAGCAGGCCCAAGGATCCTACAGGATAAAGAACACTGATAACCCTGTAGTAGAAAACTGTCCTCACAGAAAGCCTCCCACCAGTCTTGTAAAAATAATTAAATTTTGGGGTTTTTTTTTAAGAGTTCAAAGAACCTATTCCAAGAATCACAACTGGGCCCAAAACCTGTTTATAAGCAGGATGTGCAGGGATATCAAGCAGACACACTGACTCCAGAACTGAGGAAAAATATTCCCTAGAAGATTACAGGTTTTCATGGACAAGAATCCACTCCGCAACACCATTTTTATCATTCTGAGATTGTGTAACATGACTTTCAGAATGAAAAGCTTAGACTGGGACAGCAACTGGAGCCTTGTGAGTCCATCTCCCACAAGAGCTCCCATTGCTTCTGACTCCTTGGCACTGAGCACAGAGCAGGTTTCAGCCCAGCAGACACGGGCGGCCTGAGCCAGACCCAGCAGGTGCAGCAGCCTCCCTCAAAGGTCTCAGAACTGCACACAGCCACCTGCCTCAACTCATCTGGGTGAGCACATTGCCATGGACACACAGCTGAAGCCAAGCTACACTGCTCTGAACACTTCTCACCAAAAGGCAAGCAATGTGTGTGGCATTTCAGTTCTGCTGCTAGAATACAAACACGGGGTAAGGCTTGCTCTCATTTTTTCAGAAGCATGGTCCACTCTAAATATTACAAGTAATATAGATAAGAACACTTCCACAAAACCTTTTTCCCCCCCTATAATCATATATGATATAGTTGCATTCAAGTAATGTAGGCTGGCAGTGCCCATTTTAACAGCATCTTGCTTTGCGCTCCTGGGCTTTGCTGCACATTGCCCATCACTGCTCATTTTCTCACTGATAACCTTTCCATTTTGTTACTAGACCACACTTGTGGGCACTTGAGAACACAGCACTCAAGTTCCCAGTTCTACCTTCTCTCTTACTAACCTTCCTTGATTAAATGCCAGCTAGAGCACACTGGATGTTATCCTATCACTGTGCCCATCTTCAGGAATACAGACTGGTGTCTCCAAGTGCATTTCTACATAAAGCAGTAGAATGTCACCACCTGAACTGCTCCATCACCTGTCTCCAGCAGGATTTATCAACACCTTAACTATTGCCTGTTTTGTCAACATCAGTTGTGCTCCACTTAGGCAAATGTAGCAACAAAAGGAACTAAGCCATATCCTATTAACCCCAAACTGAAATTTATGCATTTCTCTAATGTCCCTGTTAGCATTTACAGTGCTCAGTGTTCCTCCCTAACACACTTTTAGTTAACTTATACACCACTTGAAAATTAATTCATTCTGCCCTGTTATGTTCCCTTCCTGACAGAAGAGAACATAAAGCATTGTGAAAGACTTTAAAAAAATAATTATTTAAAAAAAAACACATAAATGCATCAGAAAAAAATTACATCATGATTCAGTTACCACTCATTATGATACCTACTTTACTTGACACAGTATCATTACAGACCCAAACAAATAACACCAGGTGATACCACACCAAATTAATTTGCTTGTTTCAAACAGCATTATCATGCTCTCCCACCAAGAGACATCAAGCCATCCATCCCCCAAGAGAGGCTGGCTGCAAACCCAGCTGTTCTTGCCACAAATTAAACCTAGAGGTCATCAGCTGGTAGGAGATTCTTGTCACTGAGCCAAACACACAATACCAGTCAGCAGAAGTGTTGGGTTAACCTACAGCAAAGTGAAACAATTTTATTTGAAGACACAGATCAATACAAAGTTAGCAACATAACCATCATCATTTCACAGCTGAGCTGACATTATGAGTCTGAATCTTAGATTGAAGCATTACCTGCAGCTTTGCACCAAGGTCCACGCATTTCACCATTCCTCAAAACACAGACATTATTGCCATACAAATCAGTAAGAAAATGCATGACTTTAAAGAGTTATTATATTGTGCAAACCAGGGCAGAGGAGCCTGAATTGCAGCTCACCTCTACATCTGGAGAAAAGAACCTTATGGTACTGATTGAAGCTCTGAGGAGCTCTCACACCAGCCCAGCAGGGTAGGATGAGTTTACCCTTCCTCACTCCCTTACAGAGATGATTTTTAAAAGTACCAGTGAAAATAGCATCTTTCTAGGCTCTCTTTTCCTTTGCCTCCCTACTGAGCTGTGTGACCCGAAGTTAGATAAGTAGGTAATCCGTGAAATACAAAGAGAAAAATATCAACCCTGGTTTCTCAGAAAATTCAGTGCAAGTGTATTATACTATACTTGCAAAGGTACATTTCTGACCTCAAGGACAACAGCTGCTTTTTTAATATGCAAAAACATAACTTGTAATCTTTTCTGAGGAGGGTTTTTGGCAAACTACAATAACAGGCTTTCAATTTTTCCCTGCAGATTTGTATTCACATGGCAACCAAATCACCAAGCTACCAAGATACGATGTCAAAATCATACATACAAATTATCACCTAAAACTGAAAGTCAACTGATATTACAAACCTCTCTTATCAGTGAATCTCTTCATCTGCCAACATATGCAAAGGCCCATAAACATACCCAGTCCCAGTTAAAGCCCATGCACATGTGCATTACTCAGCTGTTGTGCTGCCCTGTGTGTGCCCAGAAGGCTCAGTCCCACTGAAGGCTGATGGCAGAACAGGTACCACCCTCGTTGCTGAACATGCATCCACTTCAGATGCAGCCATGTCACTAGTACCCAGACTCCAGACACTACACCCTCCAAAACCTCAACCCTGCAGCTTCCACACTCATGCATCCCGTACACCAGGCACACAAAACAGAAGGAAATTGATAACTCAACTCTGAAGAGATACAGATCTTTAATTGACATTTATTTTAAGTCTTTCAGTTCTTCAATAAACATCTGCTCTCAGAAGAGTCAGCTCAGAGCCATTAAGTGCTGAACTTGAGGAAGCACCTTACAACAATTGAATATGTTTTGAATCATCACTACAGGAGCTACCATTGCAAGGGAGATAAAAAGCAGTACACTGATATTTTCTTATTTGCTGGAAATTTATAGCCATCTCAAACATTGCAATCTATCTTCATCATGATTTTACATATTAATCTGAATAGCTCTAAACCACCACAGAAAAGGCCTAAACTTACTTTTAAGCCAAAATCTTAAAGAAATGATCTGTCCTTGTCCCAAACATTAAATTACTTCTGAGATTACACAGGCTCAGTGCTCAGGACTAGTAACACCCAGTCACAGTGCAGCAGCTAGTTTCAGATTCAGTACCTTACAGCTCTCCAGCTCTTGATAAAAGCCCAGGACAACCGAAAAAAGGATAAAAGCCATTTCCTATTTGTTGTTTTGGGTTTTTTTCCCCAAGTCAGGTGCCATCACATGTAGTACTCAAGTCTTGAGGCTGACCTGATCAAGTAATGCAGCCATTCTAAATCCAGGCAGATGAAACCTTACAGACCAAACCCAGAACAGGGACACCTGTGCCATTGGTAAGAAGGGGGAGAGGCATTGTGAAACAGAACTCCAAGGAAAAGCCACAGAGCAAAGTTCAATTATGTGCAGCATGGGCAAAAAAGTTGAAGGGGGTACTGCTACTTCCATTACAGATGAGGAACTGAGGTACAGGAATAAAGTCAATGCCCCATTAAAATCCCAGTGCCATTCTGCACTGAGCCCACAGCTCTGTAGAACTGACTCCAAGCATCAATCTAGGCAGCCAGAATAAGAAGTGCACATACTTAGGGCATCACAGGACTATCTTGTTCAAACTTCATAGTTACTTTTTAGATGTCTCACTCAGCCCCTCAATAAACAAAGTATGCACTTCTAAAAGTGCATTTGTTTAGCAGCTATTTCACAAAATCCTAAAACAAGTGTTTGGAATAGAACAGACATCATACTCTGGACACCCTTTTCCACTGCCTATACATGGAACCAGTGGTAACAAACTCAGTCTAAACCAAGATGCAGTCAGCTAAGGTTGACACAAATTACTCTTCTCTTGGTTATAAACCCAGAAATTTCTGATTTGATTGGGAAATTTCTGATTTACCAAGGAGAGGCTGCTGACTGCTTACTATGAATTATGAACAAAGTTGGACTCTTTGTCTTCATATCCTACTCTCGCTTGATGTCCTCCATATTATAACCTTTATTTCACCAACAAATCCCACTGGATTCCTACAGACAAGCTCTCCTTCTCTACACTGACTGATGCATTACTTACAGTCCATTCTCAGTACAGGACGAGGCAGGACAGGAATCCTGTTGAAAAACAACATATGGACATATAAGAAATCTGGAATAAATTTATTTGATTCTGTTTAATCTTGAACGTTTCAGAATCGGTTTCTCTTCATTCATCTTTTAAGCCTTTCCTCAAAGCCATGAGTACACATTAAGTTTGCTTGAACATCCAGATCCTTTTTTTAGAAAAACCTGTTGCCCCAAGAAGCCTTCCAGATTCAGGAGAGGACCTGCTAAAACGTCAAATAATATCATCAAACTGTTTGGTCTCTGTTCCCCTTCAGGAGCAGAGACGGACACTGTCAGACCTCCCTTACTGACAAACTTACCAAGAAATTAATTAAAAACCAATATAAAATAACGCACTACACTAACCCAGCCATGCTTCTAACTATTCACATTGACACTATGTGTTGCTTACTTACTAGGCAGTATCTTATTTCCAGATTACAAGAACTGTTCCAGGTACCAAGGCTACTGGAAAGATACATCCAAATGTCAGGCCATATGCAATGTAACATTTTTAAACAAACACTTCCTATTATTGCCTATCAGGGAAATGCTAATTTAATTCACCAAGTCCAAATCTTCTGAGCCTCTTATTTTTTTGCCTTAAATAGCTCAACATGTTCAAACATTCATTGCCAAATTCAGACCTGAGCACAACCCATTAGACACAACAAAAGCAACAACAATAAATTGCTACCACAGAACACCTCAAACCACCACACGTGAGCCTAGAACACAGCTTTAAGAGTTGCTGTAAGAAAAGAGAATCAGACAAACAATGTATTAAATCAGAAAAGAGAATACCTAATGCAGCATGCTAATTAGACTGATTTCATCAAGTCTCCTCCAAGACAAGCTACTGAGGGAATCTACTGACAGGCAAGAAAAACCACATTAGTGATTTGTATAACTGCCAGGAATGCATCTAGTCACACCACAGATTAAATGTTTAAGCAATTGCTAAACAGACATGAAATTTTTTCCAATTCAAAAGTCTGTGTCTAATCTGGCAATAAGAAAATGAAATACAATGAGCCATTTTACTCAGGACAGCAGTTCCTTATGTCAAATATTATCAGAGATATTTTCATTAAAACATTTTAGTTGACATCACAGGAGATGTTTTACTGGCATGCGCTGTATGTACAGAAGTAGGTACCAAATCCAACTCTGACTGCCCTTTAAAAGTGAAAAAAAATACAATTTCATAAATTTAGGAGTCACTTCAAAAATTAACATGTGATAGGAGTACCTGGAGGTCCTACCCTTCTGAAGAACCTGTTTTTAACAATGGTGTCCTGATACTGAAAGTATCCAGACAGAGACTGGGAAAATCAAGCAGGCTTTTGTAATGGAAGGTTACATCTCAGAGTTTCTTAAGTCCTATCCTTAATGGAATAAAAAACATTTGCCTAAGGGAGATCTGGCAGATACACAGAATCACAGAACCAGTTAGGTTGGAAAAGACCTCTGAGATCATCAAGTCCAACCCATGACCGACCACCACCATGCCCATACCATGGCACTGAGTGCCATATCCAGCCTTTCCTTAAGTACTTCATCTATCCCTGGGCAGCCCATTACAATGTCTAATCATCATTTCTGCAAAAATATTCCCTCTAATGTCCAACCTCAACCACCTCTGGTACAGCTTAAGAGTACCAAAAGGCTTTAACAAGGCCACTTGCTTCTAAAACCAAGCAGACACTGAGCGCTCAGAAAGGCCGGGCACAGATTGCAAAAATGATGGGAAAGGAAGCACAGGATGAAATGGTCACTTTTCAACAACTCTGCTCTGTCATTTTTCAATACATTCAAAACCATGAAGTGATTTTACTAAAATGGCAAAGTCTGCAGATGACAGACATAACATCACAAATGGCATCAACTGTGAAAAACATCTCAGTTACTGGTTGACAAAATGGTAGATGTAGATAAATGCAAAAACTGGGGCAGACAGGAAAAAAACATTCAAAATTCCTCTTCAATACTATGAGCTTTGAATATTCCTTCTGGGGAAATGTGTTGTAGGAATTGGGAAAAAATGCAATCAGATATGGACATACTCAAATCATACAAAAGGAGGAGGCTCCTTAGCAACAATAATGCTGTATATCAACTTTCCACACAGCACTGAAGTTCTTATAGTACCAAGGAGTTCAAAAGGGATTAGAGAGGCTCCTAGAAGACAAAATCTCTAATAATTGGAAAGTGCACAGTAACAGCTCCGGGAATTCTCAGGGTGGAGCCTTAAGGCAAATATTGTTATGTTCCTGTTTTATTATTCTGCCACTGGCTCATGGAGGAGACAGGCGAGAAGGCCAGGCAGAACTCCAGGCACCAGTCACATAAAAATCCTGGTACACTGCAATCTGATAAACCAGTAAAATAAACACCTTAAATTAAACCAAATACTTCCTTTATTGTTGAGAGCTACCAAAACATCTAAATTACCTAAACCCAAAGCTGGGAATTTACTAGGCAAGCATGTACTTTGTAAGCAAGGAGCAAAGCTGTCACTGCCTTGCAGTTTAACATTAATTAACTTGTCTCCACTGAATCAGACTGCTTGCCCAGCCAGCATCAGATTTACGGCAGCATATGGACTTCCACCCTCAGAGAGCACCTTTGTGCTCTTCCTCCTCAGAAGCAGAAACTCCTTCTGGTAGTTCTGGAAAGCAGCAGAAAAGGGAAGCACTGCATGTCTTGTACATCAGCTGCAGGAATCAAAACAGTAGTCAGAAGTGAAATAAGTCCAAACCAAATGTTCAGTAAGGACTCAATTATTGATCTGCTACAGGCCATGTTACTGCCCCAGTTACCTCTGAGGTCAGGGCACTGCCATGGGGCAGTTTTTCTGGTTGGAACAATGCTTACACACCATTTCTCACTAAAACATGTTCAGCCACTGCAAATTGCCTAAGGAGCTGGACAAGCCCAAGAGGAATTCATGAACCTTCTTTTTCCTACTGGTATAGGTCTAGCCTAAAGCCATAGATTAAACATTTGTAAAACAATGACAATATTTTCTAAGTTTTGCAGAAAAAAATTACTTTGGGGTAGAAAGGAAGGGACGTTTTAAATTTTGTGTTTTGTATTTTGAGTTGCTTTTTCTTCTTGAAAATGGATTAAATGCAGAGCATTTTGTAGGCACTTCCATGAACCACAAGATTTCAGTTGCCATCTGGGTTATTATCATGTGTAAGCCTACCCAGCAATGGGCAGGGGAGGTGCCAAACCACAGGCTAAATCGAGTTAGTACCTAGAAACTCTTGGTGAACACTTTTACTGATATTTATTTCACATGTCATTCAATGCACAGCATATAATGCATCTGTACAACAAATGAAGTTTCAACAAAGCTTTGGCTGTAAGGAGGGACTGGATCCTGACCTTTACCAGGTGCCTACACACCTAAAGAACAGCACTGCTCAGTGACACACACAAACTTTTAACACTCCAGTAAATGCAGATCAAAACTGCTATTATTTTTAAACATCCCAAGACCCTGGCGAAATAATTTGTCAATGTTTTTCAAAATACAAGTTCATGTTTCTAAAAATTAGATACAGAAAAATGTTCAATGTAAGGTTTGCATTCTGACAGTTTTTCAAAGAGATTTCCCACACTTCGTAAATCATGATGATTGCCAGCTAGAGAGGCAAATTAGAAATAGAACATAACAAAACAAATAAACAAAAAAATCCATGATGTTTAAATGTTCCCTCCACTGCCTTACAGTGCTATATTATGATTTGAATGGCACAGCTGGGCTGTGAGAACTTACATAAGAAAACTCTCTTGTCTAGAAGGCAACAGACTCATCTTTCTCTGCCTGCCCCTCATTCACATCTGAGTTCTGAAGAAAAACGGCTTGACTGACCAGCTTTACCTACTGCCTGTGACAGTCTGGATCCAATCTGTACTTCATCGTTGCCATCCCCTCAAAAAATTCCCTGCTACTTTTGCTGTAATAATGCTGCAAAATTTGGCACCTCACAGCCTCCTTAAACAAAATGAGAACTTCAATTTGCTGTTTCTACTTTGTCCTAGCAACATAAAACACGCACACACAATTTGATTATATAATCTCCAGATACGTAGGAGGGATTTGGAGGCTTGCCTGAAAACCTGCTACTTCTTAGTCATTCAAAAGCTTGATAGCATGTTTCTCCAAAGTACACATCCATGTAGGTGAAATCACAATCGAGTTCTATCACTCTCTCTCACCAAAAAAGCCACCAAAAGACCAAAGGCCAAAATGGCAAGAGGGTAAAACGTAAAAAAAATTACAACACACATGACATCTACACAACAGTCTGAGCTTCGTCCTGTCATAAATAAGAACAAAGCAAAAAAAAAAGTTAACGGATTTACACCAATTTAAAATATCCAATAACTTCAGTGGTTTCAGTCCAAATACCAGCAGATCAGCCACTGTAAAACACAGTCACCAGAACTGACATTGACGTCACTGCTGCTGGCAGCTTTTTCTGAAATCTGCGGACCAGCTGAACCTTAGCCTTTTGTCAATAAACACTCAGGCACATACCACACCAGTAGTCCCAGTGACAGAAGTGTTAGACAGGTCTTCTGTTCGCTTTATCTATCAGCCCTGGTCTTCAGGCAAAGGACAGTTTTTCAGTTCTCAATAAAGTCAGCCTGTTTTCATTGATAGGCTAAGATTTTGAAAAATACCACAGAACAAGTTATAACATTCAATTTGCAGTCTAAAGAAAAGTTCCAATTATTCTGTTTGAAGACTCACAGAACTGAAGAAAAGCAGAGAAAACAGACAAGGTTCAACTCGACATATTTTCACAGCAAAAGCACTAGCAAGCTGAATCCAGTTGAAATGTATCAGCATCATCTCTGTTTTCTCTTTCTCAGGCTTTAAAACTTGAGGCTGTCTCCAATCTGTATAACTTCAAAAGCAGAAAACTATTTGTCCTCAATGTGATCATATCTGCATACTGAAAAACACTTTATGAACCTTTTCATTTTGACCTTTTTTTACCTTACATTTCTTCTTTAATATATGCAAATGCAACATCCACAACTGGTCACCAATTTGCTCCCATATAAGCAAGTAGAAAACAGCTGATCTTTCTGAAATTTTTTTGAGATCTCGGTCACTTTTCACCAACAATGACATGAGATGCCATAAGTTCTTCTGATCAACTGAATATGATAATGTATTGTGAAAGTCCACAATACTTCAGTTCTTCAAAATACCAGGATGATGAAGAGACAGGAGCAATTTTTGAGACATCCATGTCAAAAATCTGCCACGTGCCTCATGCTTCAGGCACCTACAGTGTTCCAGGCCCACAGGCCATCAGCTACCAGCATTTCCAGCGCTGCCTTTTGTTCAGCACAGCAACAGGAAGGTTGTCACTGCAGTGGAGGCAAAAGGCTGGGAGTCCTGAGTTTCAGGGCAAGCATTCAACTCTGTCATGGATTCCTAATGGCAGGACTGCTGACACTTACCAGCCTTTCAGGAGAACAGCTGTTCCTTGCTCTAAGAATGCCATTTAGCTTCTCAAGGCTCATGAAGCAGTCAGCAAGGGACTGTCTGCACTAAAGCAACACAAGATAGCTTCAAATCAATAGCCATGTGCAATAATTCAGAGGAAGAGCTTACACAGAGGTTGTGACAACTTGCAGATTTTCAGAAGTTGTTACTAAGCTGCCATAACCTGGCATGCTCTGCTCTGTCCTTTCTAGAGCAGACTTTAGTATGTACTCACCAAATTAAGAGGACTGACTAAAACATCCAAACTTGAACCAAATATTTGAAGAACTAATGAGAATTGTTGAAAAACTTTTCCTAGCTAAGAAAATGAGTCTGAGGATTGGAGGATACAAAATGAGCCAAGAGGACAGAGCTAGCACAGGCAGACTGTGGACAAGTTTGAGATGGGGAAGGGGAGAATATCGGTGCACTCAGAAAAGAATTGTGGATCTTCCTCTTGAGCCAAAGCAGAGTTCCAGAAGTGGAAATAGACCAGAGGGTAGAGATTTTTGCCTAATCTGTATGTAATTTTTACTAGTAACTAAAAAGCAATGAAGTCTTAAAACAGTTAAATAGTTTAGGATGACACATAACACACTCCTATACATGCATGAGGTGTCTCAGAAAATCGATATGGATGGAGATCTGGGACACTGTCTTATTTAGGTTCCACATATCCTGGAAGTTGGCACAGATCTGAGAGCTCAAGGCAGTTGGGATGTTAGCCTGTCTATTTTGTGACAGGGCAACGACAGGCCAAAACCAGGAAATCTTTCAGATGTGCCAAGAAAGAAACAATACAAACGTCTCCTGAGACACAGAAAGCACAGCAGATGTCCCAGCACTGCTGAAATCTGAGACTGAGGAGTGCTCAAGCCAATTAGTCTAAGTTCCACCAATCTTACCAGTCAGATCAACTCCAGAAAACACAGCACACTGCAAATCAAAATTCCTGCATTTCTGCCATTGGGTGAATCCACCATTCCTGAGTAAGTTGCCACTTACTGACACTGCAAAAAGCAAGCATGCAAAGAGCTACTCTTGAGCTTTAGAACACTATACAGGCAATCCATGTTGGCCTACTCCCATTTTTTAAACCTGAAAAACCAGAAAACAGCAGAAAACTATCATGTGCTTCCCAGAAAATTTGATAGGATTACACCTTTTTCTTCTGGTAAGCCATAAGCTTTTCTCACTTTTTGTTCCTAGTTCGTCACACCGGTGTCAGAAGAACCATATTTTTACAGAGGGCTTTGAAAAACACAGCTTCGTTCACTCCTGACTCCAAGATGACTGAAACAAAGAGAAGCTGGTCTCCAAATAGCTGTAAGAAATTTCTGTTTAAATGCTTTTTCCACAAGAAAATTTTTCTTATTATTTTTAACTGTCATAAAAATCTGTCTCTCTGCCCTCTCTCCCACTTCACATCGCTGGAAAAATTTCATAGCCATTCTATAATGAATTAGTATGTCTGCAACTGTCATAAAGTAACATACATACAATCAAGTGGAAAATTGGTCCCTTCAATCCCTCACTGAAACCAGTAAGCAATAAAAAACAAAATAAAATTACTAGAACAGAAGTTTTCAAAAAAAGTTTATTTTCCTCCCTTTCTTCTACCAACATCTTTTTTTTCTTATTGGATTTCTCAAAGAAAAAGGAAATTAACAGCACCAAGAACATTTTTAAAGCCACCTTCATATTGCCTGAAATCAAAAAAAAAGTACATGAATGCAAGATTTTGCCAGCTATGTATAACCTCTGCATTATCACAGATTTCACCACTTACAGGCAGATGGTTGATTCAGTGTTAATTTTCCTTATGACATATGCTTTTCTGCTGAACAAAACTCTCAACAGAAGTTTTAAAAACTTACAAATTAACACATGAGCAAATGCATTGCAGAGGCCATAAGGCAGTTAGTACTGTCAATTTATGTATATGACATTTCACAGCAATCCAGGCTGCCCTAGTCTCCAGTGTACTCACAGAATCTAACCCCTATTTCTCATTGGCCCACTCCATTTCTAACTTGCTCATTTCTACATTGGCAACTCCCAAGCTTCATTTATCTCCTGTTCATAAAGGGAATAGTAGTAAAGGCCTAAGTAACGATAGACCAGTGCACAGAGAATGGAACTCCACTATAGTCAGTTATCTCAAGTCTTTGTTATTTGTAGGCAGATGAAGATTCATACAGTTTATTAGTAAAGGTCCTTGATAAAACCTAAATTAAAAGAGTAACTTACTGTGCCATTATTATTTGATTTCTACTCAGACCTAAAGCAGAGGTTGAAGAAACATCTTGCTATGGAATACCTTCGTTCTAGTCACTCCAGTATCTCCTGCAAATATTTACATTCTCAACACTACAAACATAGAATCAAGTGGAAAGTTGTCCCCTTCATCACCTCCCTGGGTGCAGCCTGGTGTCCACCCAGATGTTATCTTCCATCTGAGGGTCTGCTCTGTTCTCTTGAGATCATTATTCTCTTGAGACATTTGTATATACACATTATTTTGGGAACTAAAAATATTATTACACTGTTGGAAAAATTAACTCTTCTGCTCTCAGAAGCATAGAATTGAACTTGGCAATATGTTTTGGATAAATTACCCTTCAAACTGGATTTCATTGCTTCCTTAGTCTTCAGTAAACCAAGCAAAAAACTTAAATAGAATGATCTTAGCCAGGTCATCAAAAGTAACTTCTACAATAGATATGACAATTTCCCCATCTCCAAGTATAAGTCTGTCCAATTAGCAGCAGGTGATGATCAACCATCACTTATTTGACTGTTCCCCCCTCTTATGCATGTCCCCTTCCATCCAAGCATGTGCTCTGGTACATCCTTTCACAACGATTTCCAATGCTGCCAGCCTTACAATGTTCTTCTGATGAGATCTTACTGGCGAATAAAACATTTGGATAATTGCTCTCTAAATACCCTCTAGACCACAACAGGCTACAAAACCTTAGCCAGAAGTTACCACTCCCTGAAAAGTGGAATATGTCCACTTTAAAAGTTCCCAGGCCTCAACTTCAGGCATCAATGTCTAGGGCAAAACCTTGAGAAAAATAAACTAGTTACCAAGTTGGTATAAAACACATTTTCAAGACAGCCAGAGGGTACCAAACAACAGTAGATGGCTGTATTTGGAACAAATTCAGTGTACTTTACACTAGCAGATACATCCCAGCAAATAGAGCCTGACACATCACATTTCAAGTGAGCTATGTGTTAGCACAGTTTCAAGTGTATACTTTTATCAAGTACCACTATCATTACTGACACCTTTGAAAGGCAGCACAAAATGCCACTAGAAGCCACCCTTATTATACATCACACAGCTTATCATCTGGAAACAGTTTGCATGTTGTTAGTGGTGACATTCATTTGGGGACCCTCATCATCATGTAAATAAAAAAGGTATCATTTAGCATCTTCTAACAGCAATGTGTACACAGTTTAATCTTTAATTGAATACAGTTGCTTATCTAACCCATAGATCTTTCTTCCCTGGTTAATAAAAAACATTCCTATACAAAACAGATTCAGCCTATTCTACAACTGCTGCTGGAATTGACATCTTGCTACCAAACTGCTCCAAAATCAGGTTTCTACTAATAGTTGGAAATATAAAGTAAGGTTTTCCATTTAAGATCATATTTCTTGTACTGCACCTTTGAATTCTTCATGCATTACAGCTGGTAGTACACAGGTAAACTCCCTGCTGTGCATCAAACGAATGGATGTTCTACCACCATCCTGCCACACTCCAGCACTGGCTGGAGAAGAGTCATTGGTTTTAAGCTACAATGACCAATGGCACAAATAACTGTCAGCAGACTGGGAAACAGATCTAGTTTTCAACCACAAAAACATATGCTGCTTATTTCACAAGCAAATTGATGCTTATTACTTCAAAAGGAGATGTCACCAACCATTAGAGAAAGTGAATGTAAATCTCATGCTCTCTCCATTGCCAGCTTTGATACCTTGATCTGTTTTCTTTTTTTCCCTTGCCAAAATGTTTCAGACACTTTAGGTGCTTGTGAAAGATGTCCTTAGACCTTGGAGTTAATTCAGGAAGATTTTTAATTAAAAACAACATAGCCCTCCTGTAGGTGTTTTCTTTTTCATCTTGCTTGAATTTCCAGGAGTCTAGCTTTCTCCAAAGACAGCTCAAGAGGAAAATTATGACAGATGCCTGCAATGCACAGAAACAGCAGGAGGAACAAAAGCAACAGGGAGCAGAGACTGACTGAAGCACATGAAGGAAAAGGGGAAAAGGAGGTAGAATTATGAAGTAACTCAGCAACTGGGGCAGCCAGCCACTCAGGAAAGGAATAAACTTGAAAGCCCATAATAATTCCCTTCTCATCCTTCTTAACCTTCTTCCTTGATCTTCTTTTTACATGACATGGTGATAGATAGCTGTAACAGAGCTGATTTGACCTAATAATTTTTAATGTTAAAAGAAACAAAGTGTTGAAGATACTACTAAAAGTATGACAAAAGTGAGAGGAAAAAAACTAAAAAATTAACACTCTAATGGACATTGCACAAAAAACCTGAAATATGATTTCACACTCTTACAGTGGGGTTGTTTGTTTTTAAGAAAAAGAACAAAAAGCTTTCAGCCATTAGGAAAAAATGTTACACTAAAGAATTTTATCATTCAGTCATTCTACATTTATACAGATTTGATTGATTAGCTGGAAGAGCAAAAGCCTAAAAGAACATCAAGTAAAACAGCTACAAAACAGATTTCAAAAAAAAAAAACTAAATCAGGGATTCAAAAATATGCAGGGCCTTATTTACCACAATCATCCCTTCTGGAGCTTGAAGGCGTATAAATAGAAACCTTTCACCAAGAGGTTTATTATATTTCATCAGGAAGCCTGACACTTCAGACAATGAAGGACTTCACATGAACATATTAGTCATGAATAATTAATAAACAGTCAGCTGGTTTGGCTCCTTTAAAACCAGCTTGGTTCTTTTGTTTCTTTTAGCTGCTACTCTCCTACTTTCAACCGTAAGGCAGACAGCAACACTTCCTCCTTCCTGCCAAACCAGGAAAATAGTTCTTAAATACATAGGCTGAAACAACTTTCTAGATTACACAGAGATACAGTACATCACTATTGTCTAAATAATTCTGAATTCCATAAGAGACATAAAAGTTTAACAGCTTAACTTAAGAATATTTTGAATAACAACTCCCAATTTAATTTTTTTTTCTTTCTTTATTCCTAAAATATCATAAGGCAATGTAAATTGTTTAAGAATAATTTTAATACCTCGAGATGCTTAGCATGAAACAGGCAAACTGCATGGTTTTGTACTCCATAGTAAAACAAATAAGTGTTACTGGGAGAGCACACCAGACTCAATCAAACCATCTGCATTTCTCCCAGATTACACCTGTTTCATTTTGAATTATAATCTGTAATTGAAAATAAAATTCTGTTCTGAAATGAGAGATACAGTTGATATGTTAAAGGAAATTATTCCATTTTTCCTACACTTCTATATAGACAAAACCTGTATCTTTTTTGCCTTTAGAAGCAGAAATACCTACAGTATTATCTGAGAGTTCTCCAGATATGTTTTGTGATCTTCGTAAGTATATTAAGCCAATTTCAATTACCCTTGTAAAAACCAAAAAGCAAGCTTGTCTGTCATTTTATACAGCTCATGAGGGTCATTTTACAATCACATTTAATATTAGCTTCTGTAACAACACTACTAACACCATTTATCCTCCTAATGTATGGCATAGTCGCTACATGGACATATTTTCTACTTAAATTAAATGAATGCAGCACACAACTCAGGCAACATTTATGGTTAAGATTGTTATGCTGGAAATGTCAGCACCTCAGTACAGGACATGAATCCAAGAGAGTGCTTCCCTTGACAGGTCAGATATTGTACCACAGATACCATTTAGTTATTCTGCTCTGAACCCCAAAGTACCAAGTGGACACGGCAAAACAAGAGTTCCCAAGCTGGCAGAAGGATGATATGATGAAGTACAGAAAGTTTTGCTCACAGATGTATCAGAGCACCAGCAATACACTAATGAAGTCACAAGACAACCCCAAGAATCAAACTATGTCTGAGAATGCTGTCCAAACACTTCTTGAACTCTGGCAGGCTCAGTGCTGCGATCACCTCCCTGGGGAGCCTGTTCCAGGGCCCAACCACCCTCTCCAAAAGGGTGAAGAACCTTATCGTAATAACAGTCTTAAACCTTCCCTGGCACAGCTGCATGCCATTCCCTTGGGTCCTGTCACTGGTCACCAGAGAGAGAAGATCAGTGCCTGCCCCTTCCCCATGAACTACCTCTTTGAGGCTGTCCTCATGTGGTTCTTCTGTGCTTGTGTATCAGAACACATGACACAACAGTCTCGTCCCTCTGAAGTAACCAAGAAAACCTAAAGCAACGTCATTAGAAATAATTGACATGTGAAAATACAATTTTCATGCAATTTACATTGAAAGATGTTAAGTACACATCAAAGAACCACAGCATTGAACAGGCTGGGATAGAGCTCTGAGACTGAGTCCAACCTTGGCCTGAACACCACTACACCATCCAGACAGCACCACTGAGTGCCACATGCAGTCTATCCCTAAACACCTCTCCCGACAGTCCATCTAATCACCCCTACTACAAATAAATTCCTCCTAATTTCCAACCTAAACCTGTGCCAGTGCAGCTCAAGACTATCCTCTCATCCTGTCTCTGATCACCTGGGAGAAGCCTGACCCCCACCTGCAGGCTACAACCTCCTTTCAGGGAGTTAGAGAGAGTGAGCAGATCATCCATGGGCTTCTCTCCTCCAGGATAAACACTCCCAGTCCCCTCAGCTGCTTCTCATATCATTTATTCTCCAGACCCTTCACCAGCTCTGTTGCCTTTCTCTGGACTTGCTCCAGTATGTCAATGTCCTTTCTAAACTGAGGAGCCCAGAACTGGACAGAGGACTCAAAGAGTAGCCAGCTTCTATTATTCTGAAATAACCTGCATCATTACCCTAATTACTCCCATAAATATCCTGAGATATCCTGCTATCTCCTACAAACTCTTATCACTTGTTCATGGTGCCATTCCACAAGTGAAACAAATACACAAGGTAATGCTAATGTATATTTCACTGCACTGTATTCCAAGAAAAAAGTTATATTTGGCAAGGCTAATCATCTTCAGCACTCTTAGCTGATAAACTTGTTTCCAATATGCAGATTTTGCCCTATTACTTATAACTTTGGAAAATTTTGGGAAAAGTGACCAGAAACCTTTCGGCATAGTTCCGAGACTTGGTGAAGTTCAGCCAAAGTAGTCTGGTCTGTGTGCAGCCTTAGTCAGGCTTTCTTCATTTTAAGAGTTTTTACTTACCCCCAGTGCACATTTCCCCTTCCCCCATGGTTACAGAGGCACTATGTTGTCATCCTATTGCAGGGGTTCCACACTGTTTTCTCCTCAGCACAAAAGTTTCATACCTTCTTGGTGTTTCTCGTGGGCAGCTCCTCAGAGCACTGACTCTTTCTTCACAAAGCAGCCAAATGACTCCAGTTCCCTTCTCAATCAGCCACCCCACTCTTTTATAGCACTCTTCCTCTCATTGGTTACAGCTGTGGCCTGTTAAAGTCAGGCTTGTTCCTAATCTTTGATAATTGGCCTAGCTCCAACTCCTTAGGGGCAAGATTACTTTCTATACTATCTTTATTTTCTTATATTCTATCCCCTAACAGCACTACACACACAAGAGGCAGCTGTAGGAACAAACCTGCAGCGCCAAATGAAGATAGCAGTTCGCTGAAGCATCTCTCCCTCTTGTCACAGACAACAAGGTGTGCAGTGGACTGTGTAAAGAGAAACCAGTCACTAGTGATGACAGGATAAAAGGTTCCTCTGCCTCCAGACAGAGCTTGTTTGCTGCCAGTCAAACCTCAAACTTTGCAGAGGCAATCTACAGCTGCAAGTTTCCATGTGCTGCGTGTCTGGACTTGGCAACATCAGGTTTACAGGTGGACTCAATGATCCTAGAGGTCCAGTGCAAACTAAAGGATTCCTAAGTTTCATTAGGAAGGAAAGGATTAAAAGGATTCCAACTCTTCCCAAGTAGCACCTCTCAACCATCAACAGCAGCTTTGCTATGAGCATGAACTGCACATATTGCACAGAACCTGTAAACCGAGTTCCTGGGTGCTTAGAAACAACACTACATCAGCAGGCCTTCCCAAAATTATTCTGAATATCAGTTTTCCAGCTGCAGTATAAGGATAAATCTGATAAAACTCCGGAAAGACAAGTGAAAAGGCTTGTGTCCACAAGCACTACTGTGTAACTTACCTTGGAGCAAGATCTGATCAGTAGGAGACCCGGGTCTGTGACAAACAAATGAGAAAGATGCTGAAAAGCAGTCCATTAGGTGACCAAAGCTACTGAATAAGGCAACAAAACATCCACACTTCTGGATTGTGCATAACAAGATAGGAATAACAAGATTAATCAGACTTGAAAAGCAACTTGAACTTTTGATATTTCCTATTTTTCAAGTGTTCAATTATTGGCTCTTAGCATTTTTTGAATGCATTATTTATAATACACTTCATACATAGGATGTCAACTGCCCATCAGCTTCATAACATGTTCAAGAAATGTTATACTGAACTTCCTTTACAGAAAAAATTTAAAGGAACAGGAACTGTGCTTCACAGCTGACCACTATATCATTTTAAAACTAGGTTCTTCTCTTTTGGTTTTCCAGTTCAGCAAACGGCTTCTGTTGAAGTAGTCATCTGAAGTAAAAGATTCTTAGCTAAAAAGGAAAACAAACCAACAAATAAATAAATCCCCACTGCACTATGGGGAAAAACTAAGCATGTACTATTAACAAATTAAATAGCTTTTTAAATAACTACCCTGAATTTGAAATTCTTCATTACAAGTGCAACCCTGTAAGTAAGAACTTCTAAAACTTTATTCCTTTCTAGATAATATATTCATTGTCTACAGAAGACAAGAACTAATAAATATACATTTTTACTGTCAGGGGCAGTAAGATGTTCAAGAGAATGAGTGGTTCCTGCTTTACAATTCAAGTGTAGAACACATGACAGCAAAAGTTACTTGGATGACAGCTTCCCAAAAATAAAAAAAATGACACTGTCCTTTAAAGCAGTTGCAAATTGTTTGTAAATGGGAAAACATATTACACTATAACTACACAGACTCTTACTCTGAATAAATACTACTTAAGTCAAGTCTTAGCATCTCTTAGCTGAGATTGGGAAATGTCTGACCAGTGTCACTTGGTCCGCATGAAGAACAAAACATATGATGCTGCCATAAGAGTTTTTTATGCTGCCTCTTCAATTCATTAATGTGCACTCTCTCACACAGTGGTGTGTTTACCAAGTAAATAAAGTAGCTTAGCTGTTAGCCAAGTTAATCTCCAGTTCTTCATTAAATAGCAATCAGCACTCATTTCCCTGTGAGGTTTTTTCCACTAAAAACCATGCTTATCCACATGGAAAAGAAAGAAGAAAAAACACGAAAACTGGAACAACAAATGAAGGTAATATTCAGGGCATAAAAATAACCACCCAAATCATCTGTCTCTGACACAGTATTTCATTAGTGCTTATTCCACCAAGTGCTGCATTTCACACAAACTGGCCTTGAAAAGAAAAAATTTTCAATTGTTTGTTAACTAGCAGGTATTTCATAGAAGACCTTGGATAAAAAGTCTAATTATATGGAAAATCTAAGCATTTGTACAAGGGCTGTTGCTCAAACAGCAACTGCCTTTATCCATCTTGGCAATAGAGTAGGTATGTACACAAAGAGGCTCGGGATTTAGGCAAAGCTAAGAGAGAGAGGTATGAACTATCTGCAGACAGTTTTTATCATTATTGTTATGCATTGTTGTTATTGTTGTTGTTACTATTATTATCATTCTAAAATGGGTTCCAAAGAGACACTTTCATCAAAACTCAGTGAAACTCAGGTCACTCAGCAAAGTATTTCTTGGCACACAGAACACATTACCTTGCCCAAAGGCCCAAGAAGTCTATCAAAAAATGAAATAATGACTACAGGGTATTTATAAATGCAACAATTTGCCTAGGCATTTGACTGAATCAAAACAGTTGTCCTGTATTTTACAAAAAAGAAAATTAAAGAGGGGAAAAGAAGAGGAAAAAGGGAAAAAGTAAATAAATTAAAAAAAAAGGAAAATATAGGATGCATGTTGCTAAAAAATTAAGTAAGAAAATACTGAGAAACTTGGTACCTAGGTTAGGAAATTCCAGCTCTCTCTTTTCTAAAGTGATACCTACAGAAGTGCCACACTTGGTTATTTCTGTTGTTTGCAAAGAGGGCTCACAGACAATAGATGATGTCAGCATCTTGGCTTGTAGATAAATATCCAAGCATAACACTATTTTTAGCTAACTTCCTAAGGAAACCAGGCATATCTAACTGTGCTAGCACTCAGCCCTCTGCCCTGAAATTTTCTGAGCATAAAACCTACTTCAACAAACTTTGTAAAAGGCTCATTACCTCAAAGGAACAACCTGACTGCCTTTTGGGAAAGCTGTCAGGCTGGTGTGGGGAAGGCAGTGCATCAAAGACCTTGTTAAAAGGAAAGCGGTAGGGATGGTTCATCCCAAGACGTGGTGGTGGCTGGCCAGCAACCTGCCATTTCCAGCACTTGTGTGCATTCAAAGACAGGAAAATGGGGGGAAGTGAGGCAGAGCAGCACAGCATACAAGTTACAAACAACTATAAAGAAAAAAAAGAAATTAAATTTAACAGAGAAACTTCATTGGACTTGCTGCTCATGAAACACTACATACATCTGCATATAGCATACTATGCCCTGTCTTGGCAGGAAGATTAGCTCAATTGTTTAATGGGACTTAGCCATATCTGATTAAAATGATCCTAAGTGCTCCCCACAATCTTTAAAATATGCCCCCTGGCACTAATAATTTTATGATGAAAGCTAAATTATGTTCTGATCAAATTAGAAAAATTGAGGCAAATTGCATTAGGCTATTTAATACAAATGTTCTTTCTGAACAGCAATTTCATGGTTATTCTCATATCCTGTAGGAACAAGGATATAAAGGTGATCTGTGTTTAACAAAATCTCCAGATGCAATGAGAAGCAAAGACATGGGAGATCTTAACTAATGGCATCTGGTTTTCCTCTGTGTCAGTGCCCAACTGCTGGTAGACAACATAAATCATTTGTGTATCACCAATCAGGACATCACCCCACCCCATGTCCACTAACCTGTGCTCAGTGCTATGAATTCGGAAAGTGAATTTTCCTACACTTTCCAGATGTTCTTTTTCAGAAACAACTGCAATGCCACAGTAACATACACCATTATCTATTTGTACATCTCTTTTTCTGAACCTAGGTTTTCCACTCCATGGTCCCAGAGTTCAATTTTTTCCTCCCAAGATATATCTTTTTCAAAGTTACATAATTTATCTTCCCCCTCTTTTGGATTTATTTCTCTTGTCCTGGGGCTTTGGTTTTTATGTTTACTACATTTTCTTTTCTCTTCCTTAGCAGAAGAGAAATGAAGACAACTTTACTTCTCTCTACTCCCCTGACATCAACACTGAGCACTCAGCTATTTCTTCTCTAGGTTCACTTCCTACCTTTTCTTTACCCACTTCCATCCATTCAGAAACACGTGCAGCACCAAACAAAGTCAAAGCAGCTGCACCAGTGGCTGCCCACTCCACAGCAGCCAAGCTACCTGGATCTCCAGTGTCAAAATCAGAGGCTGAAACAAACTGGCAGGGCTCACTCAAGGGCTCCGGCACTGTGGAGAACAGAGACTGCTGAGGTACCCATATGCTCACGCAGTCCTCAGGCAATGCTCCAGTGCAGGGCCCACACGGCTTCAGGCAGCCAAAAGTGCTCAGTGTGAAGGAGGGGAGATGACCCAGGATCCATGAGTTACTGAAAAACAGCAGCATTTGGAACTTCGGAGAGCCACACAGAAGCTGCAGCTGGGACAAGGGAAGTGTTATCAATTTTCCCACATGGAAAGGACACACTATGTTCATGTCTTCAATACAAGAAATTCTGGTGCTAAAACAGAAAACTGCTATGCAGGGTAAGTGTGTTGTAGAATAAAGCAACTTAAAGGAGGGATATGGCCTAGGATTCAAGGGGTTTGCATGAGAACAGCAAGAGCTTACCTGAGACCAGAGAACAGACTATAATACTAAGCTGCATTTCAATATTACCAATTCCTCCCCCAGAAAAAGAACAAAATTTTTCTAGGCTCACAGTCAACCCATCTTGCTAAATAAAGCTTCAATTATGGGCCAGTCACCTCAGGCTCCCATCACAATTGACAGAGATTAATTTATCGCCTATGTGTTATCCTGGAGATATTTCAGCATGAAATAGGGAAATCTACTCAATTTGGAGAACAATTACCGCAAAAAACCAAACTAACACAAAAAAAATTCACTAACAGGGAATTAACAACTACATTATTTTGGTGTGTCCGTAGAACAAACAGCAGAAAGATGGTGAGTAAATTTGCAAAAGCACATTGAAAACTCTGATAGCATGTGGCTGTGCCCTGAGTTTGCCTTAATGGAATTTTTGGTGAGGAGAAAAAGAGTTCCAGCTACAGGCTGGAAATGGGATTTGCTCTCCAATCTTTCTCTCTGTTCTCTCTCCCACATGATCTGCAGCTTCTCTGACCCCCCCATGCTCACTGCCCTTCACATGGCTGAATTCCCCCTGGACAGCTGGCAGCACTTTCAGTTTTATTCCCAGCAGATCTGACTGATCCTTGCCTCCTCCAGACATCTCTGATTTCTCTAGCAAGTTCCCAGTCTTCCCACACTGCCTGCACCCTTACCATGGATACCTGGCAAGCTAGAACACACCCACCAAACGTGTGCAGCACCTCCACATGCTCCGCACAGCGCCTCAAACAGAAGCGCATGTAAAAAAGAAACAGAAGGGTATTTCATTAGGACGGCACACTGCATATCTGATTCAACAGTGCATCTGTTATGCATATATTCTTTATATAATTCATATATCTCACACAAATGGAGACAGGCATCAAAATTACTATAAACTGATGATTTAAATTTTATTATCTGTCTCCTGTCTTGGCAAGCACTTCACACAGATGGTTTAGGAAATACTTCAGGTGCTTGTCCCCTCGCTATGTATCTGAGCCTAAGGATGGTAGCTGCTATATACCATCAGATAGAATCCCACTTACACCAAGACTTGGATCTTGGAGACACTAGCACTAAAAACTTCAGAGGAAGCTGAAAAAGATGCAGACAAAAGAGAGAAGAAATAAATAAAAGACCAGGCTAATGTAGGTTCTCACCTCCACAGGCATCACTCAAGTTAAAAATTATGTCGCACAGCAAAACACTAGATCATATTCCTGTCAAAAACTCTGTCCATTTTCAACTCACTGCAACTTGGTCATCTTATTAGAACTACCTTCCCAATTTTCTTAGCACTAAGTTGAAGCAATAGTATTTCCCAGCATCCTATGTTGAAGGCATGTGTGTAAATATCAGGCTAAATTAAGAGTGTTTACACACCACTGAATGAGCCGAACTAAATGGTTTTTTGAGTGATAGGCAGTTTTTCAGAATACCTATCAACATTTCTAAGGCATTTTTCACTGTAGGATGCTCTGACAAAAAAGCTTCATTCTATTTAAGTCCCCAAAGACTTCCCTTTTCAGTGCTGGAACAAACTGAACAGAAGGTGGAAAAAAAATAAATTGCCACATAAATGTAGGCATGGAAAAATCCTTCAAGTGCCACATTATGTTACTGATGTCTTTGCTCTGGGCACAAATGACTCTGGGCACAAACAAGAAGGAATCACAAGCATACAGCCTGTGAACTCATCAGGGGCACATTCAAAAGGCATGTACTCAATAACTAACTGCTTTGGGAAAGAAAACAGTACAGAGGTTCACACTTACAAAGGTTCTAAACTAATTGTTTAGGGCAAGCAACACTCAGCTCTGATTTACAACAGGCCTAGGTTTATTACAAAGCTCCAGAAACTCTCCTGTTCTGTACCATGGAACACACCACAGAATGAAAACTTAAGCCTGGGCAGGATATTTCAGGCCAAAATCTTTAATCAGAAGAACAAATTAAGAAACTGAAGTGTTGAGGACAAGCCTTTGCTATCACTTCTGCATGCTACACATGTATTAACCAGGCTTTACATGAGGGATTAAGCATCACATGTGCCACCTATGAACTTGCAACCACTCTGTAATGTGTTTGCTAGTGGGAAAAAAAATGAAGCATTTACAGGAGCTTATTAAACATCACTTGAAAGATGGGAGAACGAGCACCTTAGTGAGCTTTAAAGCTCTACTGGGGACTGACCCTATTATCCCAGAGGAAATAACTAATGTAATAGGTAGAAATTGTAATGTAATACATAAGAAACATGTAGCTCAAATTTTATTTTCTCTTTAAGACTACACTGACACTCCTCCAAATGACTAAAATGGGTCACAACACCTTTATCAGAAAAGGTACATATCTTCCTAAGGCAATATTCATTATTAAACCAGTAGTTAAATTTTTAAGAGTTGTGTGTAGAAGCTACGCAATTGTTTGCTATTTATAAAAACAGCAAAGGTTCTGCAGACTGAAACAGCTGCTTGCCATAATGAAGAGAGGTGAGAAAGACTCTGAATAAGACAGATGCACATTTAAAAATAAATAATGCTGTGGCTGATGGCGGCTCTTGTGCAACCCCATCAGGGTGGATGAATTCAGGACTTATCTCTGCAAGGATATTTTCCACACTTTATTTTAAGCAGACAGTAATGAATTTTCATCTCAATGCAATATAATAAGAGCTTTCTTACAATGTTTAACTCTGTATTAAAAGAAGTACGCTTAAGACCTGCAAAAGGAATTACAGTTTTACACCATTTTTAGCCTATGACAAAAGTTGCTGACCACAGAACAGAAATGCTTCACATTATGCAGGGTAGATAAAGGCATAAAAGCTGAAGATTCACCTGCCATTCATCTCAAAATAGTATGTTTTAAAAATATAATTACAAGCACATAAGTAACAACTGCATTTTTGCACTAAATAAGGCAGAACTTCAGCTACAAAGAAAACAAACCAATGAGCAAAAAAATCCAGCCTTTACAGATCTTCTAAAATAAAACTTCTTTTTTTGGTCTTACCCAATTATGAGGGAAATAAAGACTTTAATGGCTTTTATTCCCATTCAATCCCAATTATCAACTGTGCAGCAGCTGGTCAGCAGTCCTGATGAAACTAAAGCATCCACAGCAGCAGGACCACTTCTATGTTATGCCATACATAACACTGCAAAGGAGGCTGTTTACTCAGCCAGTGGGTTAAAATGAAGCAGCGCAAGGAATTTCAAGAATAAAATATCCTTAGGGAAAAATCACCAATTGAAAATCTCCAAGTGGTTTCTTGTTATCAGTTTACTGACAGAGGAGGCAAGTGAGAGACAGTGCTGTCCCACAGGAATTCTCCTATACTGAGAAGCACAATCCACCATGGGTCAGTGGGAAAAACGCAGAGCAAGCCCAATGTGACCCTGAGGCTGTGATGAAGAGCTGATAGCTCCAGCATCCCTCTGCTGCTTTATTGCTAGAGGTATGTTTCTGCAGTTTATAACATACTTCCAGAAGCCTAAGATCAGCTTTATTCTACATTCTTCCTCCTGGGCTGCAAAAGGCTGTGTCAGAAGTCATGCCTGCTTATCTAGGGGTTTTATATAACTGCCCTTGACAGGCACACAAACAGCGTGTCAGGACACACAATGCCTTCCCAAACCAGCCCTCACCACCTGACCTCACCTGGACAGCAGCACTGGTGGAAAACTGCAAAAAGAAAACACTAGCTAGAACCTCAGACCCAAATGACCCACAGCAGTTCAAGGCACAGTAAACCTGGACCAAGTCTATCCATAACACATATTGCTCAAGAAATAGAGAAAACAGAAGTGTCACTGTGTGACAGCTTGTTGGCAAACAAATTAAATGCTTTAATAGGTTATCATAAGGAAAAAGAAAACGTCCCTGTCCTTCTCTTTACGTTTAACAATGTGGTTTTAATTGCTCCCTTCAAGGGCACCAGGAGACCCTTCCATGAGACATTCTTAGTCTCTGCTTCTGGAGGGAGTCATAATCCAGCAAAAGACTCAAGGAAACAAAATTTCAATTTTCACTTATATAGGGGTCAGTACACATGCAGACTTGGCCTGCAGTAAATATTCCCTACAACAGTGAGGAAGTTCAGCAGAAGACTGAAGGCACACAGGCAAGTTCAGACACAGCTCTGCCACCCAGCCATGAGGGCTGGTCCTGGTGACAGTGATGGCACCACAACCAACTCCTGCCAGCTACAGGACCTGTGCAGTGAAATCAAATCAGACATTTCACTGAATCAAAGAATGCTTAGGGTCAGAACATGCCTGTTTAGCAAGGTCTCTGAACCAGAAACTGGCACCCCTACAAAACACAGCCCATACGCAAACCAAGGAGAGCAGTAAGGGCTCTCCACCACCCCACACACCGCAAATGAGCAAAAGGAGTGCCTATCCACAGCTGGGAATTTGCACAAAAAAGAAATGAAAGGGCAAAAAAGGCAAGGAAAACCTTCCACAGGGCAAATGAAGGTCATCATATAAGAGGAAATGCTAGATAGAGGCCGCAGCGTACCTTAATAAAATGAAAATGCAGTGCTGCAAGCCAGTACCACTACTGTAATAAGCTCAGTTATTGTTGTAGCTTGCCTTGAACAGCAGCCAATGACATTTTAATAAAATCAGCAATTGTTACCTGGTTGTGCAAGGATTTCCACCTGACACAGAATACTGCCTTGTAGCATCAAATACATTTTTCAACAATTTCAACACAACTTTTTACCTTTCAGAGCAGCAATTCAACATGTTAACATTAAAGAATGTTACCTCCCTGTTGGGGGTGGCAGAACACTTTAGTGACAGCTGTGTCCCATAAACTGAGCTAAAAACTTCATCTCACAAAACACTTCAAGAAGACAGTTAAACACAGAAAAACAGAAGCCTTGAAAGCAGGCATTTTGCAGACCACATTTTGAAAAAAAAAGGTTTCTATTAATACCTTGTTTGAACTATTCTGACTTAATTCTTTCCATCATCTGTTACTACTTTGCACGTCACCAATCTTAAATCTTTAGTTTTCCTTACAAAAGCCAGGCTGCCTGCTCTCAGGGTTGACCAAGTAGTGAAATGCATGGACAGATGACAAATTTACTGCTTCAGGGAGCTATCTTTAGAGACTCAAGCTTTTAGTGTACTGAAGTTCAACCAAGTCCTTTCTGAAGCTTTTTTAAAAATCACTTCTATTGCCTCATTGAACAAAAGAAAACAACCTGGTTTTCTCTATTTAATCTACTCCTTTAACTTTGTCCTTATACTAAGCTTCACTTATCTCAGAAATGGCAAATTTGCCAGTCTGTGGAGATGAACTATTGAACCACAGAACATTATATTCTGGAAGGTAAGAACCAATGTTACTCTAAATGTACACTCCGTACACTGGCTGCTTAAAACAAAGCAAGACAACAAAATTAACCACTTATGTGAAACCCCTGAAAAATATCCCTGATGAGCTAAGAGTGCATCTAAAGTTGAATGAAACAAGTTTAATTAGCTCAGTTGTTTCATGATGCCCAAAAGGACACTCAAAGTTTTTCAGATGAAAAAGGAGTATTTTTATACAGAAATTAAATACTAAATTTAAAAGACAGGGAGGAAACATTTCATACCAGATACAAAAAAAGTAGATGACAAATTCTGAACACCTAAAACCAAACCAGCTTGTCCCTCTGCAGTACTTCAAAAGGATACCGTAACTTTAATGAGATCTATACTGACCAAAGAAAAGGCAAAAATCAAATCAAGACCTAAGGTGCACATTCCATGCACTTTATACACCACACACAAATTCCAGGAGTTGCCCTTGTTTAAATAAGGCAGGATAAGGAAAAACATCTATTATCCCCACCAGCAATCCCTCTTGTTCCAGTTCTGTAATTTCCCTTTCTAGGAGCAGAAGCATTTATTTTTTAAAATATTTAATATATTTTCATTTTTTAAAATATATTCCATCTTAAGAACCACTAGCCTCTATGTGTCTCTGCCCCCTGACAAGCACCATTCCATAGGACACCACACTTGGCATAAACCAAACAGATCTTTGTCACAAATATAGACGTAAGGTAATTTTTCTCTAGCTAAAAGACTCAGAAAAAGAGGCATCCTTGAATATAAATATAAGACAGAACAAATACACAATGTTTGTCAGATAGGTTTTTGTAGTAAAATGTTGAGCCTTGCACAACTGAAATTATAACAAAAGAGAACAACACTAAAACATGAAATGTTCCTCGTTTTATTCAAGTAGAAATTAACTGCTGAAAGCAAGAAATCAAACAAAACCATCCAAAGAAATGTGGTGGTTTTTACAGATAACCTTCACACAAGAATCAAGGCTCTTTTCTCAAAACAATAAATGTAGATTAAAACATCTGGGGCTATGAGTAGGAGAGATCACTTTCCAGCAAAAATGGAGGTACCTTACCAAAACAAAGGAATGAATGGTACCAAGGGAAATCTAAAGAAAATTAGAGAAAGGCAGCACAAAAAATTTTGTTGAGCAGCACAATGTAAGAGACTTTAAACCTTTAATTACTAAACCCCGAAGAAAGACATGAATAGCTGCTTCAAGATACACCAATTTCACCAGGACAGGACAGAAACTATTTTCCATTACCATCCTAATAATGGAAAAATGCCCAAGGGAATCAAACCCAGAATGCAGAGGAAAGCAAAGATTTCAAAAAGTGTTTGTGGCAATAACCTGCAGAGAGCCAACACCCACGCTGTTCTCTCCAGCTGGCTCTGCTGAGCCCTCCCTTCCACAGAACAGGGAGCACCCATGGAAAAAGAGAGAATGGGAGACAAAAAACTGCCCAGCCATACAGATATAAGGAAAAAACAGTCAGGGAAAAAAATAGAGACTGGAACATAGAAATTAAAGCCCTTTCTGAAGCTGCTGGGAGATGCCTGCACAGCTGGGCAATTGGAGACTGATGTTCCAGAGGCTTTTTGCTGCCCTGAAGGAACAGTTCCATCTGTGGTCTTCTGCTGCTGGAAATGACCACGAATACACTCAAAGACTTCAAAACAATGGCAAAAACACTGTGGGTGGTTTAGTTGGTCTGGGGTTGGTTTGTTTGTTTAAAAATTTTCAAATAACCGGCCACAATAAGGAACCTGAGCACTTTGTGCTCGTTCCAGCAGCATGGTCAGTTACCAAATTGTATATTGGTAATATATTGGTATATATTCACCTCTCCCTGAAGGTGAGTGGCTCCTGCAGCAGTGCCCAAACACAGCCTCTCTGGGGGAACAACTCCCCAGAAACACTTCTGCAAGGAACCCAGGCAAAGAGAAATTTAGATACCATCTCTAGCACCCCAAATCCATAGCTGCAAGGCACAGCCTACCCAATTCTATCAACACCACTCGATTAATTTCTCAAGATGACTCAGAAGATATGGGGACAAACAACAAACCAAAGGCAAAACAGATTAGCAGCTTTTTGCCACAGACAAAGAATGACGGGCAGCTATAAAAAGGGCACTGTTTGCACACAACATTTTATAAGTATTTATAGGAAACAATTGCTAGAAACGCACAACAGGCACGCCTCTATCCAGGAAGGAGCTGGAGACCATAAAAAAACAAAACCCCACACCCCAAACCCCAAAGTGCATTACTGGAGACTGAACACTGCTCCTTCCTCACTGCTGCCAAGGCAGATGCAGAAAGCAGTTTGTGCCAGCCCACTCTGGCTCTGGCACACCCGTGCTCACAGGGACACATGCGCTGCAGTTCATTTCCTCACCATTAAGAGCTTTTTTAGAAAACTGGATGACAGAAGTAAAGATCTGGGAAGCCTGTTGAGTCCTCACACTTTCTTTTCCTATACATTCTATGCAATATAAACACTTTCATTAAAGGACAGAAAACAACAATTCACAGGAAAACTTACACAAGCTCAGGTAAGCTCAGGACCCCCTCAGGTCCACTTTTGGCCGTGGTCCCTTGGCAGTACACTGATGCTACCCAGGCAGCACTACAGCCCAATTACCTCTAATGCACAAAAGCCAATGGGACTATCTACCTAATTAACATACAAAATATTTATTTACAGATGTTAGGAAAAAACATTCATTTTGGGGAAAGCAGTACTTCACGAACTGATCTAGTCAGGGAAAACTAAACTAAACATAAAATTAGAACATAGCTAGAAATAAATGAACAGCTTTGAACTTAACTGTCCAAAATATATGAGAGAACAAAAATTATGATCAATTATTTTTATTGTTTCCACTGTAATGTTTTATCTCTAAATATCAATAATTTAATATCATTATCTTGCTATTCAGATTCTTGCATTTTCTTTAGAGTAGTAGATTCCATACCCAAATATGGTATATATTTCTCCAATCCTCGTTCTTCTTTAAAAAAACTAATAATAATAAGCACCTGATGAGAAGAGTGAGTTCAAGTAAGCCTCAGGATGCACAGGCTGCCCACTACGCAGTCTGTTTCACCCAGCATTAAACTCATTTTTGAACACAGAGGAGGAAAGGAGGATTAGCTACCTGGATAACCCTTATGGAAGGGGAAAATAACTGGATTGCAAAACACAGAATTACGGTTTGTCTTATAAGAACAAATATAATGTTTATATACCTACCTGTACTTCATGCTGATGCACAGGAAGCCACAAATTATCATTAAAGGTATTTGGATATTCAAAAAAGAATGCAGAATGTTTTGAAGAATGCCCCTGGTCTACAAGATGGGATGCTGGCACACTAGTTGCCTCATGTTGATTTTTCTTCACAATCCAGCATTTTAAAAGAAAACCATCTTACTTAGACTGAAGACTTAGTGAAGATTTTGTGTAACTCGGCTAAAATAGATGTATCTCCACATCAGAAGTACTTAGGTGACTCAGTACACTTGGAGGCCTAGGACAAATACAATGGCAATATTCACAGACTTAGACTTTGTCAGCAGATATCAAGGTCCAGCACAAAGCTGCTGTACAAGGCTACAACTCTTCCATGGAGCAGGCAGGGCAAATAGTTTCTTGAGAAACAAGATACAGAAGATGGCACATTAATGGTGTCTACACCAGAAGCTCAAATAACTCATGCCTGAAAATGCAGGAAACACGAAGCTTCCTGGGGAAGCAAGTACAGATTTTAGTCCCAGGGCTAAAAATCAGCAATGAGCAAGTACTTCATGTTTATTTGGTCTCACTTTGCAGTGGAGAATCTCAGTTCATTAATTTCAAAATCAATCTTCCATCTATACATGCTCCTGCATTAAATCTAGGTCTAAGATGGTGGCCAAAGAAGACTATAATGTAATTTGTTACTAGATATAGTTTTGTTACTAGACATGAAAGGAAGCATAGATTTAGGGCTGGGATAAAAATTCCAGTCACACAACCTTCAAAGCCCATGGTACATCCACCCAAATCTTTAAACTGCTTTGTTATTGGTGTTTGTGCCATGGCTAGTGCTTTTCATCTGGGAAAAGGCTTGTAGTAGCTGGCAGTAATTGAGGTGAAGAGATCCCTACTGACATCATGTGTAATTCTACAACAATTTCAACTGTGAAGCTGCATTACAGAAATGGATGAATTACAATAATAAAAGCAGGTGTGACAGTAGAAAAGGAACCGTAGGAAGTATCTTCCCCATATAATAAAGAGCGCATCTAATAGTTTATTTTCTGCAACTTTAATTATATTAGAAAGTATTTTACAGTGCAAGTATTTCTATCAAATAAACTCTGTAAGATAAATAAAAAAGTTACCCTTACTGAGAAAGTTAATTATTCAACAAGAGTCAGAGTGGCAGACTTTCCAACCTTGCAAAGTAAAAATGTACTACATACCTACTCTGCTATGTACTTTAACACACAAAAAAATCCAACAGAAAAATGAAGATACAGTAAGTGCACTTCTGGTAACAGTGCTTTGATGTGCATCTCTGTTATGGAAGCAAAGGATTCATCTCTGAACAAAAAAAAAAAACGATCCTAAATGTCACCTAAGAACAAATCACACAGACAACAGTCCATAACGCCCCACTCTGAATTGCCTTGTCTGCATATCACTGCACCAACCAGTCTAAAAGCAAAAAATACTATTAGTGTGGTGCCTTGTCAGACTTGGAAATCACATTTCACAGTCCTTCCAGTACAATTAAGAGCATAGAGAGATGCAGCAATTTGCTCAAGTCCATTTCCTCCTACACTGTACAAAAAAAATCTTGAAGGCAACAATCTCCTAACACTGTTTAAATTAGAGAAGATGTATGTAGAGGAAAAGCTGGAGAAAAGATGTTGGGGGGAATCTTTAAAGAAACATAACACTGATTATGCTTCAAAATTACAACAAACCCCCAAGGAAAAGGGAGCATACCATCACCTGAGAGATGAAAAAACCTGAACTGAAGAAGTTTGGGAATAAAAACGCAACACCAAAACCCCCTTTATTAGCAGTTCTTGTCAAAACACCAGCAATTAGGCTGTATATCATGTAAGCCAAAAACATGCAAGGTAGACAATTAGCAGGTAATAATATTTTCTACAAATGTCCTTCTGGTCTCTCATCCTTTTAGATAAACTTCAGCCCTTAGAGGCAGTCAAGCATTCCTTATGCCAACTGTTCCCCAGGTACACCATCCCACCTTTTAAGGAAAAAATCCAAATTGCAGTCTCAGACCCTGATTTTTTTCTTAAAATAAATCCACTATTGACTAGGGAAGACAAAGAAAATTAAAAAGGAAAAAAAACAAATCAAACTACTGCTTAGTCAAATGAAGAGTCCTCCTGCTTCCAACCAGAATGCTGAGAAGGAGAGCTAGTTTGAGTTCCTGCAGTGAATCCCCTTAAAGCTAAAACCTGAAGTCCATACATTCTAAAGAAGATGAAGGTCCAGGCTTCCCTTAGCCAGCTATTAACATGACCAAGCTTCTGAAGTGAGAGGTTATGCAATCATTGCAATAAACCAGTCAAGACCTCCCAGCAAGATCTAAAGCAGTGCCATATGGTAAGTAACAGGGGACTTTGTTTTGCATTATTACTTCCAAGAACACTTAGAAGCATGTGTTCAGATCTTAATGGAATTTATGATAGCTTTTGTCCTCCTTGGGAATCACTGCTTATTTTTATCTATCAGAAAGGCAACTGCTGAGAGAACATTATGTACTAGAGTCTTAATATTTTCAGAAGAGCAAACATTTTTCAAAATTTCAGTACTTCCTTAGTCTCAGGCATGCTGTCAACAAATCAGGACAGAAATTTGCTGTGCTAGAGAAGCAGCACTCCTCACTCTTCTCACCTGCAGTGCAACAGCAGTAACACTAAGAAATTACAAGGAAAAAACCCAATTCAGGTGACATTTCCAAGGCAAGTAAGAGAAAGCACAATTACCAAGCACCATTTGCAGTTAATGTACATCTTAAAAACATCAACATCACAGGGCCAAATTAGCACCATATTAAAGAGATCACAATCGCATAACAGTAAAGTATCATTTGTTTATATACCATGATCTTCCAAAATCAACACACAACCAAGGAAGACATTTTAAAAAAAGATCAAAATTAAACAGAAAACCAAAAGCATGTTCAAAATGCAGAAGCTTGCTTCAAATTTTAAGAAAGACATAGCATTTGTTTAAATTATTTTAAAAAATATAGCTAATACAGCAGATTCAACTTGCATATTGCATTGATCTACAGCTTAGCCCTATAAAAACTGTATTTACAGAAAACATAGCTGGGACGGACGTCACAGATGTTTTCCTCCTACACCTCAGTCACCCTATTAAAATGAAACCTCAGTGCAAAACTCAAACCTAGAGTAATAAGCATAACTAATTTATTTTTTGAAGAACACTAATTAATCCCAAAGGTCTATCAAAGCATAGTAGAAGACCATACAGGGTTAGGAAAAGCAAGAAGCTTTGAGCTTGCCTATGCTGCATGCTCTTCATATACCAAAGTTCATTAGAAAACAAAATGGAATGAAAGCATAACAAGGAAAAAAGCCTCACACCCAAGAAAATAGAAGTTACATTAGCATTGCATGCATTCTATTTTTTTACTTTTCTTTTTAAAAAAAGCTATGTCATCTCAATATTGCTGCATTTAATTGTACAATAATTCCCACCTGACCAGTAAAGTAGATAAAAATATAACCTCCCCTCCAAACAAAGGCAGAAAAACCATTAAAATACCAAACCTCCCTGCAGGGCAATTTGCCAGGAAACAGATCCAAGTGTTTGGATTTCCTCCTGACTGTGTGGATGCCTAACCCCAGAGGAAGAGCCACTGCCCATGATTCCCCCGCAGGACGGCTGTAGTGGTGTTTGCAGGTCCCTAGGACAAGGGAAGAGATGAGAATCTTGACTCCATGTTTCAGAAGGCTGATTATTTTATGATATCTCTTATATTAAAGGAAAACGATATACTAAAACTACACTAAACAAAGAGAAAAGAGACATCATGAAGCCAGCAGAGAAAGGAATGAATAATAAAATCTTGTGACTGCTCACAGCCTCAAAACAGCTGGACCTGTGATTGGTCATTAATTAAAAACAACCACATGAGACCAATCAATGATGCAACCTTGATGGTTGGTAAACCATCTCCAGACCACATTCCACAGCCATCAGAGAGTTGTTTACATTTCATTTCTGAGGTCTCTCAGCTTCTTAGGAGAAAAAATCCTAGCGAAGGGATTTTCATAAAATAGTCAGTGACAGACAGCAGCATGCACACACAGCAGGTGGAACACACTGGGCAGCATTCCTCCCCACCGACCTGCACACCCTGAGTGCTGCAGGAGGGGGACAAAGGGACACATCGGGGATGGCTGCAGGCCCCTGAGGGGTGTAACCAGCCTGGCTTGTCTTTGGCAGCTCACCCTGCCAAGTCATCTCACATGTTGGTGTTTATGGCTTGAACAGAGCTGACGGGCTCCCCAAGGGGCAGAGGCACAACTCCTCCTTGCCCACTGTGCCCCAGGCAGGGCCCTGCTGCTGAGGGCTCACCAGGTGTGCAGTGCCTGCCCATGACCAGGCATCTCCGGGGAGATGAGAGCTCTTCAGGTGACAAACAGAGCCCAAAGCACAGTGCCAGCTCTCCCAGCCAGGCTGGCCAGGAGCCATGCCCAGTGGGCATCCCATGGGCTGCTCACTCCAGCTGCCTGCCCACATCTGTGCCACACTCACAACCTCCACAATCCCTCTAAACCCATTTGCAAGCCACCTTCCAGAAAATTGTCTTCAGCTCCCTTTAGTTTACCAACTGGAAAGTAACAGAGGGGTTCCTTGGTGTCACAGCTCTCCCAGGTTCTGCTGGTTTATGGTACATCTGGCAGACATATTGCACCAACATGAAGGGCAAGCTGTCACGAGCTATAGTACAGACAGGCCCTACTATGGCCAAATGATGTCCCAGAGGCTGTATGATGGACAACTTCCCATCTATTACCATCAGAGCAGCAACAAACAGGAGAGAAAAAGGGCAGAACACAGACAGCTCCTCTGGAAGAGTGGGGGAAAACAGTGGTTGAATAAAAGGGCTAGATGAAGAAAACTACTGATTGGGTTTCAAATTGATCATTGGTTATTTAGTGGAATAAATGGCTATAAATAAAAATATAATTTACCACTCTGGCAATCATTAAGTTTACCAGTCAGAGCCCAAGAACCACAAACAGCAGTATTTTGATGAGCATTAAATTCTTAAGAAAATACATTTAGGTGAAAATTGCACAGATACAATAGAAGGTATTATTAAAGCCACAATAAAACCTAATAGTTGCAAACACTGATAAATACATTTACATAAAACTTACATTTACCTGTGAGGATCATTAATCTTCAACATTTTATTTATTGTGGCGATTCCTCTAAGTGTTTGTATTGGGTTTGTATGGCTGGGTTTTGGTAGCAGGAGCAGCTACAGTGGTGGATTCTGTGAGAAGCCGCTAGAGCTGCTAGAGAAGCTTCTTCAACGTCCAAGAGAGCAAATCCCAGTTGGCTCCAACACAGACGTGCTGCTGGACAAGGCCACAGGGATGCAGAGATGCACCTGCAGCCCACAGAGGAGACCCACGCCAGAGCAGGGGGATGCCTGAGAGGAGGTTCTGACCCCATGGGAGGCTCCTGGCAGGAACCTGTAGGACCATGGAGAGCACAGCCCACACTGGAGCAAGTTTCCTGGTGGGACTTGTGACCCCAGGGACTACTTATGCTGGAGCAGACAGTCCTTGAAGGACTGCACCTGTGGAAGAGGGACCTGCATTGCAGCAGCTTGTGGAGAACGGAGATGGACTCATGCTGGAAAAGTTCATGGGGAGCTCTGTCCTCTGGGAAGGACCCCAGGCTGGAGCAGGGGAAGGGCTCCTCTCCCTGAGCAGCCTGAGAAATGTGTGATGAGCTGACCACAGCCCCCATTCCCATCTCCCTGTGCCACTGGGGAGACAGCAGAGCTGGGAAGGAGGGAGGGAAGGAGAGGTCTGTTTTTACTTCTCATTACCCTGCTATGATTTTGTTAATAATAAATTCAATTAATATCTCTAATTCTAGCCTGTTTTGCCTGTGACAGTATTTGGTGAGTGACCTCTCTCTGTCCTTATCTCAACCAATGAACCCTTTGTTATATTTCCTCTCCCCACTCCAGCTGCAGAGGGGAGTGACAGAGAGGCTTTGGTGGGTGTCTGGCATCCAGCCAGGATCAACTCACTACAGTCTTCAAACTGAAGCTGAATGCCTTTATACTTTAAGAGTAAACACTTTCATCAGTTTAAGCTGGCTATAAGAACAACAACAAAAAAAGGAATATATGAGAATACATGTTTGGACTTGCCCAGTACTGAAATAAATCATTTTATCTGAGCAATATAAAATTCTCTGGACTCACCTGAAGCAGTGTTTCCACAAAATCTTTGTCCATCCAATAGTGTGAATTTAGAAGTACTTTCCTCTATCATAATTTTAACTGCAGACTAGAAAAGTGTACCTGAGGACAACATAGATTTTTTTGACCTCTCAACTGATGGGGAGACTTCTCACAGTCTCAAAACATCTGAACTTGCTGCACAGCATGGGATGCCTGAAGGAAAAGTGCCCAAAATACTTGAACCATTTGCACAGCACTGGTGAATCACTCAAGCATCTCCATGTCAAACCCCTTGGAGGAAAAGCTAAGGAGGGGTGGCTTCAAGATTTCAGAAATAAAACAGCAAGACAGTGATAGGACATTTTTAGTTTTCTTCCCATGCATTTGCCACTGACCTATTTCACTGTGCCACATGGGTTCAAAACCTTATTTCTTAAGGCAGGAATTTAGAAACAGATTTTTTTTAAAAATCAAGTAATGGGTATAAACAATCCTTTATACTGTAAATTCAAATGGATGGGGTTTTTTATTTGTAGAAACAGGGTACATGCCTCATTGCCAATACAGGGGCAGAGCTACTGACATCCCTGACACAAGTAACATGCTGTTTAATCACACAATATTTATCTGCAGGCTGTCTGAAAACTTTTGCAAACTAGCATTAATAGCATGGTTCTGCTTCAGTTAAAGGCCAGAAGAGCAAGCATGGGTGGTAAATTCTTCTCAGTAATTTTTTTTTCTTCTTGGTAAACTAACACCAATCTAATCTCCATTGAACATAACACTCCTTAAGAGCCCTTGCCTACTCAGACTGATACAAATAGAAAAAAAAAATAAGCCATATAGGCTCAGAAAATCTTGCATCTTAATTTAAAAGAATGGAAAAAAATTTAAGTATGAACACAATAAGGGAGATGACTTTGCATGGAAATGAAATTGCAATGAATTGCAACATAATGAAATAACTGAGCAGCTGCAGGAATGCTCGATTTAGCAACACCTTTAGTGTAACAGCTCACCCATTCTGATACCATTAAGAGAACCTAGACACTGAATATTGACACAGGATAAAAACAGCTTTCATTAACCTAGTCCATAACTGCCCCATATGCGTAGATATTCTATGAACCAAGGCACTAAAAAATTCAGGCTATTCGCAACAGAGCACTCCTTATGAATACTTTCTAAGCCTGTTTTTATTTCACAGTCTATGGTAGTATCTTCTTCTTTCCCAAGCCCTAAAAACATCAGCTTCAGAATAATACGTGAAGAACAGACTAGACTGCAGAAGTTGTAAGGAAAAAATATTCTCTAACAGTAAGAAAACTGCCAGCATTCTTTTCTTTGCACATTTTCCAAACTGCAAACTCCCAAACTAACAAATCCCTTAAGATCTGAACTCTACATCTTGAAGGGGAGGAATTATATGACAGCTTTTAATAAATGTTAAAAAAGTAAGCTAATTAAGAACTAAGCTCTTTTAAAAAGTCTCCAAAGCTTTTTGTTTTTTTTTTATTTCCAGAGCCAAGGAGAAAGGAAAGCTGGGGAACTGCAGGCAGCATTTTGATTTCCTACACACCACCATCCATGTTAGCAACTGTAAGGCACGAGACTCCCTATCACACTGCAGCTACACACCCAAACCAATTCCCTCCTGCTCTTCTAACAGACAGATTTCTGAATGTACCAAAACTATTCTGAAGCCAACACTTAAAATAAACATCCACCACAAGCAAGAGGAATTGCTATATTGATGTGGCTCCTTTCATCCTGGTTTGAAACCATGCTGAGATCCAACGATAACAAGAAACACAGAAGGCAGAGTTTGTCACTGCTCTCTGCTGCAATTTTGACATCTGTTTCACAGCTCTTGGAAAGCCCATTTCCATTTATCTATGAGAAAGGACAGGAGATAAAATTCCCAGGCTGCAGAGGGCATTAGCAGACTTTCCTAGCTGACTGTACATTAAGAGACAACTGTAACAGCCAAATTACGTTACTGTGAATAGACGGAAGATGCTGTAATTCTATGCCTCCTTTTGTCTTAATGGAGTTATTTATGTTGCAATCTTGAGGGCAGACCACTTACCAAAGACACTACCAGCCACCTGCCTGACCCACAAAAAGAGCAGACTGAAAACAGAAGGGGACATCCTGGTCCCATTCAGCAGAAGCTGGTCTGTGCCTTCCTGACTTAGTCTGCCAATTGTAATATTTAACAGTTTACACATATTGCTCCTGCTGCACGCTAACATTTACACAAATTCTACCAAACAACCCAGAGATTAGTTATCGTATCTAGGCAAAGTGAGGGAAGGGATGGAAAGCCTCATCACAGAGAGAGTGAAAAAGCTTCGCTTTTGTCATACTGATGCCTTTTAAAAATAAGAACAAAAATGTGTTTGCCAATCAATATTTTTAAAACATAAACATCAATTGCTTCAAAGTTGAACAGTTCCCTAAGATTAGTATCCTAAATCAAAGAGGGACAGAACACTGGTCATGTACAATTTTCACAGAAATTATATGCACTCAACACAGACATTAATTGGGCTCCTTTAGCTTAAGAGATTAATTTCAAGCACCTGGCCTTGAAAGCATCAATCTGTTTTATTAAAAAAGACCAAACTGGCTTCCCTCATACACAAGTAAAAGCAATACTAACAGCAAATACAAAGGATCTGACAACAACAGAAGCTGCAGAAAAGAAGGAATGAAACCAGGAGGAAGAGATGGAAGACTGTTGGAAAAAACAAAATCAAACCATTCATCATATATATGTAACATGCTTTCTACTTTCTTCTAGGATACTTACACTCTGTACTTGCCATATTTGTCACTGAGGAATAAAAAGAGAGATGTCACTAAGGAGCATCTACCCCCTGATATAACCTCGAGTTATTAACCCCAAATACTAAGTTTACTGAAGTAAATGTTAGAAAAGCACCTTCAAGCTTGAAGAACAGTTTGTGATATTAAAGTACGTTAGTACTCAGTTTGCAACCCTAAATACAGAAATACAGTGGCTTAGTCATTAGAAAAAATATTAGAAGTAGCTTCTCTGATTTAACCTAATAATCAAAAAACAATGTTATTGATCTGTATGGTGGGAGCTGTGTGGGTTGGAAGATATTTGAGAGTTTACTTTGAAGTCTAAATAAAACGAGCGTGGTCTCAGTGCAAGTCAAAAGCCCAAGTCCACACATGACCAAAACTCATCTCATTTAATCTGGACCAGCTGACTTCCCAGTAGGACATGTGAGAAGAAACTCTTTCTCTGAACAAGACTGGCAGTAGGAAAAATCAGAACACTGACAACTCCACAGCACAGACAAGATGGAGAAGTCTGTTTGTGCTAGTTTAAGGAACAGAGAACAACCACCCCATTGCCTGCAGGATGTTCATTATCCAGCATCATAATTAACACCACTTCAGTTAAACTGCATATGGGAAAGCAGCAGGAATTAAGAGTAAATACCAAAACTCCTGTCAAATGGAAAATTATTTTCAACTAGCTCTGAAAACTTGTAATTATCTCTGTGACTGTATTTACTGGGATGTGACTCTCTCAACAGTCCTTCATTCGATCTCAGACAGATGATAAACAACAAGACTTCAAATTTGTTCTGTTTTCCCACTCAAGATAGGGCAGGAGACATAGACATTTGCACAGATTAATAGAAATCTTTACTGTTAAAACAGGATTTAAACATAACCCTACAAAATACTTCCCATTTGAGGGGAACAGGAAAGACTTAGAGAATCATATAACTCTTAAATTGCAATCTCCTTTTATGTAATAAAATCCTCATAGTACATTTCTATAAGTATGAAGGAAACCAAGATAAATCGTTCCGTTTACCACACACTTTGTGGTTTAACCACAAAAAATAAAATGTAGTTGACTCATGGGAGAATGTCTGCATGCAGTGGAGCCAGACTTGAACCAAAACTTTACCTAAGACTGGTTTAGCTATGACCAAGAAGAAACAGAAGTCTCTGCTTAATGTATTACACAGTGCATTCAGCATTCTACATCTGATATTGTCTGACAGAGGTTTCCACTAGTTGGAATCCACTGAAATATAAACGTATGTTGAATTATATACAGCCCTCGAGCTACAGGCATAGCTCATTGCTTATCAGTAAAATGCATCCTTGGAGATGATGTAAGGTTAAGTCCTTCACTTCCACCTTGTAATACAAATGTATTCCTCCTTAGTTTTCAACTTCACCATACTAGAAAATGGTAAATCTTAGCACATTCAGTTCTGTTCCTCTGCTTTGTCAAGTTACTCTGACAAAGAAGGAAAAAGTTCTTGATCCACCATCATCAGCAAGTCCAGAGAACTAAACAACGAGACAAAAAATGCAAGCAATGTAATGTTTTTGGTTTTTTCCTCCAACATCACACTACTGCTGAAATTTTATACAGAAAACAGAGGAGAGAACAAACTCAAAAAAACTTGTAACAAAAACATAGCCAGAATCAAACCAACACTTAGTTTATTTCAACCCAAAAGAAAAACAAACTTAAACACGTGGAAGAGCAAACATTGGGAAGGATGACCATTTGCTAAAATGGTCAGCCATCTGAATAAATCTGCAGGAGGAAGGGAGCTCTCCAGACAAACTCTTCTCCAGCAAATATCTTCTCTCTTACAAGACACTTTCCCCTACGAACACACAATTAATTGACAACCTCCCACATGTCTGTGACATGCCACTGGCCACACATAGATCCTCATGATGTTACCAAATGTTAGCCCGTAACAGAAGCCTCCAAGGCTTGCATTAGCACTGAGCACATCTCTAAGAAAAAGGAAAATATTGGTTTGCTTAGGCTATGGCTCTACATTGGATCAGCCAGGCAAAGATGGTTTTTTTCCCATCACAAAGTGTTCAGCCAAGGGGAAGCATGACCAGTAAGTTAAAATGTAACAGTACTGTCCCTTTAGCATTGAAATTAATAATATTATTACAAGCCCTGATAGCAAAAACGAAGCTGAAATGCACCAAACTTGAAAGAGAGGTTATTTGAGGACAGGAAGAGAAGGAGGAAGCTTATTCAAAGTCACCTAGTAAAACTCTAAGCTAATTTACAGAAAGAAAATAAGCATTACTGCAAAGAGAAAGTTTGTTAAAATTATTCTTCCCCAGTCATAAAAACATGTAGAAAACAAATTCAACAGAAAGTCTGAATTTGGATCCGTTTCCTCCCATCCTATGTGAAACAGTTCCCAGCTGCAAATTGCTCATTTTTAAAAATTCCAACAACCTCGTCAAATTTAAAGAATAAGCTATGCAGAGTCCTCCACCAGATGACTCCTGAAGTCCAATTACAGAACATTCCTGTTTTCAGAAGACAGAATAAGGGAAAATACTTCATTATTATTAGTACTTAATACTTCAGCCCTCACAACAAGTGACATACCATAATACATCAATGGTCAAACAAACCATTAAAAATTTTATTGATGTTGAAACTGAAACACTAATGGGGATCTGTTCCTGAAATCTCTCAGAACTAAACAAGTATGTATGAAACAAGTTAACCACACAAATCAGATGGGAAATTACTGGAACCACAAACTCAGCTGGCTGCTTATGTTTAACAATGTATTGATTTTTCTGGGCAAAAAAAATGCAGGTGTTATATAGCTTTGGGAAAGGCCTCTGAAAACATTCCTAACACATTAAAGACAAAAATATATAAAGAAATGCAAACCAAATCTCATGTTTAGAAAAGGCATATGCTGCTGCTGATTAAGGGGCTAGGTACATACTAAAGTTTTGGAATCCTTCTGTTTTCACAACTCCCACAACAGAAAAAAAACACAAACAAACAAGGTTTGAGAGACCCAAACCCAATATAATGTTTTTAGAGTTTTTACTACATTGGTTATTATATTGGCTATATATTTTAATGGTTAATATCTACTTTTGCCTCTAGACAGAACACTGCAATTCCTTGCTATCTGAAAGCTGTATGTCTGTTTCAAACAATTTACTTACCCTCAGGCTGTCAAAACCATTGGTATACAAAATCAAATACAGCCTCTAGTAATTATCCATTCACCTTTCTGAAGGGACATAACTGGGTTAGGATTTGTTTTTGCTTTACAGGAACTTTAGAACCTACCCAATTTTCTTCTGATAAAAACTCAGATATGGGAAGCCCTGAAGTTGGAGCTTTATAGCACCTCCATTTCAAGCTCATCCCCAACTGATTCCCAGAGGGAGGAAGCAGTAACTCCATTTGTAGTGGTAAAGAACCCAGCCTAACTGCCTTTTTCCTGCAACAGTGACACAGTGACTTCACTGACAAAACATAAAGGAGCTTTCAACTGCAAAGTAAGGAAAGACTATCCAATTTCTCTCTTAAAGCATGCTGGAATCCCCATGTAATTATGCCAAGATCTCAAAGCCAGCTCTGATAATTAATATTTCTAGGGACTGAAAGACCCTTAAATTAAATCTCCAAGAAGCAGGACTAACACAGAGGATGTAAATTTGCTGCATTTCTGCTTTGGGGCACAATTCTTCATGGAGCTGCAGACTTCAAGCCCATTGTCTCATTCATATCATAAAACTCTGGAAATGAATTATACAATTTGCAAGCACTCCCCCAAGATAAAACCAAAGCACACTGTACATTTTATGTCCCACAGCACCACTGCTTGATAAACAGCACAGTCATTTCCCAAATTCCCAATGTTATAAAATTTGAAGCCCTTCCCACATTTCTGAAGTCCAGTATTTACCTGGCAGCTTTGTACCAACTACACAAGAAATGTTTTAAAATTATACTTTTGTATTGGTTACCTGTTGGTTAACTGGGTTATAGAAATAAACCAACAGACACAGTCTTTTCAGAATGCAAACAAAATATGATCATACCAGAATTTTTACCTCCTATAGGCACATTATAGCAGACAGAGATAAAACCCATGGGGCTCCAGCCTGCCACAGCCCCAGATGATATCAGTGTTCAACTCCAGAGCACACATGAGTGGCTTTGAAAGGAGACACGGTGATCTGAGCTGGCAGATTAGAAAGGAAAATTCAAGCCCTTAAAAGGGATTGCATGGTTGAGATAAATGAGCACAGGTGTCACAGGTTTAGCTAGAATTAGCATGAGAATTTGGGACTTCAGAGAATTTAGAACATTTTAAAACTGTAAATAAATTAATCCAGTGAAGGAAAACAACCTGTCAAAAACTAACTTAATTACCTGGCAGTTATATTTCTCCACTGGATACACAAAAATTAGAACTAGACAAAGCACACACAGACACTCACTTCCAAGGGATCAATGTCCCCACAGACCAGGGTTAACCCTGAAGCTGTTTGGCTCTCAGCATACTGCAATTCTGTTCTGACCTCAGCTTAGCTAGAAAAGGAACTACCTCTGCCTTACAGCATCCAGCAACAGGCTAAAGCAACCTTAAAAAGAGAAGCTCCACTCCTTTGTGATAAAAAAGGCAGTTCCCAGTAATTTTGTTAACCAATAAAAAAACTAGCATTTTAAACATTTAAATGCTAAGGTATACAGATGTGATTTGGTGTTTCCCTAAAAATAACATCTCTAATTCCCTGGGGAAAAAGGGCCATTCAATCATATGCTTGAAGCCTACTGAATAATTTGCTTTCTTCAAAGGGGACAAGAAAATAACCCAGTCAAATCTTTCACAGGTTTAAACACTGTAACAGAGGTTTTAAAGATTGGATTCCTGTATCTTGATTTCACAGCGCTGTCCCAGCAAGTTACTTAAACAGAATAATAAACACAGCAGGTCCTCTCTAACTTTTGTACATAATCCAGACTGTCATTGTTCTTGCTGGCAATCTGAGTTACACTCCTTCCAGGGAGATTTTGGTAACATAATTACATTATTTATAGACATTATAGTTTCAATTAACTTATCACATCACATCTACAGTAAAGAAAACCAGCAGATGCATATTTGTGAAAAAAGTTAATCTGCATGATTAGGCATCAATTCCTAAATCAAAATTACAATAAAATATCCATTTCTTAGATTGGATCAGTTTAAGAAACATTAAAACACCAATTAAAACATTGTTGGTCTCACTTCCTAGCACATTCACATTTCAAGGTGATGCATCTATTTTCTAAATATTCATCCACATTTAATTCCTATATGAACTATTTATCAAGCAATGGTAATACAGAAACAGAGAGGGAGGGACAGAGACACTGTATCTGCTTAGAATCCCTACAAGAATAGTTTTGGCCTCTTGCTGTATTTACATGTATCCTTTAGTTCTCAATATCCTGCAGTGTATAAATGACCAAAACTCCCAATACATTCTCCATTATTTTAAGAATATTCACATTTATATACAAACAGGAATATGTGGGGATTCTCATGTTACTAGAAGGATTATGCAATTTTTTCAAAAAGGTAAGAATGAGCACAGCATCACACAGTGAAATTACCCTAAGCAAAAGGGCATTTTTCTCACAACAATAGATAAAAGACAAACTGAAAATACATAATCCAGAGGACTATAAAAGATCATTTGGCATAGAAAATACTGGAAGTAAATTAATAGGATTTCAATTGCAACAAGAAGCTTCTGAAAATATATTAATTTCAAAACCAGAATACTTTAACTATTCAGAACAAGGTAGAAAACCAGAACAGTCATCCAGAAAGCTGACAATTCTTTAGTAGTCTATAGGGCTTTCTACACAGCAGTCAGAACAAGGTAAGGCAGTCCAGCTAAAACAGAAAACAAGCAGTGTTCGTGAGTAACACAACTTTTTCTTTTAAGCATGAAAATCTATGATGAATACATCAATAATATTTCAAGGGTAATACAATTAAAACTGGCATTACATACTAATAGTCAGAGTTAACTTAATCTCATCAAAATGACAGAAGAAAAGCCTCACAGAGAAAATGCTTATATAGCTTTGTTAGCAGATACAGCTGAAAGGATCAACACAAACCAGAATTAACAATATTAACACCTGCTTGCAATTAATTTCTTTAACTAGAGCAACCTTTTCCCCCTCCCTAATGACAAAGTTAAAACAGAAAGAACTGAGAGTCTTGCCAAAGCAGAGACTTCAATTTTGTTAAACCTAAAAGCCTTCTGCTGCCTTTCCATCTGCCTCATTGGAATTTCAATGCCCATCTCTGAACAATTTCCAGTTAAAAAAACCAATAACAGGACTACTGCCAATAGTGGACTCTGGCTGTATATTCATCAATTAAATATAGCCACTTCCAAGGCAGAAACACAACATGTGCTGCTGTACCTTGTCCCCGACACAGCTGCCACTGCTGCACACATGTAATGAAAGCAAGACAGAGCATCCACCCTAGAGAACAGCCCTGGGCAGGGACACTGCTAAAATGCCCATATCCCAAATAAAACCCCATGTCACACTGTACACCTGCACTGGAGGTGCTGACCAGCTGGTTGTCTCTTATTTTTAGATAAAAGAAATGGCAAAAAGCCAAATGGTTGGTTATTAAATGTTTTAAAACATTTACATTTAGAAAACAAACAGAAGTCAGCATCTGAGACATCAGTGAAGTCACAGGCAGTGACTACAAATAAATAACAGCAAGCAATAACAGAGATCACAGAATAATACCACCTTCTGTCTATTTACTTTTATAGCCAAACTTTTCAAGCATCAGACAATGTAGAGACTTTTTGGAACTTCAGTAATGACTGGAAACAGTTTTAAAATTATGACAGAACAGATTAAAAATGGACAAGATTTCAAACCTCAGAAAATGAACTGGGTATGGGGCAGTTTGAAAATACTGATACCTACATTTTACAGGTTTTATCTGATGGTTCCTCATTGGGCTTCAAATCAAGATAGGCAAACAGACATGTACAAAAATTAAATCTTTTCTATTTAACCAAACCAAAATTGCCAAGTAAAATTATTTTCTTAATCAGTGTTCTGGATAAGTTTTAGATAAAATTCATAAAAATTATAGTGTAGAATGTCACCTGTTGACGATTGTAAAGTGAATATTCTGAACACTAATCTTCTGTGAAATACTATCTTTCAGGAATTTTTTCTATTCATTGGAAATGAAGGGGAAGTGAAACAGTAACACCACAAATGCATGAGCACTTGACTGTGGTTTCAAATTGCAATATTGCTTCCTCCTTGAATATCTGTCCTGTGAAAAAGTGCAGTATGGCATTTGGGGGAGGGAGGGGCAGAATTTTTTTCCTCTTAATCTGTTGTTTAAGGCATCATCAGACTTGATGCACACAACTTGGTGGCTAGTCCTCAACTTTAGTTTAACCTCTGACTTTTACTTACCTTTCAAGTAAGTAATTCTTGCAATTACTAAAGATACCCATATAATCAAGTGCTGTATATTCTGGAAAACACCTTCTCTAGAAGAAAACACTTCCTTTTACCCAGTAGCAATATATTTCCCCATACAAATCCAGTTTTCTTTTCAGTGTATGCTAACACTCCCTAATACAGAGCAGCAAAACTGCAATTGTTAACAGGATTTTCATGTTTCCAGTTTCTTTTCCCCTTGACACACTGCTTAGGCAAGGAAAACCCAGACCATAAAGCACAGCTGATAACCCCAAGCATTCCTACCGAAGTGTAATTATAGGACATGCAAACCTCAAATCACTCCCAGCATTCTATGCAAAAAAAAAAAAAAAAACCTAAAGAAACCATAAGGCTGTGTACAGCTCCTTCAGAAATCAGGAGGCCAAGGCCAAAATATACTAATTACTGAGTTTTAGAAAGCCTATCCTATTTCCCTAGCTGACTGAGAAAGATGCCCCCTTGCTCCTCCCTTGAAGTCCAAACCAAACATCAGCCTTTATGGGCACGCAACTGTGCAGTACCACCACTAAAATCATATTTCACACTGAAAATTCCACTTGATTTGGATGTCCTTAGAAAACATATGATTTTTTTTTATGAACAAAATTAAGTAAACAAAAAATAATTAGTATGTTTTAGCATTCTAGTCAACTCTAAATTGAACTTGTCAATGTGTGCTCCTAGACCATCAAATGCAGACTAGGCCTTACAAAATTAAAGTATCAAATATGTAAGGATATCTGCTGCTCACACACCAGCAGAGCTCTGCAGGACACCAGCACGTGCCCTTCTGCCTGGGAATACAGGCACTCCAAAACAATCCCACAGACAAACTTACCTTCCTGTACCAGAAGCAATTCAAACCTAATACAGAGGTTTATAAACAAGGAATTTTTTTTTTTTAGGCCAGTGCTATCTTCCCTTTAAAAACAGTCATATCTAAAGACAGTTGTACTTCATGCCTCTGTCTTAAATGTTTACAGGTATTCTCCAGGTCTGTAAAGCTCTTCTAGCACAGCACAGTGCAGATGGTTCTATGCACTTTCTGTGAGCAGCTGCTGCTGGCAGAGACATTGTCTGGGCCAACTGGGATTTCTCAAATTCTCTGCTATATGCAAACACCACACTTGAAGACAAGTATGTAAGGCACTTCATGGAAGGAAATCAAATTTAGTGAAGGCTTATTCTGCATTTGTTTTTTAACTTTGAGTAATCAAGAGGTTTGGCTTTCTAAAAGTCAGGCCCATTTAGTGAATCTCTTAGCATAATGCACACATTGCAAATACTCATCAGAAAAGGACAGAGGCAGGAACAGACCCTTAGTCTGAAGACAGGGAGAGAGACGGGAGACCAGTTGGTCAGCTACCTTTTAAATACACTTTCACAGAGAAAATAGTTGAGATAGTAAACAATCTGTCCTTTGCTAAAACCCAGGTGGTTGAAAAGGTAGAAAGGACCTTTTCCATAGCTCAAGGTTGTAGCTATTATCAAAACAGCTATAAATCAAACTCCAAGCAGAGACACCACTGAACTTCACTCTAAAAGAAAACAGCAAGTCAAATGTCTAATTCAATGCCAACTTCATCTTCAAAGGAAGACCAAAGTTGCTGACCTTGTCTTGGATACATCCCAGCCAAGTGAGCCCACCACATGCTGCTCACCTTGCAGGTCCCATAAGGCACCTCCCAGTGTGTGTCCTTCCCATCTCAACAGTCAGTGCAGAAGAAGCTATTTTCAGCCAGGACTGGTGAGAATGAAGAACTCCTATATGAGCCAGGAACCAAGGACCAAACCCCAAAAAGATAACCATCTTGTTTGCAGTCAAAACCAAGGTATTTCTCATCTTTTTTCCCCCCCCTTTTTTTTTGAGAACTAGCAATAGAAGTCAAGAAGAGCAACTGTATAGTGTATGGAGTCATAAAGGAATTAGCAAAGTGAGACTTTGGCTGTTATCAGTTCTATTTAACTTACATATTCCTGACAGGAATCCATGTCCTATGGGTTTTTACATTCACACAGAATCTTGAATTCTCTTTACCAAAATGTTTTAGTTGCGAGGGGTTTTAAATAAATGTACATAAATATATATGTATATACAAAGCACATGTACACAAAAAACTCCAATAACCCCATAACTAAAACAAAACCTATTTCAAATCTTCCAGCATTATTTTATTTTCAAGGAAGCAAAAAATTAAAATATTTTTACCACAAGGACTAGATTAACTTTTTCTTTGGTCTAAACTAGCAGAAAACCTTTCACTTTCTTTTCTTGCAGGCTTCAGAAAAATTCCACACCCTGAAGGAACTGCCAAGCCTCAGATCTACCTTCAAGATACATCACATCTTGGAAAATAAAAGAGACAAAATTTCCTAAATATGATTCTACTAAATTCCCTGAGAAAGGTACTGGAACAAGCAAATTAGGGACGCTGCAACTTCTATTACAGTCTGCAGTTCCAGTGAATAAAACAATTATTTCCCCACCCACTGTAAGTCTTCTAGTATGCTTTAAGGGCTTTTCATTCTCTCACAAATATTACTTGTTGACATGGAGATTGCTTTGCTTGAAAGATGCCAACTGATATTTTTAATTCTAGCTTGCAGCATCAAGATATTGTCTCTAAAAATATTTAATATCAGGGAAATAAAAATTTCCATTAAGGGGAAGAAGACATATATTAACCTAAAAATAAATTATGTTCCCAAGAGTCAGGCACTGTATTTGCAAACTATTTAATATTCAAGTAGTTTTCAGCTTTCGTTGTTCATATCAACATTCCTTTTAACGTTTTTTTAATTTCATATTTCTGATAAATAGAGAGCCAAGGACATCTCTTACTGTTGTCTCAGCTTGAAAACACAAAACTTAGCCCTTATTAATATATTATACTAATAAGCACAAGCATGAACACATGAAGTGTTGTAGATCACAACAACAACCTTCATTTGCAAGTAATTTCTGATTCTCCATTGTTTACTAGGTCAGCATACCACCATGGAGATGACAATGATCCCTTTTAATCAAAGGGACGAAGCTAATGGAAATAATTAATGCTAATTACCAATATATAGCTATTCATTTAAAACGCAAAGGCATGGGCCTGAACATAGTTGCTATACATTATCAAAAGGAAACTCAGACTTTTTCCTCCCATCTATTTTAAATTCTAGTAAGAAAATACACCCCAAGTTTAGTTATGGCACCAAAAAAATGCTATTGTGGCCAAGTCCTGGTTAATAACTTCAGCTTGCTATGATAAGAAAGCTTACTTGTGGCAAAATAAACCCTGCCAAAAAGGGATAAACAGAAGACAAAAGAAAAGGATACAAGAGAAATTTAGAGCATGAAAAAAGACCACCAGACCCAAACAGCAAGACAGACAAGTAAGGCCACTTAGCAGTGGCATAAAACTGGTTTTTTGAACCAAGTCCAAATATTGTCAAATCTTACTTGAAAGATGCCACAGAGATCTTCCCAGAGATCAATCAGGCTCCTGGGTAAAATTTGTTTTCCAGGTTACAAGTAGATACTACCAACTCTCTAGAAGACATCAATAATAAAGTTTTATCAGTGCATACTTGCCCTATTATTTTCTATCAGATACGAAGAAAAAAGTACCTTAGTTACTTGAGGAAAGAGATCTGCAGCAAGCAATAGGAAACCAATAGGACTATTTAGAAATCAGATACAATATCCTCTTTCAACAAGTGCCTTGCTGAATACTAAGAGTCTTGCAAGAGCAAGTTCCATGTTCTGAATTACTTCTACAAGACTTATTCTCACATGGGCCCTGGTTAGAAAACTTATCATAGGAGTTAACTGTTTGATAACAACAAGCTTAGATGCTTTAGTATCATTGCAAATGTGTTTTACAGCCAGCAATGCACTTGAGTATACAGTTTACATGCACTGCTGAACTGACACTTCACACTTAATTATATACTGCTGCACCCCTGCCAAAGCATTTTCATCATCAATTACACCACCCTCCATTTGATAGTTACTTCTAACAGCTTATTTCTGTTATACCTGCATCAAAGCTATTTTGCCTCAATGAAAACCAGGATTAAAACCTCCACCTAAGAACTGACAATGGCTCAAGAAAGTCAGCACACTCTCATGAAATCTATTTGCAATAAAATATAATTTTTATGGCATAAATAAGACCAGTCATACAGCTACAGCCACATTTGACAGTGTGCTGACTTAGCATGTGACATTCCCCCCAGCTTTGATTACCACAGCATTACCAGGGTGAAGGAACTGCTGGTGGAGATGATGGCACAGCAAGCACACGTGACCATGTCAGCAGCCTTCTGCAAAACACTTTCTAGAAGTAAACAACAGGGAAAGAGAGGTCTTCTGACCTACAAACAAAAATCTTCATATGGCCAAGAGCCCAGACTAACAAAACCAAGAGAAGGAAGAGCACCAGACACAGTCCCACCACTACCTGGCAGGACAGGACAGGGCTGGACTCCAGGAACTGCCAGTGACAACACAACTGCCCTTCCTGCCCTGCCAGCCCCTCAGGGTGACACCTGGTCTGCCAGGTAACCCTGGCCAGAAGAGGCCACCAAGCGTCACCAATCCCACTGGGCAGTACTGAGCTCGAGCACATCCCCACTCCTTCAATACAAAGAAAACCTTTTCCAGCAAGAGACCCTGTCTTTCACTTAGGACACGCCAAATCAGTCAGATTTGAGACCCCTAATAGAAACCAAGAAGGTTCTTCATTTGCATGAGGAAAGAAATGCAAAAACACATGGTGAGAGAAGATTTACATACAGCTGGATGCACTGAATAATGGGCAGAGTATCAATTAAAAAGGCGGTAATTACCAGGAAATTTCTTCCATGAAATGCAGATCTTAAGACTCCCACCAACTAATTCTCTTTTCAGCTTTTTATTCAGAACAAAGCAGTGTATGTGCATCCCATACTCCTTAAAAAGAAAAAACCTACACAGCTTCACAGCCTGTTTAAGAATTGCAGCTCATGCACCATGCTTGTTATCCCAAACTGTATTTCAGAATATTCATTCATTATAAAACACCAATCTCCAAAAGATATTAAGAAAATTAGATATTAAAATGCACTTGGAAGTCCAAAGACACAATGCAGAAACAGAGCAACCTTACCAATTTGTGGATAACCATCACACAGATCCAAGAGAACAAGGACTATTTGCTTGTCTGTAAAACATGCAGGAGAGGGAGGAAAGCAGGAATGTGCAGCAAATGTTGAAATGAAAACATAACATAAAATAATACAGGGCTTTGAATTCAGTGTTGACAGCTATGCTGCCACCCTGGAATCTCCACTGACCCTGCTCTAGAACAAACTGTAATTGCTGTGCACTCCTCATCACTCAGAAAGAACTGTGAAACAGAAGGGGTCAAGTAGGAGGAGATGAGACCAGGGACAGGATGTCTGTGTGGTGTGGGTCAGAAGAAGGATGGGCTGAGCACAGGCAGGAGGTAAGTAAGGCAGATTATGACAGAGTGACACAAAGGGGAAAAGGGAAAAGGAGATAAAAATCAGACAGTCTTAGTAAAGCAACAAGGATAGAGGAATCATCAAAAAATCATTGGAAGAATGATCAAAAAGGAACAGATTTATCTTTCAGCTCAAAGCTGCTTTTGCCATTGTACTAGCAACATATCAAAAAACCATTAACTAACTTCTTACTTTTAAAACATTATATTCCAATTCATTTTTTAAACATAAGACCTTAAGAACAAAGTTTCCATTCAAGACCACACACACAAAAGAATAAAATAACTGAGGGCAGAATCTGCTACTTAACTGTAGCCTGCTCTTGTACCCAAGCCCAGAGCTTCCTGCAGCTCACAGATACCCCAAGGACAAACAGCACACTGGGTTTGCATCAGTTACCCAGCACCAGAGCGGGCCCTGAGCTGACCCCAGCCACCAGGGGCACGAGGACACCGGGGTCATGGCCAGGCCATGCTGCACACCCTTCCTTGGTGCAGGGATCCCACTGCCAGCTCCTGCTCTGCAGCACCAAGGCCTGGCAGCAGCCACAGTGCCAGCACCATTCCTCACTCAAATAACCACCCTGTACAGCCAGTATGAGTACACTTATTTTTTCCCCTACATTAACAAAGACATTGGTACATCCCTAGGAACCCATTTTGAGATACTCAACACAAAATCAGAGACAAAAGAACTACAGAAGTGGTTCCTTAAGTTCTCTTCTCCTTTTCTACCCACAATCATACCTAATTTTGCTGCTGTTGAACTGCAAATTTATATTCAAAAATTAAAACATGCAGCAAGGAGAAAAACAAAAGCAACAAACACCCCCCACAGCCAAAACCATTGCCATCTCACTGCAAAAGTCCCCATACCTTCTTGGTGATTTCTCACGGGCAGCTCCTCGCAGCACTGACTCCTCCTTCACAGTACAACCAACAAATTCCATCTCTCTTCACAGCACAAACAGGTAACTCCAACCCTCCTCACCCAACTAACCCATTCTTCTATAGCACTCATCATCGCTGGACACAGCTGTGGCCTGTTAAGGGCAGGCCCGTTCCTAATCTCTGGTAATTAGCACAGCCGCAACTCCTCAGCAGTGAGATTACCTTCTGCACCATCTTTATTTTCTTACAGTCTATCCCCCCACACACAACCAAATATGTGAAAGTATGAGAGCAGTTGTATAATATGAGTTCAGGCTCTCATGTAGTAATATAAAACCTTATCATTTGGATTGCATGAACTGTGACTCAAATACTTGTTACAAAAATAATTCTTTACCATAATATTTTTTAAACAAATGTGATTTAATGTTGAGAGCTTACTTTTCACAAAACATTCATTTACAGTCCAATTTAACTTGGCACTGTCCCCTTCACTTAAATATCCATTTTTGCCCAGGGGAAGCTACTTTCAAGATTTAGAATTTGCATCACTGCTTATATGTGGAATTTTGAATTGCTTTTTTGTTTCCTTTAGCTTTCAAAGGTGGTATTGTTTTCTTTTTCTCTATTAAACAAACAGTTAAATCTCTCCTACTTCTTATTCTTTTTATCACAGACTTGATCTCTAAAACCATCTCAGTTACAGGAATCCTTCCTGTCCCTAATCACATGAAAAAGTACAGAAAATCCTCCATACAATTACAATTCAAATTTCTATGTCTGATACAGAGGGAGGAACTGAATATTATGAATACAGCATTCCAGACACTTACCCCAAGTGAATTATCCTAGAAGAAAGGAGGACATTTAGCTGCAGAAGTGTGATTTGAAAGCTTAAAACACAATTGCATTTCCAAACTCCTCACACACTTTCAGCCTCCACTGGCTGACAGAATAAATGCCTGTGGATTTCTGCCAGCCAGGAACAGTCACAAGGAGCTCCAAGGAGGTGCCACTGAGAGCTGAGCATTCACAGGGAGCATCAGGTGGGACTGACACACAGCTCACAGCACAGGCACATGCAAAGGATCTTGCTGTTCACTTGTGAAACTGGATTTTACCTTGATGTTTATTGTACTATCTGAACTTTGAAAATCTTCTGCATATGATTTTAACAAGAAATATTGTGACACTAACCAGAAAAAAAGCTCATGTATCTTAATTTCAGAATCCCTTTTCAGGAACTGTTCACTCCAAATGGAAATAAATGAGTCATTGATTACTATTTAAAAATGGAAATACTAGGATTTCAAACCACATCTATAAACAACTGTGTCAGGTGGCTAATTACAATCCTGATTTTAAAAGTGATAGTGAATAGGGCAGAGAATTTCACATTAAAGGTCATTCTCAACAGATTTTACTGAGTTTGAAGATCCAACAGATTTAAGATTTTGTCTATAGCAGCAGTTGAAACTTTGCCAGCAACTAGAAATAAAATTCTTTCTAATAAAATCTGAAACTGTTGTTTCCCTAATTACAAACAAAGCAGAATAATGCTATGAATTGTTAGGCAAAATATTTTGCCACTGGACTTACTAATTTTAACTCTGTTGATTTCAGTTCTGTATTTCATAAACTTAATTAATAAAAACAAAAAGAGTCTTTCAAAGTTCTCCAAAATAAAGAGAAAACAAAACAGAATAAAAAGAGATTTTAAAGATCCCAATTCCTAATAACTGTGGTTCTACCTCCCAATCACATGGGAAACTGCTGTCCTATAATAAGCAAACCAACTGTCTGGAAATCAAAATTTATTTTAGGATTAATTGTAACTTCTTCTTTTTCCAACCTGTATTTCACACTGGTTATTCTAACAGCATTCTTTTGAGAGGAGGAAGTGGGGGGAGATCCACACCAAATTAGGAGAGACAACAGTTTACTGAATGAAAACTGCAAGTATACCACAGAGACAACTTTTTTCAAGCTAGATAAACAGATGAGATCTAAAACTCCTAATATGAGCCTAGGAATGCAGAGATCTAATTAATTTCAAATGTTGAAAGACCTTCTTCAAGGTCTTTAGATCACTTGCATTACTTTACAGCACAACACAGCTCACCAAGTACTTCACAGATAGAATTACTGCTTGTAAAGTTCACTGGCCACAGCCTGAAAGCTTCTTTTAGTCAAAGCAGGGAAGCCTGGTCTGCTGTGCTCAGGATCAGCTATAAGTCCCAAACTTTGGATCTTCTAATCTAATGCAATGTCCTTCCACAGGAAGGTTAGGAAGGAGGATAAAGAAACCACCATATACTTGGCTTTAAAATGGAACTGTTGATAAACAGCACAAAAGCAGAACTACTGCCAGTCATTTCACATACACAGCCTCATCTCCTGACAATTCCTAAATTACCCCCTCCACAGAGAGCTTGCATAGAGTTGAAGAAGTGTAGGATAGCAATGTGAAATATCTTTGCTGACCAAGCGCGGTCTCTTTCCCATGCAGTACTACTTTCAATATCTGAAATGAATGAATTTTTTCCAGGAACAAAGATGGTAATAAGTATCTTTTTCAGTTGGAATTGTCCCTTAATATGTCATAAAACAAATAACAACATGGCAACAAAAAGGCACCGCTTCCCAGAATACTGATGTGCAGGGATAAAATGCAGAACAGAAACAATTTTAAGCATGCCAGTAATTCTACATTCTGGATCTAGAAAAGAATCCCTGTACCATTAAGTCTTGCATCTTCATTTAATAATACTGCACCTTTATCACAACACTTTGTGTAGCCTGACTTTACAAAGCCCTGGAGTACTCTGTATCTTCTGTAAGTTTTGTCTCCTTACAATTCAACTTTCAGATGAAGGAACAATTCATCAATTCCCACTCTTAATGAAATACCAACACAGCAAAGAAAACAATCCTTTAAAATTTCAACACGTTCTCATATTGGTTTCAATACTGCTGAAAGTAAATACTTTCACTTCCCATCTGATAGCTTCTGGATCTCAGCCACAGCTAAGAATCATTTTGCAGACAAAAAAAGATAAGCAAGCCAAAAGTTTGAGATACAACTTTTTTAACTAAGGCTGGGTGGATTTTTATTTAAAAGAAAATTAGGAGTCAGTAGTTGAAGGCTGACTCTTCTAATTGCAAAGAGAAGGATATTACAGTGCAAATTCTCTCTTTAAGAATCACAGCAGAAAAGAGCATGGGAAATGTCACACAAGGTGGATGAAAATTCGCTTTTAATCTTGGGATTAGCTCTATTCCATAACCTTGTCTAAGTATCCAACTATTGCAGTTTTCTGCAACATTTTCATGCAAACAAAAACAGTAATAAAGTGCCACTCACGGCACCAAAAACATTGACTTTATTGATGCATTTTGTTCAAACCACCATAAGCTACAGGAGGAAGACAGAGTTTTGCAGTGCAAACTGCTCCTATTGATGAAATACCAAAGGTATTTCAGCAACATGGTCACAGCATTACCCTGACTTAAAAGAAATAGTATTCCTTTCCAAAGAAATAAAGAGAGAAGTAAATAATTAGGAGTTGGACTTCAATGGTCCTTGTGGGTCCCTTCCGACTCAGAATGTTCCATGATTCTAACACCAGTTCATGGAAAATGTGAATCTTGATGATCTGAGAATCTTGTCTGAGCGGAATGATCTAAAAAATCCCTTCCAAATCGCAGGCCCAAAATGTTATAGGTATGAAGAGAAAGGAAACCAACAAATTAAAACAAAAGGGAGGAAAACTGGGATGTCGTGTAAATTCTCCAACCAGTTTTCATTAGTAATTCTCCATTAATGCTAACCATGGCTCTTTAGCCAGTTTCTAAACTAGTTAAGGATTAGAAGCAGGAGCTTTGGCCTGAAGACTAAGTTCTTTCTCAACCCAGTTCAGGCTACTGAGCCCTCCCAATTTAAAACCAGTCCTCCCAGAAGCAGCACAAGAGTTGGTGATGCTCCTACTGGGGCCTACAAAATCAGCAACAAAAGCTAGTTTGAGCTCAGTAAAACCATCTCTGAACTTCGGTCAATTTTGCAAAAAGTTGCAGCTAAGGAAATTAACATCTCAACAGCCCATTTCAGCAATTCTGGAATATTTGCTTTTAAAGTTGGTTTGTAAGGAATAAAACTCCTTGTTCTTCTTACAGAAGATACAGAAAGTAGTAACTACTCCAGTGAAGGCACCACCTATGCACGCTGCTTGGAATAGTCCATCTAGTCCATCCATAGTCCTAGATTTAAAAGATTTATTAATTCTTACCAGCTCTTCACATACATTTCAGAGAGGTATGGCACATATATTAAATATTCTGCAGGATGAAGTGAAAAAGATCTCTCCATATGTCAGAATGCACACAGAAAATTAATACATTTTAAAAGTTCTATTTATCCAAGCCCAAAAGAATGGAAAAGAAGCAAAAGTAGTGTCAATTAATTTCCACATGGAAAGCTCAGACGCAGGCTATATATATGCTTTCAGTTTGCAAAGTGTATTTCATATTCTTGCAAAGATGTTAAGCAAGGAAGATATTTAGACTGTGTCTGATGTGCAGCTGGCTGGCAGGACAAGGACAGCCACCAGGTAGTGCCAGACATTGCTCACTTTTCCCCTTCCAGCCTCAGGATATGAGAGCACCTAGAAAAAGGCATTCACAATGTCAGTAAGCTGCTGTATGGTGTCCCACCAGGACTGGGTTTTGCCCAAAACATCTCAAAATACAGTAGTCCTTCCATCTTCTGACAACTATAATTTTAAGTTTTGTAAGTTTTTTCCTTCTGTTTCAAGTACCAATTTACCCAGCCAAGACTGTACAACTCACTTTCAAAGAAAATACTAATCAGATGGCAGTGCACTAATAAAATTTCTTAGAAGTAAGTTCAGATATGACTAGCCTTAGTATGTGTACCTCTGAAAGCTTCTGTAGCTAAATATGAAAATACAGGGTGTAAATTTATTGTTTTGATGTGAACAGTGTAAAAATGGTGTCTCTGAGGAGACGCAGGGCATAAACAGAATAACCACATGAGGCTGGTAACAGAATAAAAAAAGAAAGCTGTGCAGGAGGCATCATTAGCAAGGTGCAGTTTAGGCCTAGGTTCACCAATGTAGGCCACAGTAGGATGCATTTTTAATTTTTCCATGCATCAGAATACAGGGGTACCTTGATACATGACCTCTGACAAATGCTTAGGTAGATAACACCAAACACCTAAACAGTAGTACTGAAAGACACACAGATCACCTCTGTGCTGGAGTTCTGGCTAAACAAGAACATTATTTGAAAGAGAATTTTCTATAAACCAAATAGGCTTTGTTTTTAAAGAAGGGTTATCCTTTTACAATCTGTGTTTTTGTGGGAATGTCTGTGTGCAGCACACTGGATGTTTAATTTGCTTCTGAAATGCTTATGTCTTGATTTTTGTGAAGTAGGTCAGTTCCTTCACAATGTGCAACCCATCATGCCCTAGCTCTTGGAAACACCAGTATTCCCTTTCAGCAAAATCCCATTAGGTATATGGGGCAGACATTTTAAAACTTCCTTCTATTTTGCTAAAATCTTGTAACTCTTCTAAAACCTAGCAGACAAGAAATACATAAATAGTAACTAATCCCATGTCAGAGACCCTCTTAGGCCAGTTCCAAGAAGCTGGAGGGAAAAAAAAAACATAAATGAACAAATAAATAGCATTTTAAGAAGCAGTCCATTCTTAGGAGCCTGTGCATTATGCAGCAAAAAAAATTAACATGATTGACCCATCATGAAAAGGGCTGAAAAGATTTCTTTATCAGTGATGCACAGTTGCACAGGACATTATCTGAGCTAGCAATGCATGACCTAGTGACACTAGCAGAAGTTTACCAAGAGGGAAAAAATAAATCTGATTTTTGTGGGGTAAAGGGGAACAAAGGGGAGAAGCTGAACATTAAGAACCATCTTTTCTTGAAATAGCCTAGGAACTCTCCATCTAGTCTCTGTTTCAAGAACAGCCTTTTGGCCAGTTTCACTGTATGGTATCAGCTTTGCTTCACACCATCATATTTGTGGTAAAACATACCCTTTCGCTCCCTCACTACAGCTCCATACTTGAAAAGCTGACTGCAGAAATCATGCTCCAAACAGAGCAATCACAGCTGAGCACATGCTGCCTTTTCCCAAGTTAAACGGGCTCTGATTGTGCCTTGCTGATGAACAGAGCAAGTGGAGCCTGGGCTCTGGCCAGCCCAGGCAGCAAGGACTGACACCACGCACACACCAAGGTGCTTACACAGGCCAGAGTTTGCATCCTAAGAGATACAGAATCTGGCACACAAAGGTCTCAACCATTTTTACTTATGGCTGCCATTAACTGCTGTAAAAAAAGGTCTTGATGGCAAACAGATGTAGGAATCTACAAGTTTTGAATCCACTGCCACAATTTTTTTAAAGTGAACTTCTAAAAGTGAAGCACTGAAAAATGTGGAAGCTCACCCTAAGCAATAAATTATCAAAAACAGAAGGTAATCTCTGTACGTTACCTTCTTGCCCTTCCTCAAAAGAGAAAAACATTAAAATGCTGTTAAGTGTTCTTCATTATCATGGGCCTGTAAAATAGACAAAAAAGCATTCAGAAACAAACAAAACCAAAGCGTTCTGGTGACCCCACAATATTCAGAGGCAATTTTGCATGTGTGGATTTTTGTAGAAGTCCACTACCTTCTTAGAAATTTGAGGGAAAGAAAAAAGAGGAACAGAGGTAAATTCAACTTTACTATTCTCCAGAATAAGTCTCTTGATAAATTCCTCCTCATTAAAACTCTTTCAAAATTTCCCTTCTCCTTCAGATACCAATTTACAAACAGTTGTAAAATATTACAGAAATTGAGATTTTTCTGGCAAAGTACCAGTGATGTAGAAGTATTTTGTTACAAAACCAATTCCTACTGGAAAATAATTCCTCCACCTATTCTCTGAAAACCTACTAGTGGATTGGGTATGGAACTTGAATTAGAGAATTCAAAAGCATGATTTTTGAAGGCAGAATTGGTGAGTATTTCCTTATGAAGTACATAAGACAGGCAGACGTCAAACAGTCCACTAGTACTAAAATTTCCAGTTAAATTACTCTTCAAGATTTGATATCCTTCCCTCTTTTTTTTTCTCCCTCTCATACTGCCAGAAACAGGGCCTGAAACAGTGAAAACCACACATCCCTTAACAGCTTAAAATAGCCCACAGCTGACTTAAAGATTCTGTAAGTTCTTGATTTATTCAAGTAGCTTTACCCACTTCAAAAAATAAAAGGTTTCCTGAACTTCCATCAGTATGAGCATGAAAACAACTTCCACACAAAACACAGTAACTAAGGCACTGCATGACATGATTTTTACAGCTCCTGAAAGTACCAGTGACAAAGTAAATGCTTGTTAGAGACACGAATTTGCACTTTGAGACCTGTCACTGACACATATACCCAAGTAGGATGGAAGGGGTCTCACTTGAAGAACAGTGAGAAATAAATTTGAAGTGTCAAAAAAGTTTCCTTTCAGTGCATTAGTCTTTGTCATCATTCATTTAATAAAAAAAAGGCACATTTGCCAACACTGCAAATTTGAGAAGCCTTATGACTTGCAGGAACACTAAGGAATAAACATCCAGCCTTCTCTCTTCACAACACAGATAACCAGACTATTGTTCTTTCATTCTAAAATGGCAAAAATATCATCAGAGGTCTCTACTGTGAGGGGTTTTTCCCACCCCAGTGTCACATCCATAAACATCTATATGCCATACAACTTCAAACAATCTAACAACAAAAACATAATAGCTAGTCTAATACAAAATAAAATTTCAGAAACAAAGAATCACCCTATTACATTTAATACTCAGTCATCATCTTTAACCAAGAGACTGTCAGTGAGCGTGACTCCAGTGTAACAGACCTGCAACAAAGCACATTTCAGAAAGTTGTTTTATCCTAGACTGTCCAGTTGTTTGGAATGCAGACACATCTATTAGCCATCAGTGTCCCCAGTGAAAACTTACTTCTCACACTCTATCCATAAAAAAGGCCAAGAGTAGAATAAAGCCATAAAAGGAAACCCATAACTGTTCACAAATTTGAAGACAGCTTGCCCATTTGAAACTGTGGCATTGCACTGACAATGGCCAGATGAAACCAACAAAACGTAAAAATAAATAATGCATAAGGTGTTTTCTGTATTCAAACAACAGGTTACAACTCTATACTTGACACATGCCACACTTTAAAGGAGAAGAGAGACAGAACACACGCGTACCTTGACGCAACAAATGAAACCACCAACCAATAATGATCTCCTGGGGTTTTCTGCAAATATCTACTAAGATGCAGGAACTTATCTGCATTGTATGCACATTTTAACAAGTACACATGCACTTACTATTTCCATCAAAGCCTTTCTTCCCATCCATTAAAAACAAAAAGCACACTGAGAGCAAGGCACAAAACCCACACATCTCTGACCAAAAAGTTTAGTGCAGCCTGTGCTGTTATAGATGGAGAAGTCCGTACCATCAGAGAGCTGCATCCTGCTACACTGCTCACCACTGATGCTGGAAGAATTAATCATTCACAGATCAACAATTGGTTCTTTCATCTCCCTGGCTTTCTCAGATCAGACCATTATGTATTTTTTTCCACCTACTGATCCTGTTATACTCCATTTTTCAGCTGCATGTAGCAAAGAAATCTGAAAAACATTCCTATTTCTAGAATGTACCTCACTGAAAGAAGCCAGTGAGGGTACCTATATGCTTCCACGGGATTCACAACTTTACCAGTGTCAAGAAGTGACAGAACATTGAATTCTGCACTAAAATCACAATGTAATAAGCTGTGAAAAAATGTGGATGGCAAACTGAAGGGCACCAAAGTCCTTCTTTCTGGCTTTCTACCAAAAGCCTCATGGGTTTGCTCACTGAACAAACCCATGAGATAGCTGACCTTTTAGCATGCAAAGTTTTAGGACTAAATACTTCAGCTAATCAAAAACTAAATTACATGTATACATTAACTCAGCCCACATCTTTAAAATAAAGCTGTATTCTGGCCAGCGTGAATGGCACCACATTCAGTCACGACTAAACCAACAGGAGCATGGCTTTTTTTAATATCTCTGCAGAGAAAGAGAGGGCAAGGCAGTATTCATGATGAGCACTGCGCCTCATCATGACAGCAACGGAAGAAAAAGTCACTGGAAGAGAAGGTTGTCATGGGAAACATTTCTCCCACTTTTATCTCTGGCAGGGTTTGTCCTTTAAATGCTCACCCCTGCAGAGGCCTGGCAGGTGACATCCCGGCAGGTGACGTGAGCTCGGCACAGCCAGCCCTGCCAAGGGCGAGGGACGCTGCCCTGGGCCACAGCCGAGCCCGGGTGTCCGAGCCCTCCGGGACTGCCCGTAATGTCACCTCACGATCTCCTGAAGGGCGAAGGGTCTCGGCAGCGCAGACCCGGGGCTGCAGAACTGCACCCAGCCAGAGGATGCGGCGCGGTGCGAGGATGCTCCCAGCCCCCGCTGGAAGGGTCCCGCACAGCCCTCCCCGGGGACAGGAGCAGCTCTGGAGGCGGAATGTACGCGGCATCCCCGTGAGCCCCGCGGGCGCGGGGACCAGCACCGGAGGGACACGGTGCCGGGGCAGCGGGACCGGCCGGCCCGGCCCCACCCGCGGGGGAGCGGCCGGGGCAGAGCCGAGCCCGCCGCAGGGAGCGGAGGGGAGGGGAAGGGCTGCCGGGGCTCCCGGGGCGCCCGCCCGCGCTCACCGTCGATGTTCTCCCGGTCGCTGATGTGCTGCAGGTTGCAGCCCGTGTCCTCCCGGCTCAGCTCGGCCTCGGGGCGGTAGGACTCCAGCCGAGAGTGGGCATTCCGGCGCAGCTTGGGGCTGGAGGAGACGCAGCAGGACGTGGTGTTCCCCATCTTCTCTGCCCGGTCCCGGCCCGGCCCGGCCCGGCTCGGGAGGAGGCGAGGGGCGGCCGGTCAGCGGGGGTGGCGGGAAGCCATGGGCGGCAGCGGCGACAAGAGGGAGCGGCGGCGGGGGGGGAGGAGGCGGCGGCTGCGGCGCCCTGCGGCTGCACTCGCCGGCGATTCCCCCCGGCGGCTCATCCGCGGAGGCGGCCCCGCAGCGCGGCCCGCCGGCGTGGGCTGCGGCAGCTAAGCCGCCCTCCTCCGCGGGCGGGCAGCGCGGGGCCCGCCGGGGCACAGCCCCATCCTCCCCCGCCCCCGCGCAGCCGCCGGGCCCGCTCCGCGCACGCACCCACGCGGCAGCGTCGCAGCCTCCGCGGCAGCGACACGGCAGCAGCAGCGGCGGCAGCAGCAGCAGCCGCCCCGGGCGGCCCCGGCGAACCGGTTCCGGTTCAAACGGGCGGTGACGCCTCCCGCCGGGCGGGCTACGGGAGTGGCGGCGGAACCTGGCTCGGCCGAGGGGCCACCCCGGCAGCCACCGATGGAGCCCCCTGAGCCGCGGCCGCGAGGCTCCCGACGCGCTGGCCCCTGGGGCCACCCCGCCCTCCTCACTCGAGCGTCCCGCACACGGGCACGCACCCTCCCCCACAGCCCGGGGCTCAGCGCGCTGCTGCCACAGGGAGCGGGCACGGACCCTCTCCCACAGCCCAGGGCTCAGCGCGCTGCTGCCACAGGGAGCGGGCAGGGACCCTCTCCCACAGCCCGGGGCTCAGCGCGCTGCTGCCACAGGGAGCGGGCAGGGACCCTCTCCCACAGCCCGGGGCTCAGCGCTGCCTGCTGCCAGAGGGCGGGGCTCCCACAGCCCGCTCAGCGCGCTGCTGCCAGAGGGAGCGGGCAGGGACCCTCTCCCACAGCCCGGGGCTCAAGCGCGCTGCTGCCAGAGGGAGCGGGCAGGGACCCTCTCCCACAGCCCGGGGCTCAAGCGCGCTGGTGCGGCAGGGAGCGGGCACGGACCCTCTCCCACAGCCCGGGGCTCAGCGCGCTGCTGCGGCAGGGAGCGGGCACGGACCCTCTCCCACAGCCCGGGGCTCAGCGCGCTGCTGCCACAGGGAGCGGGCGCGGCAGGCGCTGCCCGGCGGTGCCGGTCGCTCCCCTCCCCTCAGGGGCCCGGCCGGGCCGAGGCCGCCCCGCTGGCCCCAGGGCTCCGAGGGAACTCCCCGAGCTCCTGTTCACGGCGGGGACCCCGCGGCCGCCCGGATCCAGGCCGGAGCCCGAGCCCGGCTGGCCCCGCGCCTGCCCCGCCGTGGGGACCCGCATCCAGCCGGAGAGAGTCACTGGTGTCCCAGAGATCTGTTGGGACTGCACGAATTCTTTGTGAACTTGTTAAACTCTCCTGTGGACTGACTGTTCCAAAGATAACAGGCCACAGAGAAATGAGAGGGTGTTAAGTGCCCCTTTGTAACACTTTCCCTGTGTTCAGGGCTTTTCCAGTCAAAAATCCACTTTTGCCGTATTCAAATAGTGTTTAAGATGGGAATGGTGCCTGGCTTTCATTAGTCTTTTTTTTTGTTGTTTTTTTTTTCTTTAAATCTTTGTAATCTAAGCAAATCTCTTGACTGCTGGAGGTCTGAGTCATGGTAGTTGAATGGATACACTGATAATTTGACAAGAAAAAAGCGCTTTTCTGTGTTTATAAAAGATGCTTTGACTTACAGCCCTGTGTCCAGGGAGCCATGACTTAACCTACCAGGCATCTTATGATGATGTTTTTACAAGATCTGCTCAAGTCAGATGATTACATTAAAGACTTGTAAGTTTTTTCCTGCTTTTTTTTTCAGATCACACATTGCAAATAAAATCAAATTTTTAGTTTTCAACTGCCTTTTGAATGTTTATTGATGCAAATGTACTCTAGAGGGATACAAAGAATCAAGAAGAAAGAAAAAGGATGTGAGTTTTATTCAAAATCAAACTGTTTTGGGGATGTCTTCTGTAACTAGTTTTGGGACACTCCCCTCCCCAAACATGGATGGGCAGATTTGGAGTTACATCAGTAGATTTGGATTGCATCGTCCCTATGTGTTTGAGTAAGTCAAGATAAATTAAGGATAGGTTTAGCATCTTTTTTGTATCAGTGTATTCAGTAGTTTGCATCCAGACCAAAGGAAAGTCTTTGCTGAGCTCTGGTTGCTCTCAGAAATGCTGTCTAGGAAGATGTCATGCTAACTAGTGCCTGCCACCACCATGCCATCACTTGCTGAGGGCACCTCAGCCCCTCCACTGGAGCTCATCTGCTCTCCCCTGAGCCTGAGCCTGCTCAGACCAGGCCTGACCTTAACCTGGCAGCAGGGGAGGTTAAATCTGAAATGGGCATAAGCACCAATCAGAAAATCTCAACACAATTTTCAAAGAATCCAATCATCTCAGTATATACACAACAGAACAGTAAGATGTTACTGAAACACCTGGATTACCACATCTCACAGGAGAACCTCAAGCTAGTGAGGTCTCTGTGGAAGACTTGTCTGAGCTCCCCTGTTAAATTCCACCTTCCTGTAGGAATCAGGGACATGTGCTCTTTTGTGGCCTTTTCAACCTGTGTGACAGCTCCTAGGCCACCGGTGCCATTGTCTTTTAAGTACTTTTTGGGTAATGCTAACTGGGCAGCTGTTGCCTTGCACTATCAATCCCACCACATTTTTTCATAAACACTTCATAACCCCTAATTATTTTGAAACTTGTAACAATTGTAAATCTATTGTAGTAAATCTATTGTAAAATCTTAGACAAAACTTGCAGTTTATACTTATTCTGCAATTTTCACAAGCTTTGAAACAAAACAGGCCACATCATGATGGAGATGGGTTATGAAGCTTGCTTCTCTAAATGTTTAAGTAGAGCTTAAAAAGACATGTTTTCTTTATTAGAAAGGATTGGTTTAAACTTTGTGTTTTATTTAAAACTAATATTATAAAACTAAACATTGTAATTTAATGTATTTAAAATTTGTGATCACTGGCTGTGACCATGTAATCACTAGGTGTAATCATTAGATGTGACTATGTGATCACAGGAGAGATGCCCTTTAAGGTCCCTTCCAACCCAAACCATTCTATATTCTATCCATAGTTCTATTATTCTGTATAGCTACCTATTTTCTTACTCACAGTCTTTCATTCTAAATTTTTACCTTTATTCTTCCTCTTTTCACTCTAGGAGCTTGCTGAAGTACATTATAATGATAGAGGTGCTACAATACCTTTTTCAAATCAAAGAAAAGGGATGCTGCTCTAGGGTAATGGTCTCCTGCTGGTATGTAGGAGCTGAGAAGAGGTGAAATATATACCATGAAAATATATTTGGGGTTTGATTATAATTATTTTATTTCAGCTATCTGAAGTGCATGATGCAAATGTAACTGCATTATTTGATAAATATTTATACAGTAAAGCAGGAACAGCTCACTGTACCTTACTGACATGCTTAGAAATCAATGTATGTCCTTCTTTGATTGGAGATTATTCTGTGCTTGAGATTTATGATTTATGTATTTTAATGAGTTTGCCCTCTGGAGCAACTGCATCAGCTGAGGAACACCATAAAGCTCCCTAAACAAAGGCCAAGGCTTTCACAATTGGTCAGTGCTGACATACCTTTGTTTAAAAAGTGCCTATTCCTGCACAAAAAATATATTAAATCTGTAGCAGCTCCACTGCACAGAAGACACTCCACTATAGAAAAGACAATGGATTTTAATAGGCTACAGTTAATGATGTGAGCCATTAAATTTTGTGCTTGAAATCTTCCTGGAATGTTGTCAAAAAAATGTGTTTCAAACCAGCAGATATAGGTCAGTGTTTTGCTTACATGAGCTTTTTATCTATTTTGAGCAGATAAAAATTAGAAGTATTATTTAATCCAAAAGTATTTCCTGCTCACAAACCAAATGATTTGTGAAGCACAGTTAAAAAAAAAAAAAAGCCAAAACCTTAAGATAGATGAGTGGTGATAAGCAGATCTTTTGGTTCTAGAGAATAGAAATAGAGCCTGAGAAATTCGTGTCACACAATGCCTTCCCCACACCGCCATCTGATGTTTAGTTGGAGTTGTACTCGCAGGTTGGGTGTGCAGCCACTCTCAAATGCCATCGTGTCAGTTTTCTCACAGAGCTAATCATTGTCTGGAGTTTAAGCAAAAACTTAAAATTAACATTCCCATGTACAAAGTGTTCAGCCTGGTCAACTGAATCATACCCTAGACTTTGTTGATTGTAATAGCTAATTTTTTTCTATGGTAGTAATAAATTCCAAATCAGTTAAAACCAGTCATGAACACACCTGAGGAATGTTATTATCCCTCTGACAATTCTTATTGTTAATATTTGCATTTATTGTTACAAGCCTGAATTCAGTAGTATTAACAGACTTCCTTCCTGAATGCAAGTTCAGAATGCAAGATTCTTGATTCTGACCCAGGCTGTCTGGCAAAGCCTTTTACTGTGCTGCTCCTCAAGGGAATGCATTCATGGATCGTGTTTTAGATTCTCTACTGCAAGTATTTGCATAGACTGCTCCTATGGCAGATTTCCCCTTTGCTGAAGGTGTTGATTCTTCCAAGGCTAAGACAGTATTCTCTTTCTTGGAGGTAGAAATGCAGTGCCTACCAGAAGACATCCTTTCAGCCTGACACAAGTTATCTGCCAGCCCCAACCCCTGAGCTGTCCCCAGAGAGAGGTGGAGGCTTCTGTACATGGCAGATAGCTGCAGCCATTGTTCACAGGAAAGACAGCCAGACCTAACAAGGAGTATGTAAGAGATGGGACCTGGTTTAAAAACCCACAAATGGTATCAGTGGAGTTATTCCTCTGGCGAATGGCACATTTGTTTCTCAGGAATCAAGTGCCCTACTGGAATCAGTGAGAAATGGAGAAAGAGTAAATAAAGATTTCTTTTGTTGATTAATGTATTCAACTTTAGTGCATAAATTTGGATATTAGTCTCATGCTAGCCCATGATGGGATACTGTTCTAGGCAACAATGCAAAGCCCTAAGTCACACCCCTACTCTGAAGTGTGGCAATTAGAGGACTCTGCCTATTGCCACTTGCTGTACAGGAGGAAACAATTGCTTCCAGAAGGAAGGTGATAGACCAGAGAGCAAGTGTTGGAGTACTGCCTCAAACATACATAGCCCAGATAAGTGCACATTATCTTATATTACAATCTTCTTTATTAGTGCCATGTTTCTCACCAGCTTGAAATCACTGCAGAAAGAGGCAGTTTCCCCACCACAAGTAGGGGAAGATTGTTCATTGTTTTAGGGGAAACACTTGAAGAGCAACTGTGCTAAAATGTTTTATATATATATAAATATACACACACACACACACACATATATATGTAACTGTTCTTTTTTATTTTATTGTTTCTCCAGGGATTGAACAAGATAAGATCTGCACTCAGAAGCAGCCAGAAACCCACGCATTACGCTTATGGGGGAAGATCACCCACAGTGCACAGACGTGCAGTGAGCTTTGGGAGGGAGGAGGCAGTTCAGCACAGAGTACCATGGATGCCCTTGCATTGTGGAGGAAGGCACAGGCAATTGGATTTAACCAGCTGGGTGGAATTTGATTTGATTAGCTTTGGCACAGTTTCACATACTCTCAATTCATCAGTGAATGGAGTAACTATATTGGAAAGCTACTGGGGAAAAACAACATTGCCCCTGATGCTACTGTCACAGGCAGATAGAGCACAATCCCATACAGGCTCACTCTGTGTTTTCCTCTCTTCATTGTCTCCCTAGTTAGTTTTTTTGTGCCAGTGTGTGTCTTCCTGTATCAGGATTGGCTGTCTTTTCTTGCTCTGAGATCTTGGCATGTAAAGAGCAGTAATTACTCCATGACTTGACTATGAGCAAGGGTGGGAGTGCCCCCTCTTGAACAATAAAACCCCTTGTAGAGAAAAGCCTAACTAAACAAAACAAAATGTGTAAAACCAGGCAGTGCTGCCACAAAGCACTTTGCTAGCTAGAGAGTCTATATGGAGTATGAATAAGAGCCTACTGTGTTTTAGTCTGTCCTGCCTGTGAAAGATCCCATTCTATAAAGGGGTACGTGTTAGTCTCTTCTTATTTCATACAAGTCTAGGCAAATACAACTTCTTTAGTTTTAATGAAGCTGTGCCTAATCTCCACCAAGAATGAGAACTGAACCAGGCCCAGCAATTTGGGACAGCATGTTCATACAAAGCCATCTTCTCTCAGATTCATCTTGAGAAAATAACATCCCCTACTTTTACCAACTGTCAATACCTTGTAATTTTGAGTATCAGTTGTGGCAGCTCACAGTTAAAAACATTTTTGCGTAGTATGAGCTTACAAGTCCTGTAATATGAGCTAATAAAGGGTAATATGCCAGTGATTTAAGTCTTTTGAAACGTGGCTCACCAGAAGATCATGTGTCTATCATGCATCAGGCTGAGCTCTCTGTATGAAGAATATGAGGGAAATGTATTGCTTTAACTTACAGCTCCCCAGAAGACCATCCTTTTAAAGCAGAATAAAAAAAGTGTTTTGTTTGAAGGATAGATCTGAAGAAAAGTTATAGGTTTCAGAGACAGGGAATCAAGCTAAATATGGTGAGCTGTACAGATGAATCTCAAGAATTGTTCCTGTGAAACACATTCTCAAGCTAAGTTCCCCTAAGTATTAACATCTGCCTTGAGTTAAAATAGACTTTCATCAGTTAATTTTCAAATCAAGAGGTGAAATTAAAAAGTGAGAAAATTCTCAGTATGAAAATTAAATTGAAGCATCCAAGTTTTCAATAGAAAAGTGTCCAGGCATGAGCCTTTTGGATTTTTAGCAGGGTACTACGATTGTGAATACCTGTAGGAACTCAATTGGAACTGCAGAGAGGCCAAAAACCCCCATGTATATGTCTAGAAAATACAGAAAATGGAAGTATGGATCTTAAAGGTAAAGAACCAAAAATTAATTAATGTTCTTAATGAATGATCAACAGATATGTAATTTTGAGTGTGTACTTCTTACAGATTTTGTTCCACTTCCTCATGTGGGAGGAATCCTATGTGGGATTAGGCAGGGCATTTTCCTTTGAAAAACAATGTAAGACTGAAAATGATACATGAAAAAAGGCCAAAAGCTTTTCTTGTGAATTCTGTCCACCATCAGTGGTCATTGATATCAATGTGCCTTGAGTAGAAAGGCTACAAAATCAATAAAAGTAATAAAAATATTATTTCTTTGTATTCCAGAGTTCTTTCCCTCTCAATGAAAAAGTATCCAGGACATAAGCAAGCCTACAGAAAGGAAATTGAGGCTTCCATATCAACATTTAAAAATTTCCTCTCAAATACAGCAAAATCTGGCATGATCCTTAGATTAAGTTTCTGTTGGGGCAAGGGGGGGAAGAAGAAAGTTTTCTCCTTTAGTCAGGTGAAACCCATGGGTTTTTGTTATCACATTTTAAACTACAAAACCACAGAGATAGGACTAATGATTGTTTTATTTTTGAGAATAACCACCCAGAGATTTGCCCACAGTCAAGGAACCCAAATTCATTTTTCTGCTCTATTGCAGACTCTGCAAGAATTTTGAAAACCACTTAACCCCTATATCTCATATTCCTTTCAGTGAATGGGAATTATAGAACCTCACTATATGAAAGGGTTTTTTTAAGACTAAAATCTTTAAACCAGCAAGTTGTTCATGTGTTACAGGAAAGGGGACCAAGTAAATAAAATGGAGAGAATAGTCTGTAATCACAGATATGCTGTCCTCCCATGGTGCTTCTGACATGCACACCAACACTGCAGGATGCAGGCAGTGCCTAGACCTTCATTAAATTATTAAATGCTTGTCTGTTGTAATACATTTTTCCACTTGTGTAGCTCATTAACTTTGCTGTCACCATCACTGAACAAGCAGATACATCAGCTGATAGAAAAAATGCCAACATGAGGATAGCAAGTTCATAGGTTAAAAAAAGTCTTTCCTCTATAAATAGAGTTGGTATAAATCACAATAGTCTGCAAAATGGGCCTGGGAAAATTAGCTGCTGACCTAAAAACACTTCCTGTTGGCTGTCTGGGAATCCATTTCACACAGCTAAAAGTGACAAGAATTAGAGTACCTAAAGAAGCAGGACTTTATGGTGAAATAAAGAATAAAGTGTCCTAGCAAACATGAAAATAAAACCAAGTGCAACTAATAAAAATACAATTATACTATTGTGCAAGTATTCTAAATAATCAAAAGGCAAAACAAGCCATACTTTTTAAACTCTTAATGAGGAAATAATTACTATATGTTTTCAGTGTCCTGCAGTCCTTGTGGCAGCTCTGGAATTTGAGCAGCTGAGCAGCCAGCAGGCCCCATGACCTGCAGTTGCATCTGGCAATGTGTGCTTAAACAGGGAACTCAGCACAGCCATTTCTGGAGGAAACTGCTGACTAACATTGGGAAGAATCTAGTCAATTTGAATTACTCTTCAAATTAAAGAGAATATAATTAATGAAGACATTTTTATCTCAAGTAAGGAACTAGCTTGCTGTTTTTCATTCACAGTTAATGCTACCCTTCACTGCTGGAACTCTTCAGCTAACACTTCACCCAAGTGTCCTCTGCTGTCACTCAAAAAATGCCCCTTAGGGAGTGTTGAGGAAATTTATTCAGGAAATAAAATGAGTGCATTCAAACAGGGATTTTCTTAGGTCCAGCTCAGTGCATCACCAGGTTTATTGCAGCATACTTCTGCTGTGCTCATGCATGTGACACTTCTGTAACACCAATTAAATCAGTGATGAGTGCCTCTTTAAAGCTACTTAACTGGAAATGATTTAGAGACACCAGATTTTTACATTCCAGGAACTTTGAACTGTCACATAATTTGACAATTAAGGTCTAAAGAATACATAGAAGCATATAACAAGATATGACTATAAATTGTAGCCCTCTAGATAAGCTTAGCTCCAAACAGAAAAAAAAGGCCTCCTCAAATTCATTTTGAAAACCAGAAAAATATCTTGTGTAACACAGGACAGAATATCTGTCTATAAGCATATGCCCATTTTCTTCAAATATTGTAGTAAAACTCCTAAAATTGCAGAACAACCTTTCCAATAAATGGCAAAAACACATCAAAAAATACTTGCTTGTTTCTGTAATCTCTCAGTTAAAATAATTTCTAATACTGGATGAGTTACATGAATTACAAAATGTGGTACAAGATTGCAAAGCACACTTCCTTCTTTGGAATGCTTAGGCAATTCAGGTCAGATATTTGCAGCTGCCTCTTAAAGCTGCCTCTGAAGACCAGTGAAATGCAATCTTTGGACTCTAATTATGTATTCAAGCTTACAAAGTCTCTAACCTCAACCTTAATTGTCTTTGTCCAAAATAAAGTTGCCAAAGATACATCTCACTGTTTAATATGGTGGATTATCCATTAGCATAATACAGTATTTTGTCTGAGTCTGTTAATTGGTTTCATGATTTTCCCAGTTGTTCAGACTGAGTTATTTTAAGAATTCACAGCTGGTATGGGATTGCCTACATAGCTAAAATTTGTGTCTTGGTAATGGCTAATATTTCTAATCAAATATGTGTTGGCAAAGGGTTTAGCTTCAGGATAAATCATGCTGCTGGGCACAGTGTAGCAAACAAAAGGAGAAAAAATTATACATTATGTCATGCAAAATAAACTTTCTATCATTCATCTAGAGCATTAGGGCTCACAGACTCTTTGAGTTAGATCTATACCCTTAATCATGCATAATCCCATTGATAAGATTTTAAACAAGTTCCAAACACAACAAAAAAAAAAGCCCTAAACCAGCTTTGGAGAGCAAAACTTCCCAGAACACTGACTGGGAGAAGCAGAAATACAACCACTGACTTAACTGTCTCACTGCAAGTGCTCACTCTTCAAGATACACTGCTTTTAGATGTGCTTAAACTTAGTGTACAATTTTTCAGGTGCCATCAAAGCTGTAAATATGCTAGGGGCCCCTGTAGAATAGTGCATCACTAAAAACTGCATAGTAGAGTCTGCAACACTTGAACAAATGTATGAGGACCATTTCAGAAGGGATTCTTGCAACTCTGAGCTTTGGAGGTAAAGGCCTCCTTTCCAGTGAAAGTAAACAAGATCCAACAGCCTAGTTTTCACTTACATCACTGAAAATCTCAGTTTACTACAGATGAATCCAATATGCAGAATGTCTTCCAGATCCTACTAATGGCACACAAAGTATTTCAAAATGGCCAACACTGAAAGACACAAACCTGTCCCCCTCTCCTTTCCATTGGACCAGCACATAACCAGAGGAAGGAAAATCCTTGTCTGCAATTCCTTCTCTATGCACATGAGTTGGGAACTTTTGCTGCCCCTGATGATAGTTTCCAAATTTTTATATTCACCTCCTCAAACACTGACACTCACTCTGAATCACGTGCTCACTCTTATAAAACCAGCTGATCTCTCACATGCAGGATCATGTCTGCTCCCCCTTGCCCACACTATTATTTGTATGGCCATACAGGAAGCTCAACCAGCCTGTTCTGCTTGAAGGTAAATCAGGCAAAGTTTTCAGCTAGTCTCTAACCCAGCTTACCTTAAAAGTATTGGAATTGTGCTAACATTCTTACTGGCTTGGGAGAAGCAGTGGAAATACGTGACTGGGAAAGACAGGGCTGTTTTTCTGGGTCACAGTCTCACTCAAGGGGCTTAAGTGACTGAGACAGCAGCCTAAATTTGGGAATCAGCTCCAAGAGCAAATGTATTCTCATGAATCCTCCCTATCACTACTCCTATACTGCCAGTTGCTTTTGCAGGACATTTCAATGTTTTTTCTAAGATGCTGAAATAAAAGTAGGAGAGGATTTTTAATCATGTGAATTTGACTAGTGCCAGACAACTGTAGCTTCAGCAGTTTATCTGAAATCTTCCACTGTGCTGCTCTCTTTGTTTTGGTTATATCATTTGCTTCCACTTCAAGAACCTAGAACATCAGACAGCATTGCTGAGCACAGACCAAGAACCAGAAATATGTAATACAGATGCTAAAACCAGCACTGGCTTTTTATTACTCTGTCACATTTATCTATCATGCCGGAAATAACAATTGTGAATTACCTCGTTTCACAACCACAGTTGCTGGATCTCTGCTGGTGCAATACCTGAAATATATTTTTTAGAAATAGATGCAAAGCTTTCTGCTGTGCCAAAGGAAAATTAGAATTGTAATGTCCTGCCAAAGGAGGAGTTATTTATTTTTTGACAAATTAACAATGTTCATGGAAATGAGACGCTATATAGCCAAGTGAAACTTAATCTCTTTTCATGTCACTTCTCAAAAAGAAAATATTAACTGCTATTGCACAAACACTCACCCATTCCAACTTACTATTAGTTAGAAAACATGTGAAAGCTGCAAGCTACCTTATTCTACTTCCAAAGTTGTAATGTCATGCCAATCTTAACTTCTAGCAATCTACTTGAACATAGGAGGAGCTAATAGAGAAGATTTAGGAAGATTTTGTCTGGCTGTTACCTTCACAAAACCAACAAAAGTATGTTGCATCAGGATATAACAAATTGTAATAAATTTGAGGTGATTTTCCCTTTGAGGAGGGGCCTATAAATGCAAGGCTCTCTCAGTTTTTCCTAACTTCTTTTGTGATTATAGAGTATTATTGTTTGTATGTGAAGCATTAGCATGAGAGTCCTAGAAAACTAATTTTCACACATTTGGAGAACAAGCATAGCCTGGAAGAATTTTAAATCTTAGCTTCCTTGCAACTGTCTCAAAATTTACTGAATTCTACCTGAAATAAGAGAAAAATTATTTCTTCATTCTGAAGTCTAGGTTAAGAATGGGCAGTTTTAGTTCTGAGCATTTTTGAGATAAAGGTACTTGTGTATTGTTCCACATATCTCATTAATACTTTTATTTACAGAAATATTTCTTTCATAATTTACTGTACACGTCTGGGACTTCAGCTGGAAATATTTTTATAGGCAGAGGCCAAAGTTTTTCAGATTGTGTCCACGATTTCTAGACCCAAATAAGTTCCCATTGGACTAATGCATTGCCCATGTAATCTGGCTGTCATCTCTATGTACATTGATTTTTCACATTTCCTGAGCAGTTTACAGCATTGTATATTCACAGCTGTGTATACCAAGTATTCTTGCTTTTTCTTGCCCCTGAAATCTGGGAAGTCCTACTTTTTTTCTCTGTCAAGGCATTCCAGGGACTCTTTTCATTTTCAAAGGAGAGACACAGGCCCTTTTTAATACCTCTATTTTATGCATTTGAGCATCATTTACATCTTTGAAGTTTTTCTCACCTGCAATACATACAGTGATGAGTAGTGGCTGTCTTGGTTATTGTACCCTGTATACTCAAGAAAAAAAATTGTCTACTTGCAAGTGTAATTTTGGAATGTCTATAAATGTGACTTAATAGAGAAACAATTCCTACCTCCACTGTCAAGCTTCTGCTGCAGAACTTGAAATCTGCATAAGGCACAGGTTTGCCAACTGCCCTGGGACATAAATCCCAACTCAGGCATATCCCCATCCTTTCCTGTATGCATGGGAGTCCACCATCTCCAGACTTCATCCTGTTTTTAGGGCAGCTCTCTGGGGAATACACACTTAAAGTGAACTTTGCCTCATTTCTGTACTTAGCTAACAAGTCTGTCATGGTTTCAGCCCAACCAGCAGCTCAGGTCCATGCAGCCTCACTCTCCTCATGTTGGGATACAGGACAAATTGGAAGAGTAAAAGTGAAAAAACTTCATGGGTTGAGATGAATACAGTTTAACAGGTAAAGACAAAGCTGAGCATGCAAGCAAAGCAGACAAGGAATTCATTCATCACTTGCCATGGGGAGGCAGCTTTTCAGCCATCCCCGGGAGAGCAGGGCTCCATCACACATGATGGTGACTTGGAAAGACAAACACCATTGCTCTGAACCCCTTCCTACTTCCCCCAGCTTTATATGCAGAGAATGGCACCCTGTGGAGTCATGGTATCAGCATGTGGAAACACCTTCAGTCAGCTGGGGTCAGCTTCTTGTGCCACCCCAGCCTCCTCACAACAAGCAGAAAAGGCCTCAGTGCTGTATCAGCACTGCTCATCTCTGTGTTATCAGCACTGCTCTCAGCACAAGGCTGAGGCACAGCCACATACCAGTTTCTGTGAAGAAAATTAACTCTACCCCAGCCAAAACCAACAAAAAGGCAAAGAAAGCAAGATTAAGTCACTCCTACAAAGTAAAAATGCATTTTTTACAAATAACAAATAGAATGAAAACCCTCAGACCCCAGTGGTACAAAACCTTATCTGACTGTAGAACAAGTGGATTAAAACACTAAGCCTGAATAAACACAAAACCCAGTTCTCTAATGAGGCTTGAAACAGAAATGTTGCACAACTGGGATTCCATTTTTTCAGATTGTATCGCTACTCAAGATCTGGAACTAATGCTGTTTTCAGCTCAAACATCTGCACAATAAAGCTGTGCTATCTTCACTAACCACCCAACTCAGCAGAGCCCCAATGTGATTTACAGAATTTCCTTTGCAAGACGATCCCCCCCAAGCACTGGACAGGAAGCTTAGGCAATAGACTGAAGTATCAAGATTTTACTACTGTTGTAGTAGTTAGACCTTCTTCCTTGTCCTTATTCCTTGTTGGCTAAAGTAGAAATAGGAATTAGGTCACAGATTCAAAGATTTGAGATTCTGAAGTCACAGAAGTAAACATCACAATGAGAGATGCATTATGCCATTAACTAAGCATTACCAAACACACATTAACTCTAAGCTCCAAGCATTTAATGTATGTTGCACAGAGAAGCGCATGTGAGATATTCTGTTCTGCTCATTCTCTTATTTTGAAATGCATTTTAATTGCTAAGTCCTGTTCATCACGTATCCATGGGGAGTACAGGAATTATCATATAGGAACACCTTCTCTTCTTGTGTTATGGGCATCATGGATACAAGTTAAATGGCATTTGTGGTATCAGAACAGCTTCCAACAAAAGGGTACCCTGCTCACCTAATTTCATACTTTCCAGAGTTCATTTTATGAAAAGCCATAAACAGATGGCATTTTCATCACACTCACTGGTCTGTTCAGATCAGAAGAGACCAGTGGAACATATAACAGGGAACTTTAATGTTGTTCTATTCCTTCTGGGGTTTCACACTCCTGGGCTGTCAAGACAGAAGCCTTCACTGACGTTTTATGTTTGATTTGAGTTTAGGGGTTTTTTTTTACTATAAGAAAAGATATGAAACATTACTCCAGTGCAAACCAAGTCTTTTTAGCCAGCCATAGCAGGAGGCAAGTGCCTTCATCACTAATCAATTTCCTTTATATAATAAAGGGGAAAACACTGCTAAAGAAAGTATTGAGGTACTGATGGGTTGCCAGAAGAGACTAACTCAGTATCTGTGGGGTTTTCTGAAGAAGGAATATAAATCTCCATCTCTTTTTTGGCAAACAAGGATCTCACTTTTGCAACTCTTTATGCCACTGTTATTGTCACCATTGATCTGAGTATCCTGAAGTCTATAGTTACTGCACATATGCATTGGAACCCTATTACATATGCAATTTAACAATATGGACAAAAAACACACACATTTTTAGGGATAACTATTTTAGCAGTCCTATTTCAACAAGCTGATCTGTTGAATTAAAATTAAAAGCCTTTGCTATCCTACTTCCTAATGCAAATCAATTTACATAAAGAGGATGGTGAGGGGCACAGAAACTGGAAGAGCTTAAGGAAACAACTAGTTTCCAGATGGGATGGAATGGGTCAGGTATAGAGAACTAGAGAGGCAACATCCGTAACAACTCTGTAAATCAGGATTTTTTGTGAGGTACTGGTAAGACTGAAAGCATAAATACAGGACAAAAAATAGGTTTCTGTCTGCATAGAGAACTAATCACACATGTCCTAAAGCTGTCAGCATCAGTGGCACATGGTACTGCAAATGAAGACAAAAATATCTTCAAGCATTTTCAGATATGCACTGATTATTAATTTATGTTGTTCATCTGAATAACATAACTTTTGAAGTTGACATCGGGAACCCACATAAACTAAATAACTATCTAGGTTAGACTAGAAATTTGGGTCGGGGAACTTTATTGCAATATACAATTCGTACAATGTTCAAATTTAAACCTCCCTAACAAAGAAAAAGAAAAAACAAATCTTGTGAAGAATTTTTGATTTTTAATCTGAGACTGTTGCACAGGTAACAGTGAATTCTCATTTACATAACAATGCTGAAAATTAACTATTGACAAAAATCAAAAAAATTTTAACAAAATAGCTCCACAACATTTTATAATATCCTCTTGGGATCGTGTATTTTCAATTCCAAATGAAGAGCTGACTCATTCCCAAGAGTTGCAGAGGCACATATTAGCTTAAGCCCTTCTTGAATTTGTATGCAATTGTTCAGCTCTGTAAATATCCATAAAATATTTCTACAATACATTCAAAAGTTTAGGAACTACTCAGTGTCAAGGTTTGACCCTGGCACAATGCCAGTGCCCCCATGAAAATACCCTCTCCCTAGTGTCTGCTGTGAGATGTGACCGGGAATAAGCAAAGCAGGCTCCTACTTAGTAAGAAAAGAAACTTTATTCACTACACTACACTACATAGGAAAGGAAAGAAAAGAAAAGAAACCACACACAAGGAAAATGAAAACTTTAAAAGTACATCTCCTCCTCCCACCAAATTCCCAATACAACACATCTCTCGGTCCAGCACCACCTTTTAGAATACTCAGTCTTCAGTTCATTAAGAGGAGGAGTCCTTCTTGTGTGCCATGGGCTTCTGGTCACGTATTGCCACCCGGATTTGTCATCGTGACCCCCTCCTCCCATGCTCAGGGCTCTCACCACTGAACATGGACCAGAGCTACTTCGAGGGTTGTCTTTTAAGGATTTGTCGTCCCACTCCGAAAAGGCACAGTTTCAACTTTGGGACACCTGTCCCCCCCATATTTTTTGCACCCCTGGGGCCTGGGGATTTCCAAACTGCCCTCCTGACTTTGAGACATGGCCACCCTGAAAGCAGTCTCTGTATCACAAGGAACAGTCCATGGCTATACAAAAAGCATCCAGCAAAAATGCTACTCCAACATCTCTTTTCACCCAGGGCTCTTCTCACATCTCTCCCTTGCTCAGACCTTTAACTCTTGCTCAGTTCATTCTTCACTCCATCTCCTCTCCAGGAAACGTCAATACTCTGCAAAGTTTTCATTGTCCAAAAAAAGGTTAAAAGCTCCTACAAGCGGTTGGGCTCCTTCTCGGTGCAAACCCCCCCCTTTCTCTACAGGCCGGGCAGTGCTGGCAGCACATGATATCAAATTTCAAGGTAACAGTTCAGTCGCAGGCACCACAGGCACCGGCTCTCTCTCTCTCTCTCTGTCTCCGAGGGGGGGGAAGTGTTGGGGGGGGGGGTCTGCCCAATGCCTCTTGGTGTTCCTCCACCCTTCCATCTTCAAGGCCTCTCCACCCCCCCATCTCTGCATCTCTGTCCGGGCCCAGGCCTACCATGGCTGCTCCCCTCCCCTGCCCAGCAGCAGCAGCTGGACAGGGGAGGCAGGTCCGACCTCTTTCCCAGCAAAGTCCCAAGAGAGCTTCCCAGGGCAGAGCTCTGCTTTTAACCCCTGTGTGTTCTCAGAGGCGTATCCAAATCTCAGTGGTCAATTCAGGTGTCAAATCCTGAGCATCCATTGGGCTGACCCAGAAATCCCAGAAATCCACTTCCGGTCAAACCACGACACTCAGAAATAATTTTTTACTTAATGCTAAATAAGTTAAAATATACTAGCTGATAAGGAAGAGGAAAGAGAACAAAATAATCCTTATTTAGTATTTAATGGTCATGGATATCTCTGTACTTCAAGCTTAATTATATCCAAATTCACCAAAATAGAAATATTAAGGAGAACATGATATTTGACTAAGCATACTGCTACAAGGCCCGATTTTGCCAAAGTGAAGGTTTCGCTGTTTAAAATGGGATGCAGATGAACTTGGTCTCAAGAGATGCTGACATGGCTACAGTTTTGCTCCTGTTTACAGCTACATTTTTTCAGTGCTCACAGAGCTGCTGCTTACACTCAACCTAACCTGAATGCCTAACACAACCTGATACCATTAGGGTTTTCAGTTAGCCTCAAAATTGCAAAACCTACTTCATACTTTCAGATCAAACCTGACATATGAAGCCAACAAAACTATTGCTACCCTTCAAAATTAGACAATCCATGCTGGGATGTTCATGGCACAGAATCAGGATCACTGTCCCAGATGTATAGGATGTATCCAATTCCTCCTTTGCCGAAGAACTTTCACCTCTCCTGGGAAGTCTTCAGCTACCATGCTGGTCAGGGTCTGCTGCCTGTACACCATTATTCTGATAATACCATCTCCCCTTCCTTACCACAGTTGTTTATCTGAGGACTTTCTATTCAAGATAAAAGTTAATCTGTCTTGGGACGGATCAGGAATTTGTAACATTGGGGTTAGGTGTATCTTGCTTAACTGCAATCAAAAAAACAGCCATCTGTTCCTTGCTCCCCTTTGAACTGTCTGTTTGTTTAGTGGAAGGAAAGGACTTCAGCAAGAGCAAAGAACTTCACCCTCAGAGTTATGGACTGCACTATGGAAACACTGCCTGCCATCCCACTGAAATACAGAACTAGTCTGTGGAGAAATACCTAGAGTTTAGATTATCATTGTTAGGTAAAACAAGTATCACTTCAAGCAACTGAGAGTTAACTTATCCAGGAATCAGGAGAAAGGAGATGGACTTTCTATACCTACTCCTATGAATTTCTCTGAATTTTAACGTAAGCAGTCATGTATTGCGTAGAGAGCTTGTACACATTAAGGGATCCAATTACCAGATTTGGGACCAGATATCTAAAGTTGAGACATGTAACAATTTACTGGACCATTTTGTATCTGGACCTTAAGATACGGCTATTTCCCATAGCAGGTTCACAAATGCCATTGCAGTTCTCCCGGGTACCATCAATGTGGGATGCTCTTCAAGGTTTTCACCCTGTAGCACTTCTGCAGTGATGAGGCACAAGTGAATCTGCAGGCCAAGTTCTGCCTGTGCACCAGCTCTACCCTTCAGGCAGGTCTGCTTCTCTCATCACTGGACATCCTCAGCTTCAGGAACGTTGAAGAAGAACCAACTCATTTTGTACCACTGCTATTGAGTACTGAGCTAAGACAGTAGCACAAACTATTTTTTTCCAGCCCCCTTGTTGCAGTATAATCCTTAATTTTGCCTGTTTTCTGCTGGGTTGGTTGGGGGTTTTTTTGGTGGTTGGTTTTTTTTGTTTTTTTTTTTTTGTAGCTTATATGTACAAGGTCTAGCTATGCTTTCTGCTACAATTATTGACTGACTTGAGCAAACAAAACCTGCTGATCTGGCCTAAGGTTCATACCTGATGGCATATCAGCTATATCCCCTGTATTTTTTAATATCTTTCATCCTACTTTATGTTGCTAAAGAATCAAAGCAGATGAAGTCATTAGGAATAAAATCTTTAACCACATTTAACATCCATTTAGCCACTGTCCTTATGATTCTATTCATTTGACAGGCTTATTTCCTTATCAAGTCTGTATTTTAAAATAAAGCTGCTGTCCTGACACCACTTCTCTACATTATTGCAAAGTTAATGTTGAATTTTAATAGGATTGTTTTATATCAGGAATTCCATTTAGTGTGTTTAATTTTGCTGGGCATCTGTCCAAGATCCCAGATAACTCATCTCTAAAAAGTGACCTACATACTTAACCATTGTCCCATTCATAAGTGACACTAATTGACTCATATTTTCTGTTTGATCTATACACAATTTCTTTCATGCAATTGGATAAATCCTTGTACTTTAGTAATTTTTCTTATTTATGAAGGTTTTTCCAAGAGTAATTCAGACAGACAAGACTACCCCATATCCTAATCAAAATTTATGTGGACATTGTTAATCATGCTTTTCTTTGTCCTAAATATAGTCTTTCTGCAGTGCATAATGAAGCCATGAAAGCACTAGGTTTATTTACTTACAATTTCAGCAGAGGCAGGCATCAGAATCAGATTTGTTACATAATCTGCTGTAAACTGATTCTTTCAGATTCTTTAGACTGACTGGACAGCTATATTTTGTATTTTCAAAACCTTTGCAGGGGGCAGAGGAGTATGTGAGGAAGTGTTTTGGCCAGATTTAGAGTTTGCTATGAAATTTCAGAGTAGAGCTTTGATAATTTTATTACGGGAGTGCCCTCTTCTTGCTCGAATGAAGCTTTTCCTTCCTTCAAATTTGAGCATATGCCTTTATTTTTCCTTGGTATACTTAACAAAGCTCTTGGACGTTTCTTTAGTTGTTCACTCAGTGTCAAGTGTGCATTAAAAGGAATAACAAATTCCCTTGCCACAGGTGGAAGCTGACCATCTTGCTAGAGAAAAATTCAAACTTGAATTTTGTTACCCAGAGGCAGCTAGGGTCTGCTAGAAGAGTCATCGCTCTGAGAAAAAAACTTTGAAAAACAAGCTAAAAGGAGCCAATAAAAAGTGATACTTCCAGAAATATTAATAACTCGAGCAAGTTCTCTTTTGGGCTTTGGGCAAATGAGCAGTAGAAAGCAGAGGTTCTGTGGTCAGTCATTTACAAAGGAGTTCTGGTAGAAATGTATCTCCAGAGATGCCTCTTGACCTGAGGCCTGCAGGTGTGCATATCTGAACGAGTGCAGGTTTGCTACTGTGCACATTTGCATGAGTTGTTTCTGTTCTCCCCTCACACCTTTCCAATGCACAATGAGACCTCTGCTGTTCATACAAGTGTCCAGCTGGGTTATGAGAGCAAATCCATTTCTGATCCTTAGGGAGCTAATGGCTAAGTGGGAGACCAAACATAACACCGAAGGATTCCAGGGCTAAAATACTGGCTGAAGAAATACAACATTTATTTCTTTCATTCTTGAAAGTGGGGTGCTGTGAGGGTGTGTATAAACTGGAAGCAGAAGGACTTTGTGAAACTGACTGATCTACTCCAACAGCATGAGCCAATATTAGATGTTGTTTGAGCATGTTTGTAACCTCAGTCTGGGGAAGAGATACACAACCAGATCTAACACTGACACAAACAGCACAGCTAGGACAGCAAATCAGCTTTATAAGCTTTGCAGTCATACACTACAGTGAAAGTGGATACTGAACCTCTTCAGACTGTCTCTTAACTGTGACCAAGTAAATATTTTGGACTGGGAAAAAAACCTGCATGGCATTTGTAACTGGTTTAATTGTCAAATTATATAAATACTTAATTTAATCTCTTAATAACAACAGTTCCCAAACCACATATATTTTCATTTTTCATAGAATAGGCCTATAAACTTACCATATCCAAATGCATTTGTTGCTCTAGATCCTGACATCACATCTCATGCATTTGGCTAATTCTCTTGACAGAGTCAAAAAAAACCCTGTTTAGGTGCTCAGTTCACCCACTTCACAGGTGCTGTGGAAAAACACAAGTATGAACTATCCACATGGTCACTTGCAGAGCATCTGTGGGGGACAGAATGCTATACAGTCATGGCTGTAAAGCAGAACTGTGCAGTTCATTAGAAAAGTGGAATCTACCTATCCTGATTTCATGATTTTGTGTTTACCTTTTCCTGTGTTCTGGATTCTCCCCTTTTACCTCCCCCTTACATTTCCAGAATGGTATTTCCAATTGCCAGGATTAAAGCCAATTATTTCATTTTCCCTTCACATCCTTAGATCTCAGAAGATACTTAGGTTATTTATTGTATTTAATTTCTGTGATCTAGAACTAATAACGACTGTGCTTCAATAGCAGTATTTGCAATAGCATTTAGATTAATCTTATTATCATTATTACTATTATTATTATAAATCAAAATTAAATAACTCTCATTTTGTCTTTCATTAAATGGGACTATTGGTCAGAAAGACTATAAATTGAAAAACTGTCAATATAATTTTTTTTTCCTCTTGAAAGGCTATCAAATTTTAAATCATTTATTTCTAAACACATATTAACACAGGAACAGCAGGAAAAATTAGTTTCTGTCCTCAACAACCCCAGAACACCCCACGCCCCAAATCTCCCCCACAGGATACAAGAAATTCCCTACTTTTGGAACATGCTTTGGCTGCTTTATCAGTTTGAAAATAAAGTGCACACATTTATGCTCCACAAGGTGTCACTCTAAAACAGCTGGAAAAAAATCGTGTATTTTTTGCTTTGAACTTTACCCAGAAGGTCAGAAATTACCAGCATTTCAAATTTAAGTCTGAATTTTCAGATTCTATTCAGAGCTACTACAATGTAACAGTATAGGCAGTGAGTATTTTTCTTGTAAGTAGTGTATTTCAAAACCAGTCTATTTTTAACATATTTGCCTAGCTGAAGTGTGGGAAAAAGAAAAGAAAAAAAGAAACTGTGGCAGCAACTGTTTCAATCTGGGGGAGCATCCAGCAGGTATTTTATCAGGATACATTGCATTTTCCTTTATTCAACTACCACTGCTCGTTGAAGACACGGAAAACAACGTCAGACCCAACAGCTTAGGTCTGCAAGGTATTCAAGCTTTTTAATAAAATACATTTTGTCTATAAACAAATTATCCTTTTAAACAAATATAATCTACAGACATTCAAATATCCTCAAAAAAAAATACAAATACTTGTCAGCAACAAAACCTCACTTTCTATAGTTCGTGGGCAATCAGTGAATAAATCCTCTGGAATCTAATAGAGAGGATTCCCAGAAAGTTTTGTTGAATCTAAAAAAACTTGCATTCCAACTTCTCCTGTAGTAAGTCCATTCCTTCATTGCTAACTACCTCTTTTCATGAACTTTTGAGAGATCTTTGATACATCTATGAACTTTAATTGCTGTTGACCACCATGTTCAAAACATACTAGAAGAAATGTGATACAAACATGAGCAACTGTCATTTCACAGGAAACAATATTAGTATTTCAGGTAAATTAAAATCATCAATGAAAAACAACAAAGAATGTATAGAACAGGTCTGATAATGTAAGGGAGAGAGGTTCAGGTAAAAATTTACACAAGATACAACAAAAGAAAGTGGAACTGATTTTGAAATGTTGACACTTTTCATGCTGTGCTCAATACTGCAGAGTTCTGATCCCTATAGAGACCAATGGGATTTTTGCACAAAAAAAATAGAGAAATTAAAAAACAAACACTCCCACATCCAAACTTACCATACCTGCTTGTGTTATACTCAGCAACAGCACTGTTTTCAAACACTTTGTTCAATCTATCCTAACTTTTCCTGTTTTTCTGTGGCTGTATTTCATTTAGGACCATTTCCAATAGACACACTTCAGAACAGCTAATTAGATCAGGCCTCAAACGAGAGAAAAAGAACAATGTCTGCTTTGAAGATCTCAACAGATTTGGGCCGCTCACTTCTCATGAAAGCTGCAGCTCCAGGCCCATGTTTGGATCTTTGAAGTAACTGACAACTTTACTGGTAAAATGCAGGGGTGTCAAGGATTTCAGCATTTTTTTGTTTGTATGCCAACTGACAAACTTCAGAAAGCAGTATGCATTAAACTTAAAAATGTGTTTGCAGTTCTCTCACTTCTGGAAGAATTAATGGAAGCTAGAAATGTGATACTTTCCTTAGGGGGAAAAAATCCTTAAGAGAAGTATTTTAGAAAAAAACAACCTCCTTGGTCCAGACTGAGCTTGTTAAACGACTCTGCAGCAGCTTTTACCTGGTGTGAGTACAACCACATTGGGAAGGGCTGGAGGGGAGAAGGATGAAAAGTGAGAATATTAAGAGCCTCATTCAAGGTTGTTTGGAAATCATATTTTTGAAGCCACAAAACAAAAACAATGACTTGGCTAGATAACCAGATTTCTGAATTGTGACATTTTTATGGCCATAATTCCATTCACAAGATGTATTAATCACACCTGCTTTCACTGACAAAGGCTATTAAAAGAGAGGAAAAAGCTCAGCAGTTACCATAACAAAGACACTTCCTTCACTGTTTTTTCCATTCAAGTCACACAGAATACAATGAAGTTTTTTTTCCTTAGTCTACATGCAGCACTCAACTCACACCCTACTCACTCTAACTTTGTGCATATACACAGCTTTTGCTTCATACTGAACAAGCCTGTTGCAAGAAAGTTCTAACTCAGAATTAAGAAAAAAAACCTGAGAAAATAGACTAAAAATTCATTAGACACAGAAGAATAAATTGATTTTTGCTACCCATCATTTCCAGTTGGCATGACAGACGATCAAATTGCTCTAGAATTTACCTAAATGATTTTCCTCATTTATTAAATCAAGCAAATTCTAGAACACTTCTGCTGAAATAATGAGATCACTGTTATTCTCATCCACAAGGGCCTCATAGTGCCTTAAAAAAAAATCTCCAAGAAAACCAGACCCCCTCCCCACATGACAATATTTTCTACACAAAGTCCGACAAGCAAAAGGCAGTTACTTCTGTCAGCTGCTTAACAGCTCAGCACTGGATACAGTCTTGCCTTGTACACACCCACACACTAAATACCAAGGGATGAAACAGGAAAAAACTGTGGGTAAAATGAGTCAATCCAAACCAGAAGCTGAGCAGACCCCTTAGTTTTCTTTGAAGCGATATTTAATTCAGAAAAATATCACACTGAATTTAGCTATTACACTGATGTCTGCAGGGTAGCAGTACAGATCAGTAATTACATGTGACAAGAACAGAAGGAAAACCAACCAGGAGACAACTTGCACTCCCTTCACGACTGTAACAGTGCAGCCAAAAAAAAAAATCTGCAATTATTCTTGCAAACAGCAAAATCTGTGGGAATAACAATCAAAAAGTCCTCCCAAAGAAACAAAATCCACACCTACTCAAACAATATACTGATTTTAATCCCTTTCTTCACTGGCCAAAACAGCTGAGGCTGTTTTGGAGAGTCTAGAGAGATCTGGCTGGATAGTCTACAGAGATTTGTCTTTGCACATCTGCTTAAAGAGGGAAACAGCTATGACTCAAAGCTGTACCTTAAGAGGAAGCTGACTATTACATTCCTCATCACCCGCAAGTCTAGGAAGCTGAAGACATTTTACAAGAGACTATTTTACCTGAGCTACATGAAAATCTATTTTGAAAAAAAAAAAAATTAAATCCATGCAGACCTGTGTACACACACTTTCCTTCAAAGGCCCATTCTCCAGCTGTCTCTCTTAAAGAAATTTGCAGTTGTGTGGTTTCAGCAAGAAAGGAGTTTCATACCACAGAAATGCAATTTTCTAACAGGAAGGAAAAAAACACAATTTATTTGGCCTTTTTTCCTGATAATGAAAAAGCAAAATTCTTGGCTCTACTAAATCAAAACTTGGGCAGTGCTCAAATTCTCTTTTAATAAACAACTCAGATTCACTTGATGTTTCTATATAAAGAATACTCTTGTATTGAAAAGGCCTTTTTCCTGCACCACATCCATCGGTGCTCCAGTGTGTGCCTGCTGCCCCAAAGGCTGAGCCCATCCTGGCTGCATCCAAAGCAGGGTGGGCAGCAGGTGAGGGAGAGGATTCTGCCCCTTCACTCTGCTCTAGCAGGACCCCACCTGCAGTGCTGCATCCACCCCTGGGGGCCCCAGCACAGGAAAGCCATGGACCTGTTAGAGCAGGTTTGGGGGAGCACCACAAACATAATCACAGGGTAGGAGCAGCTCTCCAATGAAAACTGCCTGAGATGGCTGGGCTATTTCATCCTGGAGAAAAGAAAGCTCCAGGGAGACCTCACTGAGCCTTTCAGTACTTACAGGAGGCTTACAGGAGAGAACAAGAGAATTTTTTACACAGGTTGACAATGACAGGACAAGGGGCAGTGGTTATAAAGAAAAGAGGAGAGATTCACATTAGATATTAGGAATTAATTCTTTACTCAGAGATTAGAACTCAAGAAGAGTCTCAGTAAAGATGTGGTTGCCCCATCTCTGGAAGTGTTCAAGACCAGGCTGGATGGAGCTCTAAGCAACATGATTTAGTAGTGAGTGGCATCCCTGCCCATGGCATGGGGCTTTAGAACTAGATGAGGTTCTTTAAGGTTCCTTCCAACCCAAACCATTCCATGATTCTACTAGTAAAGAAATGAGTATCAACTACACAGATGTGGAATAGACAACGATTCCATGACATTTCTAACTAGTTAGTACCAGACACTATTGTGAAGATAAAAGGCACTTTTTACTGGAGACATATCTACCACACACAAGTTTTTCTCTATTTAAGTTTCCAAATCCCTTGTGAGTCAGGAGCAATGCCTACCTGTAACAGAAAACAGCCAGAGCCACAACAACTCACTTGTTGTACTACAGAGGCTCCAAAATGGATCTGCAGACTGCATTCATGCTGTCCAACCTGAACAGAACCTTTGACTTCTGCTGACCTTAGCACTTCAGATGTATTTTCACAGTAAAGAAGATATTTCAAAGTTTACTTTACTTTTGTTCCAAACATGCATCAGAGCCTTAGAGGTCAGAGGTATCTTGTTACCTCCTTAAATCAACTGATGTGGCTGCAGGAAGTGAGAGAGAATATCTCTTCTTACAAATGGTGTCACTTAGGTACCTAGTGGGATTTTCAAAATAGTCAAGAAAAATATTCTGTGTATTTCAAGTAATTTAGGAAAGAAAAAAAAATCATATACATAAACCAACCCACACCAACAGGGTCAGAGTGAAGAGGGTTAAATGCAAATTGAGTTTAAATTAAATTAGGAAGTCTCAATGACTTCAGTATGATTCCATCCCTCCTCCCCTTCCATACACTCACACTCTCTCACACACACACACCCTCAGTAAAGCCAATTAAGTAGGAAACAGGCCTCTCCTCCTACCACATCACTAAAGGCCATTAGCTCCAGCAAAGTTCCCAAATACTCTGCTCATAGACTGTACTGGCCAAACAATTAGATCACGCCTGAATTTAAAAAGTACCCAGAAGCAACTTTGCATATACATTAGTTTTGTCAAAGCACAATGGAAAGTTGGCACATACTGCATTTACAAGAGCTGTAATCTGGTTTAAACATGGGTTTATTTTAAAAATCTTCAGCTCTCATCTGTAGGCTACTCCAGAACTCACTGAATCAGCAAATAGTTACTTATTGGAAAGCTCCCTTCCTTAGGACACCTTGACCACCATTCAGTAGTTTGCTGAAACTGTGAAAAGAACTGCACCATCAATCTTCACTACAGGCAACTATCTACAGGTGTACAGGATCTAGAATGTGAAGCATTCAAGATGAACATTTAAATTTTGATACATAGACCTCCAGTGAATCAAATATTCTGCAGATTACAGAAAATTTAAGTAAATAGCAGCCATATAACAGAGAGCATCTTACAGGTATTTACAATATATTTAGCATCATGTCATGAGCTTAGGTGTGCTTTTTTCCCTTTGTCTTCTTTCAGATACTCATGGATTTTAAAGCATTTCAACCAGGTTGTTAAAGGAAATCAGACACTACACAGGTTAAACAATATGGTTCTATTAAAAACTATCTTTAACCATGGCACTCAGTGACAGCAATACAATACTTTTTTCCACAAAGCAACTAATATAAAAATATGCCATAAAATCATCTGTAGACTAGTATGCTAGTACATACATATAATCATAACATTCTTTTATAAACTCTTTCCTGAGATACCTTGGGTTGTTTGATTTTCTTTTATTACTGGATGCATTATCTTTATGATTCATCTAAAACAATTGCAAAATATTTTGAATGTGCAGGACACTCAATAACATGTAAAAAGTAATTTGTAAATACATGGCAAAGAAACAGCTCTTAGAAATTATGCACTTTTTTACTTTGTTATATTTTTTAACATTTGGCTCCTTGGGAGACAGAAGGATGGTGCATGAAAAACCTGAAATTAGAGCTATGAATTGACAAAAAGCAGGTAAGCATTCAGGAATGTTAGGAGTTGGAATATATTATAAATGACACAAAGAGAAAGCCGTAAGTCATGTTGTCTATGTATTGTCTTACAAAGCAACTGGACATATCTTAGTTCACAGTATAATAAATATTTTTACTAATCTGTTTTGGAAGAGCAAATGTCTTTTAGGGTTTCAAGCTCCTGTATAAGTTTCTTGTTCTGAACTTCTAGCACTGCAACACGACTCTCCAGACATTTTATGTATTCTTTCTTCCGACGTCGACATTCTTTAGCAGCTTCCCTGCAAAAAGCAGAAGTAAAAAGTGCAAACAAAAAAGCCATTTGCATGCCATTAGAAAGCTCAGCAGAGTATGGAGACTATGACAGAATTCCAAATTTTGGAATATCTCCCAAATCAGTCTGAAAACACTAAGCAAAACTGGGTTCCACAAGGGCCTCAAGTGTCTCTTTCTCAAGTTCATATGGCAATCTGTAGAATTGCTTCCTCTCATGCCTTGATTAAAGTTCATAATAAAGGAGGTCCAAATGAAAGACAGTTATTCTGCTTTATGACAATAAAGATCTTTGAGGGCCTTGAGTTCCTCAATGAGAGTCTTGTTTTGGTTTTCAAGCACAGCCACACGATTTTCAAGACATTTGACATATTCTTTCTTCTTTCTGCGACATTCTCTGGCAGCTTCCCTGGAACCAATACAAGGCAAATGACTACAGGAACAGCCACAAAATGGCAAAGACTGGATAAATGCAATTACCTGCAATCCCTGTGGTTCCACAATAACAACAACAACCACCACCACCAACTGCTGGATTGCACAAACAGAACATCGGATAACAGCCAAAAGCAGTAACATAGTTAAAATATAATCCAAAACATCTAGAACTTGAAACGCATCCAGCATCACCAAATACAAAGATGGAACCAATACACAGAAGAATCGAGAAAAACAGGGAGTAATTGATGATGTATTGACTTGAGTTGTACTAAACATTAGGATGAAAAGCAGCATTTCTTCTTCCAGTCACATTCTACTTTGTCTGTTTATCAGGAGCATTGTCTTCTGCCATCAAAATCTTAAAACCAAACCCAGAGAATATACTTTCAGAAAAACACAAACATAACACTACTCTCTTCAGACAAAAACTAGATGCCAAGCTTACATGAAGATAAAAACTTACAGCATGTTGTAACAATGTACAGTACAATTTAATCCAAACAAATACAATTTATTAGCATTTCAGAACTGGCTGCCTGAGCACATTTCATCCACACGAGTCTGTAGATTTTGTTGCTGGCAAATGACAGCCTGAAGCCATTTTTGTAGTTCTGCTCAAAAGTCTCTAATATTTCAGCTAAACACTTTGGCTGGTGTGTTCAGAAGCATGTGACTAAACAAGCATTCATTTCCAGAAGAAATATTGGAAGTACTGGGAATCCTCCTTTACTACCTTGGAACATGACAAACTACCAAATTGTGAGAGGCTAACATTCCAGCAAGTCATGAGCTATAGCATAGGCACTAGTTTTAAAACTGAAGGAAGAAGAAACAAAAAGGAGGCACAACAATGCAGTGATCCTTGTAAGTAATTTAAAATAAAGGACAGGCATGAGAGCAAAGCAATACCATTAATTCAATTATAAGACAAGTGGCTAAGCAGTGTATTAGAGATCTGCAGAGCAGACTATTTCTACTATTAATCTGCCAATGACAGAGGTGGCTACACATTTTAAAAAGACAGACTCCCCAAGGAATAGCAAGAAGACTGCACAGAGAAAGACTGACATTTACAACACTCAGTCAAGTCCATGACAACTAATTAAAAAATATCCAGCAACTTCACAAAATGGGCCTCACAAAATGACAGGGGCACTGCAAAGTATCTCATCCCAGCAGCCAAGTATTTGGCAAAGTCTATAATTATCATTCCATCTTTGAATAAGTCCTCTTCACAGCATCATTAATGGACAACTGCTAATGAGATTCTCAGCTATTTTCCTAAACAATTGTTTGTGGAGATGCTTTAAAATGAAAGAGGCCCTACTGGTCATTTTACTGTCAGTAGTGGGAGAGGACTGGAAGTAAAATTCAACAAAAAGTGTAACTCTGGATCATCACAAAAATTATCTGATATTGATTTCTGAATCACCTAATATCTTCAAACTAAAAATCCATGGCTTTAAGGTCAACTCTAATCTTCCAGAGTTAACAACCAATACTCTATGCTAGAAGGACATGGGATGACTGAAAAGAATTTCCTGCTTTCCCTTCATAAATTACAGGCAGTGCTCATGACCTTAAGAAGAAAACTTTGTTATAATGTTTGGGGGGGGGGGGGGAGGGGGTGGTAGTTTGCAACACTGACTATGAATTATTATATAGTCTTACCTATTTTTCAAAAGTCTCAGCTCTCTCTTGCGTGTGGCCTCTTCTGCCATTTGCTGAGGGCTGTGCAGAGTCCCTGGCGAGGCTGCCATCACCACTCCCTGAGGTAAGGTAGTAGTGGGAGTTCGGATCTGGTAAGCTGGCATGTCTCCAGTGGCAGCTGTATAAAAGAAACATACTTTGAAATGTATGGCAACAAAAGAAGTATATCTGAAAATAACAGATTTCTGACAATGATTTGTCCAGGATCCCAGATACATAAATTATTTCACACATTGTAATGACACAACTATATTTTTTATCTTAATAGCATTTATTTCCATACTGTCAAGTGTCTGAATTGCTCCAGCATGTGACCCCAGTAGCCAGCTGGACTGAAAGCTTCCACATGGCTCTCTTCATACAACATGGGGAAAGCAGTTTGAGAAACAGTTCAAGCAGTGACACTTCCTGTTTGCACAATCCCACAAAAAGAGGATCCTGCTGTTGCAGCCACTGAGGTTTATATGCTACCATGTTCTCCCCGTACAGGATTCAATTTGCTTCAGAAGACAACTTTCTCCTCCTTCCTTGTGATAGCAACAGTACCAGCTTTACAGCCTCTCCTCCTCTTACAACAGCAGTTTGGCAATCCTTGGATAAGGAGTGAGAGCTGCTGTTGCTCCAATGAAAAGGAACAGACAAGGGCTCAGGATGTTCAGGCCATTTGTTCCCTGGGCAAGAGGACCAACCACACATGGGATGCTGCAGCATTAGCAGCAACAGGAGGCAGTGGCAGTTGCACAGGAAGGAGTGTAGCTGCACAGTAAACCAGAGGGCAAAAGTTCAGATTCATCTCCTGAGCTTAGCAGTTTTGTGCCCTCCCCAAGCCAAATGCTGATCTGATATGACTGGAAACTAACCTTTCTTACAGTCCCACGTCATTTCTTTGTTTCAGATGTACTCCTCCCTACATGATGTACCTCAACTTAAAAACACTGGGGAAGTCCTAATTACTTGTGTCTTGTCTGACAGAAAACAAAACCAAACAAAAAATATACTCCTCTTTACATTCTGAGCAAGTATTTACCTATTTCTTTCCATAAATATTTTATGATAGAACAAAAATTCAAATTTTGTCATTAAAGCAACTGCATATAGCTGATGTTTCAGAGGCTATTGTTACACTTAGTTTATACTTTATTTCTCCAAAGCATTATTCAAATAATGGAAAAACACGTCTCACAGTTTAACCCCAGCCTGCAACTAAGCACCACACAGTTCACTCCACCCACACAGCTCCCCAGCTGGATGTGGTAGAGAAAACTCACAGCTTGAGATGGGAACAGTTTGATGGAAATAAAATAAAATAATAAATGTAATGAAAAGGAAATTAACAAAAAGAAAGATAAATAAACCCAAGAAAAATAATTAATGCAAATAAGAAGCAATTGTTTACCACTCACTAACTGATGGCCAGCCTGTTGCTGAGCAGCAGGCCCCAGGCCAGCTTTCCCTCCAGTTTACATGCTGAGCATGATGCCTTAGGTATGGAATATCGCTCTGCCTATCTGGGGTCAGCTGCTCTGGATGTGATCTCTCACAGCTCTGAGTACACCCCCAGCCTACTCACTGGCAGAGTATGAGAGGCTGGAAAGTCCTTGACTTAGTGCAACTACTTCTAAGCAACAACCAAACCATGAGTGAGCTATCAACACCTCTCTCATCCTAAAACCAAAAACAGCACTGTACCATCTAATAGGAAGAAAATTAACTCTATCCCAGCTGACACCAGGTCAGCTTGGAAAAATAAAAGGTAGACAAAAACATATTGGGGAGGCTGACAGATTGAGTAGTTAAGAAACATCAGTTAACTATAGGGGGGAAAAATTAAATCTAATAAAAAGATACTATTATTCTTACTATATTAATGCAAGCACTTCACTAGTTCAAAACAAACAAAAAAATAGATTCAAGTTGTGTTTAGACTACAATTCCACAGCCACGTCCTGAAATCATTATCAGCTTAAACCCCATACACCTCCCCCTCTCCTCAGTCCTGTGGGTAAAAGTGTTTGTGGAATTACAAGATGAACTGGACCAGTGAACTGACCTGGATAATCCCCCGGGGATGTGGGAGAGAGGGAGGGAGGCAGGGAGGGAGGAGAAATCAGCTCAGAACAGCCCTGTTAGCAATGACAGGCAGCTGCCCTGAGCACAGGGCTTGGTCATCTTGTATATCTACAGGGGAACTGCTTAAATTCTTTAAATCCTCCACATTTCTTAGCAGTCCCAGTCATGTAAGTGGAATGGTACCTCAGCTCACTACCTATAAAAATGGAATTTTAGCAACTTTTCAGGCTCACCTTTATGCTGGTCACATTACATACATCTTACAGACTCTATGGTAAGAACTACCTTTTCCTATCTCATCACTAGGTATTAAAGAGATGTTACCTTAATTTGCCTTAGCTACAATGAATTAGAAATCCAAGCAAACCATTTTGCAGATGAAGTCATGGGGGAAAGCTCCACAACCCAGATCACCTCAGCCTGGCAAGACCAACTAATTTGTTGTCTGTGTCTGACTTAAGCTCAGATGGCAGCAAACAGGACTTACTGCAGCTTTTGTGCAGAGGACTCAGTGTGATCATGTACCTCCAGCAAGACTTAACAAAAGCAAGTCCCTATCTCAGCTGGGATCAGCAAACACCACTGGTAAATGTTCTAGTCTGAGCAGGTCCCAGTAGTGGCAGTCTCTGCCTGACAGTTGTCTCACGTAGAAACCTGCCAGCACAGGAACACAGATAAATAACTATTCTGGTGGTACTGACCTTGCCAATCCAGACACACTGTTTAGAAACAAGAAAAAAAGCATAGCATAGCATAGCATTGACAAAGTATCTTTTAGTTGTGCAATAATATATGTTTTACGATATATCATTGCAAAAATATATTTTGAAGATTGAAAAATGTTTTGGGTATTAGCTCAAGAAATTACAGTGTAACTGACTTCCCCAGAAAAAGACCTTGCAAAGATGAAATGGGCTCTAAACACAGTGGGATAAATTTAATTTTTTTCAAAGTTATTTTAAGCCTAATTATGTATCTATACTACAGTGAAGAATACCTTCCATTTCAGCATCTGAGACAAATGTCCCACACACTTCATCCAGACTGCAAAACTTCTGTGGCCGTTTCTAACGATACTTCACCAAGGTCTAATGTATTTCCTAAGGTACCAGAAATAGAACTGAGGGTGTTAACAAAGCAACAAACCTGGAGTTGTTGCATTTCCCTATGACACTGCCCCGGATAATTTATTTTTTTTTTTACCCCTTAAAATACAAAGGAGTAAAAAGTCACTGAAAACCTGAAGCTTTTAATTGAGACTCAGAAAATTAAGAAAGCCGAAAGACAACTAGTAAAAAAAAAACAAGCATGCATTAAAAAAAAATAAAATAAAAAAGCAATCACCTCTTGGAAAAAGTAACTTGCTGAACACTAGAGAGCATCCCTGCACTTAATTCTTTCAGTGACTACCCAGGAGAAAAAACGCCCGATGTATTTGGATGCCTATTCTCCCCCCCTCTGTGAGTCATAATGGTGGTACTTGATTATCAAGGGGTTTTTAACTTCACCACTAAACAGGCTACACAAGGCATGAATCATTATCCCTTTGAGCATTAAATACATCGACCCTGAGAAGATATTTATCTTTGGATTAATGAAACAACGTGCGGCAGCAGTGAGCAGCAGCACGTAGGAGCCGGCAGGGAAGCAGTTAATGTCACCGAGCTGCCGGAGGCAATTGACGAGGCAGAAAGGAACTGACTAAATCGCAGCATGACTTGGAGCTGACGTCAATGTGTATCTTGTTTGGAGTTTAACTTTTCCAGTTCCCTACTGCAACACGATTCCAGGAAATCTAATGACGTCAGCCTTTTGAACTCAATTAGCTGAGGAACAGACCATTTTAACAGTGGAGGAGAAAACAAGCAGGCGTTACAATACTGCAATTATTGCCCTCAAATCTGTTTCCATTCAGTGTTTTTTTAATACTGGGAGCATAGGGTTGATTTACACGCTAGGTTGAAGCCCACGGCTATCAAATTTGTAGCGTCTATTGCTCAATAAAAAAGACAGTTGTCATTTTTACAAAAGAAAAAGCAAGTATAAACAAAGCAACATGTATGACTAGCACCACAATAAAGAAAAATGCAAAAAGTAGAGTGGTGGATTGTTTTCAGCAAAATCCTGCATCAAATAATAAAGAACAGTTACTGAATCAATCTGTGCAAAAACTCATGCACTGACAGTGATTTTTAGTTTCCCCCCCCAAACAAAACTGTTAAAATTGCCCTGGAATCCTACACTAAGTAGACAGAAGCTATTTGCATGACTTTAGAGAGATGAAAGAATTACAGCAACAGGTTCAAAAGAAAATGCCACAAATATTAACTAAACACTGCACAGACATACAAAAATACCATGTCAAAGGCTAACAAAATTTTTACCTGTTTCATCTCCTGTTACAGCCATGATCAACTTCTGCACACACGATTCTGCTGCTCCTCTACCAGAGCTCAGCATGAACTGTTCCAAACTACCAAGCATGTGCAGGATTACAAGCAAGAGCACTGACATCACAATGACCTCACTTGCTTACCGCTGTCATTAACGTGCCCCATCACTGGAACAGCTCACTGAAACTGCAGCCCAAAGAATTCCTTTTCCAGTAAACCTTTTTTTTTTCCCTCTTCCATACTGCTATAATCCTAGCTTTGTTCTTTTTCCCTGAATTATTCATAAAGCTACAGAAAGCACTCACCACAAAGCAGGCTGTTAAGAAAGACCTGAAAATTCACAGCACTGACTGACAGAAATGAAAACGTGGCTCTAGCATTCATGAATGAATCCAGATGATAAAGTCATGATTGGATAGAAAATAAGGAAATTTAAAACAGACATGCAGTTGTTTTCATTGGAACAGTTCCACTAAAAGGCAGAGAACTCTGTTGGACAGACATGCAAGACAGGAAAGCTTAATAAGCTGTAACAAATAGGTAAATGAAAGGCTAGAGCTCCTTGCTGTGCAGGAAAACCCACAGCCCACTCATTTAATTTCAGTTAAAAGCTTCAGAAATTATTAAGGAACACTCCAACGAAGTAAGTCAACCTAAAGCCAGTCGTTTCAGATGCTGTAACAAGCAGAACAGTAACTCTGGGAAAAGGCTACCTCTTCCCCCTTCCCTCCTTTTTCAAAGTATGTCCAAGAGATCTGGCTGACTCTGTTTTAAAATACAAATTTAAAAAAAAACCAACAACTCGGCTCTAAGAGAATTACTCCTTATTTACATCAATGCAAATGAAATAGTTTCCAACAAAGAGTCCAAACACTGGTTTGTATGTAGGGCACACCAAACTTCTAAGGTGTTTGTACTAAACAAATTCAGACTGGTAATTTATCAGCTGTGAAACTGTGCTGGATGGCAGCAGTGGAAGCATTAATGTTTGCATTGATGTTCTGTGTTTTACATCCTGTGTTTACAGGAGTGTTCTGTGATTACAGGAGCACTTCAGGATCATATGTACAGAAGATCAGAAGTAAAGCACAACAAGTTCAAGCCACAGATTTCAAATATCACTAACAATGTAACAAAAATACATATAGATCCCAACAGAATGATTTTTATATAGCTTTTCTACACTTACTTTCACTAATAATCAAAACACTTCCTTCTTCATCTAGCAAAAATCCTTAACCCTTAATGTGTTAGGAAACTGCCCAGACACTAGAACTGCCTCTTATTTTTCCTGCAAATGTAAACTTGTAGCAAATACAATGTCACTCAATTGGATCAATATATTTGGCACTTTTATCCTAGTATTTTTCCACACCACAGGTTATCAGAAAATACCTAACACAGGGTTTATGTGATCTTATCCATTATTACATGAGATTCATTAACAATACTTTAGCAAAAAAATCAATACATATGCTATCTGAAAGATTCTGAAACAGATCTTTTCTGTTTCCAGGTATTTCTTATATTCTTTTCTTCTTCAATGATAAAGAAAATAAATTATATGCTGCCTACCCAAAATCATTACAAAAATACATATGTAAGTGGTAGGATTACTAAGCAGAATAATTTTTCTATTATAATCTATGTTATCACAATATTAGGTGAACAGTCAACTACAAAGTGTACATAAATGACAAATGTTCATAACCTGTATGCCAACAGACTTTCTAGCACAGGCAAGATGAGCTGTAATAAGGACATTTCAGACACTTGTATATTCAACTTATCCTACTGCCTCACTCTATCGTAATTAACTCAGGTTTGCTGCCTTCATACAATTGTATTACTGTAAACATTTTCACACTGTTTTTATACATCTCTTTTTTTACTGTAGATATTTTGTTTTCTATAGAGATTTTCTATTATCAATAGCATTTAGAATAAGTTGAAGCCTTTTTCTTCTCATCATCTCTAAGTTCATGCTCATTTACTGTTTGCTTTGTACTTTTCCCTGTATGTTATGTCACTTTTTTTGTCCACATTAACAGCTATGAGGCTCACTAAAGCACTGGACTTTGAACCAAAGGAACAGAGAATTCCAGGAAATAAACTTCTCTGAGCATGGACAGAGAACAAATCAATTTACTTAAAAGTATCTAGATGCTTCCAGAAACATGATGTAGAAGGTATTCAGTTACTGTCTCTGAATCCATTTTGAAAGTTTCCATCACAGGCAAAACACTTAAAGGGCAATTCCATCTTGTGGAGCCCTTTGCTGAGACTGAGTAGCTCTGTCAGAGAACAGCTCCATAATGGAGAGTCTGTAAAGGAAAATCAGTCAAATGGAATTCCCAAGGACTCAAATGCTGCCAGACAAAATCCTCAACTGTTGTGCTTTTTCAGAGATGGAAGTTTAAGCAGCAGCTAAGGAGTTATTCTTTCTGCCCCTGACACCAAAGCTCTGAATAATCAAAGCAGTACCTATAAAATACTACAATAAACCTGGAGAGATGGAGGCAGCCTGATTTAAGGGATGTGTAGGCACACGCACAGAAAACATACTAGACTCATACTCAGAAAAAGCATGCAGTACTAGAGTGGGAAATTGGTTTGGGGACAGCCAAATTTGGGTCTTAAGGCTTTGTTAAGAATGTATTCATAATAACATTTAGGGAAGTTGTAACAATACTCTCTTAACAATAGAAACTTGGCATTTGACTAAGGTGTTTTCATCTTATAGTCTTAAAGCACTTGAAATTCTTTGGAAAGTCTTGGGACAACACTGTATTTCAGCATTTCTTTGATGACCCTCATCCACTCCATGAATACTTATCTAAATCCTTCCTAGCTCTTCTCATGGCTTATTTCAGATAGCTGTTTTGGCTTAAGAAAGTACTCATACAGCCCTCCCCCTTACTTCTCTCTGACAATAAAATATATTTTTTAATTCTGTATATCCTCCATAGCTATTAATTTAGTGTCTCCATAGAGAAATCTATCTTCCATTTTCAAAGGTTTTCACCACGTCATGTGTGCAATTTATAGGTCCTTCAAAGTGTTCCTCTGCGATAAAACTCGCTTCATTAAAGGATCTGCTTTCTAGTAACTGCAAGAGACATAAGTTGAAAGGAAATTCTGCCCTAAACATATCCCAAAATCTTCAGAATTTGTGTTTTATTAACATTAACTGCCAAAAAACCCAAATTAGTTTCATATATTAAATGATGTGCACCTTCAGCATCTCACTTCAATCTGTAAGAGTACCTTTATTCCAATTAAACCTGTCTCAAAATCTGGACAAGACAAGGTGTTACACTGCTATTTCATTCTTTTTAATCAAACACAGTAGCTGCCTTACTAAGCAGAGAACCTGAATCCCTTCCTAAGACTCTTTCATCTTGCTATGAGTATTTTACTTAATAGTGCAATAATGTCAACACAAAATAAGAAACCTTTTAGGAAAAATTATTTAATATGAAAAAATGAAAACTGAGTAGACTATTAAAATATACCTTGAACAACAACTTGGCTTCCAGGAACAAAAAACTGTTGTGTGCCATCAGATGACTGTGCTGCATATTGCACAATGGTAGCGCCTGGCTGAGGAGCTCCTGAATTTGTCACAGTCTGAATTGTACCACCTTGAGATATGGTAACTAAACAGGAAAAAAAAAAGAGAAGTTAGACAACAGAAAGACATAACACCTGCTAAAAACATGAAATAAACATTGTCTTACAAGACTCCTGGTCCTCTCCTCACTTAAGGATCAATTGTATGATAAAACTTAGGTAATATTAATATTGATTTGCACAAATATAGTCTCTTGTGTAGTATATGCCATACATATAACAGATAAAAAAGCTGTGTTCAACACATTTTATCTCTATGTTTCCAGAAATATTAACTCTAATAAAATAGTTTAAATATGTGGGGAAAAATCATAGCTCCTAGCCATATAAAAGTGATGCTTTAAATACTAACACAGGAGTTATTTAAAAAAAAATCTTAAAAAAGCCGTTTATTGACTCTCAGAAAACGAAGTCCAGGACATCAAGACAAAGGAAAAGAAAGATGTCTAACACTAACAGTCTTTTCCTGAGTGTAAGAAAAGTATAGCACAACATTTAACCAGGTTGTACACAGGTGTACAGAGCCCAACACTCATGTAAAAAGAGAAACAGAACAAAGTGGGGTTCTTCCCTCAATGTAATAGCAATATGAAAAAAATAAATATACTTTCCCCATTAATAAAAATCATACTGCCTTCTTTCCATAATCAAGTATTCGTAAAAATGCAATTCCCTAGAGACATCATTAATTGTATATTCCTTCTGAAATTAGCATTGCCTTTGTTAAACACAGAAATATCACTGAATCACAGAATGGCTTGAGTTGGAAAGAACCTTCAAGATCATCTAACTCTAACTCTGGATCTGCTCAAGTAAGTCCATGTCTGTCTCATGCTGGAAACTCACAGGTGGATGCAGCACTCCAGGTGGGGTCTCACCAGAGTGGAGGGGCAGAATTGCATCCCTTGATCTGCTGCCCACCCTGCTTTGGAGGCAGCTTAAGATCTGGCTGGCTTTCTAGGCTGCAAGCACACACTGCCAGCTCATAGTCAGTGTTTCAGCCACCAGCACATCCAGGGCCTCTCAATCCACTCATTGCCCAGCCTGTATCCACATTTAGGATTGCCAAAACCCATACATAGGATGCTGTGTATTAATGATTGGCATTGGCCTTACCATGAAGTTTGCATGGGTCCACCTCTCTACTCTGTTACAGTCCCTTTGGATCCCTTCTCTCTACTGAGCTTTGAGTATCAACTGCATCATTTAGCCTGCTGTCACTTGCAAACTTTCTGAAGCTGCATCTCCACAAAGATTCCACATCTCCAGCCAAAGATACAAAATAATACTGGTCCCAGATCTCTGAAGGACACCACTCATCACTGGCCTCCATCTGAGCATCAGGCTAGTGACTGGAGCTCTTTGAGCCAACTCCTTATCTACCAAGTGATTCACCAGCCAAATCCGTATCTCCTATGTTAATTAAAACAATCCTGAAACTTTCAGCTGAGAACCCAATGCCCAAAGAGTAAAAAAATCCATTCTCCCCCAAAAGATATTTAAACTATGTTATAAAAGTCAGACATAAAAAAAGATTGACCAACTCCTCTGAATTCATTATCAGATTACAGTATTTGATGCCATTCTTGAAGGTTCAGCTCTGCTTATCTCAATACAGGATTTGTTATTTATGTGAATTTTAGAGATTGCTGATTCCAAATGTTCTGTTTTGGCAACAGTAGGTTATCTCAAAAGCTCAACTTCAGATGTAAACACTTGAAAGAGACTGACTGCCAAATCCCAACACTTGAATTAGCTTCTTTTGGGGAAAACATGGAATTCCTCTCATGATGAATTAAGTTCAGAGCCTTATCTGCAATACTGAAACAGGGTTCAGCATGGATCTGCAGTCCTGCCCTTGGAATGAGGAGTATGTAACGCAGGAATTAGTTGGGTGCTGCACACAGGCTCCATAAGGCATTGAGGAGAAGGGGAAGAGTGTGGCAGGGTGCAAGATGTTTCAGTCTGGCCTCCAAAGCAGAAAGTGCCCCATTTTAAGGCAAGACAAAACAGAGAGAAGCAACAAAAGTAAAGCATTGTATCCTCTACTCTTCACAAAGTCCAGGACAAGAGCAACAAGATTTTTGTCAACTCTACCTCCCAGACAAGTTAAGAGCCAAATTCTACCTCTCAGAGTTAGCACCAGGCATGGTACATCTACACCATCACAGAACCCTACCACATAAAACCCAGTCAGTTTGGCTTCCTAAGCTGTAAAACATCAGCACAGATTGACACAAAGCTCCTGGCTCCACACTGAACCTGGGTAAACAATTATGTCACAGCTGTCCAACAATTATTCATTCAAATCCCAAGCCAGTACTTTATAAACAAAAGTGAATTAACTCCAGTAGCTGCCTCCCTTACAGGACTGATTCCTCTCATATTCCTAGAACAACACACTGTCTGTCCCCCATCCACTGTCCTGATCTCAACCATTGCACGCACTTCGTTGTGCTGGAGCTCTACAGAAAACTGAGCCTTTTATGATGAGTACAGGACTTTCCTGGACAGTCCCTGTAGCTGAATGTCATGCAGGTGGATGGATGCAACTGGCATCTTCTCTTCCACCTAGGAGTGAGGACAGTATTAATACCACCCTCTGAGTATGACCATCAGCTCTAATCCAGAAAAAAAACCCAGATCTTTTTCCCTTCCAAAACTGGAAATGGAACTAAAGTTAGTCTTTCCCGAAAGATTTCTTAATTCTCCAATTGTTAAAAGTTCGTTCTAAGACAGCAAGTAACTCAAACAGATAAAGATTTAATAATTTTCATTCCCGCTGCATTTTTTCATGCAGATCATCATGATATGCACAAGGAGGCAGGGGAATGGGGAAACTGATTCACACACTCCAACTGAACGAACAACTCTTACACATTAGACCACTACCACAGGTGAGGGAAGTAATTTTTTTCAGTATTAAATAACCAACATGACAGAACTACAGCCAACAGAGTAGGTGTGTAGTCAGGTAAGAATACAAGGCTCCTACACAAGAGAGCACCTTGTGCAAAACTACCCATTTGCCTGGCAGAAAGATCACACGTATGTTGATGGAGGTAGCTGGCAAAGACTACATTTTATCTGGTCGTGTCAGTCTGTCTGCTTCCATAAGCCAAAGCCAAGAAGCTCCAAGGAAAAAGGTATTGGGAAACCATGGCAACATACCATTTTGCCTGGTGAAAAGTAAGTAGAGAACACCATCAATGCTGTTAATAGACAAAAATACATTTGTTTTCCAGAACTATTTACTTATCAAGTTCTTCTAAAAAGAGTCATCCCAGATATCCAGACATAAACACACAGTCAAAATGATCTTTTCAACTAAATTGCCCTTCCTTTGCAGGAATAGAGAGAACAATAGAGAAAAAAAGGAACCAGCAAATGTAATAACCAAACACTTCTTTTAAACCAGGGCACAGTACAGATGGTGACACCACAAGGCCAGCTCTTCATTGCCACGGACACTGCACAAGCTTAATGCACAAACTACTGGGTGCCCGCACAGCAGAACCTGGGAGCCCATGCTGGCCAGAGACAGAGGAGTCCTCAGGCACAGGAATGACAGGCAGAAGCACAGAGCTACTGACAGGAGGCATAAAGATGAAGGAAGTACATGGAGTGACCCTCTGCATCATATCCAGTCTAAAATCAACGCTGGATTTGCTACATTCCCATGCAGTGTTTCTGGTTTTAGCTAACAGCAGCTCCTGAGGATCACAGGCAACCAACAGGATGGCTCAGAGATGCTTCAGATCCGTGCTTCACGTATGCAAAGAGCAGGGGTCAACAGTCAAGCGCTCTTCAGCAGGTTCCAAATAAAAGCCCTTTTATTACAGACCATCCTTGCTACCACTTGGCCTAATCAGAATTAAAATACACAGACTTTGCTGAGACAAAAGATATTTTTTTCAAATTAATGAATAAATTCAGCAAAAAAAATATTTCCAAAAGCATAAAGCTCTCAAAAAAAAAGTTTTTGAGCCAAAACAAATGAAGTCCATGAAGGCTGACATTGCATTTTGAAGCAATGCCCCATTATGATGAGAACCTTAATTATACAGCACGTTTTATGCTACAACTATAACTTACTCAAAGAAAAGCAGCAAAGAACAGAAATCTCCTAAGCTTGGCTTATAGTCAAGTTTAAATTAAGACACATGAGATTTAATTAAATTTTTGTGGATTCTGTTCTCACATTGTCAGTGATGCTCTCTGTTGCTTAATTTTCAGAAGTAAATGTCTGATTGAACAAGAAACCAAAACCTTTGAATTAAGTGTTATTTCACTTAAACACTTCCCTATCACTATTGTTTATATGTGTGTTCAAATGAAAATATATTTCCCTAAGAATCACCTCCTGCAAGATATTATGGTCAAAGTACAACTTTGGCTTCCCAGAGGAAGTCACGATTAAACCAAAGCTCTAAAATTTCTTAGAAATCCTACAGGTTTACAGGCACACTAGGTAATACACAGACATTATAACACTTTTTTTAAAGCCCTGAAATGGCAAATATATGTATTCTTAATTAAATCTAAGCAAAATCAAAAATACAATGCAAAAATTGAAGAAAAATATTTAATTTTTCTTAAAATACAATAATACATTAATACATGCTGGATTCTGTACTGAATAGTTGCAATTTAGGATGATGGTATTCTTTTCCACAGAAAAGAACACTTCAGATGCTGGACATCACACAGAAAACATTTATTTATCTCTAGAGCTTACAGAAAAGGTAAGAAAAGCAGCCTAGGGGCACAAGCAAAATTACTTTCTATGCTGAAAAGATAGAGAGTATAGGCAAATTCTGTCTTCACATCATTTATAATTAGCTTAGTTGCATAAATTAAAAATAACTGAAGAATTCTAAGGGTGAGTAGAACATAACTAGAGCCATTCTATCCTCTTTTATATGCCACTGCAGTGTTTTAGTAGACTTCCTCTGTTTTCTCATTTCAGGAAAAAAACTCCATGACATTTCTTATGCAATCTTCCTGTCATTATATCAAAGGAAAAACACCTGCACTTTAGTGTGTCTACTTATGAAAAGACATGAAAAACACCTACAAACTGTAGGAATGAAGCTTTATAAAATACATAATTTTAAAAAGAGTTGTTATTACAAAGTTATCCAAACTGATAACTGATTATCTGATTATGTCCAAAGAAGCCAGAGTGCAAATTATGCAACACTTCTACTTACAAAGACAGGAATAAAAATATCCAAAAGCAAATCTATAGAACAGAACTGTGAACGTAACTTTTAACTTGCATTTGGATGATGTATCAAATGTTGGAAACAATGATTTACGTTAGTTCTCTGGTGAAAATGTAGATACTTAAAAACCGGTGACAAAGAAACATAGTTCTTTAAAGAAAGAAGGTTGGAACTTTACAAGTAATTTCATACTCAAACCTTACATTTCAAAAAACTCTACTTGCCATTTCATGTAATGAATAGCACTACTACATGGCAAATCACAAGAATTTGAAAGTGCAATGATTTGTATCATTAAACATTCACATAAAAGCGTCAACATTTTTCCTTTCAGCTGAGCCTCACCTCCACATTTTAATGCATAGAAGCTCTAGAACGACTAAATTTAGCAGCCAATAAATACTACAGGATTAAAAGTCTATAATCCCCATGTTAGAAAAAATTAAGAATAATTACTTAAAAATACATAATCTCTTATTCTTCTTCATCAAAAACAAACATCCCTCGTGCATTAGGTAACTCCTAGAAACAAAGCTATGCTATGATCTGCATCATCACGTAGTACATTGCACACATACGGTATTGCCCCGTGTTAGTATGATACAGGCTGGTTGGCATGGCCACTGCAGAAATACCAGAAGGCGTTCCTTCATCTTCTGACTTCTCTTCTTCTTCAATCTTCGCTACTGCAGGTGCATCTGACGAGAGCTCATTCAAAATTTTTCTAAAAAGAGAATGTAAGTAATTTTATGTACTTGAAGATCCATACCATAAGAAAATCAAAGAACTGACTTTTATGAGACAGTTTTGCTGTAATGAATAAGCTGCCTTTAAAACCAGCAAAACCAAAATTAAAAGTCCTTACCGGTATGAAGGCCTTCTTGAAAGTATTTCCCTACGTTTTTGAGAATCAATTATCACTTCTGTTTGTGCAGCTTCATCTGCAATCGATGCTACCTGTAATAGCAAAGTTCCTGAAATTCATAACTTCATTAAAAAAATAGCAGCAGAGTAAAATTTTCTTTTAGATTCCTTCCATGTTAACATATGGGAAGTCTGTTGACTAACTTATCACTAATCATGTGATTTTGGACTACTTTTTCCAATGCAAATTGCAAATTCTGAAGTTACCCAGACACAGCCACTCAGATAACATCTTCCATTTGAAAAAGGAACAAGTCAATAAAATCCAGGTTACTTTTCTGTGACCAACACATAGAAAAAGTACTGGAAACAGATTTCTTTAAATATAAAAATATTATACAATTTACTTAGCTCTTAAAGTGAAGTCAAACATCTAAAATACAGAATACTGCACTAACGTGCCTTAAATGGTAGTATACACTATAAAAGTTTGTTCATACCACACCAAAGCTATCTAAAAATAACTTTATTTAAATATACACATTTATTAGACGTATTAACACATTCATAAATGCAAAGGCATTGCTTAGCAATGCTGTTTGAGTTTTCAAAGTGCCTGCAAAATCCACAGTATCTCATTTTATCAGATCTTTAGTATTTTCATATATTCTTCTTCTCTTAAAATTACTGCAGACAATATTAAGGCCTAGGGCTGAATCACACTCTTGACCAGCACCTATCTTACTACATAGAACTGAAAACCATTACTGAACAAGGGAAAGACTTTATTTTCTTGGATTCTTTTAACTACTCAGAACTATTGCTGTGTTGAGATTTCCAAATTGAAAGAGTGTGAAAATCTTTTCACATGAAGACAGACCAGACTGCAGTTTCAGATTAAGCACTTTGCTGAACTAACACTGAACAAACATGATGTAAGAGACAAGAAGACTTCAAGTGTTTGAACCAGCTGCAGTGGAAGCTCAGAGAACACAAGAGCGAGCTCTGGAGTTTAATGCATCTGCCAGTCCTCAGTGTTTGGTACTAGAAACAAAGCCTGACCTCAATAGAAAATGACTGGCTGGAACATTCTGGAAATTTATTGGCCTGGGTGAGCTCAACTCAAACCTTTAGAACTCAACCTTGAAGGAACTGCGGCTTATTGCAGAACAAAATTATCTCTTCACTTGTTATTTTTAATACATTACACTTCTGTGTAAAAATATTTAATGTGGCCTCATTTGGCTGGGTAATATTCAACAAACATCATTAGAACTCTACATCTGCCACCTAGGCAGTGAGAGTTACTGCTGCATGTGTACAGATGCACAGCTCCAAACCAGACATCAGAGCTGACTGCAGAGATCCAGGCGCTTCAAGAAATTTGTATTCCTCCCTTTGCAGGAGAGACCAATGCTCAGCAGCAGAGAGAAATTCTGAAAGACATTTACCTCCCAAAGTGCCTTCAGCAATCTCCTCATGGATCGACCGTCAAGCCTCTAGCATAATCATTGTATTGCACAGCCAAAAAAGAGCCTGGGCATCCTAACTCAAAACTGAATTTTCATTCTGCTGGGGCCTGGGGGTTAATAAATTATCTATTTGTCCCAGGACAAATAGATCAAAAACAAGACCTCAATTGTCTTTAAATTGTCACATTACCCTACCAGCTACCAATAGGCCCCCTAGTTTGCGAAGATGGCTGAAGAAGTCGGGAACAGTCCTGGTTTAGGAAGAAGGTAAGCATAATTCCAAGATTATTTAAGCATTTTAATTGGTTTTGCACAGCATACTTTTTGGTAGAAGAGGGGACGCAGAGGTAGCTTCTGAGAGAAGCTGCTAGAAGCTTCCATGATGTCCAGTAGAGCCAACCCCTGATGGCTCTGCAGACAGATGTACCATTGGCCAAGTCCAGGCCAATTAGGGATGGTGGTAACGCCTTTGTGTTACCATATTTAGGAAGAAATCAAAACAAAGGTTGGGGGCACAGTTTCAATTCTAGCCAGAAAAGAGGAGGAGATAAGAACACGTGAGGGAAACAACATTGAGACACCAAGGTCAGTGGAGGAGGAAGGGCTCTAGATGCTGGAGCCGGGATTCCTCTGCAGGCCATGGTAAGACCACGGTGAAGCAGCTGTGCCCCCACAGGCCATGGGGATCCATGGGGGATGCAGAGATCCCCCCACAGCCCATGGGGATCCATGGGGGATGCAGAGATCCCCCCACCGCCCCTGGGGGAGGTGCCCACGCCAGGGCAGGTGGATGCCTGGAGAAGGTCGTGGTCCAACGGGAAACTCGTGAAAAGACAGGTCTTGCTCCCAAGTTGGAACAGCTTATCCTTGGAGGACTGCACCCTGTGGAAGAGTGACCCATGCTCTCCCAAAACAGCAGTTCTGAGACCATGGTTTGCCCTTGGGAGGGACTCACATTGCAGCAGCTTTCAGAGGACTGCTGCTCAAGAGATTGGAGCCATGCTGGAGAAGTGAATGGAGAACTTTCTCGCGTGGGAGGGACCCCACAGTCTCACTGGGGAACAACTTCTCTCCCTGTGCAGCAGGGGAAAACCTTGGGTGCTGAACTGACCAAAACTCCCACACTTTGTCTCCCTGCACTGTTAAGTGGGAAGGAGGGAGGGGCTGGAGGAAAAAAGGTGTCTTCAAGGGTTTATTTTACTTCTCATTATCCTGCTCTGATTTTGTTAGTTATAAATTCACTTTATATCTTTGAGCCTGTTTTGCCATCAGAGTGCTCTCTCCTGGTCCTTACCTCAATTCATGAAACCCTTTGTTAAATTTTCTCCCCTCTGCCCATCCATAGCAGAGGAGGGTGAGTGAACAACTTTCATGGGGGCCTGGAATTTGTCCAGTGTCAAACCACCACAATGTGGAACAGGACATTTTCTACAAGAAATTTCAAAAGCTTTAATTTTCATCATGACAAAGAGAGAAATGAACACTTCAGATCACTCTAATGGCAAACAACCATGTCCATACTGTTAACAAACAAACCATTGTAATTTTTTCCTGGACATCATTCAGATTTTGACTTTACCTGTTTTAGCTTCATCTGCATTTGAACAAATTTAACTTCAAACTCATGTTAAGTCTTTCCAAGACCTGATACACTACAGGAGTGAGCAAGCAATAAGTCAAATAACAATTTAAATCTTCCTATAAATAAAACAACATTTAACAAAACAATAAGGAATGCTATAAACATATTTTTCCATCTAAAAAACAACAGCATTACGAGAAAAACTTCTGAGCACTTTTGAGTTGAAAATGGCAGATGTTTGAGGGAGAGGTCATGCAAGCTTCAACACCAACCTTCAGCATACTTCTTTTTTTCTTTTTTAAACTGATATAATTTCCCAAGTTCTCCACTGTCTGGCAGAGACAAGGTAGAAGTTAAAGCCAAATGATCTGGAGGAAATTCCAGGTGGCAGGACAGTGTACTGAAAAGGATCACAGAAGGGGTGAACACCCTTTGTAATGGATTCTTCCACAGCATCTTCAAGGTCCTTCTTATCCAGATGAAACCAAAGCAAAATCCTGGAACTAGTCAGTATTAATTGGGTCAAAACTTTCCTGTTTCTACTCCTTTGGGATAGGGTGGACAGCAAGAGTTCACTTAATACAACAAATAGTTGACTTCCACTCCCCTAAGATGACACAGCAGCAGCTGGCAAGAGATTCCTGAGAAATTTCTCCTTCTGAGCTTTGAAAAAAGTCCTCTATCTTTGCATGTATGTCCTGACTACACTGACTAAAGGAACAGAAACTGGGAATCGCTAATGTGCTTATCGAATAAAGGTTACTCAGGAAAATTACAGTTAGAAAGAATTCCAATGAAAAAACGTATTTACTTTGAATACTCTGTTCTGACTTCAAGTTGGATCAAATATTAGCACCTACCTCACCTCTTTCCATAGTGATCTAGGATTTCAAAACCTTGAGGTCCCATCATCTACACCTACTGCTCAACAATAAAATATTCATTATCTGATCACAGTTTTATTACTTTTCTCAAATATAAATCCTACTTATACATGTCTTTTTGTTTAGTATACTGGAAAGTTATTAAGAAGCCTCTAATATTAAAGATGGTTTCTCAAGACCAACAACACTTTTCCTTAACATGTTGCAATGGCCCCAGGCAAAACCCTTTCCTCCTAACAGGGAGAGGTGTATCACCTTTCTTAACAGAAAGAGCAATTGTTTCCGCAAAAATCAATTCAGCTGACATTTCCCAATCAGATTTTAATAAAACTAGAGCAGAAGCCTTCCCAGCTACAAAAAAACACCAATGGGAAGCCAAGAAACTTTCAAAACACTGCAAATTCATTCACTCTTGCCTTTTCTACTTTTTAAAACCTCTGAAAAGTCTTACACGTTTTGCACCAGTTCCCGTTTTCTAGTTCCTGCAACTTTAAACACATGAATATTTGCCACATAAATGTGTGTTTTGAGGCTGCCTGTATTTTTGGTATCCACAAAAAGCAATACAAGATGCTCTAACAGGGTCTGATAGAGGCTCCAAACAAGGAACCACTTGATACAGTATGCTTACTTCTACTATGCCCAGACCCTTTCCAATAATAAAATAGGAGATACTTCAATATTTATGAGTTCATAGTCTCATTAGAATTTAACAGAAATTAAAAACTGCAGGATACACTGAGGTAAGGTCATGTTATGACACAAATTTGCTATTGCATAAGTTCAGACCCAAGTTCCAAGACAATTTCTTATAAGATAAACAGGAAGCATTAAGGAATTGCTACACAATGCTTGTAGAGCTGCTCCTGGTTGGATGTTTGCCACCTTTTCCCCTGCTGTTTCCTGTGCCATCTGAGTAAATCTTGCAGCACTGGTTGGAATGAAGAGAAACTGAAGATGGGCTGGGAAAAGAATTATGAGGTACCAAATATTCATGAAAATGTAACAATAAAAAAGCTAACCTGAACAGCTTGCATGTGTGGTGACTGAATGACTGAGGGCTGTGTGGCTTGAATGACACCCTGGACATGAACAGTTTGACCAGAAGGCAACTGCACTAGAGTTACAGCTGGAGATCCTCTTCCAGCACTGGAAGCAGCTACAGAAACCTGCAAAAATTACAATCATCATGTTTAAGTAAGATGCCTTAAGACTTCAGCAAATGCTTTTAGCAGTGATAGCTAAAACAGACTGATTTTGTTGCCACATCTAAAAAAGCTCAGATGTATATAATTATCACACACAGAAATAAATTATTTTACTAGTAAAAGTACCAAAGGCATGTATCTTTCCAAATGGTCTGGAAAGTTTACAACTGTACCCTAACAAACTGCAATTATTTGGTTTTTTCTCTCCAGAGACTTTGTATTTTCCTTTCAATCAAAAAAAAACCCCAACCCTCAGCCATCACACACCAGATCTGCTGTTGCCAGCATGAAGGTTGGGAAGAACCTCCAGCAATGTAACAAAACCCACATATATTCAGTGGAGTGGGGTGTCACTGCAATAATATAAAGGGCAGAATGTTCTTAGGATGAAAAAAATTTAGAACTGCTTTAGTTTCGCTTTGCTTATTAGGTAAGAAGTTATGCTTTTTGGATGGCTGTCTCAAGAGACATGAGAATTCAGATATTTCAGATATTTCACTTTCTTCAGTGAAAAACCACCCTGTTAAATAAAGCCATACAAGGACTTGTAAACTCATTTAGTTTAACAGACTCCTATCACATAGATAATTTTATGTATCAAGAAAAAGAGAGCTGGAGTGTATCAATGCTTCAAACAACAACAAAAGTAAAGAACAGCAGAATCTTCTCTAAGCCTAGAACAGCCTTCCCCAGCCTGTGACTCTCAACCCTCAGTGCTGAGGACTAATGGGTTGAGAAACAGCTTAACACCGATGGGCTAAGAAATAGTTCAAAATTTGTGCTGTTACTGTTAAATCTATTAACAGAAACAAGCAGTGATGCAAAGGGAAAATACTATGATTGATCTCAATTTATGTGATGAAACATCTCTAAACTCGCAAAACAATGGCAAATGTAAACTATATGTTTGTTTCAGCTGTTTTTCGCTGAAACTGCCCCGAAAATCTTATTTCTATATTCTGCACATTCAACAGTAAAATCAGACTCAAATATAAAATTCTGTTATTATTCCCTTCCTAGCTTTGTTCACAGCTCCAAAGGTATCTGGTATGAGCAGCAAACATAAAATGAGATGAGAGTAAGAAGAAAAACCTGAAGAGTGCTGAATATTTTTAAAAAACAGTTAAAGAAACTTCTGTAATTTTTACATTTACTGAGGTGTTTTTTTTAAATCCAAATATAAAAGCAGTTTTCATTCCTGATCCATAAGATACTGCTTGACTATGAAATAATCCCCTTCTTGAAGGAAGTAAAAGTTTTTAACTACTATTAAGATGCACTGCTATCAAAAAGTCCTGATGTTGGTTCAAATTACCTTGCAGAAATAATGTTTCTAGGAAACAAAGACAGGATCTTGTCAACATTCACTAGGCAATTGTTCAATGCTGTAGGAAACTGAACCACTTTTCAGAAAACAGAACAATTGAGGGCATTTTTAACCCTGAAATGAGTTCCTTAAATAATACCTTAAATGGCATGAAATAGTAACAGGGAAATAGGACACACAAATGGTCTTCCCAACCTATTCAACAAATATTAATATTAATATTATGGGAAATTTATCAGAAATAGATATTTGAGATTAAACTCCAGAAAGTCTCAAATATCTCAGAGTATGATCTATTTTGTGGCAAAGCTTATATCCTAAACCCAAGCTTCAATCAGCAATTACAGAGCAGTCTGAATGTTTACAAAGCATGCTAACTTTTCAGAACATTATAAAGGCAACTTCACCAAACCTTTCCATTTACTGTTCTCTTTATGAAAACTGCCATTTGATACAATACTCAGTGGGTCAGAAAGAACTTTCTGAGTACAGCCATAAAACAGTAAAAGGTGAACAGTTTAAAAGTTTCTTTTTGCTACACAATGGGTCCGTCACACATAATTAGGAAATAATCCAGTACTTGAGATTAAGAAACTACATTCATTTTAAAGCTCTTTATTCAGTATAACCCCACAGGGAAAAAAAATAAAAAGACAACTTCATTGAGCTAATACTCTTTTGGACTAAAGTTTAAAGGAGAAATTGTTTTGTTTCTATTAATTCAGATAAGAGATAAAATGAATGGGTTTAAGTGCTAAGGGAAGAGGAGACGGCAGTATTATAAAATTTTCAAGATTCATATTCTGCATCTCTTTTATAGATATTGGAAATTCTTATTAGAATTTTGATTCATATTTCCCTTTACAGTTTTCAAGCTGAATATTCCTGTGTCAACTGACACACTAGAACATTTTCATGCTATCATGCGTAAATCCTGACTGAAACAGACTTGGCAAAGAAATTTCTTTCTGACATCAGTGATGAGCAATGCTACCTTTAACATCATTACTTCAAGGACTGTCTGGCACAGCAACTGAAAACAATCCACAAAGGCAAGTCAGGGACACAGAGGCTGAGGGGAAGCTTAATACATTCTATGGCTTCTGTGCTCCTAGGCATGCAACATTCATGTCCAATAGCTTCAATAAATACCAACCATGCAACCCATAATAGCAGTATGGTCCCATATTTCAGATATTTGGAAATGTAAGTGCTTCCTCTTCTACGTGGGGAGAGAAAAGCAGCCAGCAAGAATGACCAGTACTACCTTCCTACTGGGGCACACACTCTTGCAAAGAAAGAGGCTGCCCATCATTTATCTCGATTCAAGATACATGGTCCATCTGAACAGTTATCCTGGATATCCTGTCAATGTCAGATATCCTTTCCCCACTAAGTACTGGAGAGGTTACCTTCACATTCAACCCCTCAATACCTTCAACACTGCCAAATGAAGAATTCAGGACACAGGTCCATCTGATTTCTGCCCCTGCTGCAGACTCCAAATACTACAAGGACTCTAGAAGTAAAGTGAAAAGCAATTCTGGAAAAGGAAAAGTCAAGGTAAATCCACCCTGGATTCACCTAACAAAAGAACAAAGGACCTGCCAGATTTGGACACTGAGTAGTGTCTATGAGGAAAAGCTGGAGACATATGTTTTGATCAATTCCAAAGCTACTGCCAAAATAGCAGCACCTACTTTTAAGGAAAATCAGGTTAGGCTGACTCCAGACATTTGGTCACCATACGCTTCAAGGAAGCACAAAATGGTGAAATAGCTGCATGTTTAGAATCCTGTAACATCAACTTTGCTAAATGGCCAGCAGTTGCATTTGGCAGGCTGGTTTTAGAGCCTTACTTACAACACCCTAGCAAACTCCCATGGGTCTCAATCTCTAGAGAATAAGATTTAACACTGTTTGATATCAAGAGCCCACAAGGACAAACCCCCAAAGTGCTAAACTTGAATGGTCCCAGCTTGCAATAGTTACTCACTCTGGGCTCTGAAAACCTCCCTGAAACTCTCCCTATGCTCACTGACAGCAGTTCTCACATTGTGAATCCTGACATAGGTCTAATTCAGGGCCAGCACCAAGAGGTCAACAGATGGTATCTCAGACAAGGTCAGCAGACAGCTCTACTGGTAACAACATGACAAGGTTAACAGAAAGTGAATCAAAGAGGAACCCATCAAGATGTATGACTAAAGAAAAAAAGAAAACACAACTGAAAGTGTTTTTGTCAAACCTGAAAAGGGCTAAAGTACACTGATCTTACATTGCTATAATTATATTTAGTGTAGCTGAGCACACAGCAACACAGAATGGCTTCTAGAAATCCTGCAAAAGGAACATCTAATTTCTCTCTGAACACCATTGCAGATTTAAATCTTCCAAGATATAAGTTTGACTACCATCAACATGATCAGAATATTCCAATACAAGTTTACTTCCTTGTAAGTACAGCTCTATATATAGCAAGAGATGATCTGGGCACATGAGACACCCATGGAGCTCATCTCAAAACAGGTTGAGAAATTTTCCATCTCACACCTCTGCTCTTCCCTCAAAGACATCAAGCTTTTGTACAGGTGTTCAGCACACCTTCAACAGCTTCTAAAGACAGCCACCAATAATTTTACTTTCTTACCTATTTATTCTGGTAGCTGGATCAGAAAAATATTACCACATCAATTAATCAACTGGCTAAAAGTGACAGATGCAAGAAATGCAACTATAAACTGATTCTACAGTACAACATTTTATTTTAAAAACAACCATTTAATGGAGAAAAAGTGCACCTCATCTTTGTTAGTTTCAAATTTACTCATTTTTGCTTTAGTAGAAAAAGTTACTTTCAGCAGCAAAAATTGTAGGAGAATACAGCAGTAACTATGACACAAGCAAAAAAAATGCAAACGCAAAGCATTGGAGGTCATCCTTCGTAGCATTGGAGGTCATCCCATCACACCATAGTGCTCCAGCCCACACATTCTTAATGTCTCCTCTCTCTCCCAACAGGGGAGACATTAAAAATCTTCAGCACAAAACAATCTCTGCCCTTCAAAGATTATCATCTTTGGAAGTACCTGGTCCATCCTTTTAAAACTAAATGGCAGATATTTCTTTAAAAAGCCTATAGAGAAGGGGAAAATAAGTCAGCTGCCCCCCAAGAAGAAGGAAAAAAAAGGTGTCCACCTCCTATGTAGTTGTATCCCTCAGCATTTTACTAGTCACTCCCTGGCCAAAGCCAAAATTAAATTAAGTATCAAGCATATTAAAAACCATTACATTCCATCTGGACATAAAAGCTCCACCTGTTTTACTGGAAGGGCAGTCACCTGCTGGGACATATGCCCAGAGAGGTTCTAGAGACTCCATCCTTGGAGACATTTACATCCCAGGCAGACAGAGCTCTGGCTGACACTGCTTGCACAGGCAGGTCATACTAGATAACCTTAAAAGGTTCCTCCCAAGCTTGACCCTTCTACAATTAATTCTTTGATAGTACACAGAAAACCACAAATTAAAAGACAGTGTATTAAAATGTTTTGCTTCTGACTGACCAAAACCAAGGTTGAACAAATATTTTGTTAGGAAAAAACACAAAGCTGCCACTCCCCACTCCCTTGGAGATATTTGAAAAGGAGCCCTCAGTTTCAGTGACCAGGCATTTTCGCTCTCAGTAAGAATCAAGTCATTCTTTTCTACCATTTCTGCATATTTGCAACAAAATTATTAGGAGGGACGACTGGAAGTTGGCACAAGATGCTTCAGTCACCTGCAGTAGCTGACATCTCTTAACAGCACTCCTACACAGACCAAAGAGGGAGGTCTGTGCTCCCCTATAATTGTCAAAATACAGGCACAGCCATGAATTCCTCAGAAAAACACAAACTTCCCATCTGGACCACCACAAAACCAGTCAGATGTCCCATACAGGGGCCTCCAGTGGTCTTTTACCCCTCAAGACGCAGGCCCGGCTCTCCATGACAAAGCGCCTCACCTTCCAAGCCAGCCAGGTAGGAACACAGGCTAAGAAAATCCTACTCATCTTAAGCCAAAGGAGCGTCTCAAAAGGCCTGGCAGCAGCAAGTGCTCTGTCTGGGCAGCTTCACCACAACAAATGCTGGGGCACAGCGGCCTGAAGGCGCTCAGGGCGTGTGACGGCTGCAGGCCCCGGGAGCCAGCGGCTGAGGAGATGGGCACAGGCCCGGAGCCCTCGGAGAGGGATGGCAGCACCAACCCTGCTTGTCTGGGAGCCTGACAGGGACAGCAGCACCAACCCTGCTTGTCTGGGAGCCTGACAGGGACAGCAGCACCAACCCTGCTTGTCTGGGAGCCTGACAGGGACAGCAGCACCAACCCTGCTTGTCTGGGAGCCTGAGAGGGACAGCAGCACCAACCCTGCTTGTCTGGGAGCCTGAGAGGGACAGCAGCACCAACCCTGTTTGTCTGGGAATTCAGGAGAGGGACAGCAGCACCAACACCACTTGTCTGGGAATTCAGGAGAGGGACAGCAGCACCAACCCTGCTTGTCTGGGAGCCTGAGAGGGACAGCAGCACCAACATCACTTGTCTGGGAGCCTGAGAGGGACAGCAGCTCCAGCCACCTGCGCCAAGCGGCTCTGCCAGCTCCAGGACAGCGCTCTGAGCCCTCTGACCAAAACCAGGGACTCCACTCCAGACTGTTACACCCAGGCTTCAAACTGAGGTACAAGTTTTGGTTCAGTATTAATTGAAGGAGATTCATCAATACTTCAGAGTTACTCATTTTAACTGGAAGGTATGAAACCCATACCCCGTACAGCTGGACAGTCACACACAGTACTCAAGCATTAAATGCAGACATAAAATATTATACATTGCACAATATAGGAGTGCAAAAACTCTCCTACAGCATTAGGGACATCTTTGTCTCTGGATCAACACTAAAAATCTCAAGTGACAGAATTAACAGATGTCTTCTCCAGAGACTACTACACAAGCCAGTAGATTTTACACATCAATCATCCTACAAAAATTTGAACAGAACTACTAAAGAAAAAATGAGGGGATGACATCAACAGAGCAAACCAAATAAAATTCTTAAAGAAAAAAAAAAAAACTGAACAAGCAATATTCCCAAAGCTGCATGCATCAAAACCAACAAAAAGTTAAACAAATATTTTGTAGTCTACTTTGTGTCTGAAGATCCCACAGAAAGAGCATCTGCTTTCAGTTTTAAAAATTTATCTATAATGTAAATCAAGTATCTAACATAACAAATACATGGCATCAAATCTTAGCAAATAACTTCCAACTTCCAATGATGAAAAAATTCTGTCAGACATTTTTTAAAATCAGTTCTTTTATTTAACAAAGGGCTTTTGAAAATCCTTTTAAGTGGTCCATACACTTTTCTGAAGCTATAAATCTTAGTATTGTCAGAAACACTATTTCTCTCAAGTGTTGAATATTACAGTACATATTTTTAATGTTCAAGAATTGTTACTATATAATCTTCTATCCATTAACAACCAAATAATAATCCTTAGAAAACATGTAATGTATGCTTTTAGAATTCCAGACACTGTCATTGGATACACAGGGATGAAACAAAACAAGCACACATGAAAAATGTACTTGCAATTAGAATAAATACATTCCGTACAAAAACTAGAACTAGGAGAGAACCATGGCTATTTTTATTCATGTTTCCATTTTTGTTATACAAGACATCTTCAAGATACACAAACAGTTTAGATATATTTGAGCCTGTATCCACCTCAATTCTTTAAGGCTGTATCCCATGTCTATAATAATCACCTTGTGAAAGTGAAAGAAAAAAACCTCTTTGTCTACTGATCACTCTTGTCTGAAAGGGCTCCTAAAAATGCTAACTTTTAACAGACCTGATGTTATATTAGTCCTTTGTTAACTATTGAAGGCGTATTTTCCAGTATACCTTTGCTATATTTTTCCTATTTAATACAAAGACACATAAAACATGAGAATACCATAAAAATTGATTGTTTAAAAATCGTAGCAGCTCTGAATATCACTTCATTGATTCCTCTCATCTTTCCACACTTCAGCTTACCTCAGATCCTGAGGAAATCTGATTCTGGCCTGGCTGATTCTGAAGGTGACCAGCACTTCTCTCTGTCAGAGAATCCACTGCATTGTCATCCTGTTCAACCATTTCCATGGTCATCAGTCTAAAAGTAAGTACATACACATTTAAATAACTCAGTACAGGGAGGTATATCAGGCAGCTAGGGAGAGTAATTCCAAACTATTTTATATTTGGAGCAGACAGAAAATAAATACGTTTCTGTCAAAATTAAGTCCTTTCTTCATTCCCCTGTATTAAAATATTCACACATATAGCCAGGAGCTCTAAAACAAGTATTTTGGAAAGCTGCAGGGAGAGGCAGTTCTGGAGATGGTTCTCAGGGAGGGACAAGCAGAGTGCCAGGGTCCCATGCAGTGCTGCCCACAGAAGGTCCCTTCAGCCTCATGGGCTGCTACAGCCCTCTTGAACCTATTCCTTGCTGGCATCTACACTTGAATTGTCTGTAAACTACTCATGGCTCAGGAGCCACAACAATTCTTCTCACTTTACAGGTTTAAAAGCAGGATAGATTTTATTGAAAACTAAGAACTTGCTGACCCTCAATTTAAACTAAGAGTTTAAACTTCATAGAGAAAACTTCCAAATATGCTACATATCTGCTATATAAAAATGCCATTACCTGACAGCTCCTTTTCGATATTTCTTGGCACACTTAGTCATAACGGAAGGTGTGAGTTTTAAAACAAGAGCTTGGATCTCTTCGGCTCCCTTTCTCTCCTACCAAACCCTGCACTGAAGGTGCAACATTGAACAGGTGATGTCAAACATTGCCATGGCAACAGGTCAGTTTACAAACAGAACAGAGACAGGACAGGGTCAGGCAGAGGCAGGCAGGGCGCCCTGCAGGCACGCTCCCACCTACACCCTACTTACACAACCACTACAGCCTCAAAAGGAAGACATGATATTAGTTGAGAGATTTAAGAGGCAGCAAATCTCTGTTCCCCAGGTTCAGTTTCTGTAACCAGGGGATGACAAGCCTGAGGCCAAAGTTCAATTACTTCTGATAGTTACTTTGGTTTCTTCTCAGGACTTAGACTCAGAGATGCAAGAGGCAGGCAAGGACTGCTACCTACCTGACTCTGAGGCTCTGGAATTTAGTTCCTGTTACTTTAAATCAAATTAAATGTGAACCAAACTCCTTTTGTGGCACTATTTTACAGAACATTCCACAATCTTTGAAGAGAATAATTTTTATTAGTTTTTTAAAAATCAAAATTTTGCCCAAAATAAAGGCATGAAAATATGAAAAGATACCCAGTCAAATTATGCAAAGAAGCATATTTCTAGCTCATATGCCTAAAATAATACTCTACTGACCAGATTTAAAAGTACTATAGATAATGGCAGTGAAGCTGCAAAATAATTTAACATTTTATGAGTTAATATGAGTATTTCTGCTCAGAGAAGTTACGTACCCTGTGCCAGTATCAATTCAGATTAGAATCATATGGAGCTATTTTACAACTAAAATATTTTCACATTTTTTCTTGCTAGTTACTACTAATTACCTTTTTGTTTAGATACAATCTAATTAAATATCTACTGAAATTTACCAAAGTCTAACAGCTCTAGGGAAAATGTTTTCACCAAACTTTTCACCATAATTTTCTATAAGAAGACGTTACCTTATTAATATATTCTGGTTTTATACATGGGCAATATAACAATAATAAAGCATGGAAAAAAAGTTCTTCCTTTGTAAACTAGGGCCACCCATAAAGTCTCAAATATGTAACACTTATGTGGTTCATGTAAGGAAAAAGCTTCAGAATAGCTCACACACCAAGGAAGAATAAATAATGACTAGGTACTGGCAACATATTCATTGTAATCTCTTCCTAAAGATAGGAATATAGTCAGAATTAATTCACTTTATGAAGGCCCTGAAGTATTTTTGTATCCAGAGCCATCTGTCACAGAAAACCTATTGTTGAAAAAAAACACAAAAAAACCAAAACCAAACAACAAAAAACCCAAGGACTTTTATTCCCACTGAATGCATTTCATAGAAATTTTACCCAGAAAGTTTAATTTTTCATCTTGGAAAAAATTTACTTCCTGTTTTTTATAGCTTAATTTCTCACTGATTGCAGAACAGTATAAAAATGTATTTACTTCTACTACTTTATCAGGATTTTTCTCCCCAGGACCTTTCATTTGCAGTGCTGCACTACATTAGCAAAAAGCTACAAAAAGAGCATTAGTGCAGCAGGAAATCTAACAAAGTTATTCCTCATGTTTTGCAAAATTAAGTACAGAGAAATGGGTGTATTTTTTGATTATTTATCTTTAATTATAAAAACAACAGCAAGAAGGATATGTGTCAGTGGAGTGACAAACATAATTAAAATTTATGATATACTTGGAAAACTCTAGAATTTATATAGATTTTCCACCTATAATTGTGTATATTCTGACTCTCAATACAAATGATTGCTTAATAGAAATATTTAGTAGAGTGAAGTCTGAAAATTTTACTGCCATAAAATGCAATCACTGCTCTGAAACACAGTAAAATACTTTTCCTAGATAAGCTCAAACCTGCTTTTGACAATCTCTGTGACCAAATAGTGACTTGACTTAAAACAACATCCAAATATAAAGATCCACTCACAGCCTAAAAAAAAAAAAAAAGCAAAACAAAAATAATGAAGTATATTAATAATTTTAAAAGATACATGAGCTATCTCACCATAAAACTTCAGTGAGAACGATCACTTAAGACAAACTAGCACATTAGTATCACAACTCAGACGTGTTACAAGATTAGGACTGATAGATGCAACCATGGGATCACTGAGCTGGCAGGAGCAGTCAGCTGCAGTCATTTGAGCCCACAGGGTCGGCGGTGGCACAGTCACACTGAGCTCTGCCACTGCACGTGGGCTGGTGCACAGCTCGAGACCAGGCACGCCAAGGAACTCCTCAATTTCAGACTAGGTTGTCACTGTCTTCAGAGCACTTTTATAGCCTGAATTGTACAGGGGTTTTATTTCCTGTACTACATACCACGTCAACATGAATACATCAAACTTCTTAATACATACTAAAAAAAAATACTGAGCAATATTATAACTCTGCTTTTTCTAAAACATCAGCAATACAGACTGTGGCATGAAACCGTTACTAATCCAATTCAGAAAAGAGTTTCCACATATTTCACATTCAATCAGTCTGCATTGCAAGCAAATTCCAATATATTCATTGCTATTAAGTTTCCAAGAAAGAAAAACAGAATTTTTGGCCAAGCCCTTAAAATCCTTTATAAAAGTCTATCAGTAGGAGTACACATCACACTTAAATGTTTACATAACCTTCCTTCTGTTTTTAAAGGAAAAGTAATCAAAGAGTTCAAAGTAAGTGGTCTTGGGTCCTGTTTAAAATTACATTATGTTTTTCTTCATTGTATGGCTAATTATATACAAGTTTTAGTCTTATACTCATTATTAATACATCTTTTTCTTATTTTTTTAACCTTAGTAACTTACAAAGACTGAACAATAATTTTAAATACTAGTCTAGATTTTTAAATTTATAAACAAGTTACATCTCTGCACACACATAAAAATGGGACAAAAATGGTTTTCCATAATGAAGCAAAGATACCTGCTTCTTCCTACAACATTGCAGAGATCTTCAGGATCTGGCAGAAGTTTAAGTCTTACCAAACTTGCAACATTTCAATATATATAAGTACATGTTTACTGTAGTCACAGAGACTAATGGACAGCAGGTGAGTGATCAGTAGCACTTGTAAATACTGATTAAAAATACTGATTAGTAATCAGATAAACACTGATAAGGGGATGCATACAGTGCAGATCAAAAGCTTCTTCAACTGTGATCAGATGAACCACCCCTGACAGGAGAAATCTGACAGATGGAATCAGCTAGAGGAAAACAGAAAATTTTTCCTAGAAAATTAAATGCAATTTACAGCTAAAGGTGTGAATTCTTTATATTTTTGCCCATAGGTAAGAGATGAAGGATAGCATCCCTAGCAAGACACATTATTTTGCAATAAAGAGCACAAGAAATGCTTTAAGTCCTCCTAGTACTGCTGTTTGTCTGCATATCAACATAATATTTAATGTCTATTGGTGAAATTATACTGCAAAAGCAGATTGCTAATGTATTTTGCATAACTGGAAGTGTGTGACTGTCTAAATAAATACCCAGAGGCATTTTTAAAAACAACTTTTTTATTTCAACCATCCTTTATATATCAGGGACTGCTTACAAACGTGGTTTGATGCAAAGGAAATCAATTGTAAGGGGCTAGAAATTATGTTTCAGCCCTTGCTCCAAATCTCTTTGAAGGCTTTTATTCCCAGGGGAGATACTAGAAAGCAAGAATGTGAATTTACAAACACCTGTTCTGCATTTATTGATGACCACACGGTTAGTGGGGAAACTCTGAGAACACACTTGTTTCAGACACTGTTTCGTATCAGCTCTGTAATAACTGTTTTACCACCCTGGTGGCATGAAGGACACCAGCTGATAAGGTGACCACAGAAGTCAGTCAAGTAAAATACGCAACAGTAAACAGACCCAATTTTGAAGTGCAAACTTTCAGTTTGCAGTATCACCAGAAGCTTCACTAAGATTCTTGTGTCTCCTACACTCTTATTTCCCTATTTTCTTCCCCGAACACCTCAGCTAAATCCTGAACCCCAAACTCTTAAAACCCCAACGTGCATTACTCTGAGCACAGGCAATGCTACCTGGCCCTCGGCACCTGCCAGCCCATGCACGCTGACAGCGCAGCGCAGAGCCGGCTGTCAGCGGACACACGGCCCCCTCCAGAGGGGCACAACCAGCCCCGGGCAGGCCAGAGGATCAGTCCAGCATCAGTCCCCGTGGAAATCACCTACACGCGGCTGCTCTCAGCACCGAAAATGATGCTAGCACACCAGTGGGGATGCAGGCAGAAGTTTCAAGCAAGACTTCGGACTCACGAAGCGCACTGTGATCCCTCCCCACTTGTTGTGACCCAGCTCCGAAAGCTCTGTGGGCAAGGTTATAATCGGGAGTAACGGACTGAGAGGGAAACGCCACCGGGCACCCCCACTCCCCTGGGCCGGGTCAGCCCCGCGGAGACCCCAGAACGGGCCGTCCGGGGCGCTCTGCCCGCAGCGGGCAGGCGTTGCCTGCTCCGAGCCGCATCGCCGGGCGAGCCGAGCTGGCGGCCCGAGCAAGCGCTGGAGCCACCGCCTGCCGGAGCTCGGCGAGCGCCGTGGCTCCCGGGCGGCACTGGAGCCGGCGATCCGCGCAGCTCCTCCGGAATTCCCGGGATGTGCAGCCGCCTCGGGGCCGCTCCTCAGCGCCGTGCGGGCTCCGCGCGGCCGTCCCTGAGCGCAGCGCGCTCCCGGCTGCCGACGGGGACGCGCCCCCGCCGCCTCCCGCGCGCTCCCACGGCGGGGCTGAGCCAAGCATGGCACAGCGCCCCCCGCCTGCCCTGCCCGTGCCTGCCCTGCCCGCCGCGCCGCCCGCTGCTGCCCGCCGCGCTGCCCCGCTCCCGGTCCGCGGGGGGTCGGGCTGCGCGCACACGTGTCCCCGCCCCCTCCCGCACTTACCCGCCGCCCTGTACGTGCTGCCCCCGTCACAGGGGGTGGGGGGGACCGGGCCGGGCGGAGCCGCACGTCGTCCTCACGTCAGCGCTGATGCAGCCGCGCCGCCGCGGGGGCGCCGAGGAAATGGCGTCTGTGGGGCCTCCCAGCGCCAGCGGCCGCGACGGGAGGCGGAGCCGCGCGCGGGCGGCGGTGCCGGGCGGCCGCGGGGCGCAACGGCCGCGGCGGTGACCAACCGCCGCCGCGGGGCCCCGCCGGCGCCGCCCATTGGCCGGGGCGGGACGCGCCGCGGTGCGGGCGGGGCGACCCCGCGCTGCCGGGGGCGGGGGCGGCCGGTAACAGCCGGGGCGGCCGCGGGCCTGCCGCGATCCTTGCGCCGCGCTCCGGGCGTGCGATAGCGGGGCGGTGCCGGCCGGGCCCCTCCGATAAGGGCCGTTGGCTGGGCTCCCCCGCAGGGTCCAGCCCCGGCTGTCCCCGCACTGACCTAGGGAAGGGACGCGGCACAATCCCCGGTTGTCCCCTGGGCGGTACCGGAGCTCTGAGGGGCACGGGAACCTGCCTAGAGGCCGCGCCGCCGAAGTGCTGCCCGCAGGTTGTTTTGTAATTCTGCTTAGTAAAAGCACGTTCCTTACATCAGTTATTCATGGTATGACACAGTATTTTACATTTATTTGGCTAAGTAAATCAGAAATTGCCAAGAGGCAACAAGGGGGAGGGACGTGCTTGTTTCCCCGCTCGCTTCCACGGGATTACGTGCAGATATCCTGAGTCATGCTGGGTTTGTGCTCTAGGTGTGAGCGCGTCCTTTGCCGGAAGCGCAGGGCCCGGCGGTTCAGGCTTAATAATGTTAAAATGCAATAAACGAGTAAACCATAAACTTTGTTACTATGGGTGTTTGAACATGGTATGTCTTGCTAATCAGTATTTTACAAAGTAGTGTTACAAATGATTATACTGCAGTAAATTTTAAATTGGATCACTACACATATATTCAGAAGTTACGTAATGTATTTACCCATTTTTATGGTTTAGGTTTGTTTTTTTTTTTTTTTTTCTTGTGAGAATCTACTCAGTGTGCTAAATAAACATGAAAAACCTAAGTTAATTTCACATAACTCATTGTGATTGAAGAATTGGAGGATGTGTGTGTCAGGATTGGTGATAGGTCCACACAGGTCAAACACTCAGTCTTATTCATGGCATGGAGAAAACCTGCGTATTGATTTCCTGTGTTTTCTAAAAAAACAAATAACTCTTATCTCTGACTTCATAAGAGATGACTCATATTTATTTGCAAAGGTTTTGCCTTTAAGCGTTTAGTTCTTTAATTTGCTTCAAAGGACTTACTTAACACAGCTATCTAAATTACAATCTAGTGGAAAAAATACAAAATCTTCAATTATCACTTTTGCTTGTGCAAGTTTTCAGTTTTCATCCTATATTTCCTTTGTTGAAATATCGAACACACCTTCCTGTTTTGAGTTCTGTTTCCCTCCCTTTGTTTGTAGCATATATATGTTATGTGTCTGTTCTGGTTTTTTAAATAGGAGTTTCTCTTCCCATAATTAATTCTGCTTTCAGATCTCACCCATTATGTACACTATTGTTATGCTCATTCATTAAAAGATATGCTTTCTCTTGTCAATTAAAAATATTTGTTAGAATAGTAGGATAATCAAATGAACAGGCAAATGTTAAACTACTGAGAATTACTCTGCTGAAACCTTTGGAAGAAATTCCAGTTTTGCCTTGTATACTCAAAAAGCCAAGAATGGCTCTTAGGATATTAGCAGCACCTCAAAAATATTTTTGAAGGTAGAAGTCTTGGTACAAACAGGAAGAAATTTCAAATGAGAGTGTTAAATAATGGAAACCACTGGAGTGAGTTACCTGTAAACAAACCGAGAATTTCCATGAACTCTTAGGGCCTGGATTTGGACAAACAGTTATTTTTTTATTAGTTTTCAAGTAAGCCATAAATGCTTTGAAATGTTTAACTAAGAATTTATTACTATTTATACCATTTCTCTCGTAATGAAGTGTATCAGAGGTGTAAGAGCCAGAGGGCCTTAGACCTTGGTGATACAAAGAGGACGAACCTGAATTGGCTCTTGATGCAGCTCTTTGAAGCTGGGGGGCTGGAAGAGGAGGGAATGACAAGGGCCTTGTGTTGTGTTCCCACAGCAGCAGGGCTGGGGTACCATGTTTGTTACCTGAGGCCAGACCAACCTGTGCCACAAAAGTGCTCACTTTGACTCTTTAAATTGGGTTCAATGCCTGATGTGAACCCATTTAATTTCAAATGCTGAGACCAAAAGCAATCATAAGAAAGCCACACAAGCCAGGATTTGTTGTGATTTTCATCATTTATGGAAGAACATAAACTTGAAATCCAGGCTCTTTGCTGCTGTCAACATGAATGCCTGAGTCATCTTTTCTCTCTATCTCAAAATGTCCATTTTTTTTTAAAGTTTCTTTCAACCTGGATCAATTCTTAAGTCTGATCCAGTATACCATCACACAGAGAGAAGTAGGACCTTAACCAGGGAGGGTAATAGATAAACAGGAAGTTGGAGAAACTCAATTTGGCACCAAAAAGAAACATGGTGCTCTTTGCAGAGAACTAAAATATTTCACCAATCCACATTATGCCAGTAGGAGTGCTATCTGTATAATTTTCAGACAACTGATTCTACACATGGATCTCACAGCTATCTTTTAAATCAACTTTTAAAGGGGATTGAAAGAATTTTGTGCATTTCAGTTCTAGTCTTATGAAATGCCTGTTTAGTTTTCTTGTAAAAAAAGTTCATGGTTTGTCTTGGCATAAACAATGACAGCACAATGGATATGCTACCTAGCCTGGTTGTTCATTTCTCTTTAATTAGAATCCAAACATCTGAAGATAATGCAGGTAAAACTGACAGAAAAATAGACTGGTATCCTATTGGAAATAATAGTGATACTTACTGATTAATAATTTCACCATAGGCCTCCTCATGGACCACTCCAATTTCAGCTGATTGTTGAATAATCCTACCTCTACTCTTTCATTGCTTGCAAGGAAATAGAGGGAAAGTGCAGAACTTGCAGCGTGGTCACAGGTAAGTGCAGTCAACACACAACCACTGTTTTCACAATTTATTTTGTGAATGTGATGAAAATCAGAATTAGCCAATATCTGCACACTGCAACAGAATCCTGATCAGTCTGAAACAGAGAACAGATTAGGCAAGAGGTACACTTTAATTAGTATAAAATATAAGATTAATAATTTATTTTACCTATTCTTTTCTAAATTCCTAGCAATGCAAGAAAAATATGACTTTCCATTGGCTCACAAATAGAAACAGAAATGGCACACACTTAGAAAGGCAAACATTGAAGAATATTGTAAAAGGTAAAAGCTTTGTAAATATTTTTAATGTATATTTACAGTTTTTTTAATAGTTTTAATGTATATTTACAGTTTTTTTAATAGTTACACATCTGTAGAATTATAAATATTTTGTAATCCCTCCTTCTCTAAACCGTGTCAAGTTGGAAATAAAACTGAGTAGTACGAGTAGTACAAGAGCAAATTGATGATACTTTTATTCTTATTATTTGCTACTGCCCATCACTGGAACCTCTGAAAATCAATACTGTCTAAATTAATGCTGTGCTAAGGCACTGCCTTGACTTTGTGGGTTGCATAAGCCAGAAGCACAGGAAGGAATAGCCTTGAGGAGTCTCAAGTTGGCTTAGTGAGAAGCCTGGCCTAACAGCTGTGAGGTTTTGCAGTACCTCAGCTAGCTCTACTTGGCCTTGTGTCATGTAAACAATAGGCTTTCTTTATTTTGAAGGGTTGCATGTTATTATTGGTGAAGGGGGTATCAAGTATTATTCTAGGTCCATTTTTAAAATTATTATTACTTTGATTTTCTTGGGTTTGTAATGATTTGATTTTGGATAACAAGTTGCAGTAATATTACAGTATTTTACACTCCAAAGATGAAATCCAGCATTTTGATGTGGTTTCTTTGTGTTCATTTTTTTTTTTTTTTTAAAAAACATTTTTAGGATTTGTAATAAGAAGTTGAAATTTATAAATACAAAACAGGTATCCCAAGTCATATGCTACTGTCTGGTATGTCCTGCAGTTTGAAAGGAGGTACTTCCTGATGCACCAAAACATAGCAAAGCAAATCAGAGTACACTAGCAGCTAAATTGTGATCACTTTATTAATCACTGCTTGAACAACCACACAAATGGCTAAAATGATTTGTGAATGTGTAGTTAGATACATGGTATGGTGTTTGTAAGTCATGAGGAGAACTGACAGGATTCAGGCTGTTTCCTAATCTACCAGTCCTAGGTGAGGTCTCCAGCACTGTTGTCTCCCTATATGCTGGAGCCAGAACAAACAAAACAATGGAGAAACCTATATGCTGACAAATAACTTGACATTGTATAAATTTCTGCATACTCATTTGTTGTATATTCTTTTCATGTGAGAGATTATTATAATGGGAAAATAACATTCTGACTAGGGAACAATGTAAATCATCTGAAATGTTAAGAGAATTGACTGGTGACTTCAAGACATATACATAATGATATTTCTGTTGCAGCAGAAAAAAAACATGGTAACTTAGACTTACTACATGAAATTTTCAGTACATTTCCTGTACTGAATAATGAACTTTACTTATAAAACACCTTCCTCATAACATGAATATAACATGTACTTCACAGTATTCAAAACCATTTACAATTTATTGCTGTTTGTAGAGATCTTTGACTTTTCAGGTGAAAAGTACCAGATTTCTATAAAGCATTATTTTGTACTTATAGCATGAATATTAAATTTCCAAATAACTGCTTAAGTTGTATTTAAAATTTAAATACATAAAACTTTACTATTAAAAGTTTTCTGACTAGGCTGTGCTAAAAGAAGCACACAGAAAACAGTTTGTAGTTGAATGTGAATACACTGTGCCACAGAAATATGGATATCCCAAACTGTTGGCATACACTCATGCCTTGAAAAAGGTGTATCCTGTAAGGCACAGTGAGCCAGTGCAGGAATGTGGCCAGCACTAATAAGACATTGAAGAACTACCTCACACAAAGGTGAATGACATCAAACATTCAGATAATGCAGTAAAAGCCAAACACATACAAAGAGTTCATAATTATTAAAAATATTCAATGAAAATATATATTAAAAAAAGAATTTGCATTTAGTTAACACAATGGCTGTAGACTAGATTTTCTAGCAACTCTAGGTTATTTTTGATGGGGGAGCAGATTGTTTTGGTAGTGGTAAATGGTTGTAAATGACAGTGAAGAGCAAGAATGAAGAATATAAAATAAAAAGCAAAAGCTGCTGAATAAATGGAGCAAGGTAAAGGTGTCTGGGAGCTATAAAGGGAAGAGGTACAAGTGAAAAATAACTAAGTGGAAGAGTATTCTGTATAACAGAAGATTGTCAGACTATTTGCAATGTGTTTATGTGAGAAAGCTTCTGTACTTCTTTCACGTCAAAAATTGTTAGTTCTTAATCTACCAGTGATACAGATAAATGGCTAAAGAAACACGTTTTTCTGAAAAGGATATATCTTTCATCAAATGTTAGCTCAACTAATTTATCTCTTTGATGATGCTATTTTGCCAGCTGGTTTATTTATGAGCTGGTTTTTGTCATTTATTTGTCTAGTACTTTTGCACATTACTGGAGGTTTCCATCTCCATTAAGTATGAAATATGCTTTTTACTGGATCATTTGAAAGACAAATAGATATACTTTTGTAAAATAATTTCTCAAGAAAACCCAAGGAAATGGAATGATGCCAAGTTTAATTTGGAAAATGACATTATAGAAACGGACATTAGACATGTCCCATTTATCACATTTTAGTAGAGACAGATACTATTGCTCTTTTATCACATTTTAGTAGAGACAGATACTATTTGCTCTTTTTCCCTTTTTTTTTTTTTTCTGGAAATAACAGCTCTGCAAATTCAACATTATGTTGCCTAAGAGTCATCATCACTAGGGGTTCTGCAGTTACCAAGTTCAGGTGTTTTTCTTCCTTCTGTGTGTATATTTATATGTACTGCACACAGATGCCCTAGAGCTGTATGCTACCATTTTTAGTATAGCGATAGAACCACTCAAGATTTACATGACTATTTTCTCCAAAACATTGTGCCTAGCAAACAAAAAGCAGCAACTGCCTTCCTCTCAAACTATCTGCTCATTAAATCATAAGATTATAAAATCATTGAGGTTGGAAAAGACCTCCAAGGTGATGGAGTCCAACCTGTGGCTGAACACTCCCTTGTCAAATAAACCATAGCACTAAGGGCCACAGCCAGCTGTTTCTTCAGCACCTCCCAGGATGGTGACTGCACCACCTCCCTGGGCAGCCCATTCCCATGGCTGACAACCCTTCCAGTGAAGACACTCTTCCAGATGTCCAGCCTGAACATCTCCAATCACAGCTTGAGGCCACTTCCTCTCCTCCTGTCTGGTTGCCTGGGAAAAGAGGTTGACCCCCACCTGGCTACAATCTCCTTTCAAGGAGTTGTGGAGAAAAAAAGGTCTGAAACTCCTCAAAGCCAAACACCCCAGCTGCCCCAGCTGCATCCTCATATGACTTATTTTCTGTACACTTCACCAGCTTCATTCCCCTTCTCCAGACACGCTCCAGCACCTCAATGTCTTTCTTGAAATGGCAGGCCCAGAACTGGACACAGGACTTGAGGTACTGAGCAATGTCTTTGCACTGTGTTGTGGCATCTCCATGAAAGGATTATTTCACTGTGATTTTTAAAAATGATTGTAGAGTGGTGCACATGATCTATGAGCCTTTTATAAAAAGGCACTGCTAAAAAGGGACTTGAACCACTTTCTGAAGGCAATTGCATAATTTCTGAATCAAAAGGGAAGGAGAGACATTTTAGAATAAGATTGTTTGGTTCACTGCTGGTACTATAAACAAATATATTCCTGGCTCATGACCTGGTAGATGTTACAGAACTTCATTGGAACCGCAGCTTCCCTTCCCTTGTGTGCAGCATCCTCTCATGGCTCTCTCCCTCTCTCTCTCTCATTTCCACCAGCAGGGGTAAGTGATGATGTTTGAACAGTTCCATGTCCTCAGCTGTGTCACCATGCTTCCCTAACTTGTACTAGCTTTGGGATTTTGTGCATATAAGCTAAAGCATGAAAACTACAAACTGGCTTATTTATTAGAGTATATTTCAGGTCTAGTTTCATATTCAAATTAAACCTGAAAGCAAAACCCCAGTAATTAACTCAAACCCAGTCAGATGATATCTCAGCCAGGACTCCTTCATTTTTAACAATTCAGAAAATAAAGCCACCTAATAGCTTCTCTAGAAGCTTTTTGCATTTTTTCCCAAATGCTAAGATAAACAATATGATAAATAGGAACACTAAAACCTCTTATATGCCAGGTTGCTTGTTTGTTGGGAAATTGTTATATCTGGTTCACCCAGCCCACAGCAAGTACCTGAGCCATTGGCATCTGATGCACTTACTGAACAGAAAGGATTTACAACCTTGTAACTGAACACACAAAAGCTCCAAAATCTTTTAGTCTTTTGATACCTCATATATAAAGCAGTTTAATGTCTGAAAATTCCTGTAAGTAGAATCATTTAGGCTGGGTAACTGCATCATAAAGTCTTGGCAGCTCATTGATCTCTAAATGCAAGTTCTAAATACACAATTTTGCTTGTCAATAATGTTCTAGAATATTTTTTCAGCAGGTTTTTTTGAAAAAAAAAAAGGAAACAAAAACTAACTAGATTTGCTCAGACAGATAATTTACTTTCTTAGCTACAATGACACGAAAATAAATTACGGCCCCTTTTAAATAATAGATGGGAAAAAAATTACATTTGCAATTTTTTTCCAAGCACTCCTAGGGAAGGATAGAATAAATCTGGGAGTTTAACTAAACACTTGATGGCTAACTAATAATTTTGTTTGCGAGAGTTCACCTTTTGTTATTTTTCCTATTTCATGGACAAAAAGGTGTGGGTTTTGTTCGTTTTGTTGTAGGTTGAGCAAGTTGAAACTCTTGGACTCCTATTTTGTATCTATTCCGTGCTGCCATCTTGTGGCCAGGAGTGCAGTGAGCGTCTGCTTCTTAATGAAAATTAAAGGGATTAAAGCAGATTAAATAATCATACATTTTAAATTCTTCATAAACTTTAAAAAATATACAAGAATAATACTTAATTACTACGTATTTTTATAATCACAAAAGATTTGTTCAGTTTATACATATACTTTGCATTTACCACATGAAAGACAAATACCCACATTGAAAGTCTAGATTAAAAATAGCTATAATGAAATAAAGGTCCATTCCTGCTTTCATTTATGTTGTTTTCAGAAGCAAAATCTTATTTTTTAAAAATGTTGTATTCTTATCTGCATCAATAATGCAGACTAACTCATCTAGTAAAAATTGACTATAACATGAATATAACATAAATAATCCAGTCAATATTCTTATTTTCTACATGAAAAAGGCTAATGAATATGTTACTCTAAAAACAGGATTTTAAATCAAAGACAGGAAGAGCAGATAGTAACGTGAAAGGCATTTGCAAATGACGTGGTGGTGCTGAATGGGGATACTCAGTATCAGTTTAGACTGCAGTCTAACCAGCTTTTAAATAAAGCAGTAGGTGGTATAGTGGCACATTTAATACAGTGTTTGGATTACCATAGGGCTGTGGGATTCCTAGTTCTGTACCAGAATAATACAGTGCTAGATGTAGCATCAACATAAACAAAATAGCTCCTTCCAAAAGAATTAATTACATAAGAGAAAAGAACAAGTTAATGCAAACACACAGAGACACAAAAGTATCAGATAAGAGAAAACAATTGCATATAAACAACAGGGGAACTCAGGAAATACAGCAATACTGGTTAGGACAGTGAGCAGACTTGATAGCAGATGTAATCAAAGAAACATAAATTTAGTGGCCAAGATTTAAGATGGCATGTGCATGTAGTAAAAAATAACCTATGTCACTCACTACTGTAATCAACAATATATAAAGAACTGGTAAGAATTTACTGGTAAGAAGTTGACTTCTCCATAGGACTATCCTGCAAAAACTTCCAGAATTTCCATCTCTCCCCTATCTGTGTCTTCTCTATCTACAACTGCTGAAAGACAACACTAAGCCTTGGTCAAACATGATTTAAAGTAGTCTGCACATCTGCTGTCATCTAGAAATGCATCAAGACATGACAGGTAGCTGAGGCTGCCACCGTTAATTGGTCACGCTTTGCCAAATGGCAAGTTTCATTGCTGGCTGTTTTGGGCACATCTGCACAGCAGGTTAATTCAGATGATCAACATCTGGGCTTCAGCAGGGAGGAGCAGCCCCACCACAGGGCTAGCACTGGACTGAACTCACTGATTCATAAATCACATATCCACTCAGATAAAGCATCAGTGCATATACACAAGTTTTAGTCTTGCTGTTGGCAGATACGTTATAATTTTTTCTTAATAGACTGTATGAGAACCTTTGTTCTTTTGGAAGCACAGGCAGCACTGTGGGAGTGGTGAGATGACCTTAGCCACACACACAGTAATGCTCTCAGCTTGTTCATCTGATTCCTGCAATACTCCGTTCTGGGTTTTCAGGTGCTAATTCTCTGGAATTCCTAAGTAATTCTCTGTTATTTCCTAAATACATTTAAATGCAAGAACAGTTTTTAAATACCTTACATAAAAGCAGTAACAAATATTCATGTTCTTCCTCTGAATTGTGACTCCCTAATTGTGCTTCCTCAACTGCAGCCTTGGAGAACAGAGTGTGCAGAATAGTTGCAGATTTGGTACCTAATTAAAGTCTGTGCTTTTTGTGAATATTCATAATTTCAGGAAATTGCTACATGATTCTTCCATGCTGAACAACCCAAATTATTAGTTTTGAAAAATACCTCCTTTCCTGCATCTATGTTTCCAGTTTATAACAGCTAACTCAGGACTAAACTTCTTCATATAACAGAAATTTAGAAAATATGTACTGGGTAATGTTTGGGTACTGTATAGATAAGGATGTTTTCCATTAACAGCTGTCTAACTTGTGATATCAGATCTTGTACAATTAATACATTCACACAGCAGGGTTAAATAGCATTATTATATCGTGCCAGCATATATTTGAACTTCTAAGAATTTAACTCACAAGCTTGCAGCTAATGCTACACCCAAAAAAGAGCCTCCAAGTCCTTAAAAAAAGGAGAAAGTGCCACAGATACAATCCAACACTAGCAGAAAATAACAAGCACCCAAAAGCTTAAAGTTACAACCTACCTCCCCCCAGCAAATAGAAGAGCCTTAAACTCTGCTAGTTTCTGTTAAAGTAGCAGAATAGAAACATAAAGGGGTTTAGGGTGAAAACAGAGGAAGTTGAAATGGTGTTTAAAATGTCTAGAAGGAGATAATAAACTTAAAAGAGAGCACAAAGGAAAGCATGAAGGCTTAATGATAAAGCTGCAAGTACTGGAAATGAAATGGGCAAGGACTTGATTTGAAAACAGGGAAAGCAATTATTTTAACATGAGTTTTGAACAATAGAGAATTTTCAGAAATAAAATGTCTGTTTTCCAGAAGACTATTGTCTCCTACGCAGGGTGCACTATGTCCTCTAAATGAATCCCTTTTTTTGTTTGTTTTTTAAAGCAGAGCTGCTGTGTCCAGTTGCGATCTCCCGGGCCCGGCGCGGTGTCCGCAGGGGCGATTGCGATGCCCGCGGCTCCCACAGCGCGCACGTGCGCCCGGGACACGTGAGCACGCCCGGCTACTTGGTCTCCACAGCGACTCTACTTTGTTACTCCCACCCAACAACTTTGTGTTGCCCCTTCCTTTCCGCCGGGGCCCCCACGGGGACGACGGCCGCTCTGCCGAGGCAGCCGGGGCCGGGGCACTACCCGGGGCGTCCCGCACCGGAGCAGGGTGCTGGGAGCTCGGGAAATTCCCTGCTGAGGGCCGGCCGTGGGACGGGGACACTTCCACCTTCTGAGGTAACGGCGACCTGCTGACACGAAGCCCGGGAACGCCGCGCTCGCGGGAGGGGCCCATTCCAGCCCCCGTGCCCCGCGACTCCATGTCGGGAAGGCGCGGGACGGGAACGGTCCCGCCATGGAGGCGGAGTGACGCGTGCGCGGCGACCGCCCCGCCGCTGGGAAGTGCGGCCGCCCGCGCTCGCCGTACAGTGCGGGCTGTACCAAACCCCGCTGTTCCGGCGGGGGAGGGTGCGATCGGAAAGTGACGGAGCGCCGGGACCCGTCGGCCCCAGCTCATCCTGCGGCCGGCGGGGAGAGCCCGGCGGGGAGAACCCGGGGGCGGCGGTGCCGCGGGTGAGGCGGCGGCGCGGCGGCGACAGCACCGAGCGGGGCCGCGGGGCCGCGCCCCGACCCCGGCAGTGGCGGCGCCGGCGGAGGGGCGGGGCGCGAGCGGCTTTGGGTAATGGCAGCGCTGTGAGGACGGAACGGGGCAGCGACCGCGGCCGAGGGCAGGAGCGAGGGAGGCCGGGCGGGGGTCGCTGACTCGGGCCCCGGGCCACCAGGTAACGCCCTCGCCCGGCTCGGCTCGGCCCGGCCCGGCCCGGCCCGCCCGCAGCGCTGCGAGGAGGGAGCGCGGCGCTCGCGGGAGGCGGCGGTCCCGACCCCGCCGGGTGTGCGCGGGGGCGATCGGGCCCTGCCCCCGTCCGGCCCCGGAGCCGCCGCTGGCCCCCGCCCCGGGCCCCCGTCCCCCAGCCGTGCCTGTGCGGCAGCGCCCGCCCGCCGCGTCCTGCCCCGGGTCCTGCCCTTGCCCCGCGGCGGGGGCGCGGTGCGGCCTCTCCGGCGGGGCCGCTCGTTATCCGCCGGCTGCGCCCTCCGCCAGTTTCGCTTTTGTTTTGGTGGAGGGAGAAGGTGGGAGCGGGGCACCGGGCGGGGGCGGGCAGCATTGGTCACCTGTTTGACGCCAGTGCTCCTGCCTGTGGCTGCGCACCCGCCGCGGGCTTGTGATGCTGCTTGTCGAGGTGGTTAAATAGCTTGGAAATTTGGGGCGTTCTTTGATGCTGGACAAAATGCTATGTTTATCTGTGTGAACAAATATGTGCAGTATGACAGTGGTGGGTTTTAAAGAATGAGGCGATGGAAGCAGTATCCTTTCATTATCATGCCGAGTAAATATGTTTCAATAACATCTGTTTACCTTAGGGCTTATCGAACAGGTATGGCTTCCCACGCTCTAATAGTCTAAACCCTAGGGTAGACATTCTGCCCTCCTATAGTTCTTACCATGATCAATACAAGACGTTTAATAATTGAAGTTGGTGGGCTTGTGCATTGCCAACACTGGAGCGCAGCATACCCCCAAAAACCCAGTGTCTTACGGTAAAAGTTATACCATATTTGTTAAAATGTCCGTAAAACACATTTAAATTTATATTTCCATGAAAGTTGTAAGAGAGTGCCAAGTAGCAGTTCTATTAAACTATTTAACTCCAGAATACTTGGATGACCGTGTGGATGCTTTACACAGTTTTAGGTTTTAATCATCCTGAATACGGTGACACTGATTAATGACATTGGGATATACTGTGGGGAGGACTTTTTCTTCTCCCTTCCTTCTTCCCCTGGGTTTTGCTTGTCTTTGAAGAAAGGGCTTTTTTACCTTGGGTGTACCTCGTGTGTTTTCCAAGACAGCGACTTCTAATATAGCACACGTACAGCTTCGTTACCACAAGCACTTATTAGGATTCTTAATGTCTTTTGTGCACCATGATTATTTTTTCTTGGGGCCAGCTGGAAATGCTCTCGGGTTTTCCATAAGAGAAGTATTAGGGCTTTTTGAAGATTACCACTTCCCCCTCTCTCATCCTGGAAGTGAACTGTTGTCGGCCTCTGCTGAGGTTCACGTTTCTATGAAACATACATCAGTGTGGTTTTCAGCTTACTTTCTTTGGTGGATCTTTGCTTTGTCACTTCTGTGTAAGCTCCTGCTGACATATATGGATTGAATTAATAACCATGTTACAAATATCACAGCATTTACAGCAGTTGAGGAGCTTACTTAGAGGGGTGGGTTATATGCATGCATGCTAAAAGCTGTATCTGATTTTATTGCTTTTTTCTTGAACTGAGAAGTGATATATCCTGTGAGAGCTGGTAGTGGTTAAGGTAGTAAGCTGGTTGCTAAGCAGTTTTTTAGCATGACATTTTATTTTCTTGCCCTTACAGAGGTCTGCCTCTGTGCTCAAAGTCTGTCACTAGCTTTCTACTTTCCCTTCTGACCTTGAAATTTTGGAAAGACAAGAGTCACTTGTCCATCTGTTTGAAATGGAAATAGAAGTATTCTTTCCACTTTTTATTGTAGTCTTACAATGTCATGTTTCTGAGCAGGAGCTAGACTTTCTTTGTGCATGGAATGTCACACATCAGGTCCTTTCTAGATTAGTGGAAATGAGGCCTTCACAGTTGTCTCTTTTTTAAATCACCTTCCTTTTCCCCTAGTTTTATTTAGATAATTTAATGTTGAGTGGGTGGGGTTTTTTGCAATAAATCTGCTGGTTTTGATAGGATATTACTAGCAAAGCTTCTGTATCTTCAAGGCATGTCTTGCTTGAAAGATGTCACTGTCCTGTTGCACAGTGCAGTAAGCTGCACGAGCTCTGCATATTGCCCTGTGTTTTCTTTTTCACATCCCAAACAAAGCTTTTAGGTTTTGTGGCTTTTCAAATGTAACACCAAAAATGTCTCATGAAAGCCTGAGGTGAACATAGGCTACAAACTGACAGTAGGAATTTCAGATATTCTGGTAATAGTTTAGTTTGTTCTTACCCCAGTTTTTTTTAGATACAGTTGAAACTGTCTTTGAATAAAAGTGAACAAATCAAAATTTACAGGAAAGTTGTTTCCATCATGTGACACTCTTAAATGAATAGTTTGGTGAGATAATAAACTTGACAAAGCATGATGCTGTTAGATTAGTTGGTGTTATGTTATAGGCTACTCATGCCTATGGAACATTAATGTTCCATTCCAAAGCATTAAAAATGAGGGATTGTGAGCTTCATTTTGGAGGGGTGGGTGTTCTTTGTGTTGCCGTATCATAGTGGTGCAACTGTTTACAAAGTTTAAATTGAAAAATTCAAAGGAAGTGTATATTTTTTTAATGATTATGCAATGTTGTCTGACATGTTTAATTCTTCTACAGATTAACACTAAAGCCCCACAATGTCCTTGAAACCACGAGTAGTTGACTTTGATGAAACATGGAACAAACTTCTAACAACGATTAAAGCTGTTGTGATGTTGGATTATGTTGAAAGAGCAACGTGGAACGATCGCTTCTCGTATCCTTTAAGTGAAAAATCTGACTTAATGTGTTTGTGTGATGTGTTTAGCACAGAGTAAACCTGTGTTATATAACAGTGATCTTGAGCAGCTTGTTGTTAGGCTGCACCTGTTATTAGGACTGTGAATAAGTTGAAAGGGATGGGAAATTCTGCATATTTGGGAAGTAGTCTATGTGAAAATCACCATGCTGATAAAAAGTAAACTGGTCTCAGTTTTAGTCACTTTTGGTAGCTCTAATACTTAGCTTATGCTAAAACTGTTCTTAAGGTATTGAGTGTCCACTTTTCTGACAGTGAGGTTTTCCTGTATGTTTAAGTGTTTGTGTGTAGCCGGAGAAATACCCAACACAGTGAGTGCACATCTTTAAATTTGGGGTGTAGGGGATGATGAGGTTGTTCTGTGTAAAGATTTCTCCCTCTTCTTTGCATTTCTAACTGTACTGATAACACCATACTAGACATTTCCACAGCAAGGATTTATTAAAAAGCCTTCTTCCTTTCCCTCCGCTGTTACTGCCTTATTACTCATGACAGTTAAGCTATATTTAAGAATAACCACTCTTTCTGCATTTGTATGATGTTGCTGTTCAAGTCACAGCTGTATATACATTGTTGTAGTGGAAACTTTTGTGTTTTACATGTAAAATGGACCTGTGATACTTCACAAGATTTAAGTTTCACTGAATTTCTTTTAAAAGAAGTATAATGTTTCTAGCCAGTTATCCTGTGCCTTGTGTCTGTATATTCATTAGCCATTACATCGTGGTAAATAATTGGAGAATTTTAGGAGCATTTGCACCTCTTCTGCAGGGATTGGTCACGGTTTGGTTTAATTGCAAGGGGGAAGAATTGTTTAGATTTATTTATTGATTTGTTAATTCTTGTGAGTGAAAAAAGAAGCACCTGAGAAGATCCTTAGGCATAAGTTTTTACAAGATAAGCTTATTCTGTGGGCGGGGGCTTGACTCCAAAGTCTCATCTCATTCTGAACATGTTAACTGTTTCTCAGAATTGCTTTCCCTTGTGCCTGTGTTTTGAGCACGTGTATGTGTATATGTGCATAGCTCCTAGTTTTTGTGGAGATGTTTTGTAGTGGAATAATCTTAAAGAGCTCTTCCATTTAAAAATTTTGTAATTAATTTCTGGGAGCGTGACCTGCCACCTGGTACTGAAGTCAAGTTCAAGTGACTCCAGAATTTTAAAAAAATTTGAACTAATTAGGTGGGTACTTACATGCTGGGAAGTTGTTCTGCAGTCCTTCTTTTAAAGCAGTTTTTGAGGATTACATAATTCAGTATTTATCAAGTGGTTAAATTCTGCAGCTTTAAACATTTAAACAAGGGCATCTAAAATAAATTTGAATATAAAACAAGAATTGTTGCAGGAGGTTGTATTGATTCCTTGTCACACTGTTTTGCTTACAACTTCTTATGTGGAGACCTTGCACATGAGTTTGCTGTTGATCCTCTTTTGGGATTTAGTCAAGTTGATTGAACATCAGAAAAGGATTGCTTATGAATAGCAGACTCAGGAAGCAGTCTTGGAATAATCATTTGGCATGTAACTCTTAAGACCTTACTTAGTATCATCTCTTAATTACTTTCCTTGGGAAGTGGCACTATTAGTGCCTGATTTGGCACAGCTCTGAGCCTTTTGGCTTATTGTCTATGGCTGAATGGCCCAAGGAGTTTGTGCAACTTCCAGCTTGAGTGTTGGTTGTTTAGTATTTCTGCTTCCTATAACCAAACTTTGTGTTTTAACACAAGCTGCTCAATGAGTGCTCAACAACTTGGTGGAACTGGTAGTTCTATACAGCTGGAATAAAAGCTTTTTACAGGTTTTATACATAAAGAAGACTTTAAGGATATTTTTTTTTTAATTGGCATTTAGAAAATACATCATCTTGTTCCTTGTTAACTTTTTATTCTCTCTTAAATTCAATATAATTGGAGTAGTGTCTATAAACATCTACAGCAATTCTAAAGGAAATGTTCTATTAACTCTTTTTCTTATTGCTTAATCAGCACAATAGAAAGTTGGCAAATTATTTCAATAAAACCCATTAATTTTTTCAGTAAAACCCATACAGGTTATTTCATTGATTATAGTATCGGTTGATCTTTGTACTGTCTAGTCAACACAATGATGTGGAAAGAAAGGATAAGATACAACAAGCAATCACTGCTTCAGTCTGCATCAGTGTATTCTAAGAAGTGTTAGCTTTCCCTTGTGCTGTTTGGGACAGCTGAGATCCAGTGGAGTATGGAAGCTGACAGTATTTTAGGGATGACAGCCTTGTAATGCACATATTCCACTTGTAGAACTAATTATGGCCCCACTAGTTCCCCAGAACTTGTTTGTCTTGAACATAGTGTTTCCTTTGTAACTTATGGTAATTTTATTGTTAAATGTGGCTTATCTTTAAATAACATTTTACCTCATACTTGAAATGCTAGAATGGCAATGAGCTGGGAACCACAATGGTGTAAGAGTTAAAATCTTCTGGAAAAGATCACTTGAAAGACCATATGTCACTTTATTTAAAATGTGAGTCATCCTGATCCACCTTTGACCTTCAGATTTCCTTTTCAGATTCTCTGCAGAAAGAAATGTGTATGAACTTGTTTCATTGTCTGGTAAATGAGTGACAGTTATGTCTCTTTGAGGTGTTCTTGTGAATACATTGTATCACTTTTGAGACTGTTCAGTAGGCATTGGAGTGCTTTTTAAGTTAAGCCTTGGTTAGAGTGGTAGATAGTTCCTCTGTACTTTGGTAACTGCCTTTTAACTAGAACTTTTTTAACAGCTAGAACATCAAGCTCTTCCTGTTATTGTCTTGGGATTTCTACCCAATAAGGTAAAATAAGATCAACAGTACCCAGGGATAGCTGTACTTCAAACAGTTCTATTTTAAAAGTATGCAACATGGCCATCTACTTTTTTTCACCATTTTTTCTCCAAGTTTGTTCTGCCTCCTCTAATGAACTGTTTTGCAAGGATCCTATGATGAACCAGAGACTTAAACCTTTATCTTTAAAAACAACTGGTTGAAAAGGAAGAGTAAACAAAGTTTGTATGGTCGTGATTCTTTCTGACTAAGTCCTGAAATTCTCTGCAAATTTTGGTTCTGTTACAGAAGATTGATGAATAGAAATTTTCCCAAAGCTCTACACTGGTTGCCTAGAGAAGTCTTAACTAGGTGCTTTTTTAACTCCAATGACAGTATTTGTGAGTTTTTGTAGCCTTGGATATACTATTTTCTTGTTGATAGTAGTTTTGTTTTTGTTCCTTCTTGGTTTGGAAGTGCTTCAGTTTCCCATTGCTGGATAATACCCCTCAAATAGCAACTACCGAAGCACTTAAGGGTCACAGAAAGGTTTTGATCTTCTTGTTCTCAATACAGAGTGAAGGCCCCGAGGCAGCAGTTTGGCTGCAGCTTCTTCTGGCCTTTCTCACCCTGCAAAACTGTATGCTGAACTGGAAGAACAGATGGCTTTCACCATTAAAGATAAATTATTGAACAGTAAAGGCTTCTTCCTGTTGTTCTATGAGACAACAGCACAGGAAAAATGTACTTTAAGTTTATAGAGTAAAATACCAGTGATAATTCGTGAGGTTTTTTTCAGAGATTTTTTGTTGTTGTTGTTAAGAGAGTCACAGCACTTTGAATGTGACACTTAAATTTGGATTCTGGACTCAGAGATAAAATGCATAAAGAAACAAGTACAAATTGAGCAAGAAAGAACAGTTTTGCTTCAGTCAGATATATTCCAGTCTCATAATAGCTTTTCTTTTGTATAATTCTAGAGAAACTTGATATCCAGCAAGTAGTATTTGGTTTATACAGGAGAGTTGGTGCCTGTTCAAGTGCTTCTGTTATTAAGCTCTTAGTTTGTGTATCTGCTGATATTAAACACAGCAGCAAATGTCAAGAAAGAGTACTAGGTTCAACTTTCTTCATTTGTAAGGCAATTTGTTCTCTAGAATAAGGAAAGGCACGTTTGGAAGATGTGCATTTTCATGAAGGAGTAGAGATACCATTTTCATTCTTAATTAGGATTATTAAAACTGAAAAACTTGTTCACAAGATAAAATCAGATATATTTGTTTGGTGTTTTCATCAAATAAACTGCCATTGCTAAATTCTTGTGCTGCTGTGGTGAAGACTGCCTCTTTCCTCTGAATTTGTAAGTTGTTCTTGTAGAGATCTGTAGGTTCTGGTGATTCAGGTAGTGTAGTTGTGGGTCAAGAGAGAAAAAAGTCATATCCCCTTTGCTTGTGAGCAAATTATTAAGATTTCTAATTCTGAGTTTAATTTCTCAAAAATACCTTTGCGTATTGAAGAGGCTTGTGACTTTAATTATATTGAGGATGCATTTGACTACTCACCATCCTTAGACTGAGAAAATATATTGGGGAGGGGAAAGTGTAAAAACCAACTATTCTTTTCAATCTCTTTAATAGAACATTTCATTCTTCACTGTTTAAGTTTTTGCTATTTTATTGGTTATTACTTTGCAGGCTGGTGTAGTGCAATGGTAGCTACTGTTACAAAGCAGGGGATGTTGCCCATTATGTTTCACAGTGTTTCCATTTAACACTTTTTGCTGTTCTGAGGAGAATTCTAGCAAAGATGTTCTATATCAGTGAAATAATGTACTCAAGTTTAGATTCTGGTTGGTGTGTCAGATTCCAGTTCCCAGATAAAGGGTTTTTTTCCTAATTAGTTCTCCTGCATCAGAATCTTCATTGTTTTGAGTAGTAATTCTATATAAAGAATGAAATGGGCATTTGGACAGGCTGTGTGATGAGAGCTTGACACTGTTCTGTAGATTAGCGGGTGACTCTTCAACTGTCTGTCTTCTACCTCCTTTCACACAGGTGTGTGCTTTTTTAGGGTAGACTAGAGGAAAGCAGATCTTGTGTCTTCCCTTGATTGAAGTGATATACTAAATTACTGATTTCTGCCATGGCTGGCTTTATAAAGTGCCTAGGCTTAGTGCTTAAGCCATGTTTTAAAGTAATTTTTGCAGAATTTCTTTATTTCCTGCAGCTGTTCATGTGAAGCTTGACCTAATCCTTGCTTGAGTTTTCTGAACCAAAGTTCTCATTCATAACTTCTCTTCCTCAAATTACTCTTAAAATTTGATACAAACCAAAGATGTAGTTCTGCAAGGTAGTTTAGGGACAAAACAACCTTAAGGGTGGCTTAACAGGTTGCTGCTGCCTGTTTAAATTATCAAGTACAACTGTTTTTTGTGGCTGTGATCTAAATGGAATTCCTGAAATTATAATAATGGTTAAAAAGAGTACCAACTTTCTTTTATCCACACCGTCATTGTGATTATTTAATTTTCAATGTCCCCTGAAATTGTTTTACCTGTGGAGGTGAGGGCAAAATGCAGGAACAGTGAGTTATTTTGGACTCCAGGAAGGAAAACTTAAAAGTCAGCTTCACCATGTGTTTGCTCTGCTCTGTACTGACTAATCATGTTCTTAATATAATTAGTGCTTCTTTCCATTATATGAGAAGAGTTTCAGTTCATGTTGGCTGCAAATACAGAAGAATTGTGCATGAAAGCTGCTTTTCACCTTGAGATTATTGTATATTATACATGGAAAATAAAGGGTAGAAGCCACATCAGTATGGGGCTATCAGAATTTTCAAGATCTTAGCTCTGACATTGCCTCAGCATTCACTATTTAAAATTTAATATTGATGTTGTAAACTTGGATTTTGCACAAGCCAGTACTTGCATTAATTTCAGAAAATGATCCACTTTATCTTTTTTGCTTGATGTAAAAAACCCCCAAAACTTAAACTGTGTGTGTGGAGAAGAAAGGGTTCTATAAATCATAAACTTTGTTGATATGTTTTCACACTTTATTACAAACCTTGACTTTGAGCCCAGAGACATTTATGCTTTGTGTGTGGCCTATCCTGAACCTCTTGGAGAGAGACTTTATACTGAGACTAAAATTTTTTTGGAGAATCATGTACGCCATTTGCACAAGGTAACCTGTACAGTTCTTGATGTCCGTGTAGGTGTTCTTCATCCTTTTTTTGACTTTTTTGTAGGCCTTTATGGGACTAAATCACAGATGACAGAATTGCAGAGACACACTAGTATATATGAAATATGTAACACATGTCACAACATGTACACAAATGTAGGCAGGTATTATAGATACCTATTGATATGCAACACAAAAGAAATCATTTTCTTTCTAAGCCAACAGTTATGGTTTATGCAATATATTCATTGGCTTGAAAAGCAAGTTCTTTCTTTTACATTGAATGCTTATAATCAAACAAGTTAGAGAAACAACTTCATTTTGCAAATGTTCTGTAGTTTGTCATTAGCCTTCTGTTTCAACAGAAATGTATCTGCTCTAGTGTCTTGGAAACTGATTGTATATACTCTTAAACAATAAACAAAAACCTTCTGAAATATGTGAGAGATAACACAAACACTTGGGAGGAGAGGAAATAATGGCAAATTATTTGTTATGACAACAATATTTGTATATCTGTATAGCTGTGACTTCTGTTTCATCAGCTAAGACAGCAAATTTCATTAGAATTATGATTCATCATGTTTAGTAGATAGGACAGATGAATGGTGCCTCCATCTATATCAGTAAAAAGAGAAGTAGATTTAAATAAGATACTTATCAGTGTCTTTAGTGTCTTTATAGGGGGGAAAGCATTGCAAATTCTGCATAGGCTGCTAAATGGCCTCAAGCTTAGATACCTGAGTATTTGACAAGATAGACTGGGTATCTGAATGGGCAGTTCCACTGGTTACAGAGAGGATAATTCTGGCACTCTGATAGACTAAATCAATTCACTAAACTAGCAGAGAACTCTGACAAATAATTTCTTCCTCTTTATTTAGTGAGCTGAATGAGCTCATTTAGGATAATCAGGCAGGTGCCAGCACAGTGTAAGCTTTGGGAAGAAGCAGAAAGCATACATCAGGTTTTTTAATTGGCTATCTGCTACTTGTCTCTGAGATAGTGTTGGAAAACCTTTGCAAAATGCATACAGCAGAGTAGAGCATTCTCAATTCTGTTTTATCCACCAGCTTTCCTCTTTCATAATTTTTTTTACCCTTTTTTGCATTTTTTTGCATGGGCTTCTTTGCTGCTTGAGCCAAATTTTAAAATTATAAACTCCAGAGAGAATTAAAGTTGAATTCCTAGGATCTTGTGCCCCCTCACCAATCATCCTAGTTAGTTTACATTGTTGAACTTCTCTGAAGTATGAATCTATTTTGAGAAGTTCAGTAGCTTTTTAGATGATGATTTGCTTAAATTTCAAAAGATTTGGGCCTAGATTTGAGAAACTTTAATGCTTTTTTTCATTTACATATATCTGTGCTTTGTTAAACTGTTAAAATGTTTTATTCTGTGATTCTTGGTAAGTATGAGGACTTGTCTATCCAGTAAGGCATAGTGGTTTTAAATGGTTGTAGTTGGTCAGTTCATCCAGTGTGCAGTGCAGTGCTGGGTGAATATAAAACTGATCTGTGTCAGTGAGAGAATGGTTCTGTGAGTTATGCCACCAGTTTGATGTGAGAATATGAACCAGGCTTATTCAAGCAGGTACTTCTGAAAAGATCAATAGAAAATAATTCAGCAGAGAGATTGCTATTTTAAAATGCCAAATAAAGCAAGTCCAGGTGTTCTAGCTGGCTTACCAAAACTTGGTAGTATTAAAGTGTGTTAGCTTTTTGGTCATTGCCACAATTCTGAATGTGCAAATACTATTCCAAAATTATAACCCTGTGATAACTTCCTATGTATGTGTGCTATTTTCGTACTAATCCTGGTGTGTGGGGTGTGTGTGCCTTCACAGAAAGTTCTGGAAGCTGAAGAACAAGTACTGGTTATGTATCACAGATACTGGGAAGAGTATAGCAAAGGGGCAGACTATATGGACTGTTTATACAGGTAAGCTTTGCAAAAGAGTTGTTAAACCTTTGAAATTAACATGAAATTTAACATGATCTGCAGGTTAAGTTGAAGAGTGTTGAGAGAGCAATAGATGAATATGCCTCAGGTTAATTTTGGAGAGAATATAGTTATGGTAGCAGAACATGAGCAAAAAGGAATAATGCCTCAACAGGTAAGTATCCAAGACAGTTCCTGAAATTCTTTCATTACTAATATATTCTGCTTGATGTTGCAGTGCCAAATGTGTTGGTGCTAATCAATCCTGCAGTGTATAAGCTCATAATCCTAGGAGTTCTACAAGGCTGGCACTGTACTGCAGTTTGCAGCTGAACCAACATGATTTGAGTCAAAGCTTTAGGATATTCTACTTCTTATGAATCAGTTGGAGTTCTTTTCTTATTGCATCCCTGCTCTGAAAAAAGTACCGTAATTTAGTTGACTCTGTTGTATCCCATGTTCTAGTTTATATAATTCTTCCAGCAATGAAAAACTGATTAATGTTTTCAAGTGGTAATCTGAAAATTATTTTCAAATAGATTCCCTTAAAATTTAATTAGGCTTGCATCTCTGCTTCTAACCTGATGGGCAATATTTGAAACACTGCTCAAATGTGAGACTCTTTTGAGCAAAATTCCTAAAATGTGAGATTGATCATGTAATTGGAAAATGAGTTAAATCTTTTCTTTCTTCAGTGTTGATTTTGGTTTGGTTTTTTTACTTATCCTCCTTGGTGCATTTTGCTAGGAAAACAAATCTCTATTCAGTTTTCAAATCCCACATATGCTTGACTAAACCAAGGTGATAAAACTGATGGAATAAGGAACACTGAAAGAAATATCTTTGGTTGTTGTTTTTGTTAGTTCTGATGGTAAAAATCATAGATAAAACCAATGCTGGACATTAGGCCTTACCTGTGTCTTGGTGGTGTAACTGGTTTCACAGGTACTTTTAAAAAATCCAGTCTGTGTACTTTTATCTCAAGTGATTGGGAGAGTTTCCTTATCCAGTAAATTGAAATTGTCATTTAAAGGAAAAAAAAAAAGAAAGAAGTATTACAGTTTTTCATAATAAAATCCTGAAAACTAAACACACATGGTGCAGCTTTTGCCTTGTTCCATTTTGTCTTTAAAATATTTGTAATAATACCAGCATATCATGGTATAGCAATATTTAGTTTTACATGCTGCTCTTAGTTCTCTTTCTGTATGTAATGATGGAAGAGAGAGTAAGTGAGGGGAGTGTAGGACTCTCCTTCTGAGCAAGTTTAATGAGGAAAAGCAGATTGGCAGCTGTTGGCTTTGTTCACATGGGGGAAGGTGGGAAAATGCCACCAAGGAGCCTGCTTAAGGCTGGTGTTTGAGATGTTGCTAATGTCCTCACAGGTTTTATATGACATGGAGGGCCTGTAGCCTTTTAGAGAGCCCTGCATTTACAGTTCATGGTTGGTATCCATGGTAGCACAGGTTACAGCACTCTGTAAGAGTCTGAAAGTAGCTCTGAAAGTGGCTGCTGTGCTCCAGTTTTTTATCGTTGCACTATGACAAGTCTTCCTTCTTTGGACTCTGTGGTGTCCTAAATTCTTTCAAGTTCACAGGACTTCACAGTGTGTTCCTTCTTCTCTCCTTTGCTTGGCTTTTGCCTTCATGTCAAGAGTGTTCAGACATCTCTGGTCTGGCACAGCCTCTGAAGCCTGAATCTCTCAAAGTGCTTCAGTAATATGGCTCTTTTCAATGCCTGAAACTGAGCATCTCAAAACTCCTGGTTAGAGCAGAAATTTGAAAAACCTTCTCAGTTGCTTCATTTAAGCACTTCTAATATAAGAAATATTCTAAGTGTAGTTGGGAAATATATTCTAATTTTTTCACAGTTATCTGGGAAAGGAAAGAATGGTTCCATTTAAAAATGTTACAATATTTGTTCTGTGGGAATACTGAAAGTCAAGAGAGGTGTTTTAGCAGGTCTTGCACAGAATCCATTTTGTGTTCTTTGTAAAAACTATGCATACAGTAGTAAATACTGGATTTTAAAATAGCATTTATAGCATTTCTTCTTTATAGCTCTTACTTAAAATAATTTCTGAAAATTCGTCTCTTTAAAATTTGTAATCTGGCTGTTAGCTAGTTACTATGACCTGAGCAAGGGATCATAACAGACAAAAGTTTGCCCTGTTAAAATGAGCAGCACTTCTGCATTTCAGTCTGAGAGAAACACAGAAGAATAAACAATAGGAAATACTTTTAACTTAAATATATCCAATAGTAGGAGAGGTTTTCTATCATGAAAATAAACTATTAGCATTCTAATACCAGTCAGTGAGTTTAGGGGTTATTTTGCACATATATGTGTGTATGAGTAACACATACATGTATGTATAAGCAGTGCATGTTGAAAAGTTGGATTCTTACACAAGTATATTGCTCACCAAGAAAATGCTGACAGTGGTATTTCAGGTTCCTGTTTGATCTGTGTTACCAACACTGCTGTTTTAATGTGACAGAAGTTCTTTCAATGTCATTTGTATTGTAACATTTTTCTACGAATAGCAATGGCATTGGTTTAAGGAGGTTATATATTTTGTGATGGGAAAGACATTCCACAATTCTGAACTTAATTTAAAAACCCTTTTATTTTTGCCTGTTTTGATGGGGGTATCCTTGTTTCTATAGGTACCTCAACACACAGTTTATTAAGAAGAACAAATTGACTGAAGCTGATCTTCAGTATGGTTATGGAGGGGTGGATATGAATGAACCTTTGATGGAAATTGGAGAGGTAGGTATCTCTGAAAGTGGGGTTGGCTATAAACAGTATTCAGCTTTGCCCTTGAAAATTTTCACTTTTTTATGTCACAGAAATAGTGTAGATGTAAGCACTGTTCTCCTTGTAAAATGAGAATATACTTTTGGTGTAGAAAAATAAGAGTGACCTGGCAGGGAAAAGAAACAAAGATAAAAACTTGGAAAATTTGGGTTTAAAATGTGATAATAGAAGCACTTTTCAAACAAACCTTAGATTCTTAAGTGATACTGCTATCTAGAAACCATGTTGAAGAAGCAGTATATTTTTGGTTTTGGAAGCCATTGAAATACTAGTTTTTAGGCTTCTAGTTCTTGATGTGACAAAGTATAAAAGCTTTTCTTGAGTATCCCAAGGCAGTAAAGTTAATATCTGTTCACAACTAGTGTAGGATTAGGTTTATAGCAGTCACTCCTTTGTCCTGAAAAGTAATGGAGACTTGAGTCCTACATTCATGTATTAAATTGCAGCACTATTTTGGTGAATTCACTGCTCCATTTCTTGACCTACAGGGCACTTGGCAAGTTTGTCAGGTCTTTGTTTTGAAAGCATTTACTCTTTCATTATGGTTCCTGTAGGATTCTATCTTTTACTCTTCAGATTGTACAAGAGCTCTAGCAGAAGTCAAATTATTTGTTGTTCATCACTTTAGAATGGAAAGAGTTACTGTTTATGCCATTTTAGATGACTGAAATGATCTGGCCTTTATCTACCCAAGGGCAAACATGTTTATTTTATGTATAGTTCTCTTCAGTCTCAGCATGAAGTTACAGAAATAATGCCCAGTATTTTTAGAAGCAGAACTGCACTCTCTGTTCTGAAGTTTCTGTCTCAACATCACCTTTGTGTGGTAATAAAACTTTGGGAGCTTTTCAGCAATCTTAAACAAGTCCATTCTTGCTCAGTTCTTCCGACGGGTGTAACAGTTGGTCTGTACATGAGAGCAGAGCTCTGTGTGTGAGGTGTGGGCACAGCTTCAAACAGTTCTTCATCCCCACAAGTGTTCCAGACGTTCAGTAATTGTTGTACTAGGAAATATACAGGATGAGATAAGTTAATTAAAATAGTCGGCCAGTGCTTGCAAGTGCTTGCTTACTTTTTTCTTCTCTATATGTTATTAATGCATGGAGAAGGACACTGCTTTTCTGAGTTGAGCTCCTATCACTGATTTCAAATTCCTGAGTTTTCAATGGCTCTGTGGGAGCCCTGAGCTAGAAGGTATTTAAGATGTGCCTTCTGGGTTTTTCCTCCCCAGAAATAGATTCTGGAAAATGGAGAAAACTGCCATGTTCAGTATTGCCAGTCTAGATGGAGAAGTAAGATCAGTCCCTATTCTCAAATGGGAGAAACTGTCTTGAACTAATACATCAAGTTGCTGGATTGATCTGTCTATAGTTTATTTGACAAGAAAATTCCAATAGGTGACTTGACTTTGCTTCCCACTGGTAGCTCATTTGTGAGAAGGACCATGCTAAGACACCACATTGCAGAATTGATGTACCTGAGGTTGTTTCTCTTCACCTCATAGTCACAAAATGTGTCAGTTCTTTTCCATTTTTTTCCCTCCTTTTCTTCTGTCTCTCCAGAGCTGGCTTCTTTCAGCTGGCTTCTTTCATTCTGTACTGGATGAGTTCCTGTTGTCTTACAGAAACGTAACTGTTCTCCAGCTACTCTCCACAAGATGAGACAGTGAAAATCACTCCTAAGACAACTTTGATTTCAAAACATGATCTGTGTTTGGATTTATAGCAAACCTTTACCACTCCTTTAGCCTGCTTATGGTGCAGTTGTGTCAGGTTTACTTTCTGTATTGCAGCATGGGTGCTGAATAGCTGTGACAGCTGGAGCAAGTTCATTTGCTTTTTAAAAAGGAAATTTATTTCATAGAGTCACATTGGCAGTTGATGGCTATGTGCCTGCTTTCAGTTAAGACATACCTGATTGATAGTTTAATTTTTAAATCTAATGACTTGTTAGTTGTGTCAAAGCTTTCCTAGAAGCAATATTCCCTCTGTCCTTACTGAACTGTGCAGTTTTATTTTTTCCCAATCTGCTACTTCCTGGCAGGTATCTTTGGAGGTCTCCTATGTACAGTTATTCTCTGTATATAAGGGATCATATTATCCCTTTTAGGCTTTAAATCTGACTTTGATTCAAGTGTAAAAAAGCTCATTTGAACTATTGCAACTGAGTTTTTAAAAATGGTGTATCTTGGGAGCAATGGCTTCACCCATAAGAACTGATGAATTCTGGAATTTATTTGAATTCCATTTGAAACCAAATGTTAGCTTGCCAGTGACTTTGCTTAAGATGTAAGCATCTTAGTTTGGAGGTGTTCTTTGTGTGTTGGATGAAAGGATTCTGTATCTTTGACTGTGACCTCTGAAAAATTGGCCAAGAGAAATTCCCTTTTGTCAGCTGAGGCTTATTTTGCAATCATTGTTAGAAATACTGGTGTTTGTACACATTCAGACACTTTGGTTAGGAAGGTGTGTTACTTACCTATTACTGTGCAGATGTTTTGTTTATGTGTAGTCTCAAAATCTGCCCTTGTAACCAACTTGCTTGGAGTCCTTACATGCATTTGAGAATACTTGGAGTAGAACCAAGGAATTAATCAGTTCTATGAGATATGTAGGAAGAATGCAGGCTGGGAAGCCAACATTCACATACTGCCTGACTAGGGAAAGAAGAGGTTACATAACAACTGAATTTTTAAAATCCCGAATGGGGAATTGTTCTGAGTTTGGTGTGGTGGTTTTTAGGTTTTTTTAAAATGTACTTTTTATTGATGTAAACTTGTGTTGTGTCCTGACAGCTAGCTCTTGATATGTGGAGAAAATTAATGATTGAGCCACTGCAGGCCATCCTTATTCGGATGCTCCTCCGAGAAATAAAAAAGTGAGTGTTTGATTGTTTCTTGCTTTAACATAATGTGGGGGTATTGCACTTCTTTATTACTTTGAAAATCTGTGGACTTTGACAGAATTCTTTTATGTTTGGTTCTTTTAAGTTAACTTCTTTTCTGATGGTGATGGTCTATCAGCTTTTCTCGTTGTAGCCGTGTATTTGTGGCTTTCGTGTGTAGAAAAAGACAGTGAATTCCCTGTAACCACAGTGTAGTGATCTTTCTGTTTCATCTTATCAATGGGATAGGAGAGGAGTTAGAATAACTGTCCAGGTCCCATAGGATGCCTTTTGCCTTTTTCTCCACCTGATGCTGTCTGCCTTTAGCTTTTGTGCTGTCAGTCAAGTCAAGGACCAGGCCTTGGGCAAAGATTTGCCAAAGCCAGAGAAGCTGTGTTTGCATGGAACCCAAAACAACTCTTGCAAGTGACAAAGCTTCTGAGTTTCTGTTTTTCAGATCAGTACCTTCACTTAACATTTTTGGTGTTTGACTTGAATAAAATGAAGATAAATATTTTTTGTAGTTTGAGGGAAAGTGATTATTTTATTTCTGAATATATATATATATTTAATACTTCTAAACAAAGCCAAAGAGCTTAAGACTTTTAAAGCTTTGAATTAAAAATTGTATTTAACTTCTAAAGGAGCTTCTAATTTATGAATAAACAGAAATTTTGGATCTACTACAGATCTTTTGTGTAGTTGTAAGTTTCATCAGCTTCTGCACTCCTACCACTGGTTAGGATACAACATTCTGGAGTTGCCTAATGACTGGGGGTTTTTTAAGTGACTACTCAGGTGACCAGACTGGTGTAGGTTAACTGAGGGAGAGAGGTATTTTGGCAGATTAAGGTTCCTTGAATATGCACTTGGTCAGAAAAAAATCTATAAGGCACTGAAAATCTTAATTTTAATAGTTTATTTGCATTTTTCATTCCTGATTAAATATTTGACAACAAAGTAACGGATATGGTGTCTCTTTTGGATGGCATTTCTGAAGACAACAAATGTTTCTTTGCTTTCACTTGTTGAATCATGGTTCCTTTGTAACCAGGACTAATAGTGCTTTATCCATTTTTACTTAAACTATTTTTACTAAATGGAGATTCCCTAATTCATGGTGAAGAACTTTCTCCTTTGTTACATCAAAGCATAGTGATGCTGGAGACTTGTCTTATTTAATGTATGTATTTCACTGGTGGGTGGGAGTGGAAATGTGTGTGAAAACCTTTTTCAACAGACATCTGATGCCCCTTAAAATAATGGTCTGTAGCTTGAGGCCAATTGTAGACCTTCCTGGGGCGTTCAGATCAAGGCTGTCACTGGCTTTGGGAGGTGTTAGATCTTGAGACTGTAACAAGTTGAAACTATTTGTTACTAAACTATTTGGAAACTTTGAAATCAAACTTCGGTCCTTGTCTCTAAAGGTTGGATTCGGATTTTTTTACCATTCTTTATTAGGGAGTATTTGTGTGATGTCAGAGAAGTTAATTCAGTTCTGCTTCTCAAAATATACATCCAGCAATTCATATTAAGTTTCTTCTAGCCACTTTGTGGATCTGCATATCATTTAATGAATTACATAAAAGAGAGCTGCTTCTTGTAGCTGTTTTCTTCCTGCTGTCATGCAATGCAGTGCTTGCTATGGATATTCTGAGGATGGCCTTTGCATGTAACGATAGACTTGTTGCTGTTCTTTGCTGTAATTTCTGTGGTCAGTACAGCTTTTAAGAGGCAGTTTTAAAGATGCTGTTGCAAGTGATTTAAATGTCTTTTACCACTGAGTTCAGTAATTCAGGTATTAAACAAGGTGGATATCATAAGTTATATCTGTCAGACGTGTAAGAATATGCATGGGAATCATATAACTTAAAAAAATTAATAAAAGTGATAACACATGTATATGCTTAAAAGCTCCTCTTTTCTACACCTTTCTCATAGTGGTTGTTTGTGCATGGTTCAATGCTTAAATTAAATTAATGTAGCTGAACTACTTCTAGGCAGGAAATTTGTGTAGCATAGAACTGTATGTGGAGTGGATAAGCAATGCTGTAGTCAATTATTGCGTATCAAAGTAGCTTTCTTACTGTAGTGGAAAAGGTAGGAAAGCAGAGCCACAAATTCTTCTTTCAAATGTTACTCTATAGTGTATTTAACTGGATTTTTAAGATGATGTCTGACTACAGCCTTGAGCACACTGACTTTTTAGAAGCTATAAGCTTGTGCAATACATTATACATTAAAACTGACAATAAACTTTTTTTGATACATGAAAATAAAGAATACAAGTAGTAGCTCAGCTGAACAAGATGGCTAAACTGATCTAATATTTTACTGACACCAAAAAGGACTAGGCTGTGCTCTGCTACCTTTCATGTGCTGAATTTGGTGCTCACCTAGTTCCTTAGTGACCCAGCTGATCTTCTAATGTGACAGAAAACCATCTTGACTAATGTTTCACCAGGTTGGCACAAGTCAATTCAGCAAAGCATTAGATGAGTGCCAAAGCAAAGGAAGAGAGATGGAAAGCTGTGACTGAGCAAAAGGAACAGGATTAGCCCCCTTGAACAGCAGAAAATTCTTAAATCACTTAAGCTTGTCTTGTCTGACTGCACTCCTAAAATAGAGTTCTGAGTGTTACACTTTCATCCCCCTCCCTCTAGCCCAAGCCTTCCTCCTACAAGGTGAGCTGAATATCAACTTAAGTATTCTTGTTTCAACACAACAGGATCTTGACAAGATCTTGAATTGTGAGAAAATTCATCTATGAAATTCTTGAACAGAAATAATTTGGAAATTACTCAGGTGCTATCTCAAATGACAGTGTGATTAGTACAGACTGAGAGACTAACTAACTTCTCTACTAACGATAACTAACTCTTTCTAACTAACTGGACCTATTCCTGTCTAAGCTGATACATTATCTGTACCATTGTTTTGAAATTAAAGCTATTGGAAGTTAACTTTTTTAAAAGTGTTTGGAGCAGTCTCATCTAGTTGACAATGAATTCTGTAATAGGCCTTGAAAGACCCTTGGTCTGACACAGCAGAGCACTTTTGAGTGATGGAATCTTCTTTTAATTAATCTGATATCTAATTATTGTACCTGAAATTTTTAAAATGTTCTTCTTTGGGGCTGTAGTAATATGCTGTACAATACATGTACACAACATTGAACATCCACCATTAGCTTGAGCCTGAAGACAGGAACAAGATGGAGTTAATATAAACCAGCACAACTTGCTTGTGTGTGTTTTGTAGCTTTCTCGATTTCTTTTGGAAAAAAAAAAACTTGTCACCACCTAAATTAGTGGAATTTGTGTTTCTAGCACTTAATCTTTTTATCCAAATTCCTTTCCTGTACCCAAGATATCCTGTGACATCCCTGCTTCAACCTGTGTTGCAGTTGCTCTGTAGCTTTTTGCATCGGTATTGCTTGCTGAGTGCTGCCAAGAAGGAAAATAAATGTTTCATAGACTTCTACCTTTGCAGGGTCACCAATTGCATTTTAGTGTGACACTTGTTCTTACTACTACAGCTTTTGTGAAAGTCATCCTTTAAACTTCTGTCAATTTTTTTGACATTTGTACTACACTTCCTGGGAGCAGAGTGCCACTGGTGTAAATAAAAACCTGAAGTGGCTGCCAGAGCAGGCAAGGCCTGTTCTGTGATGGGTTTGTTTTCATTTATTGCCTTTGAGCCATCTGACCTCTGCTTCAAAAGCTTCTTTGCTTCCTTCCAGCTCTTCCATGGAGCATATCTCCTGTACTCTTACAGCTCTTTCCTAATGTTCCTTTGAGTCCCCTGGGTCTGGCCATTGCTGCCCCCTCCCCTCCAACACATGTATGGGCTGAGGTCTCAACTGGCCTGTGAGCTGAGCAGAGGGAAGCTGGGACTTGAGCTGTTCCTCCCGTGATGCTGCTTGTGTTTGTGTACCAGGGCCAGAGCCCTGCCTGTGACAGCTGGGCTGGGCTGTGTCTTGCCAGAGCCCCATTTGTATATTTGCATAATATGCTCAGCTTTTAGTTCTGTGCCTTCCTCTGCTCCATGGCCTAGCCCTGTGTTCACAGGCTGCATGCATCCTGCAGCTCTCTGTGCTCCTGGGCCCCTCTGGGCTGGAGGTGCAGGTCCAGGGCACGTGGGACTTCTCCCTTCTATGGATCTGTGCTGCTGCCTCTGCCATCATAAACCAGACCCTGCAGAGAGATGTTGGCAGGGATGCAGGGTATCATTACATGTACCCAAAGCCAGGTTTATTCCATTGGTTCAGCTCCCACAGCAGAGGAAATCTTCCTGTTCCCTGTGTGAAAAAATCAGACCATCCCTGATGGAACCCATCAGTTAGTTCATCTGTAACGGATAATAAAGCTGCAAAAACCATACAGGGACTGTTCATTAAGAAAGCTAATTCTTGACACCCATCCTAAGCTTAAGTTTTCAGAACAGAGAAAACAGTAGTGTGTGAAAGCAATATCAGTGATTAACATGAAGATGGTCTGGTGTGCATAATAAGATGACTGCTGGTGTAGCTGTCCTGGTAAACCTCCACAGCTCATGGGGGTTATCTGGAATTTTTCCTGATTACAAACCAAATTAAATGATATTAGCAAAATTACTTCTCTCCCATTTCACCCCAGCCTAGATGGGTATATGGTAATGTTTGTCTTTGATGCTTAATCATAAATATACTTTTATAAATCATATTTTAGTCCTATTTAACACCTTAGGAGTTAGGGAATATTTTTTACTTAGTTGTAAAGTACATATGAAAAGTGGAATTTTTTAAGAGCTTTTCATGTCTTAAAAGGAAGTTTGTGCTGTTTTGAATGCTGGTTATTTCCCAGTCTTTGCAAAGGGCTGAACACTAGTCTTTTTAGCATGCTAAACACTCATTTTAATTACTTCTATTTTCACCTGAATGGAACTAAAGACAACATTTTCTTCACTTCAGCTCCTTCATTTGAAGCTAAGAACTTGACTGGAAGATGTAAGGTTTTCCTTTTCTGTATGATGTACGATTAAATATTGTGACATAATGGGCCAGGTGTGTTATTTATTCCACTTGAAATCTACATGTTGAATAGTCGATATTCAGAAAAGAAAACAGCATACTTCTTGTGATGCTGGTAAAAAGCATGGATTTTTTGGAAGGGGCAAGAGTGTGAAGGTAATCTATGTAATAAAGGCTACAAATGCAAGATGGAAATTACCATAGCTTTTAAACTACTTATAGAGTATATAATTTGGAATACTTAGGTCCTTAGCAAATACTGGAAATTTCATGACCTTTAAATGCTTTTGAATGTTTATGAATAACTATCTCAACAATTTAAATGTATATGAGAGAAATAAGTGCATTTTTTATTTTAAGATTAATCTTGTTTAATTCTGCCAATTGGAGCAGGGGAGTTTACTGGAAAATGTTTTCATCCCATTTTATTTCATTTGGCTGTAGATGAGTTACACCAGATATCTGCATTCTCATAAATGTTGTCTTTGTCTATTTCAGTGATCGCTGTGGAGAAGACCCAAACCAGAAAGTAATCCATGGGGTTATTAACTCCTTTGTTCATGTTGAACAGTATAAGAAAAAATTCCCCCTAAAGGTAGATAGACATTTCTGATTATATATTTTTAATTTGGAATGTCAATCTAGTATATACATTGTTTGTCCTTTAAAAAAAATTCTCTTTTCTAGTTTTATCAGGAAATTTTTGAGTGTCCTTTTCTGAATGAAACAGGGGAGTATTATAAACAAGAAGCTTCGAACTTATTGCAAGAGTCAAATTGCTCACAGTACATGGAGAAGGTAAGAGATTCTTCAATACACATGCAATAATTAAAATCATTTTACTGATGATACATGTTGTCCTCTACAGTTCTCATAGTTGTTCTTCGTGTTATGCTTTCATGTAATTGAAATGTACTTTTTAGTGACATGGTTAATCTGAATATAGACTACAAACCTTGCTATGGATGGACAATCAGTATCAAAATATTTCATAATAAATGATGACTCAATGGTATGAAAAGTGAAAAATCAAAAAAAATAAAACATATCATGTTGATTAGTATTACTTCCTCACTTCCTTATTTTCTTTCAGTTTGGAGTAGGATAACATTAGAGTTCTAGCAGTATGTGGGTAGAAAAGACTCTTAAGTTGTTACAAAACATTATTTAAAATTACATACTCTGAGATGGATTTACTTTCATTTTGCTTTGTGGTGTATTAAGTTATGTTGTGGTTAAATTACTTGTAATTTTTATACCTATTTTGAGAAAACAAAGATTAATGCAACACCAGGAGTCAGTTCTTGGTCCTATACTGTCTGCACTACCAAGATAGAAGAGTTGACAAGAGGGCTGTGAAATTCCTTTTAAGCTAGTGGTTACACACCTGTATTGAAATTCAGGGGCAGGCTAAGACTTCAACTAAACCAAAAGCAGTTTTGCCTATCATTAGCAGCCTGCAGCTGCACTACTCTCCCTAGACCCCCCTCATATTCACAGGGTGTAAATGCTTTTATGGAAGTATTCATATGACTTATGATTAAGCCTATTTCCTTCACTGAGTTATAAAAAGAGCTTTTATTAATAGCTCAGATGTACTCCTGTACCTATTGAGCAGATGTTTACATACAAGCAGATGGTTTTGGAACATCAAAGTGATTCTTGGGAGTTCTCTTTTTGTTAAGTATTGTGGTAAAATTTTCTTGGAAGGAATAAGAAATATGGTAAGAGAAATTGGGGAAGACTAGTCACAAGGTTAAAGGGAACAAGGAATTTCAAGATGAAAACTATGGAATGCTGGTAGACATCTAGTAGTGACCAAGCCTAGTTAGTACTCAGACTAGATTATATTCATTCACTAATAGCCTGATTCAGAAGAACAAATTAAATTTTTCATCCTGCACAAGTTCTTTTGTACCTCTTCTTACTTATTTTTGTTTTTCATTCTACATATATACACTTTTGTATATTCTGGTGCTACACAGGTTTTCAAAATTTCTTCAGCTTGCAGTTTAAACTCTTCTGTGTAGGTTTTAGGTAGATTAAAAGATGAAGAAATGCGGTGTCGGAAGTACTTGAATCCCAGCTCATATGGCAAAGTGACTCATGAATGCCAGCAGAGGATGGTGGCTGATCACTTGCAGTTTCTACATGCAGAATGTCACAATATTATCAGACAAGAGAAAAGAAGTGGTAAGTCTCACTGGTCACAAAAATGACTGAAATGGTTTTTTGTTTTATTCACTTAGCATTGCAATTTCCTATTTTTTTTTCAATGATCTTCTGTGCATATAAGCATTTTCAACTAATGTTACTTATCTAGAAATCTCCATTAAACCCTGAATGACATTTTTCTTTTAGCGTGCAACTAATTTTTATTCCTTCAAGTATATAATCAAAACCTTTTTTTTACTGTTAACAATCCATCTTTCAGCTAAGGCTCTTTCTCTTTCCTTGTCTTGGTCATCTTAAAAACACACTGAAGTCCTGTGTCCTGTAGAAATGATCATATTTTATGCTTGTGTTTTCTTTTGTCAACCAATGGCTCTGTCTTAACAGATTTCTTCATCATCATTTAACAGGTCAGGCTTATAAAATATTTTGGCATCTTTTCATAGCCACTTTTTATTGTCCTGAGTCTTTTGTAACCTCTCATCCCAAATCTTTTTTACAGAAGGAGATGCTCTTGTAGTTATATTCTCTGCCTGACTAAAAAAACTTGCTTCCTGATGACTGCATGACTCTTACCTTTGAAAGAATGCTTATTCTTGCATGAAAGATGGTATCTCTTATGTGAAACAAATTATTTTTCACAGTCAAACTCAAATTGTATTTAATAATGGCATGTTCAGTTTCCAGGGAATTTTTCAAGCTTGATCAGAGTTTGGATCTATTTCATTTGGTTTCATTTTTGGGGGTGCGGGGAGGCAAAATATAATAAAAATAGCAGTTGCTTATTTAGAGTTTTCTCACCTGAGAAAAATTTCAAGCTACCACTGGAGGGAAATAAAAACTCAAGAAGATATCTAAACTGATTTTAGTCAGCTGGTGCTAAGGGAGATTAAAGAAGGCCAGGGTTTAAAATAAACTGGCACACTATTTCTCCACACTAGCCCACCTCTCTTCTTAGTCTGTCCTAAAGAAGCTGTATTGGAAGGGTGACATGGTCACAATGGCAGGACTCAGTAAACACTGATAATAGGCCTACTTTTCCTTTTTTCTTTTGTCAGTGACCCAGTGTATGTTTTTTATGTTTTTGGGTTTTTTTTTTTTTTGGTTGGTTGGTTTTTGGTGGGGTTTTTTTGGTGTGTTTTTTTGTTTTTTTGTTTTTTGGGTTTTTTTTTTGTCAGTGATCTGTTTTTTTTTTCCTTTCAAAACAGTTGGTCTTGTTTCTGTCTTTAAAAAGTCCTGTTTGAAATTATGGTACTATTATCTGTTAATTTTTAGTGTTTCTAAGTGTACTCTCTAAAAATGTATCTCTGTTACAGACATGGCAAATATGTATACTCTACTTCGTGCTGTGTCAAGTGGTTTACCTCATATGATTCAGGAACTACAAAACCATATCCATGATGAGGGCCTTAGAGCAACCAGCAATCTTTCTCAGGAAAATGTGAGTTTCCTCAGGCAACTGAATTGACTGTTTGATTAATATTCTTGATTGAGTGTTTGCCCTTCTCCTCTTAGTTGGTTTTTTTAATTTTGCCTGCATAAAATTGGTTTGGAATGTGATGGATAAGTTGTAACTTCTCATCAGCATGGTTAGCTGTGCCACATTAGCTATCCTGAGAGCTGATTGTTGTAATTGTTGTGATCTAACCAGAAACAACTGCAGCTAGATATTTCTCATTGTTGTTTGATTAATGCTGCCAGGGCAAGTAGGTCCTTTTGTTCCATGTATGCAATTTTTTTTTCCTGAATTTCTCTTAAGTCAGTAGCATTTGCTGTTCTGGTATGTTAGAAGCCAGTGATTCCATTTTGAAAAGGCTTGACATCCTGTCCTGATTTCAATCTGCTGGTTTTCATAATAGCTTTGTAGTAATTTTGCTTTATATTGTCATGTAATTTCTGAAAATATTATTATCTTATTTATTTGCCTAAAGTGTGTTAAACTTTTTTCCATTTATGTCTGTTTAAATGACTCAATTCCATTTTTGTTTCTCCAGCATTGCTGTTCAGAGACAAACTACAAACTTTTGTTTGACATTGTATTTGTGCATGTGTACATCTTGCTGTCTAGATCTGTGCTCACTTTAGGATGGTGACTTTAGCTGTCCAGTTTCTGTCTATAATAACACATAAACACAAGCTCTTGTACATTCACTCTGTTACTGTCTGCACAGGAATGCTTGCTATTCTGTAACTCCACTGTAACTTCAGTGTGCACACTGCACTCTTTAGTAGTATAGTTTGCTGTCCAATTATTTTTAAGTTTATTGAACTTATTCTTTCAAACTAGTAATGGTCTACTCACAGAAATAAATACAGACCCATGAGGATGGTGACAATACACAGCCTTATGTAGATAATTTCAGTGTGAAATACTCATTCTATTGTATAAATTATGTACTTAGAAACATTTTTAATATGTGACCTGAGAAGGTACTTGGGGAGTTATGTTACAGAGCCAGTGCCTTTCACACTGTTGCACTTGTGCCTGCCAGCTTGTCTGTGTAGGGACTCCTCCAGCTCATGTCAGTCATTTCTGTGCAGAATATGATGCTGGAATGTGGTGCATGAAATTCAATTGGTAACTGCCCTATGTAGGAAAATGTGAGGGTATCATCCAGATTTTCTGTCTCTGAAGTCATCATGTAGGAGAAGCAGCAGTTTATTATATCAGTTGCTTGATTGCTGTACATTAATAATTTTTGAAAAGGCTAATAATGGATTTTAGGGAAAAAATAGATTACATGAGAGCAGTATAGACTCAAATCTAGGTTGGATAGCAGGACAGTAAATGTAGCCTAGACTTTTTATTTCCAAAACATGCTCTAGCATCATAGTGTGAGAGTACAGCAGAATCCATCCTCTCAAAATTCACTGTAGTATTAACTTTCTCAAAAAAGAGTAATTAGTAAAAAATCTACAACTAAAATAGATATGTTTGTGTTAGATACTATTACTTTCCCCACTAACTTGCTTTCTGTTTTATCTACCTTCTTTAGATGCCAACTCAGTTTGTGGAGTCAGTTCTGGAAGTACATAGTAAATTTGTTCAACTGATCAACACTGTTTTGAATGGTGATCAACACTTTATGAGTGCCCTTGACAAGGTAATTTTTACTTAAGTAAACAAAGCATTGGAAAACAAAATCCAGGACCCCGATTCAGGTTCACCAAAACTCTTCATGGCATCAACACATGGTCAATGATAGTTCATATGCAGTCTTTCTAGTTTAGAAATGCAATGGAGCAAAAGACAGGGAAGTGTAAGGGAAAAGATAAATTAAAGGAGACCATTTTAATACTTGTTTTCTGAAAGACCTTTCTTTTCATCATATTTCAAAACACAAAAACAGTGCTGATCCATTCAGTGCAAATATAAGTGCAGATAATAAATAGGCAACTGGTGAGGTTTGGGAGGTTTGGTAATTCTTGCATGCATTTGAACTTGAATTTGCTTGCTGAGATAATGTTTATCTCTGAATGCTCTTAGTATTACATCCACAGAATCTTTGCCTAGATTTTTCAAGTTGACTGCCAAGAATATCTGGAAACTTACATTACTTCAATCACTGCCATAATAGGTAACTTTTTCCAGGAGAGCTGCACTTGAATTTAAATAGCAAATATAGGAAAAGAGGCTTGCTGCTATTTTATTTGAAATGCATTGTCATGTATGTATTCAAGATAACAGTTCTAATTATCATGAATTTTAATATTAATCATTATTAATTATAACTAATAAATATATTTTCTTTCTTTAGTTTCCTCTCACAGCATGCACACATACAGTTCATTGCTCTTTTGTGGTGTGTGCAGTAGTTGCAGTTTGTAGCTAATGTCAGAGTCTAAGCTTTGACAATTATCAGTCAAGGTTAACCTGAAGAGGCATAATGGAGAAGGTACCAGTGGTGGCAGCAATAGTAGTTACCCATCTGTATTTGTGACATTGATACAATAATTATTTAGCATTTTAAAACAAATATTTCAATACCAAATACATTTCTCTCTCCATTGCAATTAATGTCATGTACCAGAAGGTGGAGTAACACGAGACTGACAACTTAATTTGCTGGCACATAGGCAATGTACTTTTTCTTAAATACGTCAGTTCTTCGCTTCATTGATCTTTCTTACAGTAAATACTTAAAATATTGATTTGCTGTTCATTTTTGATGGTGACTATCAAAATCACTATTGCTGCCTCCAGTATTATTGCAAAAGATTGCTCCAAGCTTTAAAGAGTTTCCTATTTCTTGTCGACTTGTGCATTCTTTTTCAGAGGAATTCTAGGGACTTAATAGCAAATTTTACAATCTTGAGGTATTGTACAGAAGAGTTCCTTGTCAGTTTGTCTTTATAATGATAACAACAATATTTTCCTTCTACAGAGGAACTATAATTCCTGGGAACTATGATCATGCAGTATTTTTGATTCGCTTTCAGTTTACAACACTGATTTTAATGTGACATGTAGTTTAGAAACTGTTATTCTGGTAATCTTCTTTTCATTTCTAAACTGTCATTATCTCTTTCCTTTTTCATCATATTCAGGTTTTCTTCAGCCACCATATTGTTTGTACTCTACTACTTCAAATTTCCACTTTCAACAATATATTTGTCTTCTTTTTAGTGTATGAAAAAATCCAACTGCCAAAAGCACTTTCATTTCTTACTGTTGTGAAAACATCATATAAGTTTTTCAGCTCAACATACATGCTGTTGATGTGCTGCTGCTCAAATCTACTTTATCTGCACTTATTCCTAAGTTTCTTTCCATCCATTCTTTTGGACCATAATATTGCTGTATACTAATCATAATACTTTTGTGAAGTTTCTAATCAGAACTTAATTTGTTCTTTGGTTTTTTTTAATTATTTTTCTTCTTCTACTCTTTTTACTTTTACTTAATTCTCAACTTGAAAATGTTTAACAACCAAATTCTCATAGAGCAGTAATTTAACCTATTTATGAGTTGGTTTTTTTTATCCCCTTTTGTATAGTTCACTTTTATAGGATCTCCGATGGTCTTTGCTCTGAGGATGTTTTTGATTTCTTCAAATTTCATAAAAGAAAAATGTTTAAGTCATTGACAATTTTTCTCTTTGCTCTATGTTTTATGTAGGCTTTGACATCAGTAGTTAACTATCGGGAGCCCAAGTCGATCTGCAAAGCACCTGAGTTGGTAAGTGATGCACACAAAGTAATAATTCTCATATATAACCATCAAATGGATTGCCATAGGGTCTTTCACATGCATACCCAGCTCTCACACTGGGTCACACTCAGGTGTGTATTTTAGTTCTTACAGCTTTAGGTGCGCACACATTTTGTGAGTGTGCAAAATTGCTATGGCTCTAATTTTTGGTATAGACTGTATTTTCTGTGGGTGTAGAATGTATTGTTTGCCCATGAATGCAGCCCCTGTATAGAATGTGAGACAGTAGACTGTGATTTATTTCATGTTTGAACTATTGTAGAAATTTGGAAATACCTTGGCATACATTTGTTCTCAAGCTTGACAAGTAGTTTTGGGTTTGATTTTTCTTTTTTTAATTTGAGCTGGCCAAATACTGTGACAACTTGTTGAAGAAATCAGCAAAAGGAATGACAGAGAATGAAGTAGAAGACAAACTTACGAGTTTTCATTACTGTTTTCAAATACATTGATGACAAAGATGTATTCCAAAAGGTAACTTTTCCTATTCAATAATGGTTTAAATATCACACATTTAAATCTCACTTGAAGAATGTGGTTATGCTTCTTAAAATCCTCATCTCTGTTTTTTTTTTTTTTAATGCAGTTCTATGCCAGGATGTTGGCAAAAAGATTAATTCATGGTTTGTCTATGTACTGCCAAGAATATCTGGAAACTTACATTACTTCAATCACTGCCATAATAGGTAACTTTTTCCAGGAGAGCTGCACTTGAATTTAAATAGCAAATATAGGAAAAGAGGCTTGCTGCTATTTTATTTGAAATGCATTGTCATGTATGTATTCAAGATAACAGTTCTAATTATCATGAATTTTAATATTAATCATTATTAATTATAACTAATAAATATATTTTCTTTCTTTAGTTTCCTCTCACAGCATGCACACATACAGTTCATTGCTCTTTTGTGGTGTGTGCAGTAGTTGCAGTTTGTAGCTAATGTCAGAGTCTAAGCTTTGACAATTATCAGTCAAGGTTAACCTGAAGAGGCATGATGGAGAAGGTACCAGTGGTGGCACCAATAGTAGTTACCCATCTGTATTTGTGACATTGATACAATAATTATTTAGCATTTTAAAACAAATATTTCAATACCAAATACATTTCTCTCTCCATTGCAATTAATGTCATGTACCAGAAGGTGGAGTAACACAAGACTGACAACTTAATTTGCTGGCACATAGGCAATGTACTTTTTCTTAAATACATCAGTTCTTCGCTTCATTGATCTTTCTTACAGTAAATACTTAAAATATTGATTTGGTGTTCATTTTTGATGGTGACTATCAAAATCACTGTTGGTGCCTCCAGTATTATTGCAAAAGATTGCTCCAAGCTTTAAAGAGTTTCCTATTTCTTGTCAACTTGTGCATTCTTTTTCAGAGGAATTCTAGGGACTTAATAGCAAATTTTACAATCTTGAGGTATTGTACAGAAGAGTTCCTTGTCAGTTTGTCTTTATAATGATAACAACAATATTTTCCTTCTACAGAGGAACTATAATTCCTGGGGACTATGATCATGCAGTATTTTTGATTCGCTGTCAGTTTACAACACTGATTTTAATGTGACATGTAGTTTAGAAACTCTGTTATTCTGGTAATCTTCTTTTCATTTCTAAACTGTCATTATCTCTTTCCTTTTTCATCATATTCAGGTTTTCTTCAGCCATCATATTGTTTGTACTCTACTACTTCAAATTTCCACTTTCAACAATATATTTGTCTTCTTTTTAGTGTATGAAAAAATCCAACTGCCAAAAGCACTTTCGTTTCTTACTGTTGTGAAAACATCATATAAGTTTTTCAGCTCAACATACATGCTGTTGATGTGCTGCTGCTCAAATCTACTTTATCTGCACTTATTCCTAAGTTTCTTTCCATCCATTCTTTTGGACCATAATATTGCTGTATACTAATCATAATACTTTTGTGAAGTTTCTAATCAGAACTTAATTTGTTCTTCGGTTTTCTGTAATTATTTTTCTTCTTCTACTCTTTTTACTTTTACTTAATTCTCAACTTGAAAATGTTTAACAACCAAATTCTCATAGAGCAGTAATTTAACCTATTTATGAGTTGGTTTTTTTTATCCCCTTTTGTATAGTTCACTTTTATAGGATCTCCGATGGTCTTTGCTCTGAGGATGTTTTTGATTTCTTCAAATTTCATAAAAGAAAAAAGTTTAAGTCATTGACAATTTTTCTCTTTGCTCTATGTTTTATGTAGGCTTTGACATCAGTAGTTAACTATCGGGAGCCCAAGTCAATCTGCAAAGCACCTGAGTTGGTAAGTGATGCACACAAAGTAATAATTCTCATATATAACCATCAAATGGATTGCCATAGGGTCCTTCACATGCATACCCAGCTCTCACACTGGGTCACACTCAGGTGTGTATTTTAGTTCCTACAGCTTTAGGTGCACACACATTTTGTGAGTGTGCAAAATTGCTATGGCTCTAATTTTTGGTATAGACTGTATTTTCTGTGGGTGTAGAATGTATTGTTTGCCCATGAATGCAGCCCTTGTATAGAATGTGAGACAGTAGACTGTGACTTATTTCATGTTTGAACTATTGTAGAAATTTGGAAATACCTTGGCATACATTTGTTCTCAAGCTTGACAAGTAGTTTTGGGTTTGATTTTTCTTTTTTTAATTTGAGCTGGCCAAATACTGTGACAACTTGTTGAAGAAATCAGCAAAAGGAATGACAGAGAATGAAGTAGAAGACAAGCTTACGAGTTTCATTACTGTTTTCAAATACATTGATGACAAAGATGTATTCCAAAAGGTAACTTTTCCTATTCAATAATGGTTTAAATATCACATTTAAATCTCACTTGAAGAATGTGGTTATGCTTCTTAAAATCCTCATCTCTGTTTTTTTTTTAATGCAGTTCTATGCCAGGATGTTGGCAAAAAGATTAATTCATGGTTTGTCTATGTCTATGGATTCTGAAGAAGCAATGATAAACAAACTAAAGGTAAGGTAATGTTCTTCTAACACAAAATAAACAAATACAGGAGTATGTAGTGTTGAGAGGGAGCAGCAGAGGGTGCCAGAGGTAACTTAGCAATTGGTAAATCTGTTTCCAATAGCTGAAAGCAAAAGCTAGTGTTTTGGTAGTCTGTGAAAGATAAAAGGCTGAGTATCACCCAAGCATTTGAGATTTTTATGAGGTTTTGGATGATTTTATTAGCTGTGTTTAAGTCATTCATGTTAACATTAAAAAAGTAGCAAGGATTTTCATAAACATGTCTATTTTTGGATTTTATAAAATAATATTTTTCAAATAGATTAGTGTATATAAGGTGAAACTAAGATAATTTTATTTAACAGCATTTGTTTTTTATTATAACTAGTGTTTTCTGTAAATATAACAACACTTGTGATGACTAGATTTTCATATTGTATTAGTAAGGGAACATAATTTATATGATGAGTACTGTTTTCACTTTGAAACCTGTTACAATATTTCTTCACAGCAAGCCTGTGGTTATGAATTTACCAGCAAGCTCCATCGAATGTATACAGACATGAGTGTTAGTGCTGATCTCAACAACAAATTCAACAACTTTATCAAAAACCAGGACACAATCATTGATTTGGGAATTAGTTTTCAGATATATGTTCTACAGGTACTAATGTATGTTTATTGCTGCTGAGTTATTTGTATTTATTTTTTATGTTTTGATAACAAATATGCAATTTTTTCTAATTCTGGATACTACTTTATATGGGAACTGATGGCCTGTGATCTTTGGGGAATTATTTACTTTCCTAGTGTTTCTTGTAAAATCAACCCACTAGGTCCCTAAACAATAGTGATATAAAATTTCAGTCTTAATTAATACCTCAGTGGGGTGTGCAGAAAGTGCATTAAAAAATTATCAGTAAAACTTCCTGAGTTATTTGATTGTCTTATGACGTAATGCACACTATACATCCACTTAAGAGTGTTATTTTTTTCTTAACATATATGTTGTATGAAAATGTTAATGCTTCTGTTTTTCCCAATACTTTTAGGCTGGTGCATGGCCTCTAACTCAGGCTCCTTCTTCCACATTTGCAATTCCTCAGGAACTGGAAAAAAGTGTACAGATGGTAGGTTAGTAGGAGGCTTCCTGTAAACATGTGGAAAATGTAAAATAACTCCAAATGAAAAATCATCACTCTAACAGAGAAAAACTTGAGCTGCTTTATTTTGATTGTAAATTATGTCTATCATGTTTCCAGTCCTACCATGGGAAGGGTCACCCAAATACCTTACTGAATTTATGTATGTATTTGTGTAGCTTTTTCACATCTCTCTTCTACACTTTGTAATTGTTGAAAGAGATGCTAATAAATGTAATTAAATAAACTAGGTTGGTCCTTTTCTTCAAAACCAACTCTTAATATTTAGATAAAAGAAGATTCTGTTTCTAATATTAAATCTGAACAGTCTTAATAGCAGATTAAGATGCAAATACAGGTTTCTTGTTCCCTGTTTCATAGAAGCTGTTCAAAGTCAAGCTTCGTGCAAACTTCTCTAAAGCTCATTTTATGATTTCTCAAAGTAGTAAAGGTTTTGCTTTAGCCAAATATTTTCTTCTTATGTGATTATTTCTGCTTTGTAGAGGTATTTTGTTGCTTTTGATAATATTATTGTATTCTAAATGTTACCTGTACAATGTTTGTTGAGAAACAAAATATTTGTGTTGATCTTTGCAAAGGTGTATTTGATGGTGAAGTACAATTTAGGCAATACTAATTTTGTATTATTGGACAGAAGAGATTTTTATAGCTGTTTTTGTACCTTACATTGCTATTTGATGTAAGTTATAATGGCAAATGTCTTTTTTCTATGGTGAAGGATCTTTTTCTTCTATTACTGCTGAATATTACTTATTCAGCTTTAATTTCCATTAAAGTGGCAATTCATTTTGGCAATATAATAGTTTCTTACCCAGACTGCAGGATCACCTGGTGTGATGAGATTTTGCTGTCTTTGTGGGTTAAAATAGGAATATTGTCAGTGCCTCAGTTGGAAAATGGGTAAAGAATTGTGTGAGAGAAGGAGCTCAGAGTCTGGGTTGCTTGCCTAATTTCACCATTTTGCCATTTTAAAGGAGCAAACTTATTCATGTGTCACCTAGGTAGAGATCAGTGCTTTAAAATGAGAATTCCCTAAGGAAACAGAACATGACCTTGAGGGGGGAGTCCTTGAAAATTGTCTGACAGTGTCTTTATTTACTGTCCAATTTGATGATTTGACCCATGGAGAGAGTTCTCTTAGGACTCTGGCAAGGATTTAGAAAGAAAAAAAAAGTATTGCAGTTGCACTCCAAAGCATGTGAGTACCTGTGTAGCTGGGCAACCTCTTCAGCAGCTTTTTCTGAGACTGATGAAGCTTCCTATGAATATATATTTATCTGAGTGGTGTACAAACACTGCTTTTCATAAAGTGCAAGCTTGTGGGTGGAGAAACACCTAATTCCTAAAGAGATCAAAATTTTCCCTGGTTTTATGTTCTCCTTCAATGTTAGTTTCCAGACCAAATCAGAATAAACCAAATAGGTGTGTGTACACAGTGTTGGCATTGTGGGATTTAGGGTGCTTGATCTCATTTTAGGGAAAGGTTTTTTGAATCTGCTGAAGTTCTTCTCATTACCAGAGGTAGACCTTAAATTAAGATTGGGTCATCATTCATCTTCTAAAGGAAAATGCTGTCACAAATGGATCTGCAATGTTTTCATCCAGTGTGATGGACATAAAACCAGTATTTCTTCATTAGGGTGGTAGGGTGATGATAAACATTCATGAGTAGTTATATGTGTGACTAACTGATGTTCATTTTGTTTTGCAGTTTGAATTATTTTACAGTCAGCATTTTAGTGGAAGGAAGCTTACTTGGTTACATTATCTTTGTACAGGTAAAAATAAGTGCTTTGCTAAACTTATGATCTAACAGTTACTTGCTAAAAGTTCTTTCCAAATGACAAAAACATGGGAAGTTGGAAAAGTATTTTGCATATAAAGTCAATGGACAAATGTTGTGTTCTAAATTAATATTTAGTACTTAGAATTTCCAAAATCCATGTCTTGTAAACTTGTGATTTACTAAATCCAAGTAAAACAAGAGTTCTATGTTCTTAACTGCAGAAAAGCTCTGCAGAACTGCTCAGCTAATAACAGTTGCCCTGGAATTGTTTCTGTAGTATAGATATTCCTTACATAAATACTAAATAATTTTAAGAATGCATATTATACTATTTTATTCAGGCATGAAAGTATCTACATAAATTCAGACTTTTAAGTATTTAGTTTTTATTATTGCCAAGTGTTTATTTTAGTAGGTGTCAGTTAATCATGTTTTATTTTAAGTGCTTTCTGTCTCAGGCTTTAACAACTGAGCACTGCAACATATGACATGGAGATGAAAACCATAGCCCATGACAGTGTAATATAATGAAAATCTAGTTCTGGTAACAGAAGGTTGCTCTTAACTCACACTCACCTTTACACAGAAAATCTAAATCTGCTTTCAAATAGATTTTTTCAGTGCTTTTTGTTTTTATGGGAATTAAAAAATGTAAGAATATCAAAAATTTTTGATGGAGAAATATTTTACTTTGTTTTTAAATCTTTCCTTTAATCAACTTCCTCATTAATCACTATTTTGAGATTCTGTGTAAGCTGTTAATTGAAGTTTATGCATTGCAATGTGTTGAGGCTACTTGGAAATTTATTTTTTTTATTACTATATATTACACTATTTGTCTGGGCGGGGCAGTTGTTGTAGGCCACACTGTATATGTGTAAATTCACAGCATCAGTTGTCATTGTTCCATTTCAAATATTCAGTGCAGACCTGAGTTGAATATCTGGAAATGTATGAGGAGCTCTGGTAGTTTGGCTTCAGATGACTTTTCAGCACATTTCATCCGTTTATAAAATACTACTTGTATCATTACAGGTGAAGTAAAAATGAATTATTTGTGCAAACCTTACGTAGCCATGGTCACAACATACCAAATGGCAGTGTTGCTTGCCTTCAACAACAGTGAGACTGTCACTTACAAGGAGCTTCAGGACAGTACACAAATGAATGAGAAGGAGCTGACAAAAACCATCAAATCTTTGCTTGATGTCAAAATGATCAACCATGACTCAGACAAGGTATGTCATAATGATATTAAAAAGTTTAATGTTTTCAGTCTTGTCATTCTGATATTTGTTGAGGATTTCTTTAAAATATCCATTGTTTACTTTTATTTTTCTAAGCTTTATTTTTGACCCTTGTGAAAAATTGTAAATCTCTACTTACAAGGAAAAAGACAGGAGAAAGTAGAGTGCCTGTCATACAGGCTTTCTATGCTTATAGCAGCATGAAAAGGTAATAATGCAGGGACTCTTCATTGTTTCTGTTACCTTGCTTTCAAAGTTGTACTGAATCACTGCAAGGAGCCTGGGTAGTAAACCAGAGTTTTACAGTGATCCTAAAAGAATATTTGTGGGATTAAGAGACTGAAAGAAAGAGCAACCGTGTTCTTCCTTGTGGATAGATTACGGGAGCAAGAAAGAGAGCAAGGAGGACTTCTGTGTGAGGATTTTTCCTGCAGTTTGCCAGACTTACCATTCCATTAGTTTCTTGGGATTCCAGTAATATCTGAGCTTTGTTTGTGATTCAGGCAATGCTCGATACTTCTTTTTTGACTGTCTCATCCTTCTGTATAGCCTTTGTGAAATCTTTTTTCCAGTACCACAAGGGGCACAGACTTTACTCTATTAAGTAACAAATACTGCAGAAGAGCATGTGCATCCCATATAGACAGAGCATGTGCTTCCAGCTCACCCAGAAAGCCCACTATGCAGACAGTACCAGACAGAAGGAACTGAGATAAGCTGTTCAATTCGCTTACAAGAAGAAATCCAAAGCTGCTCTGACAGCTGCTTTTGTTTTTAACAAGGAAAATTTTAGAAAATGGAAAATGAGATCACAAGGAAGATCTGGTGCTTGGCTGAAGCATAGGACATGCTTCCAATATCTAGAAATAAGCTCAGGTTGGAACATTTGCTGGGAACATGTCTGTTAAACCATGGGTGAAATAAAACACTGGGAGCTATTACAGGAAACAGTGAGACCTTTAACAATCTTAGATCATTGCCTGTTATTTAAAGGATTTATTTATTTATATCCATTGTATAAGGTTCACCCAGTTTCTTAAAGCTTATGTCATAGAAGAAGGAATAATACAGCTTTCCAACTCTTTTACTTTTTAATGTTTACTGCTGCATTTTCCAGTTCTTTGCCTTCCAGACTACTGTATTCAAATGTCTGTACTATTTCTGTTTTCTTTGCACTCCATCCAGCAATGTGATAGCAGATCTATAGACAGTCTATCAGCTTACTTATTAAATAAACAAGTGAGCTTTAGTGGTTTAAGCAGTGGAATTCAATACACAAACTTCTCTTTACCTGTATCTGTGCCATACAGAAAAGTAGCACAAACTTCTCTTTACCTATATCTGAGCCAAACAGAAAAGTACAGTGCAGTAAATGTTGTAGTTTGCTTTTACTTGTTTGTTCATTTTGTGAACGGGTGTAGGGGAAAGAGCATGAGAAGCTTCACCTGAAAATCTTCATTGGTTTATTCCAATCATGCTTTTTTGAGTTCATGCTCAATACACAATTTATTTTGGTTTATATTCAACCATGTCAGCAGAATAATGTTAAAAGTTAATGTTAGCCTATTTTTTTGTTAGCTTATTATTTTTAAAGCTCTTCGTCTTTCCCCTTTCATGTTGAATTTTGTATACTATGCCTGATATCCTGGTTATTATATATATTATAACAAAGATTATTTGTTGCAAGATACAAAATTAGAATTAATATTGGTTTAAGTGCATATTTAGGCAAATATTTTCTGTGTTTACTAAAATATTTGTGCTTTAGACAGTTTGGCAAGATTCCAAGGTCTCAGAATCCCAGTAACTTTATTCTACTGGAAATTGGTAATACTTGTACAGACTCTTGCCTGGAAACTGCAGAGATCTGTCCAGTCATGCTGTGTTGAATGTAGGAAAAAAAAATGAAATAATAATAGTAGTGCACAAATATATGTGGAAAAGAATTGAGATTCTGACAGGGAAAAAAATTGAAATCTGCAGATAGATGTGCACTGTAAAAGTTGCAGTCTGTCAGCTGTTTCTGTTATAACATATCAAAATGTTTAGACTCTTTTCCTTAAATTCTGGAAGAAAACTTTTGTCAAAATTATGAAAGCAGCAGCTCCCCTTTGAGGTCCTGTCATAGATAAATGCAAATCCTACTTTCTTTGCAGGGAAAAAAATATTTTAAATGGAATTTTTACAACTAAGATAAACTATGAAAATATTAAAAGAGAAATTTTTGCTAACAAAACACTTGTATGGCAGAGTTCTTCAACAGTGTTTTCTGAAACAGATTTGATTTCTGGGTCAGTTAAACTAGCTTTAAAAATTGATCCGGTTCAAGTGTCATTTTAGAATTTCTAGCTACAAATCTGAATTTTTTTTCTGTGTATGTAAGACCCTAACTGTGACTTTTCAAAGTAAATTGTTACTATTTTCTGGTTCCATTCCTGATTTTTAAAAATTATTCTGTATTGCAGGAAGATGTAGAGACAGAGTCTACGTTTTCATTAAATATGAACTTCAGCAGTAAACGAACAAAGTTTAAAATTACCACATCAATGCAGAAAGACACACCACAGGCAAGTATTCTTTGGTGTTTCTAGCCTGAATAGCTTAGAAAGCTTATTTTTCTAAAATGGAATTTACTATGTTAGTTTCATGTAAGCAGATATCAGATTCCATAAGATTTGTAAAAGAAATTTTGTAAGTTTAAAGCTTAAGCAATGCAATTTTTTTGTACTTGAAATATAGGGAACAAGAAGAAGAAAAAGATGAACAAAATGGTAATACCAAATGGTATTGATGTTTAGTCTATGTTGTGAGACTTTTTTGTTGCTGGTATTTATAAAGGAACTTACTGCAAGAACAGCAGAACCAATCAACTGTTTTCCTATAGTTTTGTGTCCTTTGGTAACTAAAATCAACTCCTGTATTGTTAATCTATGTTCTCAGTGTATCTCCTAAGACACAGGATTTTGTACAAGATAGGTATGTGCTGCCAAACTCAATAAATTACAGTCAATTCTGATTGCTTTTCTCCCTAGCAAAAATATTGGTTTAGATGCCTCTCTCCTACCTTCCTACTGAGTTTCATGAAACCAGATGTCCTTAATTTATGGACATACTTTTACTGGAATTGAACTACACCTGCATTTTTGCATTAGTTCACCACTTTTAGTAATGTAAAAGTAGAGATTCAAGATACTTTTATGTAGTCTTTATTGGTCTTACTGTGTTTTGAGCATTACTGTTGTTCCTGTGTGGCAGGAGATGGAGCAGACCCGAAGTGCTGTGGATGAAGACAGGAAGATGTATCTTCAAGCTGCTATAGTCCGTATCATGAAGGCACGTAAAGTGCTGCGACATAATGCTCTTATTCAGGAGGTGAGAGAAAGTCCTTGGGCTTGATTTCATTAAAATCTTCAGGATAGTAGGGTAGGAGATCAGACTACAAAACTCAACCATGTGGAAACCAGTACTCCAGCAAAATTAGTGAGAATTTCCCTGGAGTCTATTTTGAACTGCAGTACTGGAGCACTAGCTGGGATCCCTCAATCTCATAAATGTGTCTTAGCACCAAAGCATTGAGTCCTTGCTCTTTCCTGTTAACTGGTTCTATACCAAGAGATGTTGTATCCTATAAAAATCATTGCTAGAGCTATGGGTTCAGTTGAAAACCTGAATAGGGATAATCTAGGATGGAATTTCCACAGAAGCACTTAGCCAAATTTGTGCTCTAATCATTATTTTATTGTGACTCATGGTTTAAATTTTAAAAGTTGTCTGAGTATGGAGACATGCACTTTTTAATCTCCGTTTTCCACAAAGCGGTACAGTTCTCTAGATTTTTTAGATTCCAGATTAATGATGTGTGAACTATCACAGCCTGGCTTGGAAAGAAGTGCTATTTCATTAGGTTTTTTCCCACTTTCCCATCTGCTGGTTGCCTGCCTAATTGTATTTCTCATTCCAGCCTAACATTTGCTTCTTCCAACCAGTTGCCAGTTTTACGTTCCTCAAACTTCCAAAGCTCTTTCCTCAGTTTAATTCATTCTTGCATCTCTGAGCCTTGCTCAGAGAAGACTGGTGGGAGGGGGAATTGAGATTACTGTTTTATTTAACCATTTTGAGCATAGAGGTGGAGAGACATTGAGTAATTTGTGGTGACAGAGGAAACAGTTTACCACTCCTTAATTTTTATTTCTTAAAAAAAACTAGCAGCAACAGGGAGTTTGTAAGCCCAGATGATGCAGTGTGAGACCTCTTAAAGATTTTGGATATTGAAGAAGTGTTTTTACACAAATAGTCTGAAAGCAAGCTTAATTTGAGAAATCTGATTTTGAATATCTAAAAGATGAGGCAGCATAGGTCCTGATTCTTCTCAGAATCTTTGTTTTTTTTGGTTTTCCATTATTTAAAACATCCATCCAATTATGATGAAATTGTGTAAGAATTTGCAATTAAAACTAGAAAATGATAGGCAAGCCCTTTCATCTTGGAAAATACTTTTTTCTGCCCACTGTCAAATTATTAGAAAAATTTCTTGAAATGTACTTTGCCTGACACCAGTTTATAAGGGTGAAATAGATTACAAATTTCTATGTTTTGGAAACAAATCTTTTTTGGGTGCTTCTTCCTTTGTGTAATGGAAGGGCCACTTACATGCCCCTGCTGTGTTTTGCAGGGCTCTTGCAGAATAGTAACATTAGAATCTTTTTCTTCAGCTTTGCAAAAAAGGGGATATTTTCATGGTTACTCAGTTAGAAACTAGGTAGAGAGTATAGCTGTGATATTGTTACTAATTCTGGTGCCATTGTTGTTTTTATCATGCTGTTTATATTCTTAAATATAATGTATCAGTTAAAATGTGCTGTTTGACTTCTTAAGTAAGAAGGAGTATTTCTGAAGGAAGTCTGTTTACTATGAATAGTTAATATTTTCTCGCCTCATAAGTTTTTTTTTTTAGCTATAAGGGCGGGGTTTTACTGTTAAAGAGATACTTGAGACTCCTAACCATAATGTAGTTAGCTCTGATTCTAACACTACAGCACCACCCATTTCATTTAGGTTGAGGTGTTCAAGAAAGTACTCCAGGTCCTTGGTAGGCCTGTATATGTCAGCATGTGGTCTTTGTGGAATTGTTAATTGTGTTAGATGCACCCTGATAATTTCAATTCTAGTTCAGTGTTGCAGTCCCCTGTAGGGTGAGGTAGCTTTTCCTATAAAATGAGTAAGACTGGAAGAGAAGTGGAGGGGAGACATCAGAACAGTCATTCCCAGAAAATTTTTATTCTGACCATCAAGTATTCCTGTCTCCTTTTTACTTTTACTGTCTTTGATTAAAAAAAGCAATAACAACAAGAAAACCCATACCAATACAAAATTCTCTCTATCATTGTCTCTGTCTTAAGTAAATATATGAAGTGTGGTGGTGACAATCAGCTTCAGTGGAGGGCTAAGTTTGGTGAAATCCATGCAGATCTATCAGCTTGTTAACACCCAGTTTCTCCTCACTTGTGCTGCTGTGGAACATACCAGACCCTTGGCTGTTAGCCCAACAAAACTCACTCTTTTGAGGCTTTTGTTTGCTTTGTTGGGTGAGTTCCACCTGGTGAGTTCTGTTGGCTCACAGAGAGCCCCAGCAAACTCTAGAGCTGGGACAAAGCCAGCCATGAAAAGTTGTAAAGAAAACTGAAAATTCAGCTGAAATAATTTTCTTTACAGAAGAAATAAGAAACTACCAGCAAAATATATTGTAATACTTGAGTAGTAAGATCTTCTGTTTGAAAAAATTTCCTACTTATAGATTTGCACATTCTGTTGGTGCAGACAGTTTCTTCCCCTTCTCTACAAGAGAATGGGCAAGACTGAGAACTTCTAAGAGACATCTAAAGTTTTACCTAGAGTGGCAATTTCTTCCACAATGCAGATATAGATTTGTTTTTACAATGAATAACTTCTTACTGCATGTATTAAAAAGTTCTGGCATAGCCAGATGGAACTCACTAAATTGTACATCTGTCTTCAGTGACTAAGGAAAGAGAAGTTCATCCTGATTTTCTCCAGTTGTATAGGAAAGGAGGTTAATGGTAGGGGAACTCTGCTGTGATAGTAGTGAAGAAATGTGTTAATATTAGATTAATTTTTAACATGGATATTTGTCTTCATTTGTACTGTGACAAATGAAGCAAGTGAGAGGAATGAGGAGATCAGGGGAACTTGTGGCCAAAGTAACCAGTGAGCTGACCAGTCAGTTTCGGTGTCCTGACACTTACACACAGAGATACTTTCTTGTTTGTTATAAATTAACTATTCCAGGGTTATTTAATCCTGTCTTTAAAAGAAAAATATACTGAATTTGCCTTAAAGACTTTAGCAAATATTTAGATGACTTTTATAACTGTGAAAAATAAAAATAACACAAAACCTGTGTCTTTCTTTTGCAGGTAATTAGCCAATCAAGAGCTAGGTTTAACCCAAGTATCAGCATGATTAAGAAGTGTATTGAAGTCCTGATAGACAAACAGTACATAGAGCGAAGCCAGGCCTCTGCAGACGAGTACAGTTATGTAGCATGATGTGCTGTCCTGCAGGTATGATTGTAAGGAGATCATTGCTGTCACTGTTTGGTGTGTTCCTGTGGGAAGAGGCAGGCCTGTGCCTCCATAATTGGTCACTTGGCAGCCCCTGTTTTTCTGCTGTTTACAACATCACCAGTGCCATGTCATGAGCGTCAATGAAAATGCCTATAGATATTTCAAGCTCATGTCATTATGACATTTCTTAAAACTTTACTAAAAGAATGAGTGAAGTATTGCTGAAATGTGGAGAATTGGTTGGGTACCATGCTTTTTTTTTTCCCCCTCCCCTTTCACGTTTGCAGTTGATGTTTTTTAATGTATCTTAAGACAAAGTAAAAAAAAAATCACACAAAAAACCTAAATATTGTAATATGACAGATAACCTAATAATTGTATCTACATTAAAATGTAAAAAAAATGACGAACATGATACTGCTGCTTGTCAAATAAAAAAATAAAGTTATATAATGTGTCTCGAATGATTGTAGAGCTGGATATAGCATTAATGTCTGTAAATATTATTCAGGCCTGAAGAGTAGACATAATGTTACGTGTTTGGGTTTTGGATAACCTCAGAAGTAGGTCTGACATAACAACTAATTTATATAAAACTGAATACCAGGTATGTCATGTTTGATGTGATTATAAAAAATATTTATGGTTAAGTGCACATCTTGTTTTCTTGAGATTAGGCTTATTTACATTCTCGGTGCCTGAAGGCCTCTGCTGTGTCTGTTAATCCCACACTGTAGGAAAATGTTAAAAGGGAAAATAAACTGGTGTTTGAGGGGATTTAAATGGTGTAGCTGACAAACACTTAGGAATAGTTATCATGAACATCAAAGATAGAGTTCAGTGGCTTGGGAAAGCATATAGCAGGTTGGTAACTGAAAAGTTTTTTTTCTCTAATGTAGTGAGTAGAAACACTACATGGATGGGTGTCTGTTTGTTTCCACATAAACTCATACTGCTTGTTTCTTGTTTTCCCTCCTGACTCCTATGGTTGTTTTTATCATGTTTTGTTTTCCTCTGCCCCAATTAGATTTCCAGCTGTTAGGGTGAGACAAATCCACAGGCTATTTCATGTCCTGTGTTGTTCATCAGGGTTGGCATGGTGACTGTTCACTCTTAAACAAGCAAACTCTAATTTTAAAAGGTACCAACTCTACCACTGGAAGTGAATGGAATTTAAGAGCACTGAGAGTTTGAACACACTGAATGCCTGCTGCAGAAGAGTTTCCTCATGGCTATGCCTGAAATTATGATTGACAGGATGAATATTAAGTTTAAATGTTCTATTTTTGCCAGATTTATTTGCGTGCATATAAAATTACATATGTAGATATATACTATTTGCAGTATTTTTTTAGATTGTGTAGTATCACCTACTAAAAATCCACACATCAAGAACTAATTTTAAAGAAAAGCAAACCTTTGGAGGGAGCTTTTTACTCTTTTTTTCTTTTTCTAGTTCTTCACTGTATGAAAGGCTTCTCTCCAGCTCTCAGATTGTTGCTGTCTCTTATTTCTTAAACGGTGTTGCATTCACATACTATCTAGTGGGTATAGGAAACTTTCTGTGGTTAAGTAGGAAATGCATCAAGAAGTGGTGCTATGTTTTTCTGATGTGGATTTTGCTAAGGATGAATAAAGGGCAATAAACAATAAAGTGCAATAAACATTCCTTCCATATTTATGGTGTTTTATCCCACTATGCTAAAATCTAAATTTTTATGTGGATTTATGTCTTCAAGAAGTGAGGTTTTTTAAGTAACTGTAATGTGGTGCTGTAGATCATTGTCTAAAGTGTTAATTTAGAGTTGTCTCTATGTGGTGGGAGGCAGCACAGGTGCTTATACTGTCACCAGCTGTAGTAAACTGGAGATACAAAATCAGCATAGATTTTGACTGGAATGACTTCTGAAATAGATTAGAATTTCAGTGTGGGGCATTTCTGTGCTTTATAGAATAAATTATTCATTACATCTAAAGACAAAAAAATAGGGGCAATATTCTATTACATAACACACAAAAAAGGGAAAATTTATTTCATGAGTGCTAAATTAGCACATCCTTTTTCCAGAAAACAAACTAACACTGACACCAAAGTTTCTGGAAACAAATGTGATTTATCTTGTAACTTCTATTTGAGTCAACACATTTTAAGCTTATTCATAAAAGGGTTAATAAAAGCTTTATTTAAACATAGGTTCCAGTAGCAAAATTTTGAGGCTGAGTTTGAAGAAAGCTTGACCAATTTATTTTCAGAATAATTTCATAGGCAACACAAGAACTTCACTGCTCTAGCCCAAACGTGCAAAATTTTAACATTACCTTATCTCTCAATTTTTGCATACCTGAACCATCATTTTGGGTTTTAGGTAAGCATGCTGCTGAGTTGAGACATGTTTAGTGAGTTAAAAACATTCATCTATTTCAGTGCAGTTGGCATCCCCAGATGATGTCTTTCATAATTACACACAAACTCAGTCTTTTCAGTGGCTCTTAGGAAATGTTGTTATAGCTGGGAAACATTTTGAATTCTACTTTATAACTCACACCTTCCCCCTCAGGAAAAAAGTAGTGTAAATTCAGACCCCTGTAGCTGGGTTATGCCACTGAAATCATTGCTGGCACACAGGGATGCAGTTTGGCAACCAATACCTTTGGCAACTGTAGGTTCAAAATATTAAGTGCTAATGGGTATTAACAGGAGGGGCAAATTGTAAGAAATACAAGATAGCCAAAAATGCCATACAGTTTTAATTTACTAGAAGAAACAGGTATAACTGTACTGTTTTTTTGTTTGTTTGTTGTATGCCTATTGCCATGTGTGACCTGCTAGTGTATAGGAAGCCATACAGCTGAGTGGAAACACAGTGGTTTCATACATCCCATACATGCCTAATATCAAAGTGCATTTTACCTCTGGTATTGAGTACTACTGGTCATTCTTGCACTAACTGAAAAGGTGTTTCTATGATGCTCTAATTTGTCTTGAGAATGATTGTCTAGTTCTAGGAAAGAAAAGTACCTGCATTTTAGTGTGGTCATGCACACAAGGCAGCCAGAGCTGTGAAAGATATTTAATCACCATAACATAAACTGTTTGCAAAGTAGTGAGTATCATTACTTTCCATGAGTACATCACCTTTCCAAATAAACAGAGAAAAGAAATTGGTCAGTGGAGAAATAAATTTTATGAAATGATATTTTTCAGTTATGCTTAGAAAGACATTTCTTATCCTTAAAAAAAGATAATTTTGAAAACAACCACTGCAACATAGTATTGATATTGAGCAAATTCTAATAATAAATATAAATTCTTTGTACCCTAGAACAGATATTTTAGGACTGTCCATGCTTTACAAATATGGTAAGTACTTAGAGTTAATTAAGATATCACAATGTATGAAAACATATTCTCCAGAAACAATTGTTATTATTTGCTCTTATTACAAATCTGAATTTGTCTTTACTTGTTTATGGTGAGTTGTACTGTGCTTCTGAGCTGGTAAGAAAGTTGTATTTTTCAATTTTGTCAGGGAAAAGAAGAGGAAGGGTCAAAAAAGTGTTTGAGTATAATAAGTTTTAAACAGTGCATGACTTTGATAAGCACATGTGCATGGTTTTAAAGAGGAGGGGTGTGAGAAATGGATTTGTAAAGGGTTCTTAGAACCTAACTGAAAGCTCACAGAGTCTTGTACATCTGTATGTAAACTCTGAGATAAGGTGTGCTGACTTGGAAAGGCTGTGGAATAGAAATTACATTGTTGAGAGAGAGATTGAACTAGAAACAAGTTTCAAATGATGGCTTTGCAAAAAACACCAGATATTTTGGAGAATTAGAACTGTGAAAGACACATTGTAGCAAGAGTACATGAGGTAAAATAATAGGTGATTGGTGTTATAAGTATGAGAAGCATTGTGTGACACAAGCTAATAGGCTGAAAAACATGTATAAGGTATTGTAACCAGGAAATAAGTTGTCTTCTAATGGAATGGCCTTGAGTTTTACATCTCTTATGTCTCACCCTTCTATGAGGCTGATAACAGAATAAAATCTTTCATAACACCTCTCAGTTGCCCCATCTCTGTAGAAGTGGGATTTTCCAGCAGGGGGTGAATAAATATGATGGTAAAAGTAGCCAAACGTATCCATATACATATAGATGCTTGGATGTGCATTTGTTCTTATCTCCATTCTGTGGAATTCACAATTGCATCAATAAGGAAGAACATAACAGGCAGCAAAAGCAGAGAGGGAGATAAGAGCCTGGCTGGTTGGCATCTGGCAGTCGTGTTGGTGCTGCTCCCACCAGCTGTCCCAGGAGTACAGCACAGCCATGAAAGCTCCCTTAGGCTCCCCAGTAAGCCCAGCCTTGCATTTGCACCTGGGAAGTGAGGGACTAAGCCTCAGTAGTACAGAGCAAGCCTAAAGGTATTATTGGTCACTTCTAAAACAGTCCTAGTAATTTAGGGAATTACTTCCACCATTCATGTCCACACTCTTTAGGATCTATGTGACTAAAAGCTGAGTGGTGATTTAAGCAAAACTGAAATACTCATTTGTTTGGTTGTTTTGGCTGGAGTAACAAACAGCTGGCATTAACACCATCATCCTAAATTCTTCCTCCTCAGCTGGGGTGCGGTGCTGGGTGCATGCATTCTGTTACAGTATCAGGTACAAAGTACACTTGAACCACTGGCAAACTTGGTGTATGGAAACCCTTTTCTAGAGCTTCTGGACTAGCTGGAAATCTCTGACATTTTACAAGAAGGGCTGTACTAGCTTTGTGTGTCCTTCCTTCCACTCTTCCACTGAGATAAATAAAATCACACGCTGGTGTTCTGTAAAATTTGCTCTCCAAATCTTTGATGCAGTTGTATACCATGAACAGAAAATTATGTATTTTAGGACTACAGAAAGTAATGTAGGACAAAATACTTGCAATATCTGTGTAGCCAAGGCATCAGTTCTTTCAGTCTGACTCTTATCCAACCAAACATTCGATATATTGGTGTTTACAGGAGCAATGGATACATGAGGAGATTGTTTGGCATCTTCTTATCTGAAAGAGGCCTTGTTCGTAACAAAATCACTGAATGGCAAACACTGTCATTATCACCTTTTGGTGGAAGCTGGTGGTTCTGATGTGTGTCAAACTGGCTTTTTCCAGCAGCTGAGAACAGTAGCATTGTTGCTGTCAACAGTCAGTAAAGAGGAGTGATTTGAGGACAGTCTTGAAACTTGGCAAATTGCTGTTGCCTGTCTTTTAATGTTGGTTATATAATCTATAACCTACTTGATATATATGATTTAAAGTGCAGTACTTCTCTGGTAGTATTTCACATTATATTGAACAGTTGCAGTTGACTTTCATAAGATGTACTTGGTCTGTTTTTTTAAAAACTCCTCTCATGGGTCCATTTTCATTTCTTCTTTCCAGTCACCAGCTTAATAGAATTTGTGATCTTCAAAACCTGAGTTTGAGAGAATAAAAGAAAAAAACCTGAAACTCATTATACTGTGTACTCATCTGTATATTTGAAGCCAGTTCAGGATGTTTTGTGAGATTTGTTTGAAGAAATGCCAGGCATTTGGCTCCTTCAGAGTGGTGAGATCCATGGAGTGAGGTGCTGCCTGGAGCTGATCAAGAGGAGCCTGTCAGTGGCAGGGTATGAACAATCATTATGCTTTGGAAGCTGATGTAGTGCACAGAATCCAGCACATCACATGCTCTCCTCAGGGTTTGGTCTCTTTTAAAGAGAGGCACAAGTGGTGATGCTTGTGGGCATTCAAGAAACATGAGACTTGGCCTTTTTGAGTCTGTTCTCATTCTTTCCTTGACCAGAAGAGCGCCCCAGTCTTAATAAGGCAAGCAAGGCCTGTCACCTCTCCTGGATGTGTACAAACTTAAACTGGCTTGAAGGTAAATCAAAAAGGGTGAGCTCTGACCTGCTTCCCATGGCTTTTTGTGTATTTTTCATTGCAATATTTGAGGGACTAGAAAACAATAATTTAGACAAGGGACGTATAATTTAGTCATTAATATATTCCTGTGGGAGCTGGGGCTGGGGGTGTGGGTTTCCATCAGTGGGTTGGTAACTGAAGAGCCATCTGCTTCTCAGTGCAGTAGGAAGGTGGCAGTGGCCAGAATTCTGTATGCAATCTGCATCCTCTGTGCTGGTTGATGTTCATAATAGACTTAAGTGATAGCTAGTAATCTAGATAGCAGTAATGAATATTTGAACATTTACATTTAGGGGTCATCTCACCATCTGGTGACTCAAAATGACTTGGAAATTGGGCTTTCAAAATGATGTTTACAGGTTTGCCGGTATGTTCTGCCTGACTGCCATCTGAAACCATGAAAAGGAGTCATTTGAACCTCATCCGTTGCCTTGTCTCAGTGATTCCAAGTGAAATTCTCCCTTCCCCAAGTGGGTGTCTGCTGGCACATGGTTTAGTGTGCTGGTAATGGTGTATCTAAGCCTTACTGCAGCCACAAATTGAGGAGAATAGACGTACACCCACAAAACATTCCCTGCTTAAAATCTGAGTCATGGCTGTGATTCAGAGATGTGCCCGTTGCAGCTGGTGAAAGAGATTTGGGAAAATGCAACATTCCTCTTGGGAGCAGCAGTAGTCTCATTTTGGGCTAAGGAAACAGTCCATCTGCATGAAAATAGGTTCTAGCATTAAAAAACCTCTATTCATGGAGAAGACCCCACAAATTCATAGTTGTCATCCATCCTGGAAGAGTTCAGGGATAGACTGGATGGGGCTCTGAGCAGCCTGGTGTAGTGGAAGGTGTCCCTGCCCATGGCATTGGGATTGGCACTAAGGTGATCTTTAAGGTCTTCTCCAACCAAAACCATTCTATTATTTTTGAGTGACATAATTGAGAAACTACTAGCTGCTCCTCAACCCTCTTTCCTCAAGGCAGTAGCCTTGCCTGTTTTGGATGCTCTCTCTCTTTTAGAGCACTGGGCATTCAGCTTTTTACAATGTGCATTTTAAAGGACATGGGTAGTTTGGCAGATAAGATGGGAAAGAAGCAGAGCTTGTGCTGCTGAGCACGCCTGGTATTAGCGCAGTGGGGAGGGACGGGTGGGGACGTGCTCCGGCCCTGAGCGACAGCCTGGCAGCTCGGGCAGCAGAGCACGGAGTTTTGCATGTGGACTGGCAGACCCTCTTTATTCTTTCCCACACCCAGCACAACCTTTGAAAAGCAGACTTGACAGGCAGAGCTGGAATATCTGCTCCTTGCCTTCCTGGTAGGGTTCCCATGTGCTAAGGGCCGCGTGTCGGGACAAGCCTGGCTTTGGCAGCAGAGCCCAGGGAGAGTGGGAGCACTGTCACCCTTTGGGCAGGGAAAGGTGCAGGGACAAGCCTGGCTTTGGCAGCAGAGCCCAGGGAGAGCGGGAGCACCGTCACCCTTTGGGCAGGGGGAGGCACAGGGACAAGCCTGGCTTTGGCAGCGGAGCCCGTGGATAGCAGGAGCACTGTCACCTTTGGGCAGGGAAAGGCGCGGGACAAGCCTGGCTTTGGCAGCAGAGCCCAGTGAGAGCGGGAGCACTGTCACCCTTTGGGCAGGGGGAGGCACAGGGACAAGCCTGGCTTTGGCAGCAAAAGCCACTGTCACCTTTGGGCAGGGGGAGGCACAGGGACAAGCCTGGCTTTGGCAGCGGAGCCCGTGGAAAGCAGGAGCACTGTCACCCTTTGGGCAGGGGGAGGCACAGGGACAAGCCTGGCTTTGGCAGCAGAGCCCAGGGAGAGGGGGCACTGTCACCCTTTGGGCAGGGGGAGGCACAGGGACAAGCCTGGCTTTGGCAGCAGAGCCCAGGGAGAGCAGGAGCACTGTCACCCTTTGGGCAGGGAAAGGCGCAGGGACAAGCCTGGCTTTGGCAGCAGAGCCCAGGGAGAGCAGGAGCACTGTCACCTTTGGGCAGGGAAAGGCACAGGGACGCAGCCCTGGGGATTCACAGGTGGCAAAGAAGGCTGTGATCTACGTGAACTTAATTTTAATATAGGGACAAACATCAGGAACTCTGCATAAAAATGCCAGGAAGCATGGGATAAACTTCTTAATCATGTATTAACTGAAGTGGTTCAGGAAACTGTAGGTTATGTGGGTCATCTACAATGACAAAGATGAAAATATGACAGGTAAAATAGCTGGTTTATGCTTGGATTTGTCTTTGACTTTTTTACTTCTTTTTTTTTTTTTTTTGGTTGTTGGTTTATAAATCCTTTTGTAAAATAAATACAGGCTTTTGAAAAGATCTTCAAGAAGTTTGTTTTGAAAGAGGTTTTTGTGGAATATTTAATCCATATTTCCTGTCGATGTGCACTCTGGTCTTTGCATCTTTCAGAATTCCCTTCCACACTGTCTGAAATGGCCTTTGTGCTGTTGCACCTCTGCAGCAGTGCTTGACTGCCTGAGCTCCAAGGGAAAGTTGTTTCTCTTTGCAGGGCCTGTTCTCGCTGTATCCACCTCCTCCCTGTGACCAGCTCCTTTCATGCCATACCTTCTAGGCTCTAGTGCCTACACAGCACATTTTGTACATGAAAATTGTACGTAGCACATTTTGTATATGACACTTGTACATAGCACCTTAACACTTCTTTAAAATCTGTGCCCATAAAGGTATGTCACAAGTTTCTACTCCTCTGTCTGCTTCTCCAGCAAGTGGTTTGACCTAGCCTTCCTTAGAATGTGGTTTTATTACTGTTGTGCTTAAGTGAGCTCTTGGATACTTAAACCACGTTTTCTTCAGGAGTTTGCTATGGTTGTGTCTGGCTTTTAATTATGAAACTAAAAATCCCATTAAATCCTGTCCATACAGACTAAAGTTTTGATACCTTCCTACAGAGCACCGGAAACCAGCATTTAATGTTTCATGTGCTAAAGAGTGGTATTTTGGATTAACTTTTTGTTGTCCTCAGAAGTCCTTTGGGGTTTATTGTTCATTTTTAAGTGTGTAAAATGCTTGTGAAAACGTTCACTTAGCTACGTGCTAGTTAAAGTATGGACAACATTGATGCCAACTCCTTTTCAAGCTATCACCTGTGGTAATGGAGGAAACAACTGTGACAGAACATCTCTGTATTCACAGAGATGAAAAAATTTCAGAAGTTTTAGAGCAGTTACATTTGGTGACAACTGCTCTAAAATCAATATTTTTGCTTATGTCACAGCATGGAGGGGAAATATCTTTCCAGTGTTCTGGTTTTGCACAATGAGATTGTTCTTTACTCAACAGGGACATTGGCTGATTGCGAAAATTTGGGGAAGGTGGCAGAAAGCTATCAAACCTGCTTTTAGCAGTCCTTATCTTCCCTGGAGCCACTACTGCAGTGTGATTCCCCTGCTGGCTCCGAGCAGCAGGATTCCTTGTGGCTGTGGGAAATGTGGGTGCTTTCCTTGAAGTGTTACAGCAGCATCTCTGCTGGTTTAAGGATTCCCAACCTAGTGACCAGGGTGGGGGACCAGCGTGGCCATACATTCTGCTGGAAAGGTCGAATACTGGGAAGACAGATATGCAGAAATGGAATTGTATTGCTTGTCCCTGGTCAGATTGAGAGGTTCGGGGTGCCCCAGGCTGTTGCCGGAGCAGGGGTCCCGCTGCAGCCTCCTGCCAGCAGAGGTTGCTGCGGATGCTGAGCTGGGTCCCAGCGGCATCAGCCGGCTCTTCCTGACTGTGTTCCAGGAGAGGGAACCCTCTCCATTACGGACCCCGGATTTGGCAGCTGCTGCAGCAAGGCGAGCTGCCCGGGACCCAGCAAGGAGATCTTTGAGAGTTCAGGGCACGGACAGAGTGAAACTTGTGCACACACATGCTTGGAAGCTGGAAAGACAAACTCCTGCTGCTGCCATGCTCTTAAGATTTTGGGAAATGGGGTTGGTATTCATGGACTGTCCTGTGCAGGGCTGGGAACTGGACTTCAGTAATCCTTGTGGGGCCCTTCCAGCTCAGGATATTCTGGAATTTCAATGTTCCTAATGAGTATTAGGGCTGGCTGTGGTGCATTTCTGCTGAGACAGCTGCAACCTTTTAGCAAATTTAAAAGGTAGAGGGGAAAAAGGGAAAGGAGCTTTGCATCCCAATCAAGTGTCTTCCCCATGCAAGGACAACACATCTCGAAGAAAAATATGTATTTTGCTTTTCCAGTGGTATCCTGGCTAGAGGTAACCATTTGTTGTTGTAGGAAGAGGAGGCTGGGGGAGAACTGCAGCTTTTGAAAGGTGCTGATCATCCTCTTGCCAAGACCAGAGAGAGAGAGAAGGGCTAAGAAAGAAGATAGGTGTGAAGCTGTTCACAGACAAATCAGAGTAGAAGGGCCCTAGAAAGGTGGTGAAAGATACAGTTTTGGGGTTTAAGGGTGTATGGAATGGAGGAATAGGCAGATGCAGAGATAACAGTGCAGAAGTATGTTGTGAATTTTGATGTGTGGTGCATAATTTTGTCTCAGGCAGGAAAAATCCCTAACCTACAATTCACTAGCTGGGTAGGTTTTAAGCACAAGTAGTAACCAATTAGAAACTCCATGTCTGATTCCCCATAATTTACTCCTTTCTTAATATCCTCAGTCCTTGTGTTCCTGTTTGCTGCTTCCTCAATCCCAAACATTCTTTCTTTGAGTTCTTTGTGGGTTATCTGATGGTGTGAGTCTCTGAAACCTTATTGAAAATAAAGAGCTCCTCATCTGAGGGTGTTACATGTCAGTTAAATGGGGGATCTAAACTTGGCTTAAGGAAGAAGCTGGAAATAGTGAAAGCAATGAGAGTTACAGGTGCAGATACCAAACTTTCTTTCCCAACCTTTTGAAATGGCTTAGCAATGCTGTTATGTGAGTTCCAAGTGAACAGGAGAGAATGGGAAAAGCCCTGAAGCAGAGAAATGGATTGGGAATGGAGCCAGAAATCTATACTTGTCTTAGCATTTGAGACAGGCTGCAGCTAATTGGGGAAGGGGGAGGTGTGACAGTAGAAAATGGGTATAATAAATCCTGTTATTTGAAGGCTGGTCCTGCACCACTTAATGCCTTCTTACTTGTTTTGAGATTTTCTGTCTGAAAGCTGTTTGGTTATGTTTTTTTCCTGAAGTCTTTATGGGTTTGTGGTTTTTTCCTTTTTTTTTGTGGCAGAAACAAATATTAAGAAAGGATTTTTAGATGCTTGGATGTAGTCATCTGGTTGGAATAGACAGGGCAACCCGATAGTAAGAAGATTTAGCTACTTTAACCTTTTATATTACAGAATACTTGTCTTTGTTGATTCATCACCATGGTAGGCGGTGCTATGGATCAGAAGAAATGTGAGGACTCATCTGGGAGCAGAAGCCAAAATTTGCCCCAGGTATCCAGGACATGAGAGTGTGCTTTCAGTCTGGCCTGGTGGGGTCCTGAATTCCCTTGTTTTTGGCAGCTCCAGGATTGGAGAGGGCTTGCTCCCAGGTGAACCTTAGCAAGGTGCCCCCAAGAGGCTGCTTTGGATTACCTTGGGCTCAGCATAGGGAACTGATCCTGGGTCTCCTTCCTGGGCGTGTGCTCTCACCCCCAGGCTATTAAATAGAAGGGATAGGTGAGAAGGTTGCTGGCTTCCCTTGGCTCTATTTTAAAAGGAAGTATCTGCCATCAGTGCACTTCATGGGGCGCCTAATGTTGTGCGTTCTGAAAGCACCCTTCAGACAGAGCCCCTTAGGGGACATGGGGCTCTGGAGCCTGCTCAGGCTGCAGTGCTGAGCTGCTGGGCCCTGCTGAGGCTGAGGCAGTTCTGGGCATGCACAGAGTGAGACATCACCTATCCGGAACGTCTGGAAATCCAGAGTGAGCTGCGTCTCTGGGTGAAATTTCACAGTTTTTATCACTATTGGGTTTAGCTTGGTAATATGGTTCAGTATTTTAATTTTGAATAAACCTTGACCTAATAAAGTCAATCTCCATCTCTGTGAGAAGCAGGGATTTTTTTTTTTTTTATAACTTGAAGCAAAGGTTGAACATATTTTCATGGGCAGCCCCATTGTTGGATTAGTGCCCTCATTCAATCAGAGCGTGCAAAACACAAACCCTAGGCAGAGCTAAAGTACAAAGCAGAGGAGATTTTCACAATGCTAAATGGAGTGAAAGCACCAGGGGAAAAATATCTGAAATCCTCTTATATGATTATTAAAACAAAAACACACACACACACACAAAACTAGCAAAGTCTTAGGCTGGGGTGCCACAGGGAACTGGCAAGAGAACAGCCTGTTCTAGCTGGATGCTTTGTTTGATATTGGATGGAAGCTGTAACAAAGCAAATATCCCAGGGCTGCTTGTAGGTCTCTGTGGAGGACCTGACCATGAGTCCATTGGCCCCTTTCTCCTTCCATGGTTGATCCCAGCTACATTCCAGCTCTCAGCACTGCCCCTCCCTAGTCACACCTTCCCTCTTTTTTCCCTCCAGGTTCCCAACCCTCATGAGGTGAATTTCTCGGCCTTTCCACACAAATATCCATTGTCATCTACAGCTGCACCCATGTCTGTGGATTCCACAGGATCAGCATTCTCTCTGGGGCATCTTGCTTGCTTGCACTGGCATTATGTGCTCACACCTTTTAGCACTACCAAGAGACATCAGTGTGTGCATCTTCTCCAGAGTCCAGCTGGTATTACTGCAGACTTTTAGAAATAGATTAAGAAGTCTTTAGGATTACAACCTTATTTTTTGGCTCCTTTCTTTAGCAGTTGTTCAAAGGCACCTGCATCCCTTTCCAACAAGAATGGTGGCATTAATAGCAGTAGGTTTCACAGTGGGAGACTGGGTTGTGAAGTTGTGTGAAGCTGTCTGAGAATGCATGGTGGGATGGGACTGCACAGTTTACATTTCGGGCTGTTCCCATTAATGCTGCTCTCCACTGTGCTGTATGGAACCTTACAGGTGAGGAATTACTTTAATTTTGTGGAAATTGCATCTGGTTTATGGGACTGAGGCCAGTGATTATACCCAGAAGATGAAATACAGTGTAATGTAATGAGCATGCATAAAATTGCATGAGAATATGAAATCCTAGGTGAGAGAGCTAAAGGGAAAATAGAGAGGATGGAGCTGAATGGCAGGATGAATACCATTAGATTTGCCAGGCTGGGTTCATATGCATTCCCTTTCCCAAAAGGAAATGGATAGGTAGAGGAGAGAATTTGGCCTCCAGGCTTTAATCAGAAACTTGTTAGGCAAATCATGAAGATTTGATAAGAAACATCCATCAGGTGCTGCAATAATGAATGACCTTGCTCTGCCACATACCTGCTGGTGGCTTGGAACATGCTGGCAATCCCTGAGTGTCTTTACTCCTCTGGATGTTTCCAGGAGCAGAAGGAAGCCATGGTGGCTGCCCAGCTGGAGAAGGTGGCAGTGACTCAGGCTTGGCCTCTTGGATCTGCTGCCAGCATGCAAAAACCCCAGGCAATGAGTATGTTAATTCTTACTGTGGATAAGAGTCCACACACCTGAGCCCATCTCAGTTTTGGAACCACTGCCAACATGGCATTAACGTGAGCCAAAGCTCTCCTCCCCGGCTCAGCTGGGTGTTGGATTTCTCCTTTGGTGCAGCCTTGCCAGGAGGAGCTCCTGGTGGCTCTGCTGCTCTGACTGTCAGCCACAGACACGTGAGAGGCTGGTCCTGAGCTCTGACCTGCTTGGGAGAAGAGCTGCAGGACTGTGGGGAGTCTCCTTGAGCACCTCAGAGTTTTGAGGGAAATATTTTGATTTAAAAATATTTGATGGATAAATATGAGCAAGGAGGAGGCGGGGGGGAAGCATAAACAATATATAAACAATCTGGGGACATAAAAAAGCTACAGTAGGGGATGGTTGGGTGAACCAACAGAAAATTTCAAGCTGAATATGAGGAAAATCTTCCTTAGCGTGATTTCTAACTGTGCAACAACATTCCAACATTTTGAATACTTAGATCTAGAATGTAACAAACACCAAAAATGCAACTCAAGAGAGGCATTTGACAGAGTTCAGTGAACTAGATCTCTACCATTTCTAATGTATTTTGACTGAGATGCTGCAGGAGAACATCCACAGATCTCTGAGGAGCTTTATTCTGTGTCCTTGCAGATATTACATGCAAGATCAAAAAGAAATTAGATTCATTGTCTTAAATAAAATTACCCTTGTTTGTGTCTTTCTAAATGGGCTGCAGAATAGTTGCAGCTATTTAGAGAATTCAATTATTTTCTAAATCTCTATTAAAAGCAAAAGCCTCTCCTTTAATTATTTAGGTTTTGTTTTATTGAATAGACAGTTTATAATCATAAACAGTTTTGCATTTAATAACAAACTTTGAAACTCAATATGTAGGAATTGTTAAAATTTGTGTTTGTTGAATTAATATAACCTTTTATCTAGAAAAAAAATCCTTTATTTTAGCAGCATGTATAATCCTTTTTTGATGTCAAGAGTTGTCTTACTTCAGAAGTTTGGAGTGTAAAGGTTTGCACCTGAGTTACTCATCTTCTATTCTTGTATAGTCAATAGGAAAAAGTAGGTACTTTGTGGTTTCCTCTGAGCTGCTCTGGCTCCTCTCAGAGCATAAATGCTCCAGAGATGCTCCTGAGTGGATCTCTGCCATGACAAGAGGAGTGCTGGGTGCAGAGGTTGCTCATAGACACCTACATTTCTGTAGATGAGTGCTGTGCTGGGAGCTTGGCCATGGGGAATGCTGTGAGGGCACAAACAAGGCTGGGCCCAAAACCTGGAAAGGACCTTGCAATTTCTCTGAGCATTGGGGAATGTTTAGGGTTGGAACAAGACCCAGGAGCAGCTGTGGGAAGTCAATTATCAGGATGCTGTTAGAAGAGGGGGCTTATTGTGATTGGCTTTGGTTGTGGGGGTTGGACATGGAGAGGAGGACAGACTGGGGACTGAGCTGACAGACTGAGCCTGCTCCTCCCAGGGCTCAAGGCAGTAATCCCTCATGAAGCTCAGGCTGCTGCTGCTGCCTCGATTGCTGGGAGATAAAGCTCTGCTCTTTGAGCTAATGGAATAATGCAATTAGGACAAGGCACTGCTCATCAACTCTTATCCTTTAAAGGGCTGTTGGTAATGAAAAAGAAGCCCCTACCATGGCAGGTACAGAACCTGCCTGACCAAGCCTTGCTGGAGGGACACCATGGTGCTCCTGCCCATGGCTCTGGGCAGGCAAGGACAGATCCATGAACAGCAATCAGGGAAGAGGTGGGAGCAGAGGAGAGCTTCACAAAGGTCACGGCTGTGAATGGTGTGGAAATGATGAGCAGGGATTAAGTTCTTTTCAACAAAAGCTATGGGACACCAAATGAAGCTAGCAGGAGCCAGGCTAAAAGCAATAAATAGTAAAGTGGATTTTCATAGGATGGGTAATTGAGCGGTTAGACACTTTGCCTAAAGGATGTTGTGACTGCTGAAAGTTCTTGTGGCTCAGGAGGAGACTAGACAAGTTTATGGAACTCTGTGAAGGGCTACTAATACCAAAGAAGCCACATCTAGCCAAGAAATCCCTGAAAAGGCCAGGAGACAGGGACAATACTGGCAGAAGTAAATATTCTCACTCTCCTATCTGGGTGGTGCTTAAGGAGTGAAGGTACTGGGTTGTGAGGGACCTTAGTGCTGGCTTGTGCAACCACCCTTAAATGTTCTCTCACCTTCAGAAAATCATTTAATCTTCCTTAAGTTGGTAACTTCTTTTCCAGAGCAACTTTTCAAGTTCTTCATACCATAGGGCCATGTTTTCTTTTCCTGTCATGTTATAACAATTATTTGTTTTGCTGGCTTTACTTATATTTATTTTTAAAATGAGATATTCATCTCAGGGGAACAAAACTCATTAAAAAAAACCTTATTCATGCCAAAGCACTTCTGGGAGATCTGTTTTTGTACTTTAGAAGATGCAAAAGTAAATTTAACTCGCTGAGGTCAGGCTTTCATCTTGTTTTCCAAAATAAGCTACAAAGAGCTGTTTACATTATTGTTACAAAGCAATGTGTGCATCGACAGCCTTCAGCTTTCTGCCCTGCCTGCTGGGGCTCCTGCTGCCATCTCCATGGGGAAAACAGGGTGGGAGAGTGCAGAGATGGACATAAATTCATGGGAAGGGAGGGCTGATAGCATGGCTGCAGCACACTGCCCAGGATGAAGGAAGAATCTGTGAAATCTGTATCATTAATCTGTTTGCACTATGGGAAGAGCTGAGTTGGAAGATCTGTTTTTAATATTTTGAATATGGTGTGTAATTGCTGTTATGCAACTACAATTGTAAAATCCTGGGCAATTGCCTCAAAATGAGGCTGTTTCTGAATGTTCAGATTTGAACCCTTGTAAAAGAGATGCTGGGTACTCACACAAAGCACTGCAGTCTCTGGGTGTCTGTTTTGGATGGGCAAATCCTCTACAAAGTGCAAAATTCACTGGCAGTGAGCAGCTTGAATTTCTGGTTGGGAATCCAAAAATCAGCATATTCTCAGCAGTTTTGGGCCTTTGTCATCCTCTGCTTCACAGACCCACTGGAAATGGGAAATGTTATCTGCTCGCTCAGGGTTATTGAGAAGAAAAGCCAATAATCAAAAATTTTTAATAAATGATTGGCTAATACCATGCCTGGTGCAAAGATCCCTAATGCAGTTTAAGGAGGGCCAGGGACTCTGCAGTGAATGTCTCTTTGGTGAGGTAATAAGCACTTGGTGCCTCAGGAGTCCTGTGACAAGACCACCATGTGGTTGTCAGTCTCAGTTCTACTTACATTTGTCCTTTTTCTGTCACAGCACAGTTACATTTTATTCCCTCTGCCACCTTTCAGAAATGAACCTTGTACAGGCATTTGAAAATGGCACCTTGAGAATAGCACTGTCCTTCCCATGGGCATGGAGACACCGAGGGCTTTTCTCAGTGAAGCCTTCAGGGATTTAAAATGCCTCTTTTATGGGAGTGATGGTGCTCATACTGCTGAAATGGAAAGGAATTGATTTTAGCAGTAAAGGGGAGCTGGATAAATGCACAGGCAATGTGAGTACACCCAAGTAGAAAGAAACAAACCACAAGAAGCCAAATCAAACCTATACTTGAGTTAAAAGCTATGCTCAAAGAGTGCAAAGAGCTTTTGCCCTTGGTGGCAGCAGGTGATAACATCCCAGTGGTGACTGACACCTGGAAAAATTACCCAGTGTGAGGCAGGTTCCAGCAGAGTGTGTGCCCTGAGCTGTGCCACAGCCTGCTGGCGCTGCTCAGCACTCCCTCCCACAGGCAGTGTTTCATTCCTCACTCTGGAAACCACGCAAGGAGAAGTAAAGACCAACCACTGTCTTGGAAAGCAAATGTTCATCTCTCCTTTTCCTGGTGGAGAACGCTTTCTGCCTGGTCAGTGGATGCCAAAATTAGCAGGGAATGTGTAGGGTGAGCTGACTGATCTCCAGAGGGAAATGCCTTTGGTGGGACAGCAGAAAGCCAGGATGAAGACTGAGGTTGGTCCCTGCAGTGCTGTGCTGGTGCGGGATGCAGGAGCTGCCCCCAGCACTGCTGCTCCTCCTGTGTCCTCCCTGCAGGAGTGCAAACCCCCAGGTGCTGCAGGGTGAGACATTCATGCAGACTGAACTGCAGATCTCTGCGTTTAAGGCTCCCATTTGTGTTATTTGCTCTTGCACTTTATTTAGTTTGTGAGTACTGGGCCAGTTAACTATAAATTCCTGAAAATAACTTTTGAAAAGATCAGGCTTGTCTTTTTGGCTGTCAAAAATAGACATGATGCATAGTTTTAAAATCAGCTGAAAGGATTAGAATTATTCCAAATTTTTGAAGATGAGTAAGAAAATTACCCTTTTTTTTCAAATTGATTCTCTAGCAACAGCAGTTTGAATCAATATGGTAAAAAGTTTCTATTCATCTTCATAGTTTTTGGATTGCTGTTTTTCCTGGTTTTGAAGTAGCAATCAGTGAGACTGTTGTGGATGCCATGTATAGTACAGACTCCACTCCACACTCTTTTCCTCTGGGGCTCATGGAAAGCACATGGATTTGCTGCCCAGAGATTTAACAGATGCCATGATCAATCACCTTGTGAGACTTTTGTGTACCCTGCAGAGCTCTTACTTTCTCACAGACTTTGTTATTCTTCATACAATTATATCAGACAAGTTGACATAACAAAAACAGATTTAAGGCCAAGAAATGAGATTGCTCAGTGCACTGAACCATTGCTTTAATTCCTCCTCACCACCCACCTGCTACTCTTTGCCTTATTTTCTTGTTTTGCTGCACAGCCACAGGCTGAGGCTCATGCTTAGTCCAAATAATTAAGAAGAAAAAGCAAGAAACCAAAAAACAGGGGTTGGACATTACTAAAAATGCTCACAAACCTGCTTAAGCAGACCCCTAAAATCTCAAGATTGTCACTGAGCTATGGGGTTTTACTCTAGGCTGAAGTGATGCAATCTGGTGGAGAACATTGGCTCTCAGATCCATATCTTGCTGTCAGAAGTATTTCTGTCTGGAGTGCATCCTGCTCACTGCCAGGGAAGCACAGGCTCCTCACCAGCACAAGGTTGGCACCAGGAGCATCTGGGACTGACCCTTCCGAGGGAATTTGGTTTAGCAGCGTGGGATATTCCATTCTTTGGGAAAGGTGAATGTTGTCTGGTTTTGTGCAAAGGAAAGTGAACTGCATTCAAAGGTAAATCAAGATGTTCTCTGTGTTTGAAAAACAAAAGAACACTAAAACAACCCCTGAAAACACTACAGTAAGCAAACAAGAAAAACTTACAGCAGATAAGGAGTAGTAGGGCAACCCTCTTGTGGGAGATGAGACCTTTTTGATAGACTCACACAAACAAATAAACCATGAAACCTGTCTGCAGTTAGGCAGTACAGCTTCAGTGGTTACTCAAAAATATCTGGTTTTTGAATTCTCTCTGCTGGTGTCATTCTGCTTATGCAACACTGAAGTCTCAGTGTTTAGAAGTCATAAAAAGATCTTATATCAAATTCAAATGGAAAGCAGAGGGTGCTGTAATTCACCTGCTGCCCCTGCAGTCATTCTCCATGAGATAGTCTGGAATTCCTCAGCAGAGACCCTGAAGCTGCCATTCAGCTCATCTGATGATCCTGATATGCTGAAAACATTTATTCAAAATATTCAAATGCAGATATGTGATTAGTTTGAAGGCAAGCATGTCGTTAGCCAGAAAATTTATTTTCATGCAATTTGTATCATTCTGTCTCTAGATTCTGTCTCTAGACTGTCATTTTTTCCAGGTCTGCCACTCACTGTGTGAGGGTACCTGGGAGCTGTGGTTCACCAGCTGCTGTGTGCAGGGTATAAGTCAGGGAAGGTTTTTGGAGCTGGACCTCTCCAGGGGAGACTCTTGGAGCTGCACTTGGTAGCTGCAGTTTTCTGTTTAAATCCAAGGGCTGCACAGCATTGGGTGCTTGGTGCTGCCTGGCAGGACAAGAGCAAATAGCAGCAAGGTGTTGCTGCAGCTGGCTGTGGGCTTGAGTTCATCACAGCCTGCTCTGATTGATCAAGGGTAACATGATTAATAACTCTGGTTATATTATAATACACTGGAGCACTCACACTTCAGAACCAGTAGTAAACAAATATCCAGTGCTCACCTCCTTTGCTCCAAATTATCTACAGTTATGGGAATACCTTCAACTGATATATACATGGTTCATATTTTTAAAACCCACCCACTTCTGTGTGGTGCTGCAACCCATGGAAATAGGAATCTTGTCCATAGTGGTTTCAGCCCTCCTCTGGTTTCCAGCTGAGGTGTTGAAACAACAGACAAAGTAAAAGCAGTCAGAAAAACCAGTTCCTGATTGTCTCATTATCATCTTTCTTTTCCCTATGCTAATCAGACTTTCACTAATCATCCTTTTATCAGTCACCCCAAGTTCTCCCTCTGGCTTCTTTTCATAATCTCTTACTGATATTTGAGAGTCAAAACTAAGCTGCTGCTGTTGGCATCACTGCTGTCAACTTTGTTTCAGGAGTCTAAACCTAGGCGTGATCTTTTTCTTCTTGCTGCTGTTGAAGTTATACATCCATCAATCATCAATTAATTTGGTGGATATGTACAAATTTCCTTTTGTTCTTTGTGCCCAAACTACCAAAATCTTTATCTGAGCATCTTGTCCAAAGTCCTGTAACCTTCCTCCCCCCAGGATGGAGTTTATGTCTGACTGCTAAGTTGGTCTTGCATCTCTCCAACACCAAATTTGGGAAGTTTTTCTCCTGCCTGCTCCCACCCTGATTCCTTCCCCTTCCCTTGTCCCATTCTGCCCCCTGCCAGAGCCTGGCTTCAGCCTGTCAGAAAGCTCCCTATGCTTGTTGCTGGATTGGCTTTCTGCCTGGTTGGGGAGTTGGATATTCTGACCGTGGGGTCCAGCAAGCCCTGGAGCCAAGGCAAAGCAGGGGCAGCAGCAAGGAATGACAATGTGCAAAGTGGGAGAATGTTTTCAGTCTGAGGGCTATGAGCCCAGCCAGAACTCTGCTTTGGACTTTACCTTCAGCCTCCACTGCCTGATGGAGGCCCTGCACAGCCCTCATGGTGTGGAGTTTCCAAGCTTGTCTCCTTGCCTGTCACTTTGGGCCTTCTCAATGTTTCTTTCTCATTCCAGCATACAGAGTTTAAACTTCTTGTCTTCACCTCGAATGCCTTCAGAGTTCTGCTCCTCTCTGTCATCTTCTCCTCTCCTAACCCATAACCTTCATTTTACCAATGATATTTTCATTCACCACTCACTTGCCTTTTTTTAATATAGAGGCATGTGTATGCATCCACATATATACACGTTTGTTTCATATTTGCCTGTATGTGCAAAATCCCTTCCCCAGCTCATCAGCAAGATGAAAACCCTCTCCCCAAAATATGCATCTTTGTATGAAAATAATTAATAACCATAATGTAGGACAAATGAAAGAATCTACTTTTTATGGTTTAGATGGGTAAGGAGAGTAATGATTGTTTAGTTTAAATATTCAGTCACTCTCCTCAAATCTCTTTTATCTTAAAGAGTCAATTTTGTGCAACAGGGACATGTATTGCATGTATTTTTGGAGCCCATTTCACAGTAGGGACCTGACTCTAATGCTTGTACGCAAGCAGAAATACTTCATAACAACAAATACAAATCAAGGAAGTCAAATAAAATTACACCTGTTTTCAGTGCTTGAAAAGAGAAAATAATTGAAAGTGTTTTTTAATGTTCGGCTTTCCTGAAAAATAATTTTGCATTTTATTGGATTTTTGGTTTGGTTTTTTTTTGCCTAGCCTAAGCAGCAGCAGCAGCCTTGTGCTGGCAGCAGTGGAGGTGTTCCCATCAGACAAGTTTTCAAAATAGAACTGCCACAGGAATTCCAGCTGTCACCCTCCTCACAATGTGGCCTTTGTTGGCAATGCTCTGGAGAGTATCTTCAGCTTCTCATTTAGGAGAGGTGGTGGTTGTCAAAGAAACCCCTCACTGATGCCTTGTTCCATTACTTGCTATATAAAATATGTTTTTCAGTGTGTATCACAGATCAAAGCATGGGTGGTTGTCAAAAATGTTTGAAAATAATTTCGTCAAGAATTTTGAAAAAATGTACAGATACAAAAAAAAAAAAGATGGACAGCATTCAGGTAAATTCAGATTTGATCTGGCCTTCATGAGGAGCACAGTAGCAGAAGTATGGGCAGAAGTTGAAGTATGGAAGCTTCCATTCATAGTGCTCATCTCTGGGGCTGTCAGGGCTTCTGAGCAGGGACTGGGTCACCTTGATAGGCTGGGTAATTCCATGGCTGTCTTTTGTATATCCCATGCCCTGTAGTGTGCACTGTCTAGCAGCAGGAGTCTTTTGTAGGACTTTCACTGGGTAATTGAGTGTGTGTGGGGTCAAATACTTGAGAATATCCATCAGCTTCTTTCCCTGAACAAGGCAGGGACAGAGTGCCAGCAGGCAGCTGCCCAGCTGGGGCTCTCTGCTCCCTTCTCCCTGACACCCCACAGTGGAGCCCACTATTTATTGTCTGGGGCCTGTACTTTTTATTTTTCACTATTTTATACCACTTGTGTTGTAACTCTGATAGCTAGGCTTGTAAAAGAAGGAAGGTTTGTAAGTGCAAGAAACACATGTGATTAGATCAGCTGACATAAAATGTGGTCAAGCTCTCCAGTTTGCATGCATTTCAGCAAGTCTGATGCAGATAACACTGGAAAACCATTATTCCCAGGCTGCTGGTATATCTGTTGGAGCAGCAAAACTGATCTAGGAGTCCTTCACCTTTCCAGAGCTTCTCACTCCTCCCCCATCCCTGCACTGACTGTTCCCTCAGAATGGGACTGTGCTGTAAAGCCAGTGAAGTTCTGCAGGTCAAACAAACCAAACAAAGAAACAGTAATCTGTAATTATGTTAATGAATTAGTCTGTTTGTTGGAGAAGTGATTTTGCCAGTGAGTTTCAGTACCAGGAGAGCTGACAGATTGAAATGAAGAAAAAGCATTTGCAGCACAGGAACAAGGCAACAGAGATGAGATGCTGAGAGAATTGCAATGAACATAAACCCGATGTCCCTATTTACTGTCTGCTATTCAATACTGCATCATAGTCTAGTCATATTTAAACCTAAATGTTTTGTAAGTCTCCCTTCAGAGTCAGATGTGAGAAGGAGTCACTGTTTTGTGATATGTCTTGGAGAGGGGTAAATGATAACTCTGCCTTTTATTTATAATTCTGATGAGTTTGTTTTGGCATGCAGAGGGTGACAGGTTCACCCCTGCGTGCTCTCCAAAACTCTGGCACACTGCACACTGCATCCATCACATGCTGCTGTAAAGTCTGATGGCTGAGGAATCAGGAGTATTTCTTGTAGACCTTCTGGGGGCAGGATGGCAGCTTCTGCATTTCTGATTCTGGCAAGATGTTGTTGCATTCAGTCCTCTGATCCTTTCTCTTTTTTTTTTTTTTTTTAAGTCTGAAAGATTGAGTGTTGGCTTGAAAACTCTGAGATTGGATTCTGGAGAAAGGTCTGCCAAGGATGCTTTTCTTCCCTAGTAGGCTGTATTTCTCATTTCTCTTCCATGTGGCTGCCAGTTTGAGGCAATATGTGACAAACAGAAGTGTCTTGTTAATGGGAATTTTCTTACTGTATGTGGTGTTTGCTAGAGAATGAGCCTAATTACTTCTTATATTTCTCATGCTCTGACATGAAGGTTGCATTTATGCCTATCAGCTTTGGGGTATTTAAGCCAAAGTACTGGTGTAAGAAGATGTGAAAAGTAGAAGCTGAACTTTGTCATCATTTGTTTTTTCCAAAATTCTTTGCTTCCTCTATTTCTGCCCCCTCAGAGTGGGCAATTATCTTAAATGTGTCAAAAATTGAGACCTTCACAGCTGCGCAAATTGTGCAGTAACCATTTCAGGTGTCCAGAAAGGAAAGCTCCTTCAAGAGCAGGGGCTTTTTCAGAGTTAAAAAAGACATATTTAAAATTCTTTTGACCCTGCATCATAGCATGAGCAGCTGTCACCACATCTGACTGGGAGCCTGAAGGATTAGAAGGCAAAAACTTTGTTCATTGCAGAAAGAAAAGTTCTTGTGGTGGTTTTAAGCTGTTGTGCCTAGTGGTGGGAGCCCTTCCTAATTCCTCTTCACCCCCTTGAGCTTTGTCATCCCTGGCTCTCACTTTGCCTATAAAACTTTCTGCCTTCATGGTTTCCTTAATTTTATGAAGATAATTTTGTTTTTCTAAAATGCTGTCTCCCAGCACTTATGTACAATTTGCCAGTGAGTTTCAGTACCAGGAGAGCTGACAGATTGAAATGAAGAAAAAGCATTTGCAGCACAGGAACAAGGCAACAGAGATGAGATGCTGAGAGAATTGCAATGAACATAAACCCGATGTCCCTATTTACTGTCTCCTATTCAATACTGCATCATAGTCTAGTCATATTTAAACCTAAATGTTTTGTAAGTCTCCCTTCAGAGTCAGATGTGAGAAGGAGTCACTGTTTTGTGATATGTCTTGGAGAGGGGTAAATGATAACTCTGCCTTTTATTTATAATTCTGATGAGTTTGTTTTGGCATGCAGAGGGTGACAGGTTCACCCCTGCGTGCTCTCCAAGGAGCTCTGGCACACTGCACACTGCATCCATCACATGCTGCTGGAAAGTCTGATGGCTGAGGAATCAGGAGTATTTCTTGTAGACCTTCTGGGGGCAGGATGGCAGCTTCTGCATTTCTGATTCTGGCAAGATGTTGTTGCATTCAGTCCTCTGATCCTTTCTCTTTTTTTTTTTTTTTTTTAAGTCTGAAAGATTGAGTGTTGGCTTGAAAACTCTGAGATTGGATTCTGGAGAAAGGTCTGCCAAGGATGCTTTTCTTCCCTAGTAGGCTGTATTTCTCATTTCTCTTCCATGTGGCTGCCAGTTTGAGGCAATATGTGACAAACAGAAGTGTCTTGTTAATGGGAATTTTCTTACTGTATGTGGTGTTTGCTGGAGAATGAGCCTGATTACTTCTTATATTTCTCATGCTCTGACATGAAGGTTGCATTTATGCCTATCAGCTTTGGGGTATTTAAGCCAAAGTACTGGTGTAAGAAGATGTGAAAAGTAGAAGCTGAACTTTGTCATCATTTGTTTTTTCCAAAATTCTTTGCTTCCTCTATTTTTGCCCCCTCAGAGTGGGCAATTATCTAAAATGTGTCAAAAATTGAGACCTTCACAGCTGCGCAAATTGTGCAGTAACCATTTCAGGTGTCCAGAAAGGAAAGCTCCTTCAAGAGCAGGGGCTTTTTTCAGAGTTAAAAAAAAGACATATTTAAAATTCTTTTGACCCTGCATCATAGCATGAGCAGCTGTCACCACATCTGACTGGGAGCCTGAAGGATTAGAAGGCAAAAACTTTGTTCATTGCAGAAAGAAAAGTTCTTGTGGTGGTTTTAAGCTGTTGTGCCTAGTGGTGGGAGCCCTTCCTAATTCCTCTTCACCCCCTTGAGCTTTGTCATCCCTGGCTCTCACTTTGCCTATAAAACTTTCTGCCTTCATGGTTTCCTTAATTTTATGAAGATAATTTTGTTTTTCTAAAATGCTGTCTCCCAGCACTTATGTACAAAGTTCCAGCCCTGTCTCATTTGGAGCTCCATTAGAAATCCCAGCCCAGCCCTGGCTGCCCATCCCTGTCCCCATGGCCCCATCTCTGTGCTGGGTCTGCTTTGGGACAAGGACCCCCCTCATCTCAACCTGAGCAAAACCAAGACAAAGAGAAACAATTTGAAATAATACTCATAGTGCACACAAGGTCACTGCATGAAATGTGGCATGGGTATCCTTTCAAAGGGGTTTTTAAACTTCATTATATAGAATCTATTAATATGGGATGCATATTGCAAGTAAAATTGTGTCTTCAGCATGAAAGGAAGCCTTAGCAGCTCTGGAAGTGGTTAAAGAATGGCAGAGCAGGAAGAAACACATGTATTGTTATGAAAAACATATTAAAGAAAGCTACCTAACTAGATTCAATCCTTATGCCTTCTTAAAGCATGTAGCAAAAATAGCGACGATTCTCTCTCTCTAGTTTTCAAATTTCAGGAAATAGCAAGTTAGAAGGGGGGAATATCAAGTACATACAAGATGAGGAATTACAGGCTTGAGAGGGAGAAAGTCTGATTCATCACTGTTGGGTGTAATGCTTTTTTCTTAGTTTGCTTCTTGTAAGCTAGCATTGACAGTCTGTGCTTCCTTCCTATTTTGCTAATAATGCTGGTGGATTTATGCTGGGGGAGAATTTCACTGACTGCACAGTAAGAAAGTTTATTTGTCTTTTTTTGGTGAAGCTTTAGCAAAATAAATTTGAATTTATTTATTTATTTATGAATTTAAACTTTCATCTCAGACACTACTGCTGTTTCTGCTGCTGAATTCAGAGAATAAAACCGGCTTGATAAGAGTAGACCAAATTCAAAAGTGAGTCAGTTTTAATTGCTAAGTGAAATAAAATGCAAAACTTAAAGAATTTAGACATATACTGGAAGTATCTCAAATTTTAAATTCTCCTTTAGTACTGTAGTTACAAGATATTAGCATTAATAACAATTATAGTTAGTAGTCCCATTAATAGTAGCACAAGATGTTGGTATTAAGAATAAAAATATTTATTAATTAAGTTTTCCAATGGTTTTTTGGCAGTGTCCCTAGTTTGTAATTTAATATATGTATTTAAAATCAGCATTTCCATATTTTGCCGCATTGTTGACATTTTCTTCTCTCTGGCTTGTTGGTTAGTGAAGATGTGGACATGTAGTGCTCACACAGACAAAACTTGCAGAGATTGAGGCAGAATTCCTGCCAATGCCACGGGGTGTTTTGGGCTGAGTGCAGCCTTTCAGGAGAGAATCCCTCAATGATTGATCTGCTTCTCTGTCTCAGGGACCTGTCCTGCTCCACTTCCCCGGCCTGTGCTTGAATTCTCTGAAAAGGGATGGCTGCAGCAGCACCTGTCTCACAGGGACAGGTGGTGCAGCTGTCCTGGCTCCACCAGGTTCCTTGGACACAGCTCCTGGGATCACAGTTGCTGGAGGCAGGAAAGCTGTTTTGATAGATATACATCCATTTTATTTATTTTATTTTATTTTATTTTATTTTATTTTATTTTATTTTATTTTATTTTATTTTATTTTATTTTATTTTATTTTATTCTATAGTATATTATTTCATTTTATTTTATTTTTATTTTAGATCATATTTTAGATATTATTTTATTTTTATATTTTATTTTATATTTTATTTTACTTTTTATTTTACTTTTTATTTTGCTTTTTTCTTTTTTATTTTAGTTTTTATTTTATTTTTAATTTTATTTTTAATTTTATTTTTAATTTTATTTTTATTTTATTTTATATTTTATTTTATGGTTTTTTACAATTTTTATTTTAATTTTTAAATTTTAAAATTTTTTATTTGCAAAGCAAAACAACCTTTGTTTAATCAAGACCTGAGGATCATGTAACACACTACCCAGCAGTTTGCTTTAGCATCTCACCAAAGTCTACACAGGCATTTAGAAGTTATTTCTTGTATTTTTAAACTCAGAGGGGGCTCTTGTGCTGCCCTCCAAGCAGCAGCTGCCTGTCACAGCAGCAGAACTCAGCCTGGTGAGGCCCTGCAGGCACTTTTCCTGCTGTTGCTGTGCTCCCCGGGGTCATTCCATGGGCTCTGATTCTGGAATGCAGGATGAGGCGCTCCTTCACCACTGCAGAGTGTATTTGTGGCATGGTTGAAGGGAGCAGCTGGTTCTGAGGTCCCTGTAAAATTTATTGGCAAGGGAGTAGCAGTGGAAAGTGAATTTCATGCAGAAGTTTTGTTTCAAACACCCCGTAGGTGACTGTGATGTTTCCTGTAGAAAGAAATATTTAGGAAAATATTTGTGTCCATGTAGAAAATTGCGTTAATGTCAAATTACTGTAGGTTTTGCATGTTTATTTTAACCAAGTAATGAATTGTCCTCTGAGATTAATTAAAAGGATTATATCTGAGATACATGAAAATCAATTATGAGTATCCTGCCATGGAAGGGTGACATGGAGTTCACTTGGCAGCAGCACCAGATCAACCTCTGTCCTTCCTTCACCTGTGTCTTTCAGACCAGGTGTCCTTCATAGTGAGATATCAGATTTGGGGTAGAAGCCACAAGAGATGCTCGGTGTGGCTGGGGCACCTGGAAGTGCCCACTGGAATGATGCAGACACTTTGGGGCTGCATTGGTGTTTTATGACAGCAGGGGCAGCTGGCAGGAAAGAACAAGTTCTTGGTAGTGAGGACACAGCATGGAGGTGATGATGCAGCACAATAATTACTTTGCATTGAATTATTGTTTTTTTTTTAAAAAGTGGGTTCTGGACACATCTATGCAGGCTTTTTTTGTAAACCACAGTGAGCTGCCAATCACATTTGAAGGCCTGTCCTCCAGAGGAAATTTTTCAGAGCAAATGTTTGCCAAGAGCTGGGCAGCTCAGCACAAAACTGTGAGGTTGCACAGATGCAAAAAAAACCCCCAAAATCCAAACCAACAGACAAAATTAGTGCTTACTGTATCTGTGATTGATTTGATTCCAGTATCAAATCCTGAGGGATTGCCCTGAGAGCAGACTCCTGTGATTCTTGCAGTGGGTAATTCGTGCAGCCTCAGTGGGCACTTCCATCCCAGTCTGTGAGTGTTGGTGAAGTCACTTTGAGGAAAAACCTAAAGCAGTGCAAATAAACCATGTAATTTGTAATTATGTATTTTAGAACTTTTCAAGCAGATTCATTAGTTGGGAAAGACAAAATAAATTTCCTACTTGTGAAGTTCCTGGATTTGCTGTTTACGAATTTATCACTCTGTAGCTACCAGTGATACCTAATATAGCATTTGCACTCAGTGGGCTGTCTGACACTGAAATGACTTAATGCTTCTTCATCAGAAAAGAGATATTAGAGAGGGAAATACAGACACTTTGGTTTGGAGTTGAAATGAGTTCAAGTTGATGGAAACAAAAGATTAAACCCTAAGACTACAAATTATTGCTCAATTGAGCTAAGTGAAAGCATGAAATCTCAGAAGCAGAAATGTTTGTCTGTGCCACAGTTTGTTTTTCACATGATGTATGTAAATGTGTCATCTGGTGGTGATGTGCAGAGGGAGTGGATGGGGAGAGGGCTTCACCAGCAGCCAGGGATGGGCAGGGTCAGGCTTCTGCAGGAGCTGGGCATGGGAAAAGGACAGTGCAGCATTCTGAGAATGATGCAAGCTCTTTGAAGGGTAGCTTCCACCCAAGAAAAAGGGCCTGGGGGATTCATTTATCTGTGCTGCTGCTTTATGGGCAAACCCCCCCCCCAAATCCAACATACAATAACCACCAGGGCGTTGGAGATGTGAAACTGAGAAATCTGTCAGCTTTAATACACTAATGTTGCTGTGCTCACAGTCTGGCTGCAAACCTGCCTGAAATTACATGAACCAATCAAGAATTTTGTTTCAAATTGTATTGATTGGTGATATTTTTACTGCTGTATGGAATTTGGGGTTTGTTTCCAGTGGATGAGGGCGAGATCAGCCTAATTTCTTTATCAGCCTATGAAGTGCATAGCCAATACCCAGGTCCATAGCTTTATTACTTTTGGGGTTTTTTGGTTTTTTTGGTTTTTTTTTTTAATTAGTTTTATTTTTATAGATATTTATGGATATGTATTTCCATAAGTTTTATATATATATGCTATATATAGTCTATATTTGCTTAGTCTTGTTACTTTTATTGGAAAGTAAAATATACTGCATAAATTTGTGATACTATTTTATGTTTATTGAAATAATATCTGAAAATCTGTTATCTGGAAGACAGTACGGATAAAACAAGAGGAGGTGGTTCCTTTTCATAGCTTCAGTATCTCAGTATTTGTCCTCCCAGCCCTCTGGTCAATATGGACTTTTGTTGCCTTTTTTATGTTTTAAGTAAAAGGCTTCAATGTTGTTTCATTATGGTCGTTTTGCTGCCTTTTTTGCTTTTCCCAGAACATTCCCACAAAGCCATAAACTTCATCTCCTTTCTACAGTGTTCCTCACCACCACCTGCATTGTTAAATTTCCAAACACTGCAACAGCTGCCTGATGCAGTAGTTTTTCTCATTTTGGCTAGTTTGTTCCTAAAAGGAACTTACTAGTATTTCTTGGTTTTATTCTGAAAGACTACTGTAATGTCCATACTCTGCTTCTATCAGGTGTTTTTAAACCTTCACAGTATGAACATGAGCTGTAATTTTTTTCAAGAATTCCTGAGAAATTTTTTGGTTGAAGGTCATCAGATTCTCTGTGCTTGGCAGGACAGATGCAGCTCAGAGTACATGGAACGTGTGTGTTCCCAACCTTCGTGTGCTGGGTTCCTTCATTTTCTCTGCTCCCAGTCAGCCCCGGGCAGAGTGGGGCTGGGCAGCAGCTCCTGGGCACTGGCCTGGCCTTGGGCTGCCACCCAAGCTGCTCCTGCTGCTTTTCCACCCGCTGAAAGTTCCTGGGGCTTGTTAGTCCACTCCAGATTCCTCCCAGTGTCCGCTGCTCCTACTGGTTCTGACTCCATGAGAATATTATAAAGGCACAATCCTGTCCGATTCAAAGGAGGTTTTGGTGGAAAAGCAGCCCAAGGTTGTCACTGATCACCCCTAAGGCCCTTGCCATGTGTTTGTGTGCCAGCAGAAGCTCCTTGATGTGTGCCTGGGACATTGATGTGTCCTGGTCTGCCTTAGGAGTGCAGGGCTGCACAGAAAAACAAGGGAAAGCATGCAACTTTACAGGAAAAGTAAGAAACTAAAAATAAAAAGTAGGAGCACAGAAAATCTAGATATGAGGGAATATTTTTGTGTTTCTTTAAATTCATCAGAGTGTGATTTACAACAAAAAGTGTGGCATTAGGTCCTGCTGTATGAGACTGAGGGGGAAAACTATCTTTTAGCAGATCTCAAGGTGAGATGGGATATTAGCAGCATGATGGAAATCTTTTCCTGGTATATAAACCTGCAAAGGAGAAAACCTTTTTAAGAAAACCCATTTGCTGAAATGGAAAACAGGCAGTAGAGGGGGTGGTGATACATGAGAAACAGTAAGAAAGAAAACCCAGCTGGGAAAAGAAACCACCAGACCATCTGTACCAAGAAAAGTGTGCACATGGCATCCTCTTTCAGAGGCAAATCCCCACAGACAGGTAGGACTTGCCATTAGTTTCAGAAAAGTATTTGTTTCAGTTTGATTTTAAAACTTGTACAACTTCTATATACAACAAATCACTGATGTTCTACCAGGGTCTGTCAGAGGTTTTATAAAGGAATGGGTAATGTTAGAAAATTTTAGACAGCTCAGAAGACAGGAGCTGCTTCATTTCATGCTTTCCTTTCTTTAGGAGATCACTTCAGTATCTGTTTTTATGGAAAAGGAAGGTGTGGGGTGTCCCCCTTGCCCTGAGGGAGCTGAGCTGTTCTGGGAGCACCAAACTTTTGTCCCAGCATCTGGTGGCAGCGAGGTTGTCACTGTGTCATATCCTTGCACTTTGCTGCTGGGTGGAGCTGAAAGCATTGCTCCCAGAGAGAAACCAGGGGGCTTGGAAAATGTGATTTGCAATTCCCCTTCACTGTAGCTCTTTTAATTCCTGGGATTTGGAATGTGCTGCAGTAGGCCAGCACGTTCTTAAAAACGTGCCATTGTAAACAAACACATGGTTATACACTGGCCCAGTTCCTTTGTTTTCCTCCATGGGGTCGACAGTATTTTCTTGGATGCAAGACAGCCTAATGCCTACAGGCTAAACTTCAGTGCCCTGAGACAGAAACACGAACTTTAACTGAATGAAAAACCAGCCAAGGATTTCACCTCTGGGGCCCTTGAACAGAAGGTCACTGGGCTGATCCTTGGAAAGAGATGTCTGTGTGCTGGCAGGTTTGTATGTATAAATAATACAGTGAGTGTGACTGTGCCCTCTTTACTATGGCTTTCCCAGTGTTCCATGGACACTTATCCAGTCTCTTAATCAAATGGTTTTAATGGACTAAAGAAAATGAGTGTGACAGTGCAGAGTTTGGTGATGAGAATTACGGTAGATGGGCTAATTCTGATTAGCCTGGAGGCTTTAAGTCTGCACTAGAAGTTTCTTTTTATCCTCTAGCACTGGGGGATCTGGAAACATGGAAATATGTAATATTACATCAGTCATATAAATATTTAATGTGGTGCTGGAAGCTGTGAGGAAATGCCATGTGGAGATGCACACTAGAAATACTGTGTCTTCTGTAGTCTTCCCAAAAACATCTGCTCCTAGTTCTGAGGTTACAATAGTGAGCTAGATGGATCAGGGTTCTTGAGCCAGTGTGGCAGCTTTTATGTCCTTATTCATGTGTTGGTTTAGTCTGGCTTGTGGCAGTGGTGTATTTCCAAAGTGCTTATGATTTAACAAAGGAGGAGTGAGCAAAATGTGTGGATTGGAGCATGAGGATCCCACATAAAATTTTTAAAAGTGTTAACAGAAAGGATGTGTGCAACACATTCATGGGTATAACTTGGCAGTCAATGGTATATTTTGACTGAGAAATATAGTTTTACAGTTTATTGTATTGGATTCTAGGTGGTATTTATAGAATCATGTAGTTTGTGCTTCTTGTAGCCTGGGCCACACTCTGCTTGTACTCCTGCTATTAACCTGGTAAACAAGGATTCTGATTGCAATACAGATATAAAGATGGTGCTGCTAGGAACAGAATAGCACCCAGAGTTACTTTTGAATTGGCAAGCTTAGAACTAGTAACATACCAGATCACAGCCATTGATGAAATTCAGCTGATGAGAACGATGCCCAGCTTAGATAAGTGTTCTAAAAACAGAAATGTAACTGTCAGCACGTGCATTTATCTGTGATATTTAGTAGTTCCAAAAGTTTATAGTTCATCATTAAAGTAAAAATGTCAACTTATGTTATGGCTTGCTAGCAAGTATGCTGACCAGTTTTTCAGAATTTCCTGTGTACTTTTTATTTCCCCAGGAAATAAAAGAGGGCAAAATTTGTCTGAAGCTATATCACTCAACTTACATTAAAACATGTAATCTAATACAATATAGCTGTTGCATTTCTCCACAAAGTTGATTTATTTGCTCCTGGAAAGGTTCTTCTTTGGGAAGGATGTCCTGTAGGAATTTTGGTCCTGACTACTGTTGATTCTTTGTTACCTGCTGCTCCTGACTGAGTCAGAGAGATGGAGCAGATAGTCAGAACTGCTCAGGGAGATGCCTTCCCAGGATGCTGCCCCTGAGCACCTTTTGGGTTTTAGCACTGAGACATTCCCAGAGCCAAAGGAAAAAGGAGATTCAGAAAATTATCTCAAGATTAGAGTGTTAGAAAAGTGATCCTCATGTCACCTTTCCAATCTCTGACTTGCAGCCTCCCATTGTGCTACACCCAGCTGCTGGCCCACTGCTCTGCTTTGGAAAAGCGTGGTTGCAAGTTGGGGCAGGTTAGTTTAGGCAACACTTGCTTTGAGAAGTCATTGCCTTCAGACGCCCATGCACACACCTACTGCTTTGTCCATAAATAATTATATGTGCATTAGAGTACTCTGAATCCTAATTATGACATGCATTTAGTAAATTTGAATGAAATTGTGTGTCCATGTTATATTTGGAAATGGGCTTGGTTTTTTTAAAGTTGAAAAAAAAGGCCTGAGAGAGGCTGATTTCACTGATAACTTCTACAGTTCTCTCTTTCATCCACCTGTTGTGTCTTCTTGTAACACTTACGTGGCAGGAATTATTTCTATAGACTTTGAAATGCACCCAGTGCAGCTGCTCATCCTGAGCCACAGACACAGTCTGCAGGGCAGGAGGCACCCAGAGAAGGGGCTGGCAGGAAAGTAGGGCACTTTATGAACCCTCCCTGTCTTGTATGCCAGCCATGCCTAGGAGACCCTTTTTCTTGTTTTTCCTACCTGAATAGTACAAGCAGTGAGAAATATTCTGTGGACTGCAAATAAGTCACTCTACTTCCAGGACTGGTGTGACACTGAGGAAGAGATTATCCAGTTCTTACTGATAATGGGAGAATATCTTCATATGGAGAAGGAGGCATTTTTGAGTCTAATAGCTTAAATGAAAAGACAGTGATCATGGAGCTTACAGCTCTTAAAATATCTCTGGCTCTACCAGTGACTCACTCCATGGCCCTAAATACCCCCCAGACTTCAGCTTCCTCCTCTGTCAGAAGGGGAGATGAATACGTACTTGTGTTTAACTGCGGAGATGATGCAAGACTTAATTAGCTATGTTTGTTGAGAGCTCTGAAAATGTGGAAATGTCACTGCTCTTGATCATCTTGAATAGCTGGTGGCCTGGCTTGTCCATGTGTTACTGCCAGGCCCCTCTTCAGAAGTGAGTGGGACACGTGGAATCTCCAGGGTTTGTTTGCCTGCCTCGGTCCTGCCTCGGTGCACAGCTGAAGCTTGGCTTTACATGTCTAAGTAGGTGGACAGAAACCTGCTGGTTTCAGGAGGGAGGAGGGTCACATCCCACCTGCTCCTGGGTGCACCAGTTCCAGGTTTCCTCTGGGGCCACGTTAGAGAAGGTGCTACGAGCGGCTGCCTCCTTAGCCTGAGGTTACATCTGCCTGCTCTACAACTATGTTTTCTCTTCTGTTTTGTTAACAGGACAGCTCATTGGTGGAGGCTATTAAGAAATTATGGCTCCTCTGGCAGGGCTCCGGCAGCAGCTGTACCAGCAGATCTGCCTAAACTTATAAAAACAAATCAGAGAGGAACACGATCAGAGGAGAAAAACTTCCATGCCAGTGACCAGGACCTTTCAAAGCATGAGTTTTTCAAGCCTTTTTTTTTTTTTTTAAGTAAGGCAGTGTTCATTCAATTAGCCATTAGCTCATTCTCAGTTCTCTCTTCCTGGGGCTCAAGCACTCCTTGGGGAAAACCCTTGTTCAGGGCCGGAGGGTTAGGCAGGCTGCAGGAGGAGGAGGAGGACTCTCTTCAATGAGCTTGTCCTACCATGCCGCAGTGAAGTTTCACACACCCAGGCTGTAAAATGGTTCTCAATGAAGTCTTAGGACCAAATATAGGCAGCTCTTCCTGTAGATGTACAGGAAGGAACTAGAAACATGAGTTTTGGATACGACCATGGACTTTGGCGTTTCTTCATCCCTCTATTATACAAGAGCCTGTATACCATTTCTGAACTCATATTTCAAATGGCTGATGCATTTCACATCCCATGCAGTTCATACATTGCCCACAACTTCACTGTTGTTCATTAATCAGGTTAAACTCAGGCTCCTTTGCAGAACAGGTGGAGTAGCTCTCTGCAACTCACAGAGGCTCTCGGTAGCTTTAGGTTTGTGGCCCATGGACCTCTGAGGTGCTACCACTAAGAAGCAGCAGGTAAAAAACTCCCCACTTACTGTCAATAGGCTCTATATTTTAATGGAAGCATCAAAAGACCCATTGTTAGTTGTTTGGGGTCTACACACTGAACAGGATTGAAGCCACTAAACATGAGTTCCCTAAAGAAAGGCAAATGGACTGTGGGTATCAAGCTATCAAGCACAGATGGCCCGCAGAGAGAAACGCCCAAGCAAGATGAAATGGTTACAACCTAAAATTAATCTTTCTGTAGTTAACCTCGTGTAATTTTGTGGTCACTGAATTACAGAATAGAAAGAAATGAGCAAAATGCCTGGGGCCAAAGTACGATTTTGGTGATAAGTGATTTGGAAGTAATTATAAAAAAAAAAAAACCTTTGCTGTGCCCACCTAAATATAGTTTAAGAAAATAAAATTTATTACCTATTGCATACATTTTGACAAAGTTAGAAGTATACACACATAATTAATTGTCTTGGCGGTTTTATTTAAGTGACAGTAATGAGACTTGCAATTCTGTACCTTTCTTTTAAGTTGTATCAGCGTGTCTGTACTTGAAAAATGTTAACAGGTTTGTTGGAAAATCTTGTTGTGATTGGCCAAGTTTTTATAAGTTGCAGCCTGATCCAGTTTGAACATCTAGATAAATATTAACCACTCTCAGGCAGAAAATCAATATTGGCTTTATTTTGGTTTCTTTTTCACTCTGTGACTAGCCTGCCACAGGTAGATCATGCCACCCTTCAAAATATGTGTATATATCTCTTCCTTCAATGAAGGAAGACAAAATGAAGCCCTCATAGAGTGACCTGGCAATTCCTCCAAGGTGCAGTGCCACGTGGCACACACGAACGTTCATCTCCCGAGCTCTGTGAAAGAGCAGAACGGTTTTTCTTTCACAGAACTCAATTTTATTTTTACAAGAATGCAATGCCGTTGCTACTACCTCTCTTCCCTTCTCCCCCATTTATCTCTACCCTGCTGAAGATGAGTTTCCATTCCTGCTTTTCTCATACCACCCCAGTACTCTCGGGCTGCCCTTGGCCCCCTCCCTGAGCTCGCTCACAGGCAGCAGGTTGTGGTGGGCGGTCGTCTTACTTCAAGCTCCTGAAGCTGGAAAACTCTGCCAGAGTGAATCACTTTGCTGCCTTATTACTGCAGCTAGAAGCAAGCCAAAACTTGCCATTCACGAGGTAACTTTCATTTTGTTCCCCACATTGTTTCTTTGCCCTTGGCTTCCAGAGCTGAGGTATTTTTCTCTTCTGCCAGCTCTGCTTGGATCCAAAAACAGGCTGAGTGAAGTAGTTACTAAAACTGTCTGAATTCACATTACTGCTAAGGATCTTCACTATTTGCAGTTATCTATCTTTTAAACATGCTGGACTCTTCTGGTTGACATGAACAGTCAAGTTCAGTGCTGTGGGTTATTTCACAGTCTGATGAGAAACTGGTGATGAAATAAGGTGTGTCTGTGGCACAGTCCTGTTTATTTATAATCAAAGCCTTGTTTTCCACTACTATAAGGTAGATCTTAAGCAGCAACAGTTTTTCAGATCTAAACCCTATTTCAGGCTCACTCAAGCCTATTTGTGAGGCTTTTTCTTGGGTCCATATAGTCTTATATGTTTCTATTGCTTGCTCTCTCAGCTTCATGAACTTCCAATTCCTCTTCATCTAACATTGCAAAACAATACTAAAGAAACCTGTCCTTTCACATGTGTCTCTATTTTGGGTACTGATACATGGAATGGAAGATGTGTCTCATAAAGCAGAGTTTCAGCTCTTTTTCCTATTCAGCCCACTTGATTACAGATATTAACATGGTCAGATGGGAAATCATTGCATTTCTAGGGAGAAGTGAGAGCAGGCAGGTAGGGCAGACAGTGCCTGTGTCCAAGTTGCTTTTGGCAAGAGAAGATTTTGGCCAGAGAAAAAGATGTCAAGAGGAAGAAGAAAACTGGTCCTGTCAGCCTCCAAGATTCTTATTGTTCCCTGGGTTGCAGGAGAAAAAGCAGATGCTTGAGATAATGGATTGGGGGTTTTGGGCAGGGAGGTGTTTGGCTGTATTTTCTCCAGGGCAGTGGTGCCTTACCAGGTGTCTTTCACCATCAGGTGAAATACTTCTATAAATGAGTGCTGAGGATATCTGCACTGCTGGAAGCTGGAAGAGCAAACTGGATTAGGCAGCTTGTGGAACAAAGCTCAGGAGTCCAGAGGAACATCTGCCCCCAGGGAGGGCAGGACTACCTGGATGTGTGAGTTACTGCTGGGGAGGCAGTGTAATCCTTAGAGCAGATATTCAAATATGAAAATGAGCCTGAGCCTCATGACAGTGAGCCAAATTTTCCTTCAGTGTGAAGGCAGTCAGACCCAGGATGGATCCATTCCACTCCACTGTGGATGCTGAAGATCAGTTGGAAACGTGCTCTCTTCTAAGTGAAGGGTGCTGGACTGAAGGTTTTGTCATGGGGACACCTTTACTGAAAAAGGCCACCAACACTCTCTGCTGTGGCTGATGAAACTGGTAGCTCTGATATGTCTTTTATTTCACATCAGAAAAGCTTTGACAGTCAGTTCCAATGGCTGGATGGTGTCCTTTGACCAGTGGAAGCTCCAGTGCAAAACTCAATATATTCTTCTTCTGCCCTTCAATAAAATCCCCACAGTTCAGTGATACAAAAATATATTGCATTTCATCTGTTTGTTTAAAGTTTTCACTACAATTATCAAAACACCGTGTGGAAAGCCAAGAAATAAATTATGTTTCAAATAACTATCCTGCCTCTGGTTAGTAAGATAACACAATATACACTTTTCCTCAAGGCTTTCCAGAGTTTGTAAATACTAAAGAAGTGTATTTGTGTCCAAGAAAATACAACAGAAAACTATTCAAAGCTGAGTTTGTGCCCTCTAATAAGAAGTTAATGGCTCCCCTGTTTTGTTGTATAAGAAAGCTTATTAATTTCCTTAGCTGTGGTACCAAAGATATATTGAATAATTCTGTGTGCATGGAAGTGCTGACTCCACAGCCGAATAGGCAGACACCAGAAAAATGATGCTCTTGATCCTTCTGCCTATACAGTGCTGGTTCTGTGAAGAGAAAACTTTGCCTACTCATTAGTGCTGCAAAACAAGTGTGCTAACAATGATTAAATCAACCCCCCTCCAGTCAAACCAGTAATGTTTTGTTCCACTGAGTTAGAGTAGACATAAGGCACTACACAAGTGAAATCTAGAGCAGCATCTCCCATGTCTGATAAGTCTGGCACTTTTCACCATCACTAAAATTATCTCCAGCCTCCCACGCACTAAAACAGGGCTTTACAATTAGTTCCACAAGTGCCAGTGAGAAGAGTCTCCTAACGATGCCAGCAGCTACAGCAGAGTTTGTCCTTCTGTATTTGCAGAGAAAGGTTTGGATCCTTCCTGTTCCACTTGGGCAGCCTCAGGGAGAGGCCTCACTCAGCCCATGTGTCTGGATATTCGGTTTTGTGTCCCTTCTGTGGGCACTGTGGTTAAAGGGGAGCTTTACCTTTTCTTTAGTAGCTGAAGAAATTTGAGACCACAGAGGACTGTGGCTTGCTGCAGGGATGGCTATTTCTCAGCTCTGGTAATCACTTGCAAGTAATATTTAGAGAGGAGAGGAAAAAACTGCCAAAGGAGGAGAAAGCTGCATTTAAAAAGATGAACAGAAAGAGAAATCATGGTAGTGATGGGAGACCAGAGCTTCAATGCTAGCAAAAAGAAGCTCCTGCAAGGGCTTTATATACACAGCTCTCACATCCCTCAGCTGGGCATGTGTTTGTGTTTGCATTAGGGATGAAAAGATTTTTTTAGTAAGCAGCTGTGAATTATTGAATATATCATAGATCAGTGTACATAAAGAGAAAACAAAAATAGAAGAAGGAATATCAATATTGCATAAGCAAAACAAAAAACTGAAAAAATGTCAAAGAGAATAGGTGAAGTTATGATCTGATGAAACAGAGAAATATACAACTAGGAAAAGTTAGAAAAAGTTATCATATCCTAAAAGCTTGAGACATTAAAAGAGACAAGAGAGTATATTCAGTGCATAGTAATTAAAACTGCAAGAAGGTGCTGTGAATACAAAGCTGTCCTGTAAAAGTGGGCAAAATATATAAAATATTTTCATGACGAACAGCAGGAATCCAAATTCTCAGCCATCACAAGAGAAGAACAAGTTCAGGTAATTGCTCTATGCAAAACAGGGTGCCAGGCATTATGGAAGAAGGAAGAGATCTACACCTAGCAGATGTTTCTTGTCTGAAAAAAATCCCAGTTTTGAACAGGGGCATGAATAGAAGGATCTGACTGAGGATGGAGAGCATGAGATCAAACCAGAAATTTCTCAGGAAAAAATCACTCCCTGCCCCCAGCTCTCTGATGAGGCTGTTATTTAAGCAGTGGGCCTTGTGGCAGAAGTGTAATCCTATGCAAATATTAGGAGTTTAAGTACTGGCCTAAGTCATGTAATGTTTGAGCAGTCACATTGACTACCTTACCTTTACCAATTTGCCCACGTACATGGCATTCAAATCAGCCATTTTACAGTGAATTTCAGTGCTTATGTGACTGACCTAAAACCCATCAAATTACAAGGTAAATTTGTATAATAATTTTTTTCATTTTTTATACAATCTAGGTGCTTTAAGCACAGGTAGAGATGCAAGTATACGAAAATATGCAGAGACAGGTAATTTCCAGAATTAATACATCGTAAAAAAACATAAGACATTTATACAATATTGCTAATAGGAAAAAAAGAAATATTCACATACGTTGCTTGCAGTTGAGAAAAAAATTCAAGCAAACCTAAGAGAACTGGTGAAAGCAGAAATCAAGTATACACTAAATATGCTAAAAAATTCTTTCTAGATCTAAACCAGATTGAGATCTACAGAAGGTAAGTGGTGGATATTTAGTGTTTCAGAAAATTTTGATCGATAAACTTGCATAGATGACCCTCAAGCATTGCTACCACCTTCTCCATGTCTGAACCATGCAATTCCAAGGGTGTGAAGGGCTCTGTCCTGGACAGGGTGCCTGCCTGTAATGGCTCCCCACAGTGCTGAAAGAAGCAGGGTGAAATATCAGAGCTATTAATCTTGGAAGACAAAACCAGATACCCTGACAGAAGGGACACCCTCACGGAGCAGGAAGCCCAAAGCTGTAACCAGTGACTGCTCTGTGTCCTGCCAGGGACAAGGACAAGTTCAGCAGCACAAAAGCAGCTCTTGAGCTGCTCCAGTTCAGTCGCTGGGATTTTGCTGTGCCTTGGCTGTTTCAGTGCCTTGGGACACTGTGAGTGACGCTGCTGTGACTCAGAGTGTGTCAGCTGGATGTCAGGTCAGTGACCTGCAGGAGTGAAGGGGAGAGATCCCCAGGCAGGGTAAATTGCTCCTCTCCACCTTTAAGGTACCCGTGTCCATCACAGCTGCACTTTGTGACAGTAAGAACTGAAAGACATGAGCTCCCTCCACATCCCTGCTCAGGAGCTTTAGACTTTGATATCTGTTGCAGGTGGAAAAAACATAGAGAAACAAGATTCATTGCATTCTTATTTCAAGCTATGAGCTGGGTGAGTGTTGGATTCTGCAGGAAAAAATTGAAGAACTTTAGAAGGGTATTGATAAATCTTGTGAGAAAGAAGACACATTTGCAAAGCCCTTTGTGAAAAAAATCGCCCACCATGTTACCAGTTTAACAGCTTAAAAAGAAATTGTTACCCCTGATAAAAAAATAATTGTTTCACCCCAGCAGATTTAAATGATTGAACTCTTGCAAGAGCCTATATGTAATTAAACTCTGTTGGCTTCCCTGTGCGCTGGTTTTGGCTGGGGTAGAGTTAATTTTCTTCACAGTAGCTGGTATGGGGCTATGTTTTGGACTTGTGCTGGAAACAGGGAAGTTGTAATTTCTGTGGTGTGAGAAAGACAATTTTTGAGTCCTTGAGAGCAATCATAGGTATAATGCACTTGCATACCAGAATCTGTGTTTTATTTCCACTGTCTTTTTGTAAAGCAGTATCCTGTACTAGTGACTCTCTGTACTTCAACTCATCAATCTGAGACATAATTTGAGTTCTTAGTAATTTATTTGTAATATTTTTTTTCCAAAAGAGAATATAAACTTTAGATAACTTACTGAGGTAATACAATATATATATATATATATATATATATAATGCACACTTATTCCATATGAAGGAACAGTTTTTAAATCTATAATAAACTGAAATCCTGGAACAGGTGACATGATAAATGATGGTGCAGTGTCAGCTGGATTAGTGTGGAGCCACAGTGTGAACTCTGGCAAATTAGAAGGCTCCTGAGTTGCTAATTCCAGCTGCAGGAAGATTGGTAGAGCTAATCTTGTCCATCTGATCTATCTGTTTTGGCTTGGATGTATGAATTAATCTGCTTTAAATTCTTCTCTCAAATCTGAACACACAGCCCTTGCTGACAGTAGCAGGACCTGTGCTCAGGTGTGGTCCTGAGGACCATTCTGTAATTATAATGTGTGGGAAATCTTGGTTTCTAGAGACGCTCCGAAGTGTTTCCTTGAGCCCTGGAATGTCAGTTGCTGAAGGGCCTTTTTGCCCAGTGAAACAAGATCAGACCTGAGAGAAGAGCTCATTTTGGCACGGAGCAGTGGCTCTCAAGCTGTTCTACTGCTGCTCTCCACAGACACACTCCTGCAGCGTGCTCCAGTCCATGTGTTACCATAGCCAACAACAGATTAAAACCCGAAAGATGGCCTTATCAAGTGATTTTGTTGTCATTACTTTTAGCTCTACTCACCTGTTGCACCTTGATGGGCCTGATATCTTACCTCTGCCAGGGCTAGTTAGTTGACTCTGTATTGGAGAAGACAGCTTGGCTTTGATTACAGATTTGGAATCTTTGCAGATCAATTTAAGCTGTTGGGCTTCTTCTGTGAGGAATCAAAACATCCTTATGCTGTATAACACTGTACTGAATTTTGGAAAACCTACCCATTTACTGTCACAATCTTTTCAGTCTTGAATTAAATAGATTACTGGTGGCATGTCACAATCTGTCATGTATTTTAGCTCTTGGGGATTCTCCTATTTCATGTGAGTCTTCCTTTTTACTGATTTCTGCAGCTGCAAATACTTTCAAGCAAGACAACAAGAAGGGAAGGCAATAAAATGATGTGAGATGGAAAGAGAAGTGGGACTGAGTATGGAAAAGAGAATAAATTAGAGAAAGAGGAGGGGAAGAAAGAAGATTTTGAGGCTAATGAAAGGAAAATAAGAGAAATCAGAATGAGAGATCATGTGTCACCTCTTTCTGATTATTTTTTTCTTATGTTGTCTCCTCTAAGCCAAGAACTATCTTAAAAGCAGTGTTCAAATTTCAGCTGTCTGCTTTTACCCCATTCCTCTTTCAAGTACTTGATTCTGGTCCTCGCATGTATTTTGAAATTTTTTGTGAGTAGTTCTGCTGCAGCAGTGAAGGTGATCGTGTATATCCTGGTCACACTCCCTGCAAGGAAATGTGTAACACATTCCCTGCTGGTCCTTCATGCTTTGACACTTGACTGCTGGCCTGTGCCCTAGAAAGGGCTTTCTGCAGGTGCCATGGGACTTTGCTCAGGAGCAAATATTTATGCAGGAATGATAGCATGCTTTGCAGCAGGAGTGTATTTAACTCCACGTGTAACAGAGATGAACGTGTTCCAAGTGCGTGTCCATATTCTTATCCCTCTAAATTCCTGTGCAAATTGGAAAGTCTCTGCTGTAATATCCTTACCCCATGCAGTCCTCCTTATTACCATCAATACAAGTAGAAACTGAGCTAGGGATATGTTTCCCTTCAAGCTTTATCAATATTTTCCTGCAAACATCAAGATAACAAGTTTTTGAAAGCAATGACACTTTCCCATTCACTTTCAGTCCAGCAAGGATGAGAACAGGGTGTGAAATTAAGCAGAGATTCCTAAAGAGGAACACCAGCTGAGAAATATATCCTTAATATGTTTATAAACCACATGAATAATTTGTGTGGCAGAATATATGTTCTATCATGTTTTGATAGGCCTTTTGACTAACATATCCCGTGGGTGTTCCTCTTCATGTCACAGGAAGGGATTTTTTCAGGAATGCTCATCAATAGATAAAACCTGATAGTGGCAAATAACTTGGCATAGCTTCTGTTCAGCAAATGGGTTCCTCTGGCAGTATCTGAATTTGTTCCACCTCTGGCAAGTACTTGACAAATGAGCCCAGTACTGTAGCTCTGTGTTGATATTGTTTATTCGTTATTTGGGTAGAGTAGATAAGGCCTGAGGGCTTGATCCAAAGCCCACAGAAGTCAGTGAAAAGATTCCACAGGTCTTTTTTAGTCACTGGAATTCTGTATTCTGTGTTTCAGAGCTTGGAAATCTGTGCCAAGAACTTCATCAATAACTGAAAGGCTGGAAGAAATGCAAAGAGCAAACTTCTGGACAGGCAGAATGAAAAAAAAGGAGAAGAAAAATATCCAATAAATTCTCATCAGAAACAAAACGTCTCCAAGTAGCTTTTATAGGTGAGGCTTAAAAGTGAACTAACTTCTGACATTTTCAAGGAAGCACCAGGCTTGTAAAAGCTTTAAAACAAAACTGAAATGGACATTTTAGAGTCTCAAAATTATATATTCTATAAGTACCCTTTAGTTCAGTCTTCTGTATATTAAACACCTTCACCTCGATTTCCAATGTTGCTTTTAAATCTCTTAAATTCTGTTGTTTTTAACAGCTTTATTTTTACAATTTTTAATAGTTGCTGGTGATTGAAAAGTTGCTACAAATTTAATTTTACAGATGATAATCTTATATGTTTGTGTTAAATATTATAGGGCTAGGCAGCAATGACCCCTCTACTTATATTATCTAGCATTTTCCATGGTAGGAAATATTGTGTTTAGCTTTTCATTTTTTATATGTTGTGAAGCTTTGATGACTGAATGCCTGGAGCTGCCCTTTGAAACTGGTCAGGGATAAAATTCCAAATCTGTATAAGTGCTTCTTCTTTGTCCTGTGAAATTATGCAGGGATTTTCTGGTCTCAGCTGCTGACATTCAGTGTTCCCCTTCTCCCTTTTCCTCTCCTCTTTAAAGATTGCTGAATGATTCTAATGATTCTGCTTCCTTACCTGTGGATTGCCTTTAAGGGCCCACACCAAAAAAACTTAATATACTTTAGTTCAAGCCTTCCCAGATGTCAGCTCAATAAGCCATTAGTTGATATAAGGTAGAGAAAGGAATTCCATTTAAACAGTTCCATGATGGCTCAAAACCACCAGAGCATTATCAAGACTATTGAAAATCCTTGAACATAATTCTTTTAAAAACAGCATTAGACCAGTACAGATACAGAAAAAGAGAGTAGTGAATTTACCTACACACATTCTTTAGCCCTAAACACCTTCCCACTATCTGAAGTTGCTTGAGACACAGGTTGGAGTCCCTGGAAAGGATAACAGTCTTGTGGCTTTTCTTGAAAATCATACATTGTTCTTTGCCACAATTTCCTTCTCCTATTATACCACAAAAGAAGTTCTTGTCTTCCCAAATTTGTGTCTGCATCCCCTAAGTCTAACATTAATATATGTCTGATTCTGTGACTACCTGTTACTGATTTGAGGGTTTTCAGTCCTGAGATCCCAAACCCTTTTGAGCAGTTGTAGAAAATGAGTTTTTATTCAGTTTCTGTTTTTTTTTTTTTTATACAATTATTTGTATATAAAAGCTTTAATGATTTTCTAATTCATAAAATAAAATCCCTTACTCCTTTGTTAAAGAACCATCAGTATGGCAGGAAAAAAAGTCACAAAATACAACAGTTGAGAAATCAACCCACTCCTATAGCTGAAAGGTTATCCATGGAAAGATCTCAGTCACAGACATGTTTATTTGATTAAATTTCTTTGAATAAATTTCTACCTCAGAGTAAAATGTAAATGATTCCAACTTTAAATTCAGAATTTTGAAAAAGAAGTTAAGGCTTTACCTAATAACTCAGCAGAAGTGTTACAGCAGGTAGCTGTCTTAAATCATTAAAAGTAGTACTGTTTGGAATATCCCTAAGGCATTTTCACAAATGGCACTTTTAAAAAAAAACTGTAATTCTTCAAGGAATACTCTTGCTGTTCAGTTTGACACTGTCTTTCTACAGTACTGAATGAACTTTAATTGGCTTAAGGAAATATCTATATTTAAAATAGAGTGAACGTAAAACATACTGTACCTGGAGTTGGTATTTTATTGTGAAACCAGGGAATATCTGTATGCCATGAAAAGACTACTAAACCTGAACACATCCGGAATTATTCCATAAAAATTCTTCAATGTAGAGTATAAGGGTGGGATAAACTGTGAGACAGCTCTGGAAATCAGCAACATTCCACTGTCTGAATATTTTAACATTCACATAAAAAAGGCTTTTAATAACCTGCATTTAATTGCAAGATTCTCACTCCTTGCATGTTTGCAATGTCTACACAGGGGCTTTCAACTGTTTGGCAGTTTTGAACAAAACTTGACTAGTGATCATTAGTAGTTGCAAGCTCTGATTCCCTCCATCCCATGCTCCACCACCTTCCTGTGAGACAGATGATGTCTTCATGGAAGTCCTCCAGCAATGTACTGTTAATAAATGAATTGTCAGGTTCTGTGGAATGTTAGCTCAGCAAAGTTCAACATCCAGAGCTACATATGTGCCACCCATATTGCAGCGTGGATAGTAGTTGTAATTTTTGTAAACCAGCAACTCTTGCCAATTCTTCTCCTGATTAGTATAATCCTTTTCTCATAATCTCTTATAATGATGTTTTATACTTCATTTATCTTACATAATTAGACCTCATACAATCTCACAGCCTTGTTGCATTTGTTTTTTAAAGTTCATTCTTGCTTTTAAGGAAGAACAAAACAAAGACTATATGTGGTAAACTTTATTAAAAATGTTTTCAGAATGGTGTATGTATAACTTGTGTGTGTATCTAGCGGGGAAAAAAATCTTGGACATTCTCATTCCTGTTAGGTCTATCACTATTCATGTGCAAGTCTTAAAGTTTTGGTCTCAATCAGATCCCAGGATAGACATGTTTTCTTGTACTTCATCACCGATTTTTCCTGTTTCACACATTTAATGGAAAAACTATCAATATTTCTTTCTAAACTGTTGGAGTTTTTTTCCAGGAGAGTGTTGGAATAGCTGGGAAAACTGCCAAGTAACTTGTTAAAGACAGTGGGAGCAGGAATTAAATCACAGAAAAACATGAAAAACCTGTAGCTGTGTCTGAACAGTGAAATAGTTACTGTTGACCAGCAACAGAATTAAGCTTTATAAATATCAAGTTTTAGAGCAGTGTGGTAAAGCTTCTAATATGCAACATTATGTTTTAGCAGATAAATGCAAATGACAACCAAAGTATAATGTGGAATATTACAAAGTCTATGACATTATAAATTCTTGTTAAAAACAGCCTGGGAAGAGGCTCTACTGACTTCACATTTTCAGAGTCCTTTCTGCAAGTTTCTTGGGTGATGTATATCAAACCAAGGATTTATAGCTCTTTCATTCTTTCCCAGCAGCTCTTATGATCACCTAGAAAGTACAGAAGCAGCAGGTTAGAGCACATTTTCATCTTTTTCCAATAATAAACTTGATGAGCTATGGCCATAAAGCTGCAGAGTGTACTCAGTTGTCTCAGTCATGAGCTGTAAACTGTTTACACTGGATTTATTTTATTTTATTTGCCTTTCTGAACTCCTGCATGCTGTCTTTATTCCACACAAGTGAACACTGTCAATATGACAAAATATAACATGGCAGGTGTGCTGGTTTCCTGCTTTAAAAGACAGACTATTTCTCATATTAAATTCAGATATATTAGTCCAGATAACTCAGGTGGGTAACTAATAAAATTGGCATCTAAGCTAAAATTTACTGTAGGTCAGGAAATTAATTCTTTGATCTTGTGAGTGTCCCAAAGCTTTCCAAACCTGAAATTAATAGAAAAGGTTCTATGGGTTTCAATGAAATTGAACAATATGCATGGAACCAAATTAATATAAACTGACTCCTCCATTTTCCATACTGGAAACTCCTAACTAGAATGCAAAGGGTTAGGGATGCCATTCTCACCCTTGACTTAACAGGGCAATAATTCTACCTTTGATGTTTTAAAAACATCATTAATCCTTCTCCTTACCTCTGTACCTACTAAACCGCAGACAGCTTTGCCATTTGTACCAGGTTTGAAGTTCTTAAATTTACTAATACTGTTGCTAAGGGAACAAGAGCATTCTGCCAGCTGGGACAGCTGCTGGGCAGGGAGCACCAGAGGATACGTGCTGAGTTGTCCGGTGTTGTAGAAGGATGTTGACATTGTGTGCTACAAAGCTTGCTTGATTTTCACATCTTTAGTGCTGTGTAGAAGTTCAGGAAAAAGAAAAAAGGAGGAAGTTTTTTTCACTGCTTTCCTGTCCTCCAAACTCTGCTTTCACTCTGGTTAAATTGTTTTGCCATTTCTACACAAAAGATATATATTGTCAGGCCACACTGAATGACCAATGAACTGTGCAATTCCATTGTCCTCAATGAAATCCGTGGAAAAAAAAGTGCACGATATCTATAAACCCCTATGACTTCTGACGGCTTTGCGGAGGAGATTGCTCAGCGGTTCCATTGATGCCGGTGTTACTGATGATGCAGGAGGTTTTGCACCGTGTAGGTCCTGTTGCGTTAACAGATGCCCCAAAGACCAGCCAGGAAGGCCATCGGATTTCGGCCGTGAGCGGTGGCTGTGCGCCCGGACGCCGGGAGGAACAGCACACCGCCGTGCTGCCCTGCCGAGAGCCTTCTCTGCGGTGCCGTGCCTCGCTTTCCCCGGAGCCGCGTACCTGAGGCAGGGCGCTGGCAGGAGAAGGGGCAGCAGCGGTGCCCGCTCCCCCCAGTGCACCGAGGGACCGGGATTTCGCGGAGCTCCTTGTGCCGGTGCGACCCCGGCTCCGCATCCCCGCTACCCGGCGGGGCAGAGCGAGGCGGGGGCAGCCGCAGCCCCTCGGGCTCGGTCGGGGCACTCTCTCCGACCGTTCGCGGGGCCCGCCGGCTCCCCCGCCCCGTCCGCGCTGCCGGCGCCCCGCGGAGCCGGGCTGCTGCCCCCGCCCCGCCGCCCCGCCCCACGCCTCCGGAGCGGGAGCCAGCGCCGCCGCCCCGCCCGCCGCCGCTGCGCGCCGGGGCAGGAGCCGAGCAGGTGGCCGCGGGCAGCGCCGCGGCATGTGAGCGGCCCCCGGCCCTCGGGAAGGCAGCACCGGCCCCGTCCTGCGCTGCCCTCCCTTCCCCGCGCCTCGCCGGGCCGGCCGCGACGCCGGGGCGGAGGCAGGGCGCCCGCAGCGGCAGCCCGGCGGCGGCCGGGGGCTGAGCGCCGCGCCCCGCCGGGGGGCGGCCGTGGCGGAGGGCGGAGGGGAAGAGGAGGAGGAGGAGGAAGGCTGCTCGGGGCCGGAGGGACGCGGGAGCCCCCCGGCCGCACAGGATGAAAGTCACGGTGTGCTTCGGGAGGACGCGGGTGGTCGTGCCCTGCGGGGACGGGAACATGAAAGTTTTCAGCTTGATCCAGCAAGCGGTGACCCGGTACAAGAAGGCGATCGCCAAGGTGAGGGGCGCGGGGAGCGGCGCCCGCGATCAATATGGCGCTTCCCGGAGTGGGGAGGGAAGAGAGGGGGAAAGTCCGGGCTGCCCCGCCGGGGGGAGCGGTGGGAGCGGGGCCGGGGGTGGCCGGCGGCGGCGGCGGAGCCCGCGGGGAGCGAGTGCCCGGCGCCACCGCTGGGAGCGGGGGGCGGGGGGTTCGGCCCCTCCGCAGCGGCCAGCGCGGCCCCTGCGCGGCTCCCCGCGGGCGCCTGGCGGGCCTCGGCCCTTTGTTCGCCGGTGCCCGGAGGCCCCCGGGGGTGTCGGTGCGGGAGCCGCCCGAACCCGGCCGGTAGAGCAGCGCGGGGGCCGGCGGTGCCGGGTCTGCCCCGAGGCGGGCGGCGGGGCCGAGGCGCAGCGGGCCGGGCGGGAGTCGCCGCAGAGGGCTGGAACTCCAGCTCCAGGCTTCCCGGCCCTCCAGGCCCGGCGCTGAGGGCGGTGCGAGGGGACCCCGCCGCAGGGGCGTCCGGCAGCGCCCCGCGGGCCGCCCCCCGCGCCGGGCGAGGCTCCGAGGGCCCGCAGCAGCAGCGCGGCCGCCCGCGGCACCTCCGCGCCCGCCGCGCCGCGGGGAGGCTGCGCTGCGCGCTGCGGGACGCTCCGCGGCGCCCCGGGGCGGGGGCGCCGGCCCGGCCCGGCCCGGCCCGCGGCGCAGCCCGACTGCCGCCCGCGCCGGCCTCCCGCAGCCCCATGTTGAAATCCCTGGCTGTGCGTGTGCAGGCAGTTGCAGGCTTGGCTTTCCCTCCATGGGCAACTTGTTGGGCTTTGAGTTTCTTCCCTTCCTTTTTTTTTTTTTTTTTTTTTTTTTTTTTTTTTTCTCTCTTTCCTCCCCTCCTCCCGTTTTCCCCCCTCCCCCCTCCCGTTCTTTCTTGTTGCTGCAAACTTCTTTTTAGTCAACTGGTTTGTTGGGCAGTGTGACCATCGTTGGCTGAGAACTTAAGCAGTGCCCTTCCCCTTTCCTCTGCCTTATCGATCTAAGAAGTTTTAGTTGTGCTTCTCCCCCTCATCCCTTCTGAGATATTTTACACTTCTGATCCTGGAAGTTTTACTTTGGCAAATGCAGACTGCCAGGTTGTCCTGAAACATGCAATGGAAGGAATATTGTGAATGGTTCATTGATTGGTTTGAAGTGATTCCTGAGAAAATTTTTAAAATCAGTTTTTTCATAGAGAATTCCAAATGCTGGAAGGAGAAAAGTCACTGAGTTTCCCATCACCTCCCCACCTGATTACTAAAGTGCATGGTTTTGAAGACAGCAAACATATTCTGATTCTATCTGGAAAAAGAGAAAAATGATTCTCGGGGATATGGCTGTGGCTGCATACCAGCTGTCATTCATATACAGCAGTTAATGCGTATGGCAATCTACTTCCATATAGGAGACTGGGGCTGAAAGTACCTCTCTGGTTAAGGTAAAGCAGTGAACAGTAAAGTGAGACTGTTTGTGGAACACTGAATGCCTCATTGGGCCGTTCAGATGAGAAGTGTTTGCAGCATTTGTTCATCAGTGTTACAGCATTAATGAAAGTAATTATTTTGCTGTGTTTTGTTCCCAAACTGGCCTATGTAACTCCTGTGGCAATGGGCTGCATCCTGGCTTCCAAGTGTTTAGTTACCTTAAGGGGTGGCAGTTGCGTTCTGCAGCATAAGGTTAAACCCGGGAGGGATTGAAGTTATAAGCACAGGGGAGACACACAACAGTCACCAAGAAAAGGTTACATCATTGCAAATTTCATTTCAGAACAAAATTGGCCCACCTGTGGAAGCCTGGGAGGGAAAAAAAGTAACTCTTAATCTGGCCATGTAATTTTTAAAGGGACAGCCAGAGGGGCAGCCAGACTTTGGTCTTTGGTATCAAAAGCTCTGCATCCTGGGTTAAAATGACACGGTGGTTTTATTTATTAGTATTTATATGGTGGTTATTCTAAATGCCACTGGTGTGGACTTGAGGTAGCTGCAATTACAGAGATTGTTTCTATTAGATGGAAATTCTGTGGTTGAAAACAGTAGCAGTGTCCATGGACTTTCTCTGAGTGTTTTATATGGTCACTGTCAAACCTTACTTCTAACTTAAATTTGCTGAACATTTTCTGTGGTGATGTTTAGGTGGGAGGAAACTGGATCTTACAGTGAGTAAGTTTTGTAAGTAGGTGTATAATGCTGTTTGCTGTGCTTGCAGTAGAGTAACATAGTAATTGTATGGTTTGGATGCTGGAATTCCACAGATGACTGTGTTTTTGTAGCAGTTAGATGGTTCCTTTCTGTGCTAGTGTAGCAGATGAGCAAATCTTCAGTTCATAAGGAAATGAAAAAGGGGACAAAGTAATTTCTAACTGAGAGGATCAAAGCATATGTGCCCATTTGAATTTACAGTCTGGGAGCTGGTATCAAGCTGACACTGAAATCTACTGCACCACCACTATACTTGTATGGAAAGAAGTATCTCTGGTGGAAGATTATTCAAAATATTTGAATGAAGTTTATGGTTTTCATACTTACAGGAAAAGCAGCATTTCTCATCCTGCAAGAATGTGTGTGTCTACTATATGCAGCAGTTCCTTCAGGAGAAGTCCTTGAGAACCGAGTTGTCAGCCCTTCCCAGATTTCCCCCCGCTTTGTCACGGTTTCTCAGTTGTGATTAGCAGTAAGTGATCTGCACAGTGCACTTATGATGTCCCTGTGCAGTTGTAGTGAGGCAGCCCAAAGCCATGCTTGCAGAGTGCCAGGAGTGAACAACTTCAAAATTTGACCTCAGTGTTCTGGCTTGGTATTATTTAGGTCGAAGAGACATGTCGAGAATGGAAAAAGTACTTATGGAGAGCAATCCACATAATAGTACAGTTCTTCTCTCTGTAAAATTTTAGGAGTTCAAAACATACAGATAGCACAATTAGAGATAACTGCAGTTAGTTCTGGGTGCTGATGACTTTGATGAGGATTCTGAGTGAATCCTCAAATTTATCCAAAAATTATTATGGATTAACACTGCTGTCAATGCTAAGTCTTTGTGTGTGGAATTAGTTATTAATAATATGACAGGCTGTGTTTAAAGACTGGTTCATGTAGTGTGTATAATTTTTTCTGTTCTTTTGCTTTTATTCCAAGAGAAGCTTTGTGTCTGAAACATGATGCATTCTTTCTGCTGGTTGTGTTTGCGGGAAATGAACAAGCAAATGATAAAAGATGTTTGAAATGTCCACCTTGTTCAGGGCAAGTGGAGTCAGCAAAATCGATCATGTTAAATGAAACCCAGTTTTCATGGGGGCACGCTAATGGGTGCACTTTTGTGTGGCTGGATGGAGTGATGCAGCCTCTGGCACAATCTCTGCCTGAGCCTTAAAGGAGTACAACTTGGGCAGGGGACAGCTGGCCTCAGGAATTGTAGATGCATTTTCCAGACCCTGCTGGTCAAGGGCTGTGGAGATTTAGAGTAGTGTAGTCCTAGCAATTAATTTAATGGTTTAAAACTTGCAAGAAGGTAAGGGTGATTTAAGAGGGGAGGTCAGCCACATCTGATGGCAAGAGATGATGGCCTGCACCAAAAGGGGGAAAGCAGACAGGCAGTTGAGATAAAACATGCTTATCAAATATTGAACCAGTGTTAAAAGGTGGAAAGTTATTATTAAAAATAATGCATTGAGCAACTGTTGAAAGAAAGTAATTGTGCATCTTGTAACTTTGGTTTGATCTGGGTGTTTCCAGAGATGTTTCTGACTTTTTTTTGTTGACTTTTGATGGTCAGCATAATCTCTTGTGCTTTGATTTTTGCAGAGGATATTGTAAGCGTTTTAACTTTTATCTTCTTTTTCTTGCAAGTAAAAATAGGTATGCATAAGCAATGGGTAGATATAATTAAAAAAAAATCATGTGATGTAAATGAGCATGGTAAGCAAGAATATGAAATAGGAAGTTGTAGATTTGCTAGAGTTGTTCAGTGTCACGTTGAGTCCCTAAGGGAATTGTTTGGTTTCCATGATAGCTCAGGCTGATGCCCTGCATATCATGAGCTTGCAGTGGTGTTCCCAGATGTCATATATAACCCTCATTTTCCAGTTAAAAGAAGTAAATTAACAGTTTTCTTGCTGAATCAACATGATTTTAATAGAAGTCTTGAGACACCTTTTCCCTCTCCCATGCCAAATGCTGTAGGAGATGAAGTTTTGTGGGGGTTTTGATGTTGCATGGAACAATACTTCGATTGTTAATTTGAAAACTGTAGTGCAGTAATATTTGTGAAAAGAAATTGTAATCTGCTCTTTGATAGTGTTAGAGGCTGTTGCTGATAAGAGACCAGAACTCCAGGAGAGTTGGCAGTGTAAGTGAAGGTAACAGGTGTCAGATGACCATATTCTCGTGTAATTTGTACACTAGGGGCTTAGGCCACCTGAAGCTTAAAGCTCCATCTCTTTGGTAGGTCTGCCATTCATCAGCAGGGAGTTGTGAGGGAAGAAGGTTGAAGCCTGAGGGATTGTGTCTGTGAAGCTTGGTTTTTTTCTGTTTTTGATTTTAACCCCCCCACCCAGTGCCAGCTACCGGGGATTATTTGCTTAAAAGTCAGTTCTCAGACAGCTGGTTCTCTGTCAGGTACACAACGGCAGCTTTGATGCAAGTTATGTTCTGTAGAGCAAACAGTTGCACAGTTCCTCATGACTGTGTCACTGGGGCATCATTTGTAGAGCCTAACACATGGCTGGACTGGTATGAAAATCTGCTGATTTTACTTGGGCTTTGTGTTGTTCTTGGCACATTCTCTCCTTGAGCATGACCACTAGGTTTTTGACATAGGCTTAAATGGATCTGCCACAATGCCCATTCAGTGACCCCTTTGGCAATACTCAAGGACAGCAGTGGCTAAATTTAGCATAAAAAGGATTTCAAGTTCTTTTTGTTTGTGTGTGGTTTTTTCTTTTTTTTTTTTTTTTTTTAGATTTGGATTTCATTTTTCTATATGTGCAAATTTCAAGCCTTTTTTAAGTAGAAAGAAATCTTACAGGCAATTTCCAGAATACACAGGAATCTTCTCAATTCCAGAAAGGAACCAAAATGCCAAAAAATCCCTGTCACCCCTGCTGCTCAGCTGGCTATCAGTTTAGCTCTAGCTGACACCCCAGGATGATGTGTCTGGGCTCTGCATTCAGTGTTGGCTGGGTAATATTTCAGTGATTTACCTGAGGTCTGCCAGGATTCCATGGGGCTCTGGGCAGTTTTCTCCAGCTGGCTCTTGACCTCTTCACTGACGCTGGGCTCCCAACAGTGCAGTGAAACCCAGCTGATAGGAACATCATTCTGCTGGGGCTTGGTGAGCAGTGCTGGAAAGATGCTAATTTAAGGAAAATAAGTACTGAAATGGGTCATGATTGCTTCACGTTTAGAAAACTGCTGTGTGATCCTGCAGGTTTGGTGCTGGAAATGCAAGGTTATAGTGATAAATTCCCTCTGCTCATTATGGAAAACTTTCTTTTAACCTCGTTTCTCCAATTCCGTCTGTGTTTTCAGCCAAATCAATATTTTCCTGTCATCGGCTCATCTGTAAATACAGGTGGCTCTTGCACATGGCAAGAGAAGTTGCAGAGCGAAGGTAGAAATGAACCTTTGGGGTGAGTGTGGCAGCGGCTGTGGAGGTCCCTGGCATGGGGACTTTGCTGTACAGCACTGCTGTGCCCGAGGGACGTGGGGCTTGCAAGGCAGGGAGCTGCACAAGCCCTGCCATGCCCTCTCTGCCAGCTCTTGCCTTTGTTCTGTGCCATCCGTGCAACAAGGGAGGAGGCTTGTCTTAAAAAGGCCTGAGAGCCGTGCTGGGGCTGTACCCCTGTGATTTGAGCAAGCAGGCACTTGGGATTATTCAAAGCTAATAAAGAAGACTGAATTCTGTAGTGTTTAAAAAGAGGATTTTGAGAAGTGGACACCCTGTAAGCCCTTCAGCTTAGAAGGTGCTTTCAGTGAAGGATGTGCGTGGTACTGCTGGGGCTGGCAGGTGTGAGCAGCACCTATCTGTGCCTGGATGGGATGCACCATGGATTTCCGTTTGGCATGATGTGCGTTCTCAGTGTTTCACTGTTACTTACAGTGATCAAAGTGAAGTGTGTGTTTGTGGAAGAGTGGCTGGAGAGTGATTTCCCTTTGAGCAAAGCACCATTCAGCTGCAGAGCAATTCCTGTAGCTCTGAGGGAAGGACTGTGGAGGAGCCTGTGAAAATGCTCAGTGCATTTGGGGAATGGTTCCTGCAGGCAATCTGGGGTTTAGGGAGTTGCCAGCCTTTCTTCTCCTGGGCAATATAGCCTTCCACCAGTGGAAAGCCATCTGATTCTCATAGCTTTTTACACTTTAACTTATTACAGTCACAGATGTTTTAGCTCTGTTACAAAAACACCACTGGAAGTAACACTTTCTCAGTTGTACCAGACTATGACATCTTTTGGTCGTGGCACATTTAATCTGGTAAAATAAGATGGAGTAAATGGGGGAGAAATGCTGGTGATCTTAGTTATACAGAATATGGTTCATGTAGCTTTAAAACAATTTCCTGGTTCTTCAAAGGAAAACAAACCGTTTCATCCAAATATAAATTGAATGGATAAAACATGCAACAATGCTGAACCAGTGCTTATGTATATTGAAAATAAAGTGGAATTCTTCTAACATCAATCCAGAAAATAGCACAGATGTTCTCACTCAGAAATATTTTCTGAGCAGTAAGAAAATAAAAAGTGAAGCAAAAAGTATTAAAAAATTCTGGAAGATACTTTAGGGCATCTGTGCTTTATTTTTTTTTCCCTCCTTTTTAATATACATTATATATTTTCTTTGTTTCTTTGAGGTCATTTTGATGTAATGCTCAGCAAGTCTGGTACTGGAAAATGGATAAAAAACCACCAAAAACCAAACTGCCTTTGAGCTAAGTTACATAATCCAGTGGGGCTGTTTAAAAAACCAAGAAAGTAAAAAGAAAAACAGCAGCACAGACATACATAATACTTGTCAAAATGACTAATATTGCTAGTGAAAGAGAAATGAGTCAAATTTTAAATTAGGGAAAATAATTTTAAATTAACAGCAAATATTAAGGCCTTTTTGTTTTTTGAGAGAATCACATTAGTTTTACTTGCTACAATACCTCAGCAGTGTTAGTTTATTGTTTTTCCTATGGGTATCTTTAGTTATTTTTTTAAGTTGGTCCCAGGTATTTGTTAAATTTGAAATAATTTTAATAACTGTTTTGTTGCAGTAGTTTTTTGTTCTCTCTTTTTTTTTTTTAATTAGCTAACTTGGTGTGGTGGTAGCTTATTTTCTACTTCAATTCCCTGTGGCAAAGTGATACACATTAATCACCTATTTAGTCCCAAACAAAAGGAGGAATGCATTCCTACTTTCATATTAAAACTCTTGGACTGCATCCCACACCCTACATCTCAAGGCTGGGGTCTCTGTGCAGGAGAGACGGAGTGAAGACCAAGAGAGGTTCTGTTAATGGGGCTGATCCTTGTTGCCCAGGAGCAGAGATGAGCATTCCCTGGAGCTGGGCACTGCTGTGTTCCTGCCAGAGACCGTGGTTTGGTGCTGGACAAGTTGGATGGTGTTGCCTCCTGGATAATGGTTGTGCCTCCAGCTTCTCAGGACATTTGTGATGACAGCAATAGGGCTGGCAGAAGGGAGATGACTGTGGGGAGAAGGATGATCTTCTGTGGGGTTGAAAAAAAGGATGGGATGTCCTTGAAGTTTGGTGAAAGGAAATGTGTAGGGGGATTGAATATAAGAAAATAGAGGTAGTATAGAAAGTAATCTTGCCCCTTGAGGAGTTAAAGCTGAGCCAATTATTAGAGATTGGGAGCAGGCCTGACTTTAACAGGCTGCAGCTGTGGCCAATAAGAAGAGTGTTATAAAAGAGTGCATTGGTTGGTTGAGGGGAACTGGGGTCAGTTGGTTGCTGTAAGAAGGAGGAAGAGTCAGTGCTTAGAGGAGCTGCCTACGAGGAACATCAAGGAGGTGTGAAACTCCTGCAATAAGGAGACAACAATGTGAAAGCTTTGTAATATAATGATAATGGAAGCGCTTTTGAAGGATAGCTAGATACGACTCTATTGCTTTTTTTTTTCACCTGAGTGGGAAATGGGAGTTTGCATGGAAGAAAGGCACCAATGCAGTACATGAAGTACAGACAAACGGAAAATGAGAAGTTGGGCAGAAATAGGTTAACTTGGTGCCCTGGAGGCAAGCAGCCCGTTTAGCAAGAGGATGAAAAATTGACCTCAGTGGTGCAACAGATGTCACCCAAAGGCTTTTTTTAAAAAAATCAACCTGTGGAATTTATTATAGGAAGCTTTTCTTTCTGGGCAATAAGCTTAGTGAAAGTAGCATATCCCTGATTCGGTGGGGAAAATAGACTCTATTTTGGAAAAGCATGTCACATTTTTGGCCATTCTTTCCACATTTCCTCATACTCAGCCTGCTGCTGATACAGTGAAATTATGAATTTGTTGCAGGAGGAGCAAGTTAGTATATCATTAGTAGTTTTCTTTTTAAGTGGCAACATTTATAGGATTTTTTTTTCCCAGGTGCGCATGTCTTTACAGACTCAGAATAGCAATTAAAAATGTTTCTGGTGTTGATGTGTATTACTAGAAAAAAAAAGTTACGTGGGTATAAAGTATTTTAAATGGAGATAGAACTTCTGGGAGTGTCTGTATGTTTGTGTGTGCACCCACTTAGGTGTTTTCATTAGCTTGAAGAAACGTAGCCACACTTAGTAAATGGCAAAGTAGTTTCACCTTACCCCATCTTTTTTGCATGTGCTTTCAAAGTTGTTGAGTTACTCTATCTTCCCCCTAGGCAAAGGCCACATAATGGTTTTTTCTCCTCTGTTAAATGTCAGAAGCAATATCTTACTTGTGAGAACCTTGCAGCAGTACACATCTTTGTGCATATAATGAACAACTTTGTTCCAAGTTCTAAAGGATCTGAACAGGAAGGAGCTGAACTCAGTAAATGTTGGAAAAATTACTTTTGGGATTGCTAGAGTGTCTCTGAGACCACACAGCTGAAAGTTTTGTTGCTATAACAACTTAAATGACAGTTGAAAAACCCCTATAAATTGGAAGCTTCAGAATCTTTTGCTTCTTTAATAAGCTGCTAAGTGAAATAACAAAGCTTGATTTAATTCGACCTCTCCAAGAACCTGTTAGACCATATGTTATTTGTGTTGGTTTAAGTGTGCATTTGTTTGTGCAGTCAGTTTGCCCCTCTGCCTTCTTGTGAAGACTCTGTGCCTGCAGCTGTGAGCACCAGGAAAGCAGCCAGCTACCAGGTACCAAAAGAAGAAGAATTTAGGCAGCAGGGCTGTGGTGGCCATCCATTCCTGGTGAATGAGCTCTGGCCTCAGCACTGTGTGCAGCCTGAGGAGGGGAAGGTATTTTACTCATTTTGAATTTGTCTCTGGCAGTAGCAGGCTGCTGGAAGACTGCTAGCCTGAAGTGTTAGGCTTTGCTAAAAGTTAAAAAGTATTGTGCAATTATAGTAATTTGGAGAGTATTACAATAGTAGGAGAGTAGTCATCTCTATACACCTCAATTATTCTGCTGGCTGTTTCTGGTTTTTATTATAGAGATGAGTGCTGGGTAAGAGAAGAAATGCTGCTGCTTTTGCAGGGAGATGAGGGGAGGTAGCCCAGCAATGGCTGTGGCTCTCCTGGAGTGGGGTAGCCAGCTTTGCAGGGCTCCTGGGAGCTGTAGGTGTGTGTGTGAGGGCTCAGTGAGGCAGCAGGTCAGGTTTGCATCAGGGTGAGGGTGTGCTCTGGGTTAACCCCTAAACACTGCCAAAGCTGCTGCTTCTCTTGTGGCATTGTAGGGATGGGGGAAAGGAAAAGACCCAGCACAAGGGACTTCTCCACCCTCACTCACTCAGACTGAGTCCTGTCTTCTGGGCATGGTGCAAGTTGAGCATTATTGCCAAATCCTCTATTGAACGTTTTTTAATGTCATTGAGAATACTGGTTTGAGAAGATAGGTTTGATGGGTTTTGCTCTCATTGAGTTTTTAACAGCAGCTTTAGTTGCTCTTTGTAGTTTTTCTACAAATGAAAAATTACATAAATAAATGCTATCTGTAATAATTCTGGAAAAATTGAAGTTTGGACAAAGAAATATCAAGAAAAAGTGGACTGGCTGGAATAAAGTAGCACTTTTAAATTCAGAATACTGTGTTGGCATAGGCTCTCTTTGTAAAAAGCCAATAGTTTTAAATGCCTATAACTGTATGCAAAATATCTGTATGTTTAAGAGCTTCCATTTGAAGAGAAAACCTTCTGTGTTTTCTGGACTTAACTAACCTGATCTAAAAGAAAGTGCCATGCTCTGTATGTAAAACAGCATATTTAACTTGTGGTTGTGTTAGGTAATGGAGTAGTCTCCTCACCCTGTACCCAGTGATCACTCAGGAACACAATGCTTTGGTAAGCTAAACCCAGATGTTAATATGTGTGAAATGTTACTGTAATCAGTGTCTTTGTAAGTCTCTCCTTTATTAGTATAGCTGTTTGAAGTAAATTCCTGATGACCCATTTGTTGCTTTAGTGTCCATAAAATAACTGTTGTTAGCTTGAAGCCTCTGCTAAATTGGAAGCCACAGGTAATGAACATCCTGTATTTTATCTTTTGGTGTTTATGAACTGTTTAGCTCAAAAGGCCTTACCCTGTTTCTCTGGAGGTAAGAAGTTTCTTTTGCTGGTGGAATTGCCTAGCTGAGGAATGGAAACAGCAGTGAAGGGGAGCTAGCTTGTATGAAAAGCTAATTTGTGCCGAGTTAAATATTCTTGTGATATTTGAATATGAGGTAATTAGCGTCAATGTACTGCTGTTTACCTTTTGGCATCTGGAAAAGTCTAAACAATCTGCTGAAGGGAACTATATCCTAAATCTACTTCCAAAATACTTTTTTACAATTGTGTATTTCAGACTTGATTAAATCTGCTTTTTGTGGTGGTATTTTCTCAGTGGCCAGTGACATGTGGGAGAAATGCTGAGCTAAATGGTTGAGGAAAGGTTTAGGTAATGCTCTAGTGTTGTCCTGTGGGCTGTTCAGGGTCATCAGATAGATCCACATAGTTGTTCCCTTTATAAAAATGCTGTCAAGGTGGACCTGTAAATGCTTATACATGCATATTGCTCTTCTCAGTTAAAGTCCTACTATTTACCGTAGCCATCCACATCCACAGTACTTGAGTCCAATTAGAATCAAATGGTCTATTTTATTTGAAATTGCCTCAATTGCACTGTTCAGCACTTGCTTGGTCTCATATCAGAACAAAATAAAAAGGCTTTAAAATTTTGCTCTATATGAAAATTATTAAACTATTTGGAATCTTTAAATCATAATAGCTAATTTTGTAAGGTGTATGTCTTGTTTTCATAGACTCATAGAGTGGTTTGGGTTGGAAGGGACTTTGCAACCCCCTTGTCATAGGCAAGGATGCCTTCCATTAGACCAGGTTACTCAAAGCCTGATCCAACCTGGCCTTGAACACCTCTAGGAATGGGGCACCTGCAGCTTCTCTGGCAGCGAGAAGTTGCAGATTTTACGGGTTTTATGGGTGGTCTGTGTTACCCTTTATAAGAACATGTATTGTGTCTGTGATTAGACAGTGTGTAAAGACTGCTTTAACTCTAGCAGCCTTCACAAGCTGCTGCTGATTCAGTGAGCCAGTGTTTTGTTGCCTTCTGAAAGACTTTGTTTCCAAAGGCTGGTGGATGCCAGAGACATGGTGAATAGAGAGAATTAAGACACAATGAGTCCACACTTTTTTCTTGATCACTCTTGGGGATTAAAGTCGTGTGTGATACTGAAATAAAAAATAATAGTTTTTCTGTAATTAATTAGTGTTTTAAAAACATGGTGTTTATCATTCAGAACTTTCCTGTTGCTTATTTCAAAAAGTGTGCTGTTCCTTCTGAACTTAAGTGTGGAGTGTGATAATTCAGTTTGTGTTTTGTGTTACTCTTCAATGTAAGGTGGAAGCTGAGATAGGAAGCAGAGATCTGAACTCAGTTTATAATCAACAGCCCTTTGCAGCCTGCCTTTCACCTGATGGGCTGCTGGGGAAGCCAGCCTTTGGGGAAGACCACATGGCTTTGGGTTTGTACACTATGTCTAGATGAAATAAATAAGAGGGTTGGTTCTTTGCAATTGCAAATTGTGCATTTCTCAGCATGAACAGCAAATCAGAGACAGCCTGGTGCTGCTCACTTGCTTTGTCAAGAGAGAGGGGCTGTGAGATCAAACACTGAGCTCAAAGATGCCAAAGTCTATTTTAACTTTGTGGCTCCCCTCTCCCTCTTTCTGAATAAGTAGGACTACAAATACAGCATGATATGTAAAAGCAAACTGTGGAGTCCTCCCCCCCACTGCTTGCATCTTTATATATAGTTCATTCTGCTGATCAGACTGTCACACCTGCTACCAGCCTCCTTCAGAGAGCAGATTGCTGCCTTGCAATTTAAGTGCTCCTAACATATGTTGGTGATATACCAGCAGCAGGACAAGGCTTTTAGCTTTGACAGGCTCTACTGGTTTGGGAATGTTGTTAAATGGACAAGGGAGAAAAAAATTACTAGAGTAATTTTGAAAAAAAATTAAAGTAAATATGGAGAAGGATGAAATGAACTTACAAAATCTGCCACTTGGTTGGGGTTTTTTAAGCATGGATTTTAATACACATTATACTTGGTATAGAACTCCACAAATCAAGCTATCCCCTTTGTGTCATGACTTAGAGTATTGCTGTGGTCATTGCCAGGGTGTTGAATTTCCACATGTGTATCCAGACTCACTGGTGCTGGGTTGCACTTGCTGTGTCCCATTGCAGGCGCCAGCTCTGTTACTGCAAGGTGAGCAGAGGCTCTGATTCGCTGTGTGGTTGGGCTGCCATGGTGTGTTCCTCACTAGTAGATGAATAGTTTTTATAATCTGCTTTCACCATAGGATGAACTACCTCAAATTGCCTAATTTTTAACATGGAGGTAGCGTTATGTGTACAGGGTCTGCAAATTGTTAGAAAAGACTGAACATTTTGTGTCCCTACACAGTTAAAAGATTCACTAACTCGACTCTAATTCAGAAATCAGAGCATCTTCAGAGAAGTTTAATGTGGCTTCAGTAATATACAGTAAAAAAATGAGTGGTACTTTTTTGTGAAAACTATTGCTTACTCCATTTTAGCAAGTTTCCTGCTGCACAGGAGCCTGAGTTATAGAAAGAGATATATGTAGAATTGAACAGGAGAGACTAAAAGTGATGTGGTTCAGATTTAAGGAACAGTTACAGTGTCTTTTGGTTCTTTTCAGAAACATTGGCTGAATCTTGTGGTGAAGACAGAGGAAATATCTGGTTAGTTTTGCTTTCCTGACGCTGTGATTTGAGAAGGGAAATGTATGCAGCAATGCCCTGCTTCTTCAGGTGTGAAAGAGGGGCACAGAGTAAGAGTGGGCTCCTTTTTATCACTGCTTGCCAAGACAGGACTGCATTAACTGGGAAGCTGTGTAGGTTTATTCCAAACACAGATGATGGAGTACGGGATTGCTCACCTGGGAGCAGCATTGTGTATTCCTGTGGCTCATTCTCTGCAAGGACCTCATTAACACATGCATTTCACAACAGCACGATGTTAATTGTAGCAAGTGAGTACTGGCATTAAGTCCTTCTGTGGTTTTCTCTTTGTCTTTCTTTGACCTTAGGAAAGAGAAATGTACTTTGCTGTACTGGTTGCTTGTGCTGCAGCAAAGCTGTGATGCACCCATCAGTGCTAACAGCATGCAACACCCAAACTATCCGCAAGGAGATGGCTCTTCAGCTGTAGGGGGATACAGTATGGGTAAATGAAGATGGTATAGAATGTAATCTTTTCCCCAAAGAGTTGCAGCTGGATCAATTACTGAAGACTAGGAGCAGGCCTGATCTTAACAGGCCACATCTGTAGCCAATAAGAACAGTATTATAAAAGAGTGGATTGGTGGGATCTGGGAGTCAGATGACTACTGCAAGGAAGAGTCAGTGCTCAGAGGAGCTGCCTATGAGAAACATGGAGGAGGTATGAAACTCTGGGGATGTGGAATCCTTGCACTATAATGATAATAGAACTCTTTGATATATAAGACAACATTCAGCACCCTCTCCTCTTAGCAGGGCAGTTTTCTTCTTTGCTTTGCCACCTTTCCTTTCAAAAACTAAATCAGCAAGCAAATCTCATAGGATGAGATGGGCAAGTATGGATTTATCCCTGCAGGGTGCCTAGAGAAAGCAGGCACAGGTGGTCACTGGCTGATCCAGGACTGCACAAGCAGTTCGGAACCAAGCTGGAAATGAAGTGCTGGCCTGCTGACTTCTTCATTGCAAGACTGTCTTTACTCCCTAGTAAGGATGTGGTAAAATATTGCAGTACTTAGTCCTTCTCTTGTCCAGTAGCTCAGACAGTGTATGAAAAGACACACCAAGCTTCCCAAGCTGGAAAGAGTAGCTTGTGACAATTGGCCATTGAAAAGCAAGTCTCTTGGTTTAGAAAAGTGTGGAGTCCATCATGTTAAACTACTTAATCATGTCTGTTGCTTCTGTTATTTTTTAAAACTCGGGTTGAAACTTTCATGTAGGATCTGTCCTTAACAGTGTAGGATGTTGATACCAGTGTTGTTTAAATGTTTGTAACTTAGAATGTAAATAAAGGAAATACTTATGTTTGACTTCAGTATAGCCATCTAAAGGGATTTATAAGTAGTGATTTTTTTAAGTGACATGCTGAAGCCAGACGAGGTCTGTCAGTGATGAATTTGCTTTAAATATGAGAAAATGGGAGAAGGGACAATATTAATTCATGATAGTAGAATTTAAATCAGCATTTTATTTTTTCCCTCATTAAACATTTGTAATACTCTATTAATATAGAAGTGTTGTAAATAAAGGTGGACATGGCCAAGAAAGGTGGGTAGTTGGCAAGTGCTCTAATAGTGTTCAGCTGCGGGTAAGAAAGAGCTGTCTTCATGGTTATGCATTTTTTTTTACATTGATGGGATTAATTGCCTTGGTCTCAACTTAGCTTGTAGACTACTGTGCTACAGATGCTGATTTGTAAGGAACTCAATCTACCAAAACTTTTGAATCCCTTCTGCATATAGTGCTGAAAAAAACCCATGTTTTCCCCTTGTTAGGTGTAAGCATCATATTAGGATCTCTATATTACAATTATGTAATATTAGGATGGATCTCTATATTGTGAATAAGGAAACGTGCAGGGCTGCAGTAAGGCCAGAGACAGCAAACAGGGAAGTGCTTGCTGTAGAACAAATTAAATAATAAAAATACTAAACCCTGAAAATGGGTGTTTTGCAAATCATAATTCCACCCTAAACCAATTCTTTCAGAATGATTGATTTGAATTTATCAAATGGTTTAGCTTTTGTATTTTAAAAACATTCTACAGCATAACTGCCATTTATTAATACTGCTTTCATTGAAGCCTTCAGATTTTATTAACTGCTGTAATAGTCATTGTGTTATCTCTAGCATTCTGCAAAAATGTGGCTGGTGGACTATGCAACTGGGAGAATTTATGAAATAATTTTAGATGACATTATAACTTTTTCATCTTTTTGCTCTAGAACCTGTATTTTCAAGTGACGCTGTACAGCTTTGATAAACATGCTGTTACTAGGCATGGAGAGCCTGAGAGATTTCCATGAAATCTTGTAGAATGTATGTCTTAATGATTTACATGAATTATTTTGTGTTTCTTGTTATTTTGACATATCCTTCTTATTTCAGACAGCTTTCTCCAGTAGAAAGCCCCTGAGAAAAGAAAAGCTGCTTGTATTTAAATTTAACAGTCCTGAGGGTAACAGTGCTGATGCTTTGCTTCCTTTGCTGCCTTTGGAAACAGCTATTCCTGACCTGTTCAATGGCATCTCTGTCCCTGGCTTTTTCAGAAAAGTTCATTCTGTTCTACTGCATTCTACCCTCTATTGTTTTCTTCTGGTGTTGTTTCTGATTCTTCTAAGTGATTTTTGCACAGCAGCGTCCCCCTTTTTTGAAAACTAGCAAAGATTCTAGTTTAGAAGGTTTCCTTGTCCTCCTCCATTTCTGAGTTACATAATGATGCTATGGAAAGAAATAATGATACTTTGGAAACTAGTACTGTATTTGTTTTATTTTATTTTTAGGCTGCCCACTAGCTGTCTTTTAGGCTTTCTGGGTTTTTTTTTTTAGCTGTTTTAAACTCAGGCTATTCCCTGTACCAGAACAGTAATCAAAGAATTCTGTGGTGTCCTATTAATCTTGCTGGTTAACTGATTAGATGAGTTGTTCCTTAAGGCAGGCAGTGGCAAACAGAATGGGTGGCTGCTGAGCAGGAATGGTCAGAGCAGGGTGATTTTGCTCCAGACTCTCTCCTGAGCTTGCCCTGTGGGGAGGATTCACAGTGACAAATTTTTAAGCTACCAGCAATACTGTCATGGGAGTCCTGCAAATGCTGCTGAGTCAGGACTTTTAACAAAAAGTTGAGTTTTATTGAAAGCAATTGAATTGCAGGGAGTAGTGATGAATGGATGTATGGTGGTAGAGCTCTGCAATTCAGATGTTTTTTGTTTGCCCTGTGCTTTGTAAGTGGGATATGTTTCCAAATGAAGATTGTTCAGATAATGACTTAACAGGCTATTTCTCTTTCTGTTTTATCCCAGGTTGCATTTATATTGAATTTGTACACCATTAAATAACTTTAAAATATTTATTTAAGAGCTAGTGATACTTTTTCTCATGTGAACACTTTTACTTAATGTTAAGAGGGTGTATAGTCAGCATTTCATCAACAGAAAATGCATTGAAAGAGCTTATTACCAAGCAAGCTGGATATAGAATCAATATTAGAAAAAAAAAAAACCCTGAACTGAGCAATGTGAAATAGAGGAAATAATTTAGTTAAAAATGGAAATTGATAATTGTCTGTACTATATATCTGTATATACTTTTTCGCTGAAGTACAAAGCCTATAAAATCAGGTATGTTCATTGATTTACAGATTGCTCAAACATGACTGTTGATGTGAGTCAAAGGAACTTCTTTCCTAGGAGAAACTAGCATATCCTGAGGATCAGAAACCCTGAAGGACACTTCTTTTTGAATCTTGTGTTTCCAGGCAGAAAGCAGAATGTTCTCATTTTTTCTCCATCCTCTCTTTTTTACTGTCTTATCCCCCCTCATCTGGAATTGATTGTAGCAGTGGGCACTGTGCTTTCACAAACCAAGCACACTTCCATACAATTGTGATATTTGCTTGCTGCTTTATCAGTCCAGGGCAAACTGTTCCATTTTTTTTTTTAATGATACCTCCTTTTTATTTCACTTGTTCAGTGCATAGGGAATGGTTGTTAACATTCAGCTGTATTTGTACAAAAGAATAAATAGGAGTCATTCCAGCTCTACTGGCCATTGAAATACCTTATTTGCTTTTCTGTAATTATTAAAAAGCTTATTCACGTTTTTGCCTGTATCTCATCTACAAAGCATAAAAACTTTGCCAGCATCTTGTAGTTTGTGCTGTATGAATCAATGGAGAAAACAGTTTGCTGTGTGTCTGGAATTTGATATTTACCTATGAAATCTGGAAGGTAGAGCATCTGAAAAAGCACATCATCTCAACCCTTCTTTTGCTGTACTCTGTGTGAATGCCATGCCTAGTAAATATAATTTTGAATTGTGGAATGAGCATATATGGTACCAGGCTGCTCAGGGAAATGGTTATTTTGTTGTGGTGTGCTATAGCATCAGGTTTGGTTAGAAGCTGGGTAGAAGTACCCTGAGATCAGCAGAATTGTGTCCACGCAAAGTGATCTGCCAATACAGCTGCTTGTAAACTTCTGGAGCCAAAATCTCAATGATACCCATTTAGCACTTGGTGACTTGCAGTTTCTTCAGGTAGCAGCCCTGCAGTTGGATATATGTGGTGTCATGAAATCTGTGCAGGGCAGCTCCCCACCATGAGCGGGGGTAACCTCGTTCCCAAGAGTGACCTGTGCAGTTCCCAGCTCTGATCAAGGCTGGCACTTTGGTATGATTGATCACTGGGGCTTACAGCAGGGAGTGGGGGTGGGAAGGAGAGAAGGTGAAAGGCTGTGTTTGTGTTGGGCAGTTCATGTCTGCAAGCCTGCTCTTTGGATGTGGTGAATGTCACCGGTGTCACTTGCCTGGGTCACTCTGCAGTAGTACTCGTGGAGGGAATTGCTTCATGGGTGATTGTGACATCCAGGGACAGAGGGAACTGCTGGGTTATCCTGTGTCATTACCCTTCCCAAAGTTGCCATGAGTGAGTGACAGCCTCTCCTGATCACCTGTCAAAGAGGTTCCCAGGGTTGGCTCTGGTGGCCTTTGAAGGCTCTCAAGTGAAGCTGAAGCCAGTGCATTTTAAGGTAAATGTCCAGCTGAGTGAGTCTCCTGCTGTTGAGGATTTGCACTGTAGTTTGTTTGAACACAGAACATGACTTTTTGGCTTTGTATGTTGAAGCCAGTGTGGTGGGTCTTGGGTTTTCAGGAGTAGGTCATCTTTGAATTTTTCTGGTGGCATTGGAGATCACCATGAATGATATTTTTCTTTACCTATGGATAATGGCAGGCTCTGTGATGACCATCATCCTTCCTGTTCTGGATAAATATTTTGAACTAAAAAATAATTGATATGGAAAACTGAAGAGAAAAAGTGGTCAAGTAGCAAGAGACTACATTTGATCTTGCAATGGTTTATCTTCTGGATAACCACAGGATTGAATTTCATTGGGTTTCAGTTACAGGAACAGAGTCCGTAATTAAGGACTTAAGTGTGTATCCTGAGAGTCAGGTTACTGACATTTTGAGGAGTTACTTAAATTAGCTTAATTTTTGTTCAGAGGTGGAACTGTTATGGGTTTGTATTTATTTTGATACTTCTTTTATTGTCTCTCTCTCACACACAAAGATTGTTCTGAAGTAGAGTTTAGTTGCTGTTTTATCGAGAGAGAATTTGGGTTTTGTCCTCAAAACCCCCTGAAGTTTCCAGAATGTGTTTGGGATGGCCCTCTGAAATGCCTTCCTGTGACAGAGAACCTCTGCATGGGTGGCATTTCTCGTTGGTTGGGGGTTCCTGGAAGCACTCAGTCATTCAGAAGCCCCTCTGCTCCACTGCAGTAGTTTGGGATGAGCATGAAGTTTCATTTTGGAGTGAGCTGACATCAGTTGCTGTAGGTCGCCTGCTTCTCCTCCTGGGCAAATATTGAGATTTCAGCTGTCTGGCAGTCTGGGGAATGTGGCTCCCAAGTGAGGGGGCTGCTCTTCAGTTGCTGATAAATTGCATGAGTGTAAGAATCTGCTGGATTCCTTTCTAGCAAAAGAAAACCACAATGATGTAAACCAGTAACTTATTTTTAGAGTTTTGTTTTCTGAAGTTCTGCTGAACCCTGTTCATACTCTTGAGCAATGCATGTGCATTCTGAAGTGTCTTTGCCTTTGTGGCTTAGGGCTTACAAATATTAAAACTTTGAGAGTAGCCCATTCACTGGTGAACAGTGTTGATGATCCAGATATCTACTTTTGGGGGCAAAAGAAATAACAGAAGATCTGAGCATGATTTTTTTGTTGTTTAGCAATCATTTTTCACACAAGAAATGATGCTTTTTTAGCATTCACAAGCTAAAAATGTAATAGAATTAGCTTTGATATAGTTTATGGTAATTAAGTGCTGTCATATCTCATGCTGGTTAAAGTGTCTCTTTGCAGTTGGGAGGAGCAATAAAAGGAATGGTGAATCAGCTGGGATGACAGCTGAGTCAGGCAGCTGCCCTGCTCACATGATGGAGTGTGTGCCTGGACTCTGAGCACAGCAAGGCTGTGTTGAAGCTTCAGGTGTGCATTGAGAGAATATGTTGAACTTAAGGTGCTCACACTGAGGTGGGGGTGTGTACCAAAATGTCTGTGAGGAAGAACACAAAGGTCACATTTGCATGAACAAGGAGAATAAAGGTGTTGAAGCTTTCATTGAAAAGGCTTGTGCTTGTCAGGGTTTAGCCACAGAAAGTGTTTGGCAGTCTGAGATTTGTGTGAGAGCTGTTGCTTCTAGATGTGAATGCTGCTATCTCCAAACTCTTACCCTTGGTTTTGTTTCATATTCTATACTGAGAATTAAAACCCAGTTTGGGAGACTTAGGTGGGTTGTTCTGTGTAACTGTCAGCTTCTTGTGGATGCCTTAAGACACTCTTGTAGCACAATTTCTTGTATTAAATGCTGTTGTTTTACACAGAGACTATGCACAAATCTCTAATTGCAGCTCTTATTGATACTACAAATTTAAATCCTCATAATTAGGCTGTCTTTGTTTCCTTCACCTTGGTTAAGTTTGATTTGTCGGGCAGTGTTTATGTAGCCAAACTGTTAATCTACTATTTTGGAGTCTGCATAAACTCTGTTTAGAGGCAGTGCAGAGAAATAAATATATTTAAGATATGATTCACCTGTCCTGAAGTAGCCATGTGAAATAGCTCAGTTTTTAGAGTGCAGGAGCTGGCTGCAGCATGCTGCAAATCACTTTGGCGCACACATTTCCAGTCCAGGTGGCTCCGGTGGGTCCCAGTCATTCCATGTGTCCTTTTGTCACAGGCCACTTTTACACTAGGGTGTGATCTTGCTGAGTAGCTGCTGTGTGTATAAGTAAATATATGCATGGAAAAACACAGCTGCCTCCCTGAAAATAGCTAATAGCTCACTGTGGGGCCATAGGTAGGTTGCACTGTCTTTACATGGGATAGAGATGTTGATGCCTTGCAGGATGTTGTGAAGGCTAGACAGTGTCTGTGTGAGATTGTGCATGTTTACTCATTTCTGAAGAACAGACTTCCCTCTACACTGGGGACTATTTAACTCCATGGAGCTGAGCCATGTTGAGAAAGGCTTCTTTGTGTCTGTTCTTGGGAGGAGGAATTGGCACACTCCAGCTTCTCCCATTTAAGGCATTTACTCCTATTCCATCAATAATTTAATGGATTTTTTTTAAGGTCAGCAACTTCAAATTGTTGAGAGAAATCATACCTATATTTGTCTAAACAAGCTCAGATAAACTTTCCAAACCCACAGATTTAAAGAAAAGGAACATAAGACCCTGTTCATATCTATAATCTATTTTCCCCCTTACTGCTTCCAAGTTGTGTAAAACTTCACACTTTTTACATGTTACAGTACATAATTTAAAATCGGTTATTTCAACCAAACAATTGTGTTTCAAGATTGGTATCCCTGCTCTTTGAAAGCAGACAGCTAAGTGGTGATCACATAGAAGCAGATAGGTTTTACATGCCATGCTCTTACAGATGAGATGTGAGGTATAAATATTAGGAACCTTGGAAAAAGTGCAAGAGAAGTACAGGGTTGTGTTGCCACTTCTGTGTAGTGAAAAGTGGTGTCAATCAGATACACAGGCATGTTGTAGCACATCTAGAAGCTGTTTGAAAAGAAATCAGAGCCATCATTCCTTCTACTGTAAACATTTTGTTAACTCTAATTAAAAAGTATAAGCAGAAAACAGTTCTTCCTGCAAGTAGGGAATTATTATGTAGTGTGTTGGGGCAAACAAAGTGTATTGTTTGGCAATTTAAATAATGTAATTTAAAAAATGAAATTTGTGGTGGAATGTCCTTATGGAGGTAGTCAGTGTCAGGTAAGCCTCATCTGCAGACAGCCTGTTAGAAAGATAAGGAGGTCTAGAATTTGCAGGCAGTTACTTGCACTGTTTTGGAGTAATGTTGATGCTAACAGCTTGCTAGTGTTGGTAAATTTGGCAGTAAACCTTTTTCCAGTTCATTTCATAGCATGAACACTATCACACACAAACAGGTTGTCTCAATATATTGGATTTTTTTCACCTCTCAGAAGATGTACTGAGAGGTGAAATGCTCATTTGCAGTCCTGAAGGGTAATGTTTCTAGTTCAGGATGAGCAGGCACCAGGGGCTCAAGAATACCACTTCTGGTGTTCTTGAACTGAGATTTCTGTAATCCCTTTTGTTATATTTATTGCTTGCCATTGCTCAGCACAATACTAAGAATTGTTTCAAGGCTGCAAACCTAGCTCTTCTGCTGAAACATTTTTAACTGCCCGAGCTGTTTTGTGCTCAAGTTAGAGGAATATGGAATATTCATATGGAATATGAAAATAGATTTCTTTTGGTTGTTTAGCAAGTAATGTCCTCATTTATGTGAGCAATGGAAAACCCTTCTTGAAATCGGTGTTTCTTACCTTAGTGGTTGTAAAATCTGTTTAGAGAGATATTTTAAATTTTTTTCTTTTCTTAAAGGAAGAAACATCCAGATGATCCAGCTTTTTTCACAGGACTGGGTACTGGTATCTTACTAGGGAGCCTTCTTTTTGTTTCTGCACTGCTTCTCACTGTAATCCTTAGTAACTCCCTGCTGTGTATCACTGGTTTATTATTGCTATTATTACTGTTTTTCCCAGTGTGGGTCTTAGCCAGTGTTTTTCCCTGCAGTATTTGGGTGTTTGTTGGGTTGGCAGATGAGGGGTGGGTGCTGGTGGGCACTGGGATCTTGGGAGGAGAGTGCCCAGTAAAGCAAATCTGCTTCTCAGTGCAGAGCCCTGTGAGCTTTTCCAGTTCTTCCTCAGTTTCCATGTGGCATTTTCCCAACCTTTCCTGGTGAACACTGATACTTATATTTGCATGTACTGAAATTCAGGTATAGTATTGTTAACATGGTGTGAAGCCAGAGGAGCTGCTTATGTAGTGATGATACCATTAGTTTTTTAATTTGGAGCTGCTCTTGTACTTTAAAAAGATGCTTCCCAGCTGGGAAATCTTGCTTCTGTGAATCCAGGTGGGAATTCTCACCCTAGAGATTTTTATCTCTGCCTAGTGTGAACAAATACAAAATGTTATGAATAGCAGTTCCTGTGGAACAGTAAATCAGGATGTGGTGAGTTAGTGATGGAGTATCAGAGAATCCATCGGTTCAGCCAAATTCTGTTGAAAGGCAGGAGATGTTTTGCCATCTGCAGTGACCTGTGAAGCAGTTGGGTTGGTGCACTGGGTGTTCAGGACAAAAAAATTAACACCTTTTCAGTGCACAAAGCTTGCCTGGTCAGGCCTTGCTAGCATGAGAGTTCACACCAGGTAAATCCTGAAATTTCAAGTTTATTACTTACTTCCTTGAAGTTTTTAATTTGTCAGAGTATTCACTTTAGACATTTGCACAAATTTGAGGTTCTTGAAAGTCTTGCTGTGCCAACATTGCCAGGCTGATACAAGTGGGCTTTGAACATCTTGACGTTAATAGTGGTTTGAAATGAGGTATTCAAATTAACAACTCCCAGCCTTAAAGTAGAATGCTCTAAAATCTTTTATGTTCTGCATGGTGGGTGTTCAGCATAAAATTTTACTGTGAATTATTTAGAATATCTGTGCTCATTAGATGTTGGTACCTGAGTGAAAGAAATAGGGCTATCTAGCATTGTAAAAATATATACCGGTATCAGCACTGGTCAGAAGAAAGAATTCTTCAAGGAAAACGTATTATCTTTAAATCACATGGCATTCAGGTGTTAGTTATTCTACTGCAACTTAAAACATGTTTTTGGGGAAAAAACAACATTGGAAAACTCTTAAAAATCTGTTAGGAGTGATTGCACACTTCATCAGGGAGGTTAGTGTACAATTGCCTGTAATGACCATAAGCGTTGTCTTTTTCATTCCTACCATTCCTCTTTATTTGGAATGATCTTGTGCCTTCTCAGCCCTATAGCCTGAGTTTTGAGTAGTGCTTTAGAAACTGCCATTGCTTGGTAAAATGGAGTGAACTTCCAGAACCAGTACATAGCTGGAGTGTGAGAGATTCAAAGTTTTAGGTTGTTTTTTTGTTGGTTTTTGGTTTTGGTGGTTTTTTTTTCTTTTTTGGATACCACCATTGATGGTGAAATCAACAGCAGTTTTAGGCTGTATGCATTTGTCATCCTAAGCATGTTTTCTGATCCTTAAACAAGATACGTGTTAACCTTTCACTTGTGTTTGGGGCCCATTGCAAGTTGAGGTTTTGACTCGCAGAAGCAGCAGTGCTTGCCTCTTCAGTGGGCATGGGGAGGGGAGGGAGCTTTTGCATGGCTGTCCCCAGGGCTGTGGGAGGGAAAAGCTTCTACTGAGGACATGTTGGAGCCAAAATGGAACATTTTGGGTGAGGCAAGCAAGTGGTCGCTCTAGGAGAAGCTTTGGAAAATGTCAGCAGTGGCAAGAATGGGGAAGAACCTGATGAGCAAGTAGGTTAGCTCCCAAATGGAGAAGGGTAGCCAGAGGCAAGGAATAATAAGTCCAAGGGTAATCATCCTTCTGGTAATGCCTGTACTGAACAGGGAAGAAGGTTCAGTTATGGCCCTGCCAGCAACACTTTGAAGTGGACCAGAAACTTCTGTAGCCTTTGGACAAAATTAGTGAAAAAAATAATTGTGAAAGAATTTTTTTTCTTTTTTTGTTTTGCCTAAGAATTCACTGGACAGGGCTGGGGAAGGGAGAGCAGTCTGTCTTCAAGGAGTGGGACTGAAGAAGCATTTGTGCTGTGTATGAAAGAAGAGAGAGGAACCTGGAAGGGAAATGTTTGAAAACAGCAGGTTTGTTTGTAATCATGGCAGAGCTGGAGGACAGCAGAAGTTACTTGAGTGTGCATACACCAGGATGAACTTGTAGTTGAAGGTAACATGCAGTCAATTCAAGTCCTTCTTGAGCTTTTGAAGGGGTTACCATGCTGCTACTGCTGGGGGTAGCTCAAAAAAATTAATGACCCAGAAACTACTGCTGTCCTTCCCTGCAGGCACCTCTTTGTTTCTTTTGATTCATATTTTAGTAGTGAGGGCATTAGTAACACCTAATGCATGCTGGCAACATTTTTCTATATTTAAACACTTGCACACTTATTTCCCCTCCCCTAGTTAATAAGAATGGTTGATATTCACATTCCTCTTTCTGTACAAAGGAAAAACTGGGGCAGCAGAATGCCGAGACTCTTACTTCAAATACTGTGCACCTACAGGCTCCAGTGAAATCCACAGGAGGAATATATAAAGGTTTTTTGAAGTCCAAGCTCTATGTTACCCATATATAATTCTTTTAAGAAACATTGGAGTAAAAATTTCTGGTTTTTGTCTACTGCTGTCTTCTGCCTCTCTGTAGCACAGATGCTAGTAGATCTTCCCCTCCTCCCATAATTTATGCACATGTCTACTTCCTTATAAATTATTGGCATGTTCTCTAGTTAATTCTTTGACAACAACAAAAAGATGCTTGTGTCTTGTTTCAGTATAAAGCAATTTCCCTGAGGTGAATATCTCATTGCTTTTGCATTGCTGCTTTGACTTAGCTTCCATCTTCCCTTCTTCTTGCTTTGTAAATTGATTTAAAAATAAAATAATCAAGGACAGAGACAGAATGTTTTATTTTGCTACAGGTATTAGGTTACCTAAATGGTATAGCTGAAACAGAAGTACTGAAGGGACAGTGCAGAGGATATGCAGCTGCAGAAACCTCTCTTCACTATTTATGCTGCTCCTTGTCAAACTCAACAAATGACACCAAAATGTGTCATTGCTGGATCTGTAAATAGGTCTGCTGTGATGTAAAAATCTGTTGTTTTCCAGGTGGGTGTTGCCCATGTCTCAGCCGTGCATGGTAGTGAGACTGCTCCTCCCAAAGCGGGGAGATGGGGTTTCATTGCCTGGTCCCACTGAAATGCACACACAGCATCTGAACGGTGGGGCCTCTCCCCATCCTGCCTGGAATGGTGATGCTTTGCCTTCCTCCCAATTAATAAATGCTCAGGTGTTTGTTAACTTGATTTATTCTTTTGATTATTTATTGTTAGAGGCATTTAGTTGTAAACAATTGCATTCAGTTTCACTGTTAATTTCTTCAAGACAGTCTCGCTATTTGCATAGTTACTTGCAGGGATTTCTGCTGTTCATGAAAAGTTTCAAGATCTTGCTACTAAAACATTTTAGTATGAAATCAACTGTTGTAAAAAGAGTCTTCTGATGTGACTTTTTTTCCAGTGAAATCTGTAGTTACCTTAGGTTAAGAGGAGATTGCTCTTTCAACCACTGAAAAACTTTGAGACAATTTTCTCTATTTACATTTTTTTTTTATTCAGGAAAAACCAAAAATTGGTATATCCTTTCCATGGAGTATATGGTTTGTTTTACCAGGAGTTTGACTGTATGTCAAGATGTCCAGGTAATTACAGAAGCTCATTTGAGTCCCTTGGGGGCAGATAATGAAGGTGTGAAGGTTACCCTTGTGTGTGCTTCACTGTTTTGTTGTGGACACCTTGGTGGAGAGTCCTGTGCCAGTGATCTCACTGCACTTTGTGACTGACAAAGAACTGTTTTGCAGCACAGATGGCTTGCTGAGGCTGAGCTTTACTGGCAAGGCTTGGTAAGTGGTACCTTGTGTTCCCTGGGGTCCTGTGCACCTGCAGTAGGTCCAGTTGTGGCTGTGGCCCCTCCAGCCTCCCTGGTCACAGCATGTTGAGCAGTCCCAGCAGTGCTCCCTTGCCCTTCACCCTGTATTGGACTGCATCCCATTTCCCATCTCCCTGCAGCATCCTGAGCTGAGTGTTGGGACTAGTCCAAGTGTTGCCACCTCACCTGCATTTGCAGATGTGTTTGGTGCCCAGAGCAGCTGCTGGCTGGGCTGTGCTGCTGGGAGCCACCACAACACTGAAGAGTATTGGTATTTGTGGCAGGTGGCATTGGTGTCCTTTGAAAGTTTATAATGTGCTGTGAGCCTCATCTGGGCTTCTGCACTGGTACTGTATCTGTTTAGTAACCCTGCCCATGTCATTAACAGAGAAGATAAACACTATTTCTAAGAAGGGAAACTTTTGTAAGCTTATTGGAGGCACAGCATTTCATGAAAAATTGCTTTGTGATATTTTGCTTATATTGCAAAATTCTCACTTGAGGTCATAAAAGTTAGAGTCTTGCTCTAAATATTCCAGCAGTGGTATTCCCAACACACCCTGTAACTACAGAAGGCACTAAACATCCTGCCCATTTTGCTAGAACAGAGCTCTCTAGAGTTCTTGAGAGGCAATTCTTGCTATAGAAATAGAGCATTATGCTAAATGTTCTTTGAAATGAAAAGCAGGTATTCCCAAGTCTACTGTTCAAGTACTGTTCTTGCAGGGAAAATCTGTTTTGCTGCTAAATCTTCTGATACTTCAGGATAGCTGTGAAGGTATAAAACCTTTGCAACAGAACAACAACAGGAGATTAAAGAAAAGCACTAACAATAAAAACAACACCCAAAAGAAACCCCAGCAGCCCCCCCCACCATGTATTGCCCAAACCCTCTTCCTCTCCCTCTGTTTCCACTGTACTCATATTTTATTTTCCCTCTCAAATGAAGGAACCATATTCTTTCCAGACAAGATGGGTGAGGCTTGCCCATATTTTTTCTTTTACAAATATGAACTTCTTTCAGTCTAAATAAATGAAAAAAAAAATCCTGAGAAAGCAAGATGTTTGCGTGTTAGGAAGTGCATGATGTGTTTTTTAATGGAGGCAGGAATATGCAGAAAATGGGAGAGAGAGCAGAATGTATATGGCTGTTGCAGAGTCCTTTTGAAGTGCATCGTTGAAGGTTTCTGGCACCAATTCTGAACACAGTCTGTGTTTTCAGAGTGAGCTTCCTTTCCTAAAGCTCTCACTAGAAACAATACTCTGGAAAGTATAAATGTACACTGAGGGACATCAGGAAGGGAAACCTTTAGCCCACTTAAGTGTAATGCACAGCATTGATTCCTGCAAGAAGAATTGCTTAATCATAAGCTTTAAAAAACCAAAACAGCTGAGCTTGTTTAAAAGTGAAGCTAGTGAAAACAAACCTGAGTCAGGATGTACTGGAAGGCCTATAAATGTAACTATGATATATGGATGCACCAGATTTTTAATCAAAGGAATAATTTTTTCCTAAAGAAAGCACCTGGGGGAACAGAAGGGAATTGGAAGATCAGAATAACTTAATATGACCCATGTTTAAATTTTCTTTACCCATCCTTGTTGCCATACTCCAGACTGCATTTGCAGTGAGGTGTGTTTGTGTTCACAGTCCAGCAACTCTGGGTGTTACAAACAAAATGAGATATGCAGGATGGTTATATTAAAAAAAAAAAAAAAGTAGTCTGCAGAAAGTTTTAAGACCAGAAAACCAGGCATCCATAGTGCCAAGAGCCAAAGTGCAGGTTGGATGCTCATGAGTGCTTTGCAAGGAGGGGAACAGTGCCTTGGCCATGCTGAGTTTCTTGTTGGTTTTGGGTAACTGGCCTGGGGTGCAATCTGAAATACAGCTGAATGCAAAATCATTTTCAGTAGAATATGACTTTTTTAGGAGTGAACTCAGTTAATCAAAGAAACTGGTTTGTATTAATTTTGGTTTTTGTAATTTTGTTATGGTTTCTGTACAACATGATGTGACAGCTAAAGTCTTGGGCATGGAGTGGCTATCTACACTGTGCAGCACTACCTACATTTTAATGCATCAATAGCTATTTCTCCAGCTAATATTTCCTATTTTAAAGACTGCAATAAACCAGATACTTTTTGCTAAGCATTTTGTGTAATTAGCTTTATAACTTGTGTAAATAAAAGCCATGTTAGTAATACTCTTAAAAGTTGAAGTAAAGCAGACAAAATAGTTTACTTGCTTTGTCCAGAGTCACTTCCCATCCTTGTCATTTGACAGTTGATTTTCTTGCTTTCTAATACCTTTAACAAAGAACCCCAAAAAAACAAAAACAATGATAAACCAAAACAAACCCAAAACAAAACAAACAAAAAGTTCCTGTGTTTCTTGGAGGACAGATGAAACATTTTGTAGAAGTGGCTGCTATTTATGATTTTGTGCATTTTAATTTTCCTTACTATTTAAGAAGGCTCAATATCAACAAAATGAGTAAGTTACCAGAGAAATTTAGTGATCCCCTGCAAGAAATCTTGCAAAATGTATAGTTTTATTTGCCAGATGGTCAAGGCTTCACAGGAGCTGGTCAGAGTGTGTGAAGGGCTTGGTGTGAAGTAGCACTGGTGCTGGAGCCCTTTGGTGTGTATGTGTGAACAGCCAAGGGACTGTTGCAGGTGTGAATGGTTTGGGCAGTGGTGTTGGCAGAAGAGGGAATTTTTGAGCTCGGTTGGTTGAGGGATGCTTTGTCTTAAGGATCATTGAAATAACTGGGGGCACAGGACTGCAGAGTGAACCTCCTTAAGCCGCAGGAGGACTGCCCTCCCCGCTGCGTTTCTTGCCTTCCAGTAATGATATGTAAGGAGTTCGTCCATGCTACAGGCTTCAGCAGTGCATTATGCTGGGAATAACTCCTTGTTCTCTCATATAAACAGTGGAGATTTAATGGAGATTTAATGCACAGAAATGGCTGCTCAGCAGCAGCTTAGTGTTTGGGCGGTATATTTGTGAGGATGTTGAAGACTGTTTGTGGCCTGGTTATCTGTGGTTTCCTGGTTTATGGTGGCTGGTTTAGATGGGCTTTCTCCTTCCTCCCCCAGAGACAGATAGTATGCATCTGTGATTTCTGCTATGGTATCTTTTCCTTGGTCTGTGTGGTTGTAAACCTTGCTTGGCAGAGGGCTTGGAAAACCTACATAATTTACACTTTTTAAAATTTTTTTTCCCCAGTAGGAAAGGTGAGGAAGGTGGGAAGGATCTTATCCTTTGCCAGCCTGCAGTGAATTTGCCTAGTGAGCCCCCCATCCACCCCTGTATCTTCAGTGACAGTCCTTGTTGAAATGGGGGAGGCCTTTTTGCCTCGTTGGTTTAGTTCACCTGAGGTGCTGGGTGCTGGCTCTGATGACAGGAGTAGCAGTTGCTGTCCAGCAGACCAAGGGCTGTTGGTACTGCTGGCCAAAGTGCCTGTGAGTTGAATTTGAGGCTATTTTGTAGCTGCTGAAGCCAATGTGAGCCAGTACTGGGATTTCTTTTCCCACCCATTTCTCCCAGCTGTGCTTTGCATTGCTGCAGAGACAGCATTGGGAGCTGCTTACTTGCAGATCTTGTGAAAGCCAATTAAGGAGAGAAGAAATAGCAAAAAAAAAAAAGACCCAGGCTGTACTGAGGGGTGTAGGAGAGAACTTGGGGAGGCCTGGGGACATGAGCTTGCTTAACATGCTTAATTGCCAAGGGCCACTGGTCACAGCATCCCTGGCTAAGTCACACTGCCTGTGGGTCAGCATCAGGTGGGTGGAGAGCTGTGTCCCATCAGGCTCTGGCTGGTGTTTTGTGTCTTGCTGTCCCAAGGGCAATGGGATTCCTAATCCATTCTATTGGGCACCTCTGCACTGCCTCTGGCTTGGGGCAGTCCTGTTCCCCTACCCAATCCCTGCAGTCACCCATGCTGCTGAAGGCCAGACTTCTGCAGGTGGTGGCAGAGCATAAAGGGTTTGCCCCTGGTAGGCCAGCATTGGAATTTTACACTCAGTTATTAAGCCTTGGTTCTTCCTTCTCCTTTCCTAAAGCAGCTGAAAAAACAAAATCTCTATCATGAATTTCAAAATAATTTTAGTCTAGATTTAAATTTTTTGAAAATGAACCACTTACCAATATTAATTTAACTGCAGTAAATAAAACACTTTTATCAGCATAAACAGGAACAGAATTAGCAACAAAAATGTATATAAAAAAACCTTAATGGATGGATGGCTTAGATCTTGGCAGTGGTGTTTTTTCAGGGACAGGAGGTAATGTTGAGCTGGGAAGGAAATACATGGTCTCCAGTTGTTTCTGTCCTGCATGTTGTAGCTGAGCAAAACTTCTGGTAATAATATTACACTGAAATTCCTTTGTTTATCCTTTCTTTCCTTGAAGTCATGGGCAATAGGTTTGATAATTTTCTTTTAGTTGTTCTCAGATATAAACCAAATCTGCTCTCATCTGCTGAAGGACAGGTCATATAAACTCATGAGCTGGCTGTTGTATAGACATCTTCCATATTATGCCATACTTTCACTATTTATGCATATGTGCCAACTGCCCTGTGTCATAGCCCAGTGCCTGGTTTATAGCAAAATGACAATTTTCCTCTTTGCACATTTCATGGGTTAGGGAAATCAAGTGTATTTCTGAACTTCATTTATTTGCTTTGCTTCCCAAGTGCTTCTTGCAAGAATTTCACTAGAATAAAATGTGATGCTCAATGCCAAGTTAAAATGTTTTCTGAGAGTGAGCAAGAAAAATGATGCAGATGTGCTATACACATCTTGGCAGAAGACTAGGGCTTTTTATAGCCTATCTACCATCGCAGCTCGAGCTTGGCAAAACATTCCTGTAGCATATGCATATGGCTTTTCAGGCAAACAGTAAACAAAGTTTAGTGTGGCTTTCAGCACAGACTGAATCTCTCTGGAGTTGGGGACGCTTTCTCCTGGTTTCAGTGCCATTTGAGCCAGACCAATTATGTGGTTGCACATTTGTCTTGGCCTTTCAGGGTAGTCTCTTTTGGATTTAGTCTGTAATCAAAAGAGAATGTCAGAAACAGAAGTCTCAAATAACCTTTTCCTTTTGCCTGTAAGACTGAAACAAGAGAGACTTATGTAGGCAGAAACAATCTAAAGCTAAATACAAAGTAATTGCACAAAATGCTTTTTATTCCACTGTTTCTGGGCTGCCTTGTGAAAGTTTGAACTGCAAATTGTAGTCCAAAGACAAGCTGTATTTTACAGAGTTTGGCTAAAATGATAATGAGTTTTTCTTTTAGAGGATGGAGATCTGTTAGAAATGACAAATTCTGAGTTTTCCTCAATCCCTCCTTTTTTATCTTTTTCCTGTAACATTTCTATGCTGTGCTTAGAGCTTCTTCTGCATATCTTCAAAAGATGGATGAACATCACTGAACTGATCCCGTGCCCTCCCCCCTGCTTGCCATAGCTAACCCATGCTTCATCCATATAATTTAGACTCTTAAGCCTTGGTGTGGGACAAAGCCCCAGAGTCTCTAAGGGATCTCTGCAATTTTCCCAAAGATTACTTTGTTGCTGGTTAGAGTATACTAAAGTTTCTTTCTGGTCAGAAGCCCCTTTTTATGTTCTTTTTTTGACTTCAGAAGCAATAAAGCAGAGAGAGGCAAAGGAGAGGAGCCCTTCTGCTGCCCAACACAGGGCGGTGTAACAGACATGAATGCTATACTTCACTCCTGTCAGAGGAGTGGAAGGTGCTTCTCATTTAATTGAACTTGCACCAAAATAGGCTGGGTGTTCCAGAATTAAAAGTGACTAAATTAGCACTGACAGCTTATGGTTATCTCCTACTTGTGGAGCACCCCTGTCCACACTTCCCTCTGGAAATAATAAAATGAATTATAGAAAATCCACTGAAGTACATCAGTAAAATTTCAACTGGATCAACTATGAGCTGTAAGTTTTCTGAAGCAGATGGTCCATCTCTGGCAGGATTCTGGTTCCTGCTGAAATCTCTGGCTTCTGTGTTAATGTCAGAAATGAGGTGGGGTGGAGGAGGAGGTGGCAGGGAGCTTCCCGTGCGTCACCGCATCAGCCGCGCGCTGCTGCCCTGCAGTTCTGGGCGTGCTCTGCACGCCCCACCCAGCTCTGCTTCTCTTCACGTTTTTCAATAAGTACCCATAGCCTCACCTGGCTTTGATGCTCACAGAAAAGCTGAGCTCAAAATAAAGCCTTGCCTCTACATGTCTAGTATTTGAGGTCTGAAAATCCTAAAGAAAATGTAACTTTTGTCTTTTACCCTATTGGATTGTCATGGCGGTGTGAATAAAAATTCACAGACCTTTTTGGTTGTGACCAAGGTCCAGATTTTTCATCCTGAGTATATATCTCTGTGCAGAGTGATAGATGCAGTTGTAATTATTTTGGAACTGTTTCTCATGTCTGTCATTTGTATATTGACTTAGTCATTTCAGTGGAACATTTTTCTTCTGAACCTGAGTAAGAATGAAAGCTTAAGCACAATCTTGTTTGTTTGTTTGTTTAGTGTTTGGAAGAGTAGCTGTTTTGAAAACATGACCTTTTTCCTGTGAATCTTGAAGGTGGCTTGTAGCTTATCAAAAGACAAATGCTAAACTACTAAAAATTTCAAAGTCTTGTTTTTAATTAAAAAAATAATTTATCCAGAAAAGACTGATGTAAATTTCAAAGTTTAAGAAATGTTGTTAGAGTTATCATATGAGGTTGTAAATTACCGCTTTAAAACATCAGTGTGCTAAATTCAAATTGATTTAATTTAGAATATGTGTCTTGTTCTGAATTATCAGATAATGTGTCTGCTTTTACTTTACAGACCATTGCAGAGAACAGCTTGAGTATGTTCTGTCATATTGTGCAACATGATTGTACTTCTCATAGGAAGGATGAAAAACTCTGGAGTTCTAGAGGATGTGGTTTTTTTTGCCTTGTCCGTATTTTAGGAGAGTGTTTGGCTAGTACAGTATTATATATTGATCTCATCTGATGTAAATAGTCCAAAAATAATGTTTTATATGAGCTTAATGATTCTAGAAGTTTTTGAGTCCAAGGCAGTTTAATATTTTTTTTCCTAAAGTTAAATGAATTTTGAAACAACCATGGTTTCAAGTGATACAACTAGCTAGTGAACATATTTTTTGTTGTGTAAAAGTAAGTTTATTCCCCCCCCCCCATACAAATGAAAGGGATAGCTCTTGTGACAGATCCTTTCTAAAATGTGTGAAGGCTGTTTCAGAGAGAGGAAGTCTCCATGGGACAGGGATGCTCAGCTGGGAGGAGGGGGAGGAGGAAGGACTGGCAGCAAGGTCATACTCTGCAGAGCTTTCCATAAACCTGCAGCTTTTTCAATACGTGTTGGATGTCTTAATCACTGACACTGAAGTCTTTTCTAGAAAAGCTTTGGATCAAAGAAAAGCTTTGAGTAAGCTGACATTTTTACTTCAAGCTTGGTTTGCACAAAGCTGGCATTTAAGAAAACTTTCTCCTCAGGGTGAGGAGGATTCCTAGCATCTCTAAGTTGGCTAAAATATTTCTTTTTTCCAATGCCAAAATTTTACTTTATTGCTAATTCTTACATTTTACTTTGTCTTTCTTGATGCATTCCTAATGCTACAACCTGCAATGTGTGTAGAAGACCAGAGTGAAATGACATCAGTCTTTTACAAAATCAGAAGAGTAGAAGGTGTGTGAATCATCCAGTGAAATAAAACATTATTAAGGCTCAATTTTACTGTATGATGCAAATCTCCTGATGAAGTCCAAGCATATGGACCTGGAACAGAAGTTTGGCCTAGCTGAGGGTGTTGCTGTGAGTCACTGTCTGATTTCCAACAGCTGGGAGAGTCCAATCCCCTCCCTGTGTGCTCTGTGTTTGTGTCCCATTGCCTACCTTAGAGTCATGGGGTTTATTACATCCACTCCTATAAACAGTCTGGTTTTTAAATTGAGGCCTACATGACTCTGTTTCTCACCTCTCCCTTTTCTTCATCACTAATGTATGAAAATACAGCAAAGCTTTGATTTAGTTTTAGAGGAGCTGGGGTCTGTGTATTGGGAAGGCTGCCTGTTGGGAGATCAGCCAAGGTCCTGGCCAGCTTGATCAGTCTCTTGCAGCTGGTGCATCTTGCTCTGTGTCTTAAGCAATGAGAGTTCATGACCTCTGAGCAGCTCACTATATATAGACCAGGATCTGCCCTGGGAATTCTCCTGGCCGCCTGTCTGGTGCAGCCGTGGAGCAGCTCAGTGCCCAGGTGCAGGTGCTGTGTGTAACCAATTTGTGTGTGCGGTTGTTTCTTCCACTGTCGTGTGCTGGGGCTTTAATCTGTCCATGGGTGGGAGTTTCTGTAGGAAAAAGCATGTGAAAACAGCTGTAAGGCTCTCTGCCAAGCTGAGCATTTCTCCTCTAGAAAGAAAAGCCCCCTGTTCCTGGAAAATAAAAATGATGTTATTTAATGGAATATTTTCAAATTGTGTAAGTGTACGTAATTATTCTTCTGAGTCAAAATAGAGTACGCAGAGTACAAGAACAGTCTGAGAATCCAAATACAACGACTTTAAGGTAGACTTCTTCAAGAACAGGAGAGCAGGCTTCATACACAAGAGTGTGTGTGTGTATATATATATGTAGGTATACGCACTAGGTTGTTATTTTGATGCTTGCAAGCTTCTCTCAGTCCAGACATCTCAATATTTAAAAAAGTATAAGGGATTTATAAAAAAAAATCATTTAAGTTATTCAAACTTCCATTATATTTTTAGCAGTGCAGTTGCTATTAATATAGGAGACATAAAACAAAAGCCTCTTGGTTGCTACAGGAAAACGGACAAATTAATTTATTTGAAGTGTTTTACAAAAATACATGGATGGAGCCTTGTGTTTAGATGAAATGGTTTAAAACTGGTTGGTTTGTTGCAGCCTTGGCTGGGGAATGGTTAGTCTGTGCTATCAACCATATGCTAAACCAGTCAAAAAAAGATGCCATATTTAAGTCTCTATTAATCAAAGTATTTTCTTTTTTTCTCTACTCTGTTACAGAACATCATGCAGATTTTTCTCTGTAATGGAGTTGAAGACACTATCTCCATGTACCTGCCTGTAGCCTTGGTTGTGCTCTGGTCATTCAAAGCTAGCCAGAGATAGTACAGCCACTTTCTGTCTGCATTTGGGTAGGAAACCCATTGGGGAGATCCTAGGTGCTTAAAACCATCAGGTTTTCTGAAAGAAAAGTTGTGCAGTTTCTAAGAGCCTTTTTTTTTTTCTCTACATCTTATTAGACAGGTTTGTTGCTTATTCTTCTTGGTCTCAAGCATACTGTATGTGTTTTATAGGAGTTAATTGCAGAAGACAGAAGTTGCAGTATTTTTAAAAATACTGCTTTTCTGTGAACACATGAGCTGCACTTAAATGAACATGTGACACAAATTTTTTCGGTTTCATTTAGTTTTCAATCAGTCCTGTGTCAAACCTACTTTTGCCATGAGTTGTGAATCATTCTTACAATTCTGTGTATGTATACAATATAATTAAGCTGTTACATTTTCAATAAGGCTCTGAAAGCACATAAAGAACTAGAAACAGGAGGTTTCAAACTCTGGTTTGGCTAAGTAGAGGATACTCTCTAATTTGTCTAGTAGAAGAGAAGAAAGATAATTACTTGGGTTTTACTGGGCTTGAAGGTATAATTCTAGGTGGAATATTATGGTGTGCTTGAGTTATTTCTAACATTGTCCCTGTGTGTACAATTGTAGTAATTTCTCTGTACCTTCTGCCAAAACTGACTTTGTTACAAAGATGGGAATTTCTAATTTAGGCCACAACATAAGTTATGACTGAAAACACCCTTGTTAGATCATTCTTATATTAATCAAAACTTATGGAAATGCAGGTTGAAGTGCTCTGAGCTGAAAAAATTGAATAGTTTTTACAATTTTACGTGTGATACACTCACAACTTAGCCGAAAAGACTTGAATGGTTTACTTCTTGTTCAAAATAGGGCTTGGCATTGCCTCACTGATTTAATAGTTATTTTTTTACTGCTTTCTTTTCTGGTCAAGAAGACTAGCTGGTTTTGCTTCTCTCTTAATAAAATCTTCTGTTTGAATTTGGACGAGTGCAGACACGCCGTTAGAGATGGAAGTGATTTTGGAAGCCGTGTAATGGGTTAGAGTTCAGTGTAGTGCTGTTAGCTGCTCCCTGTCACTGGGGGTGACAAGGGAGAAGAGAACTAAGGAAGTAAAAGAAGGTTTTTGGTACATTAGTGAATTTGTTCTCAGGGCTTAATGTGGCGAGCTTTGCTTATGTTGGTGGGTGCTGGTGCAGTTGGCTCTGGGAGGGGTTTGCAGTGTCTGGTTGGAAGAAATGCTGCTGTGGTAAATGGAATGGGGGTTGTGCTTTTAAATAAGTGCTTTCCAAGAACTGTCATCTCTATTTACTTTAACCTCTTGGAATGCCTTCTATTTTCTGTTTCTGGCCAGGTATGGATGTGATGGTGAATTTTGCAGTTTTTCTGTTATGGGCTTTCTTGACTGACTCAGGAGTGTGGCAGTGCGATTCTGATTATACTGGGACTAGCCTCAAGCTTAGACCTGAGCTTAGTTATTGATTTGAAAAAGAGGATTACTGCTGATTTGTGAGGAGGAACTGTTACTGTTGATCTCTGAACAAAACATGGATGTGAATGAAAATGGCAGGAAAGATAAAATGTGGAGCTGGTCCCAGTTAGCATTAGTTCTACCTTTATTTCCTGGTGAAGTCTCCAGCCAGATATGGTGCTAATATTTTTTCATTTTAAACGTGGGAATACCCTACAGCATGATCAGTCAGTAGGACTACAGCTGTAGTAAACTTTAGTGTCAATTAAAAAAAAAATTACCTTCAGAAGTAATGAATACACTTGAAAACAAAACAAATAATCCTTGAGAGTATTGTTTATAGAAGTTTCGTTTTAAGATACTTCTCTCCTTCACACTAACATGAAATGCTGCATTGCAGTTTGTGCCCTGGGTTAGCAGAAGTCAGAACCTTGAATTCAAAGAGAATTGCAGATCTGTTTTATTTAACCTTATAAAATAAGCATGATTATAGTAGTTGAATTTATATTGTGATTGTTCTTGAAGTTTCAGAAAAGCATTAGGCATGTTTAGAAAAGAGTGACTACATACTTAAATCAGTGCCACTAGAAGGAAATGAAATTACACTCCTTCAAAAAAGACTCAGCAATTTGGAAAAGTAATAGCTAAATATTATTGCTACAAATTGTTCCCTGGAGATGAAAATAAGGCCTGCTTTGGTTAAAGTATCTTGAAAGATATTAAAGAGATAAATTAACAGGATACCGTGATTATTTCCACATTGCTTTTGCAGATACTTACTGGAAACCAGTTTTCCTTGGTGGGTTTGACCTGGAGGTACCTGCTTGTGTGTCCAGGAGTGTGCTAACCACTGGTTGTGTTCCATGGGTGTCCCTTAGAGATGAGAGGGTGGAGTGGTGGGGTCTGGGGGTCCTGGCCTTGTGTCAGCCTCCATAGGCAGTGTAGAGAGCTGTGTCCATGAGCTGGAATGTGCGCACAGGAGAGGAGGACAAAGATGGGAATATAGTTACAGTCTGGAGAATGGCTTTATAGAGCACAAGAGAAACTCCTAAACCTTTCACTATTGGCAGGGTTTTCCTTCAACAGGGAAAACAGTAGAAATGCTCCATATATCTCTTCTGGTGTTGATTTGTAGATGTTTTTCAGCATTTGTTAGTTTGCCACTTTGTTCCGTTTACCAGCTTGATCCAGCAGCCATAGGTGGCACGTTGCTCCTCCTCTAGAGCAGACGGGGAATTGCCGTGCAGACAGTGCCCAAGCACCGTGCTGCTGTGTGTGCTGTGGGGCAGGGAGTGTGGGGCATCTCCTCCCACGTGCACCCCACTTAGAGCAACTGCAGAGGGGCAGGGGATCTCCCCTGGCATGACAGGGTGTAAAGCACCACGGATGCTAAAGCTCTAAATCCTATCAAAAACATGCAATATCACAGCTGACCTGAATTGAGATTAATTTTTCTGTGATTCACATAACATTCCTTCCACGTGGTTCAGCAAAGCTGTTCACATTGCCAAGTCCTACCCACCAGAGAATGGTATTTAATATTTTGTCTTAACTTTTCATTTGCAGTGTGTTGGAAATGTGAGGCAGTGTATGTAAGAATGATTTTGCAGTTCTCTGTATATTAATAATTGTTTAGAGTTCAGACACTGCATGATTGACTGTGCCCATTTGGGAACATGTATCAGAAGTGCTTGTTTCTATCTTTCATGGTACTTGAGATTAATGGCCCCCCAAATGAAAATCTTATTTCAAGTACATTTCTGAAATAAATTAGGCTCTTCCTCTTAAGCTGGTTGTCACTTGGGTAGACAACTCTACCCTCTTAAATTTTCTCTTGAAACATTTTACCAGAGTCAATTTTTTGTTTTGTTTTGTGTTTTGTTTTGTTTAATCAATGTCTATCACGTGTTGGTCTACAACATAAAGATCTCTATGTACAGACGTATAAATGTGGTTGGTTATTCCAGTAAAACCCATCATTCTGGTCTAGATCTAGTAGTGCATTTGAAGAGCTATTGTGGCTGAAAAAACCAATGAACTGCCTAAATCCAAGTAATGCTGCAGTGATGGGTGGAGGTAAATCAATTTTTGGAACAAAGAGAAAGCACTTCTTTAATCAGACTCACTTATGGTTCAGTTGTCAAGCTGCAATCCTAGGATGTTCTGCATTTCTTCAGCATTGTTGCCCAGATTCTAAATCCCTGCATTCAAGATTGTGCACCATTATAGACAGTACATTTCACTGTATGTTCATGAGCTATGGATTTGATTACTGTAATTTTATCTGTCAACTGCAGTTAATACTAATAATTAAAAATTGCAATCAAGAAACAGTTTTGTTGCATTATTTGGTGTATTTAGATGCAGATTATGAGGTAAGCTCTGTGTTACGGCAAAATAGGCTGAAAAGGGCACATTTCTCTTTCCTTACTTGTGGATTTACCACAATTGGAGTTTGTGGCTGTGCTTCAATAGATGTCTTGATTTTTTTTTTTACATGGGATTGAAATAAATCCCTTGTAAAAGGTTTTTTGCAGTTTGGGCAGGACAGTGTTATTTGGTGCTCACAGCATGGGCATAATGGACTTTAGAGATGCAGTGTCATATTTAACTTCTTCCCCTTAGCAAACTGAACATAGTTGCTCACAGTGTAAACTATCAGTAATCGTGGTGGAAAGTGTGTTATTCTTTCACAGCCAAATGTAAAGCTTTAGTCTTCATTTAATGATTATCAAATTTGGTTGCTGCATGCATTCTAGTGGCAGCACAAAGTAACTTTTCCTTTTTTGCAGATGCCTGACTAGGTGCTATTATCAGAGTCCAGGTGCTGACCTGGACCTGCCCTTTGGTGGTGGCACCTCCTAGTGGTTACAGGGCTGTGTGCTGTGAAGAAATGTCATCCTGTCATTAGGTTTGACAGTGAACAGTGTTTTCAGTGCAATATATTTGCAGTAGGCTGCCAGGAGACAGGTGCAATGTAGTGAGAACCCCAGGACCTGGGGTTGTTGATCAGCAGCTGGGCTGACCATGAGCCAGTGTGTGCCCAGGTGGCCAAGAAGGCCAGTGACATCCTGGCCTGTGTCAGCAATAGTGAGACAGGGCTAGCAGGACCAGAGCAATGATTGTCCCCCTGTGATGGCCCTGGTGAGGCCACACCTTGCCTGTGTCCTGCTTTGGGCCCCTCACTGCAAGGGAGACCCTGAGGGGCTGGGGCATGTCCAGAGAAAGGGAGCCAAGCTGGTGAAGGGTCTGGAGCACAAGTCCTAGGGGAGCAGCTGAGGGTTGTTCAGCCTGCAGAAAAGGAGGTTCAGCAGAGACCTTATTGCTCTCTACAAATACCTAAAGGAGGTTGTAGCAAAGTGGGCCTGTCTTTTCTCCCAGGTAACAAGTGATGGGATGAGAAGAAATGTCCTCAAATTGCACCAGGGGAGCTTTAAATTGGATCTGAGGAAAGGTTTCTTCATAGAAAGGGTTATCAAGCATGAAAAGAGGCTGCCCAGAGGAGTGGTTGAGTCAGCATCCCTGGAGGTATTTAAAAGATGAGTAGATGGATCACTGAGGGATGTGGCTTTGTGGTCAGCTTGGCAGTACTGGGTTAACAGCTGAACCTGGTGATCTCAGAGGTTTTTTCCAACCTAAGCAATTTTGGGATTCTGTGCCCAGTCCTGCATTAGAGAAGGGGTCCCATGCAGTGCCACAGGCTGGGCTGGGGACAGTGAGTGGGCAGGAGCCAGCCCTGCGCACTGGCAGCAGGACATATCCAGGAGAGAGAGGAAGGGATGATCCCCCTCTGCTCAGTGTGGTCCCTGTCCATTTCTGGGATGTCCTCAGGTCCCTTCCAATGGGAATTATTCCTTGACATTAAGCTATTGGGCATATAGAGATTATATTCTATTTAATAGGTAAGGAAATTATGTAGTACCTAGGGAAGTTGATTTAAAGGAATCATTGATATGATTTCTCATGGATTGATATAGATTGCTTCTAGATAAACTGGATGAGTTAAATAAAAATTCCAGCCTTTCATGATGCATGAGGGTAATGTATTAATAGAAAGAACTTGCATATCCTTGTAGGGTAGGAAGACAGGAGAACTTTGGACTTTGCTTACAGATGAGGAAATTACCATTTCATTTGAGAAAAGCAAGGATTTAATATATATATTTGAAATTTTATGTAAACTGTGGAGTGTCTAACAGCCAAATTTACCATTTTTAATACCAACCTTTTGGCACTTGAAGCAAGATTAAGTAGTTCCTTGATGCTTTTTTTGTACTCCAGTAGTAATGCAGCACAGCTCAATATGTAGCAGTGTTCCAGCAGTTTACTGACTGTATTAGTTCAAAGTAATGGGTTTTAGGGGACATTTAATTGCTCAAGTGGATGACTGTTTGGCTCATTTTTTTGGCTGTCAGACTTTTGTACTGAGGACTGGCATTGATAGTGTAATGTGATTAATTTTTAAGCAAATCGTTGTTGAAACTGGACTTAGAGGATGCATGCAAAGCCCAATATTATTATTTTTTTTGCTTCATAAACACCCTGTCTAACATTTCAGTGTGTCAGGAAGAGTGATATTTGCCGTATGTTCAGATTCTGTCTTGGATGGATTTCTGGTAAGCTAAAGCTCTTTTAGCAAGGCTGGGAAAGCATTGGTGAGTGCAAAAGTGGAACAAGATGCTTCAGTGATGCATGTTGTATGTTTCTCTCTTTTTCATAGCTGGTTCATATCAAATCAGTGTGCATCCCTTGGTTGAAGACATTATGTATAATCTGGTGTGTTTGAAAAAAGTGAAATCCTAGACCAAACCCTCTCGTTACAGCATGAAGTGTGACCTTCCTGAAGGTGTATTCCTCTTCCTCAGTAAAACAGAGTAGCAAGAAATTAGCTTTAGAAATTAGCTTTGTGGTGCATCTTGAGAACAAAGAGCAGTTTTACAGGTTAAGGATCAAAAAGATGAAAGGGATAAGGCTTATTTTCTGCTGTGCAGCATTCTGCTGTTTTCTGTTGTAGTCTCTAGCCCTTTTTTTCTTGACTTCATGGGATACTGGGCAACTGTATGTGAATGTGCTCTAAAATTCATGTGAGGGGAGTGATTGCAGGTGGAGTGAGGTCGGAAATGGAAAAGGTAACTGTCCCTTTAACTCATCACCTGGTAACTTAAGAGTTGCTACAGGTGTCAGTTGCTTTCTGAGCCTTACTGGGCTGCTTTCATTTATGTTAAGTGTTTTTGTGGCTTGTGCCCTTGCCAAGACAGTGAATGCATTTATGTTGTACCAGTATTGCCACCGTCTGTGCTCTGGCATCAGTGTACTTTAGACAGCACAGTCAGTTTTGGAGTTGATTCTCCCACTGCTGCTTGTGTGTGTTATGCAGCAGATCTTTGGGACTGAAATTCAAGGAGACAGATGATGGGATGGAGATGCAATTTAAACCCAGGGACTTGTTCTTGCTGGCTTCTCAGGCTGTGCAAGGTAACTGGAAGCCAGCTGACGTTGCAAGCCTTCATGGCTGTCTTTTGGCACCTAACTGCTTGTTTGGATGGTTCCTGCCTGCAGCACAGGGCTAGACAGGGAAATGAATGAATTCACTGGCAAATTTTCAGATATATTAGTTTTTTATTAACCGTAGTTTCCTTTCAGACAGTGTTAACACGCCCAAGTGCCATATGCTGCTGAACAGACAAGTCCAGTACACACCCCAGCCTAGTGATTTAGCTGGTTTTTATCTGTGTGTATTCTTGCCACAAAGGCTCTATCTGTTCTCAAAAACCTCAATCCAGTTAAGATAGCCGCACACGCAGCCTTATAATCTTGAATTCCAGATGGTTTTAAGCATAAACAAATAATATATACTTATTTCTGTTTATCTCCTGATTTATAATTGAGGAGTTATATTTACATACTTGGATATTCTTCTTCTCTGTTGTGGTGGTGAGTGTTTTCCTTTGAGAGTTACACTGAAATACCTGTGCACAACTGTCCAGCTGATAGTAGTTTTTAAAAATCATATAAGGATCTGTGTTAAAGCCAAAAGCTATAAATTATATCCAAAATTAAATAATTTCAGTTGGTCTTGATAGGCAGTGGAAAGCTCTGGGAGCTCAGCTTGGCCAAGCCAATCCATTTCCCAAGAGTGTTGTGTGGAAAAAAATACATTTCCTATTTGGGCAAGAACAGATCAGAAAATAAGGAGTGGGGGGGAAAAATACCTGTCTTACTTGACTTCCAGATGTGTAAAAATTTGTAGTGGCAACTGATCTGCACCCAGCTGAAGGGAAACACATGGGAAATGTGGGCCAAGTTAAGAAGTACAAAGACTTGGGGAGAGCTTGGTGTCCTCCCTCAGCAGTGTTCTCTGCATGGGCTTCGAGCAGCACACAAGAAATGACACACACACACACACACTCCTCTGCCATGCCAGCTCCAAGTATGTAATTGTAGCCAGGCAGATTGGTGTCGTTTTTCTGATGCTTCAGGACATCCTGCTGGTGACAGGTGAGATCAAATCACAGTAGTGGGCACAATTAGTAAACACTAAGCATTGTTCATCAGGCTTCTAGGAGCCTGATTTTCTGCTTTCTGTTAGATTGTTGCTTGTCAGAGGTTTGTGGTGCTGTCTTCTTGTAAGATAGGGACAAAGTATTTTAAAGAATAATCTTATTTACTGTTACTTTTAATGCTAAATATTTCAATATATTTTTGGAAAGGGTACATTTGTGAAAACTGAGACATGTATTTAGATGTAAAGGAATAAGAAATCTTCCTATGCCATTAATAAGAACACATTGCTATTTCCATTCTGATTTCTAGGTATTGTTTTCCACATATGGTCCTTGTTTCCATTATGTGGGAACATGAAATTGTTAGCTACAGAACGCTGAATGATACTACTTAAACTAATGTTTTTCTCAGTTTTTCCTTTGTGCTTTTTAGAAGTCATTTTATGTAATAAACAGAATGTGAATGGCTGCATTCTTGCTGCCTTTGTAATGTGCTCTTGCTTCCAGTCTCAGTGCTGGTGTTCACTTAGCAAATATTTAACTTCCATTGCTGAGGATTAGAAAATGTGGTGCTCATGAGTTTAAATTATGAGTGCTTTTATAATCATCATCAAGTTGAAGAGTTAAATGGGTGTAGACAGGAAACAGGAGATCTGACTTGCTTAGACTTGAGCTGAGTGATGCAATATTTAAATGAAGATATTATAAATCAGGTTTAGCATTACTTCTATCCTTGTATTCATTCAGGGAACTGAACTTGCTGGTTCTTCTACATGAACTAGTGACAAAGGCATCTATGCAGCTTTTTCAAAATAATTGTACTTTGCTAACTTACACACTGGTGGAGCAGTGAAGCTAATGAGTTCTCTATCACCACTTGTTTTTCTGTCTAAATGCATTGCATATTTGCAGAGTGCAGTACCCTTTTACACAATCATAGCAGTGAAAGAATATAAATGTAGCTTTGTTTTATTGACGAAATATGAAAATCTGCTTCTACTATACAAATTCAGATTTTGAAACAACAGCATCATGTCTGACTAAATGCTAACTCTGAAGCAGCTTTCCTGGAAAACTTGGGGGAGATGTAAAAAGTTTTGTTTTGTAGCTTTTTCCTTTTTTCTTTTTTTTTACAGAAACTTGACTTTTATAAACTTGATTTACTTACCTTTTTTTTTCCTGTTTAATATCTGGAAGACATTTTCTTGTGTTAGCACCCTGTTGCGTGTGCCCTGAGCAGATTGCCATGGATAAGTATTGGTGGCAGTCCCTCGTTTTTGACATCTCAAAGAGATGAGAGCCCTGCTCTGCCACCCACAGAGGGTGATCCTGAAGGTGTTCAGGTGTCCCAAAGGAGTGATTGGACAACTTTGCCCCACAGATCAAGTTATGTCTACTCCAGTAAACTCTGGAAGTAGCCAATTTCCACTTCAGGAACTGGTCTGAGCCAAAACAATGTATTTGACTGCTTCAGAAAATGTTTGAGGACTATACTACTGCTATTGCATAGGCAGCTGTGAATATCTGTTTACTGGCTGAGATTGAGAAATGCAGCTTGACCAAGCCATGAATACAGATGCGTGTGTAACATCCATGTAGGAGTACTTAAATTCCAATCTGTGTCAAGTCTGGTTCAGTTTCTTTCCTATTTAGCAGACAGTGCATATGAGCTGACTCTAGTACTACATTATGTTCATTTTAGACAGATCACAGAACAGGAATTTAAATGTGAACATTTGTGCAGTTTGGTTTTTTCATGTTGTTGGGTTGAAAAATATACAGAAATAATTGCTAAAACTTGGAACCATAAATGCATGTGGATTTTCATAACTTAGTAAAATCACTAGTTTCAGTGTTGTTTTCTTTTTTTACTTTCTTTTTTCCCCCCAGTATAGTGTAACTAATGTCTGTACAATGTGAGTACTCCTTTCCCTCCTAGACTTCTCTTCCATCCCTATCCTCCCCCACCAAATGCTTGATTTATGCAAAACCTTTAATGGAGTAAAAGGGCCTCAAGAGAAGTCTGTTCTGATGTTTGGAGAGGGCTTTAATGAAAAGTTGCATTGTTATTTCATATTTACTTACCAAATCCCGCCAGAGTAAGTTCTTGCCAAACTAGTTTTATATATTTCTTGTCTGGTCTTGCTCACGTATTGTTTTGTATCAGGACCTTGCCTGACAGGAAAAGCGACCGGAGCAGTTCAGGCTATGGCAGTACTAATAGGTGATGTAGTAAAAATGAAGTCTATCTAAAACTTCTTATGCAATATTGAGGAACTTTAAAAGGAAGTAATTAGTAGAAGCAGTTTATATATCAAAGCTATTTTTAAGTAGATTGTGCATGCTGAAATAGCACAATAGTTATTTAGAAATGGGTGTTTCGCTATTGATTCTGTTGTTCTGGATGTTTTTTTACATTTGCCTTGGAGGTGGGAAGCAGTAGTGGTAGGAAGCAAAACAACCAAGGATACATGGATATTGAAGTTGTAGTTTCAGCTTGGGTGCTGTTTGTTTTGATGGATGTAGTCAGGTCACTGAGCCAGTATTGCAGTTACCTGTTTTTAATGTTTCCATTCTTCAGTAAGAAGATTAATTGTTGCAAACAAAAATGGTGAATTGGGTGACGTATGAGGGATCAGGCTCTCTTAAAGCCCAAACTACGTTTTCTGTCTGTGATTTTGCAGTGAAGGCTGGCTTATGGTTCAATTCTAGCTTAGCTTTGAGGGGGAGAATCTCAGCAGAGGAAACCTCAGTGAAGTCCTTCAGGAGTGCAAGGTGCTTCACAGCTTGTCTGTTTGATTGTGTCTTCTAAATCCTGGCCTTTGCAAATGTGTTTCAGTCTTTGGTAGATATGAGAGGCAGATGAGATTTTTTTAATGGGCTGGAGGATGAGGAAGGATCTTTTTTCCGTTTAGTCTGAGAGCAGAGTTTGAAAAGACTTCGAACATGTTTGTTGAGAAATATTGGGAGATTTCTGGTGTACACAGGTGACTTTGTCCGACCCTGTCTGTGTTAGTGGAGTATTCAAACTTATTTTATCCTAATGTTTGCATTATGTACCTTTTTTCCAGAGCAGGTTTGTGTATTAACTACCTACGTAGGCACCTCTATATGCATGACAGTGTGAATAATGTAATACCATTTTTAATTATTCCCAAATCTTTACTTTTAAAAAATTTGCTTTTAAAAAGATATGCTAAGTTATCTCCTGTAATATGCTACAACAGAAAATCTGTTTCAAGAAAACCCACATACTAGAAATCCAGTTAATTGTATATTAAGTGCTTGCTTAGAAGAAATGTAAGGTAATGATATTTAATACTTAGAGAAATCAGAGAAAAAAAGTCTGTAATTTATTTTTTGGAATGACTAGCCTAATGACTGTAAAATGAAGTTCTGAAATCTGATCATCTAATGATGATGACTTACAGCAGTATTTGAGCAGGATGTACTTATACAAACAATGAAGTAAGTTTCATAGTACCAGATATCTCCAAATTATTTGACCTATGCATATATATCATATGCAAATACATAGAGTTCTAGGATATTAAAGCCAAGATGAATATCTCTTCATGGTCTTTTGTGCAGCATGTTCTGTCAGGATTTAAATACATATATGGTTTTAAGGGAATTCTGGTAGTCCCATTTCTTGTCCTGTTCCATCTTTGAGAAATCAAAATATTTTCAAGCCTTTTAGGGTGGAGGTTATTTATTTATTTATGACTTCTATTTTTAGTGTGGGTGGATTTTTGTTCAGTTCAGGTTTGGCTTTGGTGTGATCTTTTTATTTTTTTTGTTTATTTGTTTTGTCACTTCTAGACACCATACTTAAAAAGGCTCATGCTAATTGCTGTTTTTAGGAAGTCAGAAACTGCAAGTTGATGCAATTTTGATGGTCCTCCCAGCAGAAACTTTGTGCAGCCCTGACTTCTCAGTGAAAAGCAAGGGAGCTCTTACAGAGAGACACTGAACAACAGCCTGGGGCACTGGGGGTGTATTTGGGAAGCAGGATTATGTAGCATGATCAGGCCAGGTGTTTACAGGGCAACTTTCCCCCATTAGGAAACAAATCCTTTAAGAATAGCATGTCAAGTACTAACCAGCACTTGGATCATGTGCTGGAGACACTTTGTGGACACAGCTTTGGTCCCTATGGCTTCCTTTGCTATCAAAAGTAGCAATAAAGACTGTAAAGCCAGTCCTCCCAGTTACTGCTAGACACCTGTATAAACACAAAGCCACACACATATTTATATGCATATATGTGTGTGTGTATGTGTCTGTGTGTATATATAATTTTTTATTTCAAATGTGGAAAGTGCTCTTAGTACAGGTTTGAGATGTTCCATTTACCACCTCTAGTGAAGGACAGGTAGAAAGCATTTTGGTGGTGTTTAAATGTTGGTTTATGCCTTTTATAGCTCTTGTGTAAAACCCTCACATCTTTTACAGCTGCATGTAACCTGTTGTGCCTGTTGACCATAGTCTGGCATGCTTTATTTTGTGGACAATGTATTTTTCTTCCTTTTATGGAAGGACTATTGGGGATGTAATGGGCAGTAATATTTGGAATATGTCAGAGTCCTATGTGTCAGTGATGGGATTGTGACTCATGCAGATCTGATAGAAGAGCGAAGACTACATATCTAGTCTAAAGCAATTCAAAAAAAGAACTTGGGCTTTGCATCTCAATTTCCATTTGTTTACAGAAATAGGACCTAAACAGATGTTTCATGTCAAGAATTTGTAGGACCGTGATGCTGACTGTATGGTGGAATAACGTTTTCTTGTTGGCACATGATAATCTGATATTTCCTTCTTTTATGCAGGATCCAAACTACTGGATACAAGTCCATCGACTGGAGCACGGGGATGGTGGGATCTTGGATCTTGATGACATTCTTTGTGATGTAGCTGATGACAAAGACCGTGTAAGTACACATGGCTACAAAAGCAGCATGGCACAAACTGCACATCAGTGGTGTGTGTTTCTTGCATGTGTCCCAAAGTGGGAGCCAACACAGAGATTTTAGACGTTTCTTATGTAGTTTGCCTGACAGGTGTGAGAAATTGGTTACTGTCAGGGTTTTTCTTTTAGTTGAAATCATAGATTTTCCATCCTTTCTGGTTCTTTAACAGTTCAAATAGGAAAAGGAGGTTGCAAGCATGAAAATACCTCTAACAGTGGAAAATAAATGTGCAAAAAGTAAGTTGATGTTGTAGCTTTGTGTTACCAGTTAAATATGTGCAAAAACCCTGCTGGTTTTAAACTATTGAGTGTTGGCTTTTTTTTTCCCCAAAAAATTGTTTCTGGAGAAATTGCTAGTTACACAGAACTTGAGACAATAATTATGCACTGCTGAGCCTTGAGTGCTTTTATTCTTTTTAAGTAGTGATTTAGATCACAGTCGACTGAGAGGCCTTTTCTTTATTGGCTATTTGTTGAAGTTATAGATACAAGTATCTTTGAATTACTTGTTCAAAAAAGTGGGTAAGAAACACTGTGGCAAACTGTTAAGTCATGTAAATATGCTACTTTTCTCTAGAAAGCTGAAGTTCTTGAAAACATCTGAGCCTGATACAGACTTCAGTCTGGAAACATGTTTCAGGACCACACTCCTTCACAGACAGTATCTTTAATTGCCTCTGTTGGAACAGACGCTGTCAAGGCTCCTTGAAAACTGGCCAAATGATGACTCTTAGGCTAATTTTTCAGAAATACATACTTTGCCTGTGGTTATTTCTTGTGACAAAACTTAATTGACATGGTTATTTCAACCAGGGCTTTATAAAGAAAAATTATGTGAGGAGTCCTGGGACATGAAGACTCCTCACTGTCTGAAATGTTGGGATTACTCAAGCTGTATAGAGTAACAGTGCTGAGTTTTCAGGAATTTCTTCCATAAAAATAGTGCCCAGATAAGATTTCATGAAAAGCTAATTAAAACCTTGAGTTGGTTATCTCATATTGAAGTGCTCAGCTGTGTGATTAGTTTAGCTTTTGCTTACAGGCCTCCGGGAGGCTGGTGCAAGTTGTCACTAAATATAAATATTTATATATATACACACACAGAATTATTTGAATAATGCACTTCTTAGCTCCTCATGTGCTTTTCCCCTCAGAAGTTTGAATTCTGGTGACTTCAAGACCTTATTCTTTGGCTGTTACCTTGCCTTGCCAGCTTCAAGTGGGGTAATTCCTCACAGTGAAACTCTGTGGGTGTTTTTACGTGCATGACTAATAGCTGAAAAACTCTGACTGCAATTGAAGGAAGCAAAGTCATTATTACAATATTGTTTTTGTGTATAGATGGACAAGATACTTAGTAGTTAGTAATATTTATCTCTGCATTTGCCAAGCCCATCTCTACTGATGGCACCTATGAGTTAAGTTTCCTTTTTTTAAAGGACCTTGCAGCATTGATTAGGAAGGTGCAATATAAACATGCTCTGTGCTATCCTGGTTTATATCCTTGAATTAGTCATTCTCACTTGACCTTCACGTTTGGGTCTTTTCAAACGTTTTGGTCATTAGTCATTGGTTTTTAGTTTCCTGTGGTGTTTTACAGCTGACCTTCCTGGCTCCATTTAGTTTTGTGTTTTGCCTCCATAGCAAGGGTATCAGCTGGTTTTGTGTTGCTATACACTAATGCACTTATCATTAATGCAAGATTTGGAATATATCTCCAGTTAGAGATATTTTGTATGTTATCTGTACACTTAAGCATATTTTGTAAAAAGGCATTTAAACAGATGGTGTCTAAAGATGTAATTAAATGATTACTGAGGTCTGTAGGATTAGCTGTGCTTAAAATCAAACATTTGCCGATATCTCTCTTTTTTAAAGTTGGGACAAAAATGTCTAGGATATTGGAAAACTGAACACAATGTTTTGGTGTTCATTTTCACAAGGAACTTCATTACATTCTTGAAGAGAAGTTTGTTGTGTCACTTACTACCTGACATCTGTATTTTTGAGAATAAGTTTGCTCTTACCATGATTCTTTAGATTTAAGGATCAGTGATAAATGTAATTTTTGTCTTAGGTGATGCTTTTATGCTATAATTGTGCAGTGCCATATCAGCACAATACAGAATGCAGAGCAGCCAGGGACCACATGTTCTCTTGATGGATTTATTGCTCTGTATAGTCAACTGCCATAGTAAAATAAAACATTTAAGTGATGTGAAGAATATATTTACTCCTATTCCACTGTCTCCATGGAGAAAATGTTTTGTCCTGTAACAAATACAAAGACCCTTAGAGCAGCTGTTCTGAGTGGAATGAGAGAAGTATCTTTGGCGTCCTTCACATTAAAATGCAGCATGCTAGGGTGACTTTATTTAGCTTCTTCTGTCCCTATATTTTGTAGTTCTCTTGTTGCTTACTAAAACAGAGTGGTTGAGTAAGGGTTAGCCCTTTCAGTTGCTTTCTGGAATAATTTGTGATGCTCAGTGTTGTTTCTCCTTAAAAAAAAAGGAGTAAACATGAGACAAAGTACGTGGAAAAACTGATTTTGCTAAGCTGTTTGTTCTTTTGTTTGTTTCTGAAACAGCTTTGCTTAAGCCCTTTAGCTTAGTTCATTGAGAGAGTGCATAAAGCACTCTAACTTAGCCAGCATAAGATGGGGGCATTTATATTACACATATCACTGCATGTGAAGATGCTTGGTTAATGCCGTTAAAGATAATAACCTTATAATCAAAAAATTAAGTGCTCCCTTGAATAAATTTTTTTAGTAAACTTTTAAATATTTATTGAAATGTAATTTTTTTCAAGTTTTACTGTGGAAATATGGATAGTTTTCAAATATGGAAACATAGAAATGTTTTTTTCATTTATATATCTCTGTGTATACCTCAATAGAAGTGGGCTGACTTGTTACTGTTTTTGAAAAATATTTGGCTACAAGAAACTAGATCCTTTTTTCAGCGAGCATTTAGTCAGCTGTGTAACCTACTTCCATTATTTTAAAAATGCAGGTTTCTTGTGTGTGTAGTGATTAGACCAATATTTTAAAGATGGGTTAATAACCTGTTTTGTTTGGCTTTCTGTAACTTGCAAAAGTAGCCCTCTCTATGAAGACTCTCAAAAAACATATGTCATCTTGATAAGTTTCCAACTTGATGATAGCATACTTGATGACCTCAGTTCAGTTTTTAGTAGGCAGACATTCTCAGCAGCGAAAAAACCCAACAACCCAACTGCAAAAGAAAACCCAGAACCCAACCATTTTTAGCTGTTTTCTTCAGGTAGACTGAGGCAGGTGGACACTTTGCTAATTCTCATACCTTGGATGTAATATGGAAATGCTTATTCTAAGATCTCATAGACCCTTGTTTATCCATGAAAAACTGTTGAGAGAGCTGTGGTGGAATCTCATAAAAAAGAAAAAGGCAACCAAGAAACCCAAAGTATGTGTATGAATATAACTTGCTCCCATTTGAATTCTCAGTGAAATAGTAATTTATATTTTGAACAACTTGAAAAAAAAAATGCAATTATATGTAATTTTTTAATGAATAGAAATGCTCGGACTGTTGCCTAGAGATCAAGATGTCTGTGTTTGGTGTAGCTGTATTGCTGAGAATTCAGAGTTTTTTCTTCCTGAGGGAACAAGGATCTGCCATTAACAGGCACTGGTTGTCATGATCAGCTGGGCAAATAGAGCTACTTTGAAACAGTGTAGGTGTGGACCTAATGTCAATTATTCCTAAATTCATTTGCTCCAATATACTTATTTTTGCCAAGTTAATTTGGGATTAACCGCATGTAAATCCTAAAGGCCTTGGCATCTTATAAATTCCTTTATCACTGCTAAATTCAACACTGGCTCTTAAAAATAATTTTAAGACAGTAATTTGGTATATGCTTAGATTTACAGCCTGGCTTTATTTCTCTAAACTAAGGCAGGCACAGGCTTTCTTTGCTTGACTTAACATTTTCAAATATTCAGTCAGCTCTTCATCCTGCACAATTCATGGTTACACCCACTGAGTGCATGATACAAACCAGAGGAATATGGTTTGGTCTTGTCTGGAGTGGAGTCTCCTGCTTCCCACAGTGCTTGTGTGTGTGTGCTGCTCTGTCTGGCCCAGGTCACTGGAAGTTCAAGGTGGTGTTGGTGCTTAGTGCTGCTTAGACAAACTTTGAACCTCCCAGAAAGACACACAAGAAGTTGTTGGTTTGAGTGGAATACTTCTGGTGAGAATGGGATGGAGATTAATTTCATGGATCTGTGTTGAAATGGAATTTGTAAACAGTCATGAACTAGAGTTAACTGTGTTAAGTAAGCAAACTGCAGCTGAAATTCACTGAAATCAATTGTGCTTCATTTGCATCTGCTTTTAAGAGGCCTACAGAGATTCTATTAATATTATTATGAAGTTAGTGCCTGCTTACTTGAAGTGTGAAGACTTCTAGGGGGGAAAAAGTCATTGAGCAGCTTCTTCACATAATGTGAAGGCATATTAGGACCTTTTCCCAGTGTAGTGGAAAGGAAATGAACTTTTGGGTTTTGTGTTAAAACAGATGGTCAATTCTAAATAATACTGTTGTTTTGTTTACTTCCTCTTGGAAAGCTCTGTTGAGTTAAAGAGGCATGTGATACACAAAATGTGGTTTGGAAAGGATGACTGTATTTTGTTTGTAACAAATGTTAACTGGAAGCCTACACAGAAATCAGGCTATTTTGAGCAAATGCATTATAATGTTAAGGTTAAAGGCTAGCTAGGGACTGAAGGGCTGTGATTACAGTCTCCTGCTGCTATTGATTCTTGCTTTCTCACTCTTATTTTTCAGGCCAGTTATGGAAGACCCCATTTTTGTAGTAAATTCAGGGTGGGCCAGTGACAGCAGGATGCTGTTAGAAAGAATGAGGTTCTGGTAACCCTGTGCCTGTTCATTCACTCAAAAATCTTAAAGAGCTTTTGAAGTCAATGAAAGCTGTGCAGATAAAGTTGTGTTATCTTTAGGTTTCCATCATTACATAATCAGAATACTCAAAGTAGTGTTGTTTATTCTAAATTTTGGGTGTCTCTGCCTCATTTAAGGAAACGTGCAGCAGAATTTACATGTGATTTCTCTCTGATTCTGCAAGTTAAAAATTTAACCCTAAGAGTCGAGAATAACAAGTTTTTGTGCTTCTTGTTTCTGCTGTTAACAGATTAACACCCTGGAGTGAATGAAGAAGCATCTCTTCCAGGTCCCATGCAGCATATCTGACAGCAAAACCTTAAAATGCCCCAAAAAATTACTCAGAAATATGATTTGCAGTATTTATCATACCATGATTAGTATACCCTTTTACCCCTCAAAACTTTTGTATCAAATTAATTTTCAACTATAGCCATGATTATCTTCTGCCACACTGTGCAGCTTCTCTCTTCTTGTTCTGTGTCTTCATTCCCAGTATCCCAGGAAAACAGATGACCTTGAAACAATTTGTTGTTACTCACAAGTGACTTGGCAAAACACATTTTGAGCATAAGGCATTCTTTTCTTGTAACAGCTTAAAATAACTGCTTGAGCCACCGAGCTTGGGAAAGTATTGATACTGGGAAAGAAACCCATCATATAACAACCCTGTGATTCTTTTCTGTTCAAAAACTTCAGTTTTGGAACAATGGGCTCTTGATGGCATCTACTGTTTGGCAGTGGTTTTTATTTTAATTATGCTTTATAGATTGACATTTTGTATTACTGAAATTCTGAAAAATTGGTAAAACCAGAATGTGTCCATTTAAACTAGGTGTTTTTGCATAAACAGTATGGACTCAATGCTGGGATGGCCACATGATGATTTTTAGGTCTGTCTTGCTGATGAATCTAAAGTAGAAAACAAAGTATTTGCACAGCCTTTATTCCCAGCTGCTATTTAATGAAAACATATTTGAAAATAGCATACTCAAAATATAGATATTAATTTCAGTCAAATAATGGAATTCAAATGCTTGTAGTATTTCTAATAGTAAACTAAGTTTTAATTTAACAGTGTTCGTGGATGACACTAATAAGTAACCATATATCCATGGAAGTGAGGAAATAATGGTCATGATACATGAATATTGGAACATGTATTTTTCAATCCTTAAGAGATATTAGATGTAATATATGTAACATATGAATGTTGTCTCCTAACTGTAGTTGTTAGTTTTCACCTCTTTGATCACTGTTCTTCAAATTGTTAATCTCATCATCACTTAGTTTTTTTCTAGCAGTGTGGTGACAGCATTTCCATTCATGATTTGCTGTGTATTTTTGAGATAAATTTCAGTATTGCCATTCCTTTCCTGTAATGCTGAAACAGTTGTATTTTTACACTAAGAACTTTCATGTAGGAGAGGACTGACATTTGTAAATCTATGAATCAGTTTCCATGGAAAGCTACAGGTAAATCTGACTTCTGAAAATTGAATATTGTGGTAAATACTGTTCTCTGAGGAATAGCAGGCCTATGCATGAATATGATACACAGGGGAAGATTGTGACAGTGTTGTCAAGAAAGTAATATCTCACAATATTCTGCTTGTTTTCTCAGCAGAAGGACAGACCTGAGCAGCAGTGACTGGGTTAGCACAGTCAAAAAGCCCCACAGACCTGGCATGGAATAAGAGGAAGGGTTTTATGGATGTGTAACTGGTTTGAAGATGGAAAATAGAGCATGTATTGTTCAATAGATTTGCAATTGTTCTGAAAGAAGAGAAGGACAATTTGAATACTGGAGTGACAAATTCCATTATTGTGTGGGAAACTGCACATGGATGGTGAATGCTGCTCATGAAGAGTTGCAGAAGCATCCAGGGAGTAGACAATAACATGGTGGATGTAATATCATTTTGGCAAAGGTGATGTGCTTTAGGAGAAAGACTGCTTTAGCTGAATACACAAACTAATGAGTTCTGAGCTTGCTCTTATGTTTGGGAGAATGTTTCTGATTTTGCAATAGATCTCTGGACACAGTGGGTTATGTGCAAGGCACATCACCAGGTCTCAGGCAGCTTCCAGCAGTTTTCCCTGTCCTCTGCCCAGTGTTTTCATCCCAGTCCTGCTGCTTGGCTCATGAGAGCTCTGGCAGAGTTGTTCACTCAAGGCAGAAGAGTCTTCCTTGCAAAACTAACTGAGTATTTTTGTGCTATTTCACGAATATTCTACGTTCACCAAAGGACCTGGCTAGCTGAGGAGGAAAGGGAGAGGGCTTTGCAGTTGGGAGTGGCTGAGGTAAGAAGGAAGAGGAGGAGGAATGGGAACATGACTGGGCTGAGACCTCGCTTTTCAGTGGTGCCTGTGGAGCTGCTGGAGTGGTCTCTGTGGTGCAGCAAGGGGTGGTGGGATCTCTCTGCTGTGTGTGCTGCTGGTGAGCCCTCTGCTTCCTCCAGCGCCAAACCAAGCAGCCAAAAATGATTTTGTAGAGATAGCAAAAAGCACAGAGCAAATGCCAAGGCTGACTCCAGGTACAGACTAACATCCTCCACCAGCAGTGTCTAAATAGACCAGAATCTCAGCCTTGAGAAGATGTTGTCAGAAGCGAACTGTAGGTTGCTGTAGAATCAGAGGTGATATTGAGAACTGGTTCTTTGTTTTTTTCAGTGCAAGTTCTGGGACATCAAGTGAAACTGTCCTAAGAGTAGCTGTCTGCAAAAGATTTTCCAACTTTTTGTGACCTTAATTTTAATCAGAATATCTGTGATGTTTATCAAATGTCATAGATGTCTCAAAAGTTTTGGAGGATATGTTTTTTCTTGAGATGTCATTTGCAAGCACATAATACTCAATTCTCTGCTTATTTTAACCCTTCAAAAAGGTGATGCTTGTAAATCACAGAAACTGGTAATTTAAGTAGGATTTCAGTTTGTGAGAAAAAGTTTATTTGATCTAGACTTTGGTGAAAACAACAGACTGTGTTGAAGTGATGATGGTCTCAGTGTCAAATATTAGTAACATTGAAGGTCAATATGTGGCTAGAGATGATGACTTCTACAGTATCATAAACACATCACAATTAAGAGACTTTATACTAAAAATATTTAATGATGGATTTTTCCATATCTTGTAATAATTACAGATTCACTGGTTAGATATAGTTGTAGATACTATGAAGCTGTGCCTTCTAATCCTTCACAGTGTAAGTCTCCACAAAAATGTGCAGTTAAACTGCAGTGAAATGTGCAGAATTAGGTCATTATGGCTAATAAATTCTTAACATTCTGATAGTTTTTGGTTAAATTTAGCAATATCACCGTGTCCTAGAGGTAGATTATTCATCCTATAACAAAGGAAGAAGTTGCAGGAAAGGTTGGTTATGGGGATTCATTAATACTACTCTCTTACTCCTTGATATCAGCAGGTCTTAAAAGAAATGCTGTTCCAGCTTCACAGATATTTCCTAACAGAGGTAGTGAGACTCATACACCAGAGGACTGACCCATATTAGTGCTTAATTATAGTAATGGATAATCCTGCAACTATAAATTATTCATAGTTGTTTTGTACGCCAAGTAGCATCATGAATAAAATAAGGAAAAGTTTCTGGAAGGGACCGTGGTCGATGTCTAAGTTTGTCAGAAGGTAGTTTTCCTCCTTGTCTTTCAACATGGATTAAATGGTTTGTAGAGCTTGGCCCTTTGGGTGTGTTTTGTTCAATGGAAATCGGTAGCAGCAACTCTCGGGGCTCTACACCCTTGTAGAGTTCCTTGACTAATACCTTATGCAAGAGAGACATTCCTACCTAAACACAGTCCTGGTACAAAAGCTGCAATCTCAGCTGTCTGATAAGATTCCCACACTGTCACTGGGATGAGAATTCATTACCCTCTTATGCATTGATACCAACAGGTCTTAAGAGACTGTTGTAACTCTGTAGTTATTTCCAAGGAAGGACAGCAAGGTTCAGTGTCAGGTACTTTATTTTCTAGTTGGCTTGGAAGTTGAAGTATCTCCTAGGTTTGTAGTGTGAATAGTCTTACTGCCAAGGAGAGAGCATGGAATATTTAAATTAGATTAAAATAGGGCCCCTAATGCATTTAATGGGGTGGTTACTGCATGCTGAAGGTTTCTTCAGAAAGGGCCTTGGATCCTGAGAGAGGGAAGTAATGCTGGTTTTTTTTTGAGGAGCTTCACCAGTCTGACTTTTCAGTTGACTTCCCAGCAAGTAACCCAGAGAGGAAGGAGTTAAGAAGATGCTTTGAACCCAAAGTCTTCTGCTTCATCCCCACACCCTGTTGGTGTACTTCCACACCCAGTTGGTGTGTAGGGAACTACCTCCTGCTCACCTTTAGCGTGCTCAGCAGGATAGTCACTACGTTTCCAGATTAGCATCACTGCTGAAGCCTGTCTGAGTTTAAACAGCAAGAAGGAGTTCTGCCTGCTCTTCAGTGACATACAGCGTTGCAGGACCTTTGGATTCTTTCATTTTTACAACCTGTTGGAAGAACTGAATCCTGTTCTTTGGTGGGCTCCATCCCTTACAGGCTTCTGGATTTCCTGTAGATTGAAGACTGTTTCATACAAGCTTGGTGGGAGCTTGATCATACTGAGTTTTTACTTTCTTGGGATGCTGTATACTTTAAGTTAGCCATACTTTGGATGAAATGGCAGACACACCTAGGAGGAAAATTACAAAGAAGTCGTCGTCTTTTTCATATGATCGCCGGAGAGATTCAGTGAAAGTTAGGAGACAGTCCAAGTCTCTGAGCTTTAAGTCTGCTACATTGGGTGCTCAGAAAAGGCAGGCACAGAAAAAGCAGGTTTGTATTTGGATATTCCTCATATTCCTCAGAAAAAAATTCTTGCCTTCTAAATTTTTGTGGGGTTTGTAAATGTTGCTGTGTTACTATGAAGCGGTAAGCAATCTCTGCTGGCTTGCAGTCTGTGTGTCTATAGCTATGTGTGAGCACAGAAGCTTGTGTGCAAGTAAAGCTGGATTTTTTCCTGTAATATTTCTTAAGAGATAGATAGATTTATGGCATTAATTTTATGCTGAGATAAGTCTGCATCTTTTCTGCTTTTAAGATATGATTTATGATTTCTGTTTTGTCTCAAGGAATTGCTCCTATAGTGCAGTAAGTGTCCTGTGAGCCTTGGTAGTGTTGTTTGTTGTGCTGAAAGACATGATGGGTGCTGAAACTTTTGAAATTATTATTCAGATTACAGCTGTTCCACTGCTCTTCATTGTTATTTTTTTTTAATGTTGAAATGTACCAGACTGAGAGCTTTAGGGAGTGAAATACCTTACTTATTCCAGAACAGGTAATGCAAGTCAACAGAAGCACCTGTTCTGGAGGGACCAGTTCTTGGGTTAGAGGGCAGTTTAGTGCCTTGGCAGTGCTGCTCTGCCATAGTAAAAGACTTTCATGCACAGTCTTTCTTTATATTTTGTTGCTGGGATCTAATTAAATTAAATTTCTCCCAAGAGAAGATGCAGTGTGAACTGTCGTAAAGGGAATAAAAAAAGTGAGTCAGTTCATGAAATATCTTTGTATACTGATCCCTAAAATATAATCTAATATGGAAGGAGTATGGGATCACTGACTCTGATCCATCTTTCACTCTGCATTTGTGTGCACCATCTTGAAAGGTTTAAATGAACTTTACAGGGAATTTTTAATTAGGTGTGTACAACATAAAGTGCTTTAACACTTTGCAAATAGTGTTTCTTCAAATGTTTTGAAATAGACTAGATTTTCAATAGCACTAAAGTGAATTTCTTGCAAGCAAGCAGTTTTCGGACCCTGACCATTCCAACTGCATCTAAATCTTTGAGGGCATTTATCCATTCAGATTTAAGAGACAATGTAAGTTATTGTGTCCAGTGTAATCTTTGGTGTGAGATTGAAAATACAATGTATTTTTTATGTGTGGGATCATATTTGGTTTTATTACTATTTCTGTTGTTCTTGGAATGCTAAAATATCTATTTACATAGGAAGAAATTAACTGGTAAAATAGTAGAATATTCCAGTTTATGGGGATTCTTTAGTGTTAATTATAGGCATAGCTGAAGCTGTTTTTCTTGAATTGAAGTTCCAGAAGTTCAAACAAGGAAATTACTTGAAGAAATCAGAAAAACCTTAAAGAGTGCTGCAAACTCTGACAATCCTGCTGCACTCCTACTCCTGTTTGATGTGTTTTTCAGAAGTAAAAAAATAAATCTCAATTTAATGAAAATGTAAAATACTAAATGGCATCTGTGAACATTCAAGTTCATTGAATCTTTTGGGGAACTAGGCAACTCACATAAATTTCCCATATTTATTTGTGGGTGCAAACCAGTGATTACCCATGTATTTTAACAGATTATAAGGTTCTTGAGTCCACTCATTTTTTGGATGTCTGCCACGGTTACTGTGTGACCTCTAGTGGTTAATGAAAAATATGCTCAATTACTGATTTCAGGCTGTTGCTTGAACAAGTTCTGAGTGTATTCCTGCTGGTTTAGTTATTTAATCTTCTAAGTTCTGTTTTTATTGAAAATAAAAAGGCATCATCTGCTTTAGCTAAATCATTTATGGTGTTGCGTCCAGAAAAAGTGCTTTGCTAAAAATTCTTATTCATAGGGATGTATGTCTGAACTCCAGTACTCAGAGATGCAGAATTACAGAATTATGGGAGTAGTTTTAAGAGACTTTTACTACTTTGGCTTGGTTACAATGTGTTAGTGAGTGATACATCTGAAATGAAGCACTCAAGACAAAGGTCCATTTTGATAACTTTTGTGTATTGGAAAGATCTAAACAAGGGCTTTTCTGACTCAAGAACGTGTTTTTTCCCCATCTAAATGCTCCAGTAACTGTAAGAACAGTTAATTTTTCCTACAGGCTTGGTCTTGTTTTCAGTCTTCAGATCATTATAATTAAATGAGACAGAACCATTCTTACCTCCTCCCTGCCCTCCCCCCTTCCCACAGGGGCAGCCACTTCTGTGTGTGCTGGAACTGCTGTTGAACACAAAGCACAACTGCATTTGTTACTGTTGGACTTTAAAAATTATGGGTTTGAAGTAACCAGAATCTGATCAGTTTTCAAGCAGCCAGCCCTAACTGTGCTCAGCACTGCTGGGCACACAGACTCCTTCCAGGCCTGGGTTACTGAGTGAGCAGAAATTCACTTACAGCACCAGGAGAAATGTTACTTAAAAATGCTTTTCCTTGTTGATTGAGTTTCTTTCTAATTTTTTTTAAACATTTTTCTAATAGATGTTTGACATCTGAGAATATTTAAAACTGTGCTTTGGTCTTTGCTGTTTTAGGAGACAATAGTAGACTTTGCTGCTCACAATATATGTGGTTTTACTTGGGTGGTTCCCTGGAGGAACAATACTCTGCTTCTGCTTACACAGGCAGGCAAGCCAAAATTACTTTTTAAATGTTTTGGTAGATTGATATCAATCAAAGTCTCTCAAAATCACAGCATGTTGCAAAATCTTTTTCTGCTTTCTTGGCTTTAGTATCACTGACCTCCCTTTTTTGCAGTTTAATTTCTTATTTTTCTTTTTTGTGTCAAAATATTTTGACCTTCCCCCCAATGAAAACTATTTAATTACTGGTAAAACAGTAATAAGAATTGGAGAAGATTTTTAAAGAAACACTTTTTTCATTTGCTGAATTACAGTGATGTAAGAAAACGTAAAGGCAAATTGCTGCGTTTCTCTTGCTGTTCTGTGGGTTTTTTGTTAGCTTAGCTAACTTACTAGAAGTGGAAAATCAAGAAGTGTTCAAACCCAACAATATCAAATATCCTATCTGATGTAGCAATGAACCTCTTTCAAGATAATCTTCCCATCAAATTATTTATTTGTACAGATCACTTTTTGATTTTGTTGTTTTCCCTAGGCTTATCTGTTCTGAGGTAGAAAATCTGGTAATTACATTCACTGGCTGCTGATGTTGTCATATGGGTTGATCTGGATAGAAATAACATTCCAGAAATATGTTTGGGGGTGTTCTTAGGTGTACAAGTAGTATGCAACATAATGTACTATCAAATATTTGATAGTTTTAAGAGAAGTGGTTGTCTCTTGTGTTTTGAATGAAGAACAAAGTCAGTTGCATGAAGTATAAACTGTAAATAAGTAAAAATTTGAGATGAAAATCCTTGTGTTCAAGAGACCATAAAAATAGGTCCAGTTTTATTTTTAGCTGTTTTGTGAGAGCCTCTCAAGTCTTATTTCTCTTTTCATCACCAGCTGACTGATTACTGGGACATGGGCTGGAGCCTCAGCGGATTAATTAAGATCTGAAACTGTTTTCCTGATAACTACTTATGTGTTGCATACAGCATTTTGGAACCTGGCAAAGTTCCATGCTCATACAAGGCTTGCATAGACTGCAGATTTGTGGTTTATTCACTGGTATTCCTATTTTTCTTCCATGGAATGCTACAGAATTGAGATGACAAACTTTTTTTCCCTTTTCTTTTGAGCTCTAGAATTCCTGAACCATGTGGGGTTCACTGCCCGTTATCCCAGATGCAAGGCAATGCATACAAAGAGGGTGTTGTTAGAAAATCTTCCAGTCCCTGTGTTTAAATATGACTCAATTAACAGAAGTGTTCCAGATGCCTTGTTATGAGCATCTGAGAGCAGGCGAAGGCCTGTGAATTACACTTTCTGCTGTCTTATTAGAAAGAAACACTGAGTGGAAAAATGGCACTGGGGAGGTTGGTGATGTGAGGGAAGGGGGTTGCCCAAAAGGGTGATGGTTTTTCACATCAACATGTAGTGGATGTCCCAGGACCAGGACTATTGGTGTGTGACAGGTCTGGTGAACAAAAAGCCATAGCACCAGCTACCAGTAAATGGTTTGTAATCACTAAAATAACTAAGTAGTAAAGAAAAAATTAATCTCATTTCATTTTAAGATGGTTTTTTTGAAAACCATAATCTATGATTACTTTTCATCTAGTGATTTTCTTCCTGTCTTTTGCAAGAGTTTGTTTTGAATTCTCTGGGGAATCTCGAATGCCTTCTTTGGGGAGAGGGAAATCAGCTTTAAGTGTGAGCCTGAGGATTTGTTGTGAAAAATCTGATCCTATTTTTTTTTTTAATGAAACCAGACAAGCATGTAAAGAGGAAAAGCATGTGATGTGTGTAACAGAGCACTCGGAGGTAAGAGTGTGTAGGTTCCTCTGGCAGCTGGGTTGTTAGTAGAAAGTTGGCCTAGCAAAACTCATTCCCTGTGGAGCCTGGCAAGCTGTTAACCATAGTGGTTGGCTGTTACTATTGAAGCTGTGGTCACAGCAGGGTGAGGTGGGTTGTAGCTGCTGAAGTAGGCTCACCTTCAGTTAAATAGAGTAAAATTGAAGCAGAGGGAAATGAAAGCGAGAGGTTTGGCCACGGTGAGTCCTGAAGTCATGTTTTCCTTTTCTTACTGAGGCTTGTTCATAGAGATTGTGGTAGATGTGTGTGTTGGAGTGCTCCCTACAGCAGTGTAAATCATTGTGCCTCGATAGCATTTCCTGTGGTGGTGTTGGTTAGTGCTCTCCTTGCTACTGATTTCCAGTGCACTGTGAGAGAAGTTGTCCTCTTCCAGAGTAATGGATTCCTTCTCTTGATGCCTTGTCCTGGAAGTTATTATGGTATTGCATACCATTTCAAGACATATTTGTTGTGGTGTTAAAATAACACCATGTTGCCAGGTGGTTTTCAAATTTAGTTGGTGATTTCTTTAATGCAAGCAAAATACTAGACTCTATTTTGACAATTTAGAGGTTCATCTGATCTAAATTGAGCTATTATTTTTAATTCTGTTTGAGTACTTGTTGTTATAGCTCATGTAAAAGCTAACATGATTAACTACACTTTTTGGTTCCTGAAAGTGTGGCTTTGTGGCAGATTTTAGCTGATCTAAGACAGTGGTGGTGCTGCAGATGAGTGTGACCTCCTACCTTCCCTAGCCATGGCTGTGCTTCCCATCTCTCCCTGGCTTCAGCACTGGGAATTGTTGGTTGCAATGAGTGGGGTCAGTGTGCTGGTAACTGTTCCAGAAATAAAGAACAGGTCACAGGAGAAGGGGAAATACAATGGCCTCTGCTGCAAGGAACAGTCTGGTGCTGGGAGCAGCTTTGCTGTCAGCAGAGCTCTGGACATTGCAGGAGAGTGTCCCTTAGCAAAGCTGGGTGAAAAAGGCGTTCCGGGCTCCAGCCCTGGTAGCCAAGGGAGCAAAACAGCCAACTGGCCATTCCATTTGGCAGTGCATGATGTTACCCTTGCTGAGACAGGAGGTCCAGGGAAGGCAGGTCCTTGTTCTTGCTTGTGCCCACAAAGGGCTGGTGGTGTCCCGCAGAGTACTGGGTTGAGTTTGGCCAAGTGCAGTGTGCTGAGCTGGTGGGTTCTGGGTGTATTCACCAAACTTCTCCCAGCTGCAAATACTCACCCTGCCTTGGTTGAATGCTTTTGATCTGCTGTTGCAGTGTAGGCACTGAGGAGAGTAAGAAACAGAACAGTCACAGAGCTACAGGGGTTGAAGCTGAAGGGGCCTCTGGAGGTGTCAAGTCCAACCCCTTGCTGCAAACAGGTCCTGTGTGATCTGGATCTGAGCATCTCCAAGGTTGCAGGTTGCACAGCCTCTCTGTGCACCTGTTTCAGTGTTTGCTGACAAGGTGAAAAATTGTTTCCAAAGCCTCATCTGACTTCCTGGTGTTGCAATTAGTGTGACTGTTGCATCTCCTCCCACTTCTGGGTCACCTCTCAGAAGATCCTAGCTCTGTTTTCTTTCTTCCCACCCATTAGGTCACAAATGACAGCAACAATCTTCTCTTTTAGCTTCCTCTTTAAACTGATTAAGCCCAGCTTTCTTGGCATCTCCTTGCAGATCCTGTGGTCCAGCCTCCACTGTGCTGGTGGCTGTGACAGGATGTTCCAGCTACTGCTGCTGTCCCAGCCTGCTCTGCAGGAGCTGCCTTCACCACTTGGTACACTCCTGTCTTGCCTTCCAAGTGCTGCCCAGCAGGGATCTGCCCACCCTTCTGTACAAACTCAGCATCCTGCTGGCACTCAGCCAGTACTGCTGCACACTGATTATTAATTTAAAAATCTTGGTGGCATTCCCTGATTAGCAAGAAGCAGCATGCATGCATTTTTTTTCTGCTTCTTGTGCAGCATTATATCCTCAAAATGGGGATAATGCATTTCAAAAGCAACTGTTGTCAGCTGCAATAATTGTTTTCTAGGTTTAGCCATTTTGTTTCAGTTAAGGGGGGAAAAGCCTGCCAAATACAAACTAGATGAAACAAAAAAAAAGAAATTATTTCTGGATATATGTGTCATAACATTCCATTTCAAAATGCTCATATTCTCAGCACTGTAGCAGAAACAGTTAGTTAGTTAACTAACAGAAAATTAGTGTTTTGGTACCCTTTAGTCCCCTTTAGTACCTGTACTTAAAAGTATGTTTTAAGTTCTATGCCATTGTTTTTGTGGAATGGTGGTCCTTGCATGGTATAAAAATTGTGGGAGTGTTTTGTGCTGTATCAGCAATATTTTGGCATGTGTTTTGAACAGTTGCTGAAGTTCTGAGTGAATGGTCTGTTTTTCTTTTTAATACTATTAGAAGTTGTATTTTAGTGTTACAGAATTTCCTAATGGAAGAGGACTTTATCTCATTTCCAACTAAGATGTTGTCGCTTTTGTAATAGCAACAAAGTTTTGCCCCCTGTTGTCCTGTACAAGAGTGAGTGAACATTTTGCTTTACAGCAGCTTGATTTTAATATTTCTTGACAAAAAGGAAAGAAAATTATTTTTAATTATCTAAAAATATGTCCCCTGGCTCGAAGTATACTTCTCGGATAGAAAGCTAGCAATGTTTTGCTTTCTCAGCAATTTCTGTCACTTGAAGTGTGAATTGATCATGGAGGTAATAGCACATGGGGAAAATCCAGTGGGAACTGTCTGATTTCATACGTGTTTCAGTTCAAACACTTAACGTTCTTTTGATTTGTAGACTGTAATTTTCACTGACAGTATTAGTGGCTTTTAGAGGAACAGCCCCTGACAGATGACATCCATCTAACCAGCTGCTGCCTAATCTGACTTCAGGCTGAATATTGTGTTATCTGACTAATTTGAAATACAGTAAATATTAATGACTGTTCATCTGTTATTTAAAATAAACAGAAAGTAGTAAGAGTGATGCTCACATTTCACACTTCTGCTATAACTGGCTTCTTGTCATCTGTGACTGACAGCTTTTCTTCTAGGGTACTTTCTTTGTGAAAAACTGATGTTGTTTTAATTTTCTCTTTTCTCCCACAGGCTTTATTACTCTAGTTTTCAGTAGGGTCAGAAATAGTGAGATGTCTCATGTGGTCTAAGTTTAAAACTGAAAAATCAAGATCTTATTTTCCCTGTCAATCTTAGGAAAATTACCTTTCAGATGAATTAGGTGTAGTCGAGAAATGAAAGAAAAAAAAAAAGCAAAAATAGTGCATTAGAGATTTAAAATTATAGGATCAAAGAATAGGTTGAAAAAAGCCTCTAAGATCATCAGTCCCACTGTTAACCCAGTACTGCCAAAGCCACCACAAAACAGTGTCCCTAAGTGCTGCATACACACTTCTTCTAAATACCTCCAGGGATGGTGACACAATCACTCCTCTGGGCAGCCTGTTCTTGTGCTTGATAACCCTTTCTGTAAAGAAGTCTTTCCTAAGATCCAACCTAAAGCTCCTTTGGCCTAACTTGAGGCCATTTCCTTCTGTTCTAGCGCTTGTTAGTGGGGGAAGAGACAGACCCCCACTTGGCTACAACCTCCTTTCCGATGCTTGCAGTGAATGATGAGGTCTCCCCTGAGCCTCCTTTTCTCCAGGCCAAACACCACTCCCAGTTCCCTCAGCTCCTCCTCCGAAGACTTCTGCTCCAGACCCTTCACCAGCTCTGTTCCTTTTTTCTGGACACACTCCAGCACCTCAGTGTCCTTGTTGAAGGACCCAGAACTGGAAACTCAGGATTCACCAATGCTGAGTTCAGGGAACAATCACTGCCCTGGTGCTGCTGGCCATGCTGTTGCTGACACAGGCCAGGATGTCACTGCTCTTCTTGGCTACTTGGCCACAGGCTGGGTCATATTCGGCACTCCCAGGTCCCTTTCCTCCAGGCAGCTTTCCAGCCACTCTTCCTCCAGCCTGGAGTGTTGCAGGGGTTGTTGTGACCCAAGTGCAGCATTCTGCACTTTGCCTTGTTGAACCTCAGACCACTGGCCTCAGTCCACTGATCCAGCCTGTCCAGATCCCTCTGCAGAGCCCTCCAGCAGATCAGCACTCTTGCCCAGCTTTGTGTTCCCTGCAAACTGACTGAAGGTGCTCTCAATCTCCTCATCCAGATCATTGATAACAATATTAAACAGATAACAGAGACAATCCTGAGCCCTGGGGAGCAGCACTGGTGACTGGCTGCCAGCTGGATGCAGCTCCATTTACCATCCCTGGGTCTGGGCCTTGCTGCTCAGCCAGTCTTTTACTCAACAAAGAGCATGCCTGTCCAAGCCACGAACAGCCAGTTTATCCAGGAGAATGCTGTGGGAAATGCTGTCAAAGGCTTTAGTAAGGTCTAGGCAGACACATCCACAGCCTTTCCCTCATCCAGTAGCGGTCACCTTGTCATAGAATTGAGATCAGGTTGGTCAAGCAGGACCTGCTTTTTATCAACCAGTACTGGCTGAGCCTGATTCCCTGGTTGTCCTGGATGTGCTGGGTAATGGCACTCAAGATCACCTGCTCCATGACCTTTCCCAGCTCTGAGGTCAGGCTGACAGGCCTGTAGTTTTCTGGATCTTCTGGGACCTCCCTGGTTAGCCATGGCTGCTAATGAATGATGGAGAAGGGCTCGCTGAGCGTTTCCCCCAGCTCTCTTGGTACCCTTAGGTGGATGCCATCTGGCTTTGTAGACTTGAGTGTGTCTAAGTGGTGTAGCAGGTTGCTTCCTTTGGATTATGGTGGTTTCATTCTCCTCCTCATCCCTGTTTTCCAGCTCAGGGACTAGGTACCTGTAGAACTGCTCTTTCATACAAGATTGTGGCAAAGGAGGCATTAAGTTCATTGGCCATTTCCTCATTCTTTGTCACTGTGCTTCCTTCTGCATACAGTAAGGAATGGAGATATTCCCTTAGCCTTTACTTGCTAATGTATTTGTAGAAACAATTTATTGTCTTTCATGGCAATAGCCAGATTTAAGTTCCAAAGCCAGTTTGGCTTTTGTCCTTCAGATTTTCTCACTGCATAACCTCACATCTTTGTAGTCCTCCTGCATGACCCGTTTTTTCTTCCAAAGGTCATAATCTCTCCTTCTTTTCCTCTGAGATCCAGTCAAAGCTCTCTGTTCAGTCAGGCCCACCTTTCTCCCCAGTGACTTGTCTTTCAGCATGTGGGGCCATCCTGCTCCTGTGCCTTTGCAGTTTCTTTCTTAAAGAATGTCCAGCCTTTCTGGACTCCTTTGTCCTTCAGTACTGCTTCCCAAGGGACCCTGATCACCCAGCTTCCTAAACATGCCAAAGTCTGCCCTCTGGAATTGCAGGGTCACAGTTCTGCTGCCTGTGGCAGTTCTGCCTCTTTCATATTTCAAGAATCAGAAGCTATCATTTTGTGAACTCAGTGTCCAAGGCTGCCTCCAACCATCACATCACCCATCAGTCCTTCTCTGTTTACAGATAACAGGACCAACAGGTGCCTTCCCTAGGTGACTTCCTCACCAGCTGTGTCAGGAAGGTCACCTTCCATAATCTGCAGGTGGCTCCTGAACTATTTCTCTGCTGTATTTCCAGAAGACATCTGGTAAGTTGAAGTCTTCCATGGGAACAAAGGCCAGCAACTGTGAGTCTTCTGTCAGCTGTTTATAAAGTATTTCGTCTGCAACTTGATTCTGGTTAGGTGGTCTGAGAGATTCCCACCAGGATATCTGCCCTGTTGGCCTTCTCCCTGATTGTTCCCCATAAACACTCAGCTCTAGCATCGCCATCATTTAGCTCTAAGCAATCAGAGCTGTTACTAACATACACAAGGTACCCAACTTCTCCTTCCTTGCCTGTCCCTTCTGAAGAGTTTACAGTCAACCCTTGCAGCTGAGTGAGTTATGTTTCCATGATGGCAAATATGGCAGCTTTCCTCCTGCACCAATGCCTTTTATCTCCTCTTGTTTTTATATTCAAGTAGAGCCATAACTTTCGTAGGAATGGAAATGGTTTCAAAAATCTTTCTTGAGTGGTTGCTGAAGCATAGAACAGATTTCATCACCAAAAGTTGGAAAGAGGTGTAGTGCAGAACAGGATGATGGTTACAGTTATTCCTACTGGTCAGAAAAAAATTTACACAGCTTCTTGAACTTAGATCTGCTGTATGCTCTACATATTAAAGAGATGGTTGGAAAGGTTACTATAAACTTAAAAATGCTTTAGTTGTTCCTGTGCTGACCATGTTTAAAATGAGTTATGGAAAATTTTTATTATGTAGTTTTCTACTGAATTTGCTAATTCCTTGGCAAAAAAAAAAAAAATCTCAAAACCAAAAAACCCACTAAAGAGAAGCTTCACAAAACCAAAGAAATTCCACAGAATTGTTTCCTGAAAAGAAAACTCCAGAAAATTGAGGTGGCAATAACTCTGCCATTTGTCTTTCATTGCTTTCATTCTGATTTTATTGAGAGCGAGATCAAACATGAAGTGTTCGTGCTTGAGAGAACCACAGTGTTCTACAGTCTGTCACATTTGAGGTCAATTTGTTCATTAAGGGCGGTTCCAATTTTTAAAATATTATGAACTTTAAAAATTGCTGTTAAACTGCTGTAGGTTCTCCTCTACAGACTTCACTTTACTGAGTTACTTTCTCTTCCTCTATTAGTACTTTGGCATGTTCAGGCAGACTACATTGGTTTCTTTGTTTTGAATATTGTTAATCTCGTTGCTCATTTTTCATCAAAAATAACTTTTGTAAATCTGTCAGCTGTCAGAAATAGAAGTCAGCTTTGAAAACTTTTTAAATATTGCGATGCATTTTCATTAAATCAAGTTGACAGCAGAGAACATAATTCTTTTCTTGACACCATCACAATGCTTTGATGAATGACACTGGGCAGTGGTTTTTTTGCTTTATGACATTGCTGAGGCACAGTACCTGTGTTGCAGGTGCAGACTGAGACTCCCAACTCTTCCCTATCAGCTCCTGCACCTGTTTGCTCCACAGACAAGTGACGGAGCATTGGCACTGGTGCTTGCTCACAGGCATGGGCAGATTTGCACTGGGGAAGCAGATGCAGACAGTGGTGTAATAGTTTGTCTTCTTAGAATGACAACGATGTCCTGAATTTTTACGAATGTTGATGCTTGCTGCTACAAAACAATTCACTGAACTTCAGTTCTGTAGTTGTAAAAATATGTTCAGTTACTGAAATATAATGAATTCATTTTTCTTCCTCCTTCCATGCTCCATCAGAAGTTAGATGGACTGAATACAGACACTTACTTAACTCAGATGCAAATGAACTAAACTTGAGCATTGCCTTTGGCCTCATGTGTTGGAGTTGGCATTTAGGCATCTGAACAGCTACATGTGGGTTACAGAACAGGGAAGTAAACTTTTTTTCTGCCTGTTATACATCTTAAAAGAATAATAGCTGACATCTACTAATTAGTTAAGACTTTAGTCCTTCCAAGTGATAAAGTGGTGGTTTAGTAAGCAAATAAACTCTGTAACAAACTATTTAGATCTTTGGATATGGAGCCTTCTTTGCTTAACTAGCTTGCAAGTTAAAGGTTTGTGACTGTAGGCAGCAGAGTCCAGCCTGGGTAGGGTAGGTCTTCAGGGCATTTCTGTCTAGCCCTCTGCACCTTGGCTCTGTTCTCTTCCCTTTCTCAGTGTTCTGAGTGGCCATCAAATGTAAAAGAGTATTTGCTACTCAAACATGAAGGTTTGTCCTGTGAGGGTATTACAGAGGTGGTGTGTGATGCTTGCTGGTGCAAAGATCAGGATAACCATCTTGATGTACCCATTCATTCCCTTCCCCACCCTCTTCCTTTTTATGGCTTCCAAAAAGCAACTGTATTTCCATTTGCCAAAATAAAAAAAAATGGGCTGTTATGTGTACACTCACTTTACTTTTATTGGGAAGTAAAATGCTTGTTTAGTCCCTCTGAATGTATTCTATCCATCTTATGGAAAGGGCAGTGTTTCCTTCAGATTTCCATAGGACCTCCTAGTTACTGTATGGATATTGAATCCAGGTTAAACAAATACTTGAAACTGCTCTTACCTGTTCTTAATCATTTCCAAATGTAACAGCTTGGTGATGTGGAGCTCAGATAGGCTCCTTTTAAATCACTCCAAAAGCTGATAGGTACTTATTGATGCATTCAGTGGATTTATGTTTTGGTAACTTGCAGAGATTAACACATTAATCTTCTGTTGCATTTTAGTAAACACTTAATGATTCTCATATCCTGAAATTGAAAACCTGTTGCAAATTTGAACCCAGCTTGTCTTTTCTCATACTGTTTAGATCAGCATTTGTGTTGGACTCAAAAAATGGAGCAGCTGTATCTCATGCTTTGATCAAACAAAAAATACCTTTTAGGCTAACTGATTTTGATTCAAGTTTCTCTGTTATAATCCTAAAATTGTACCATAGAAATCATAATCTGAAGAAAATTGTCCCTTTAAAAAAAATCTAGTTATATTAATTTCTAAAATGCAGCCTGCATTTTTAAGTAACTTGTCCTTTCTGTTTGTTTTCAAGTTTCTTTTCATCACTTATTTTCTTAATTCTGCTGCTAGAAAGCTGGTTTTACAGAGAGACTGAAGTGGAAAAGCATATGGTTTTTTGTTGCTGTTGAGGGAATTATTCTTGGAGCCATGACAAAATTAATAAGAGGAAAAGAGCAATAATTTTTTGTTGGTTTTACTTTCTGCTTCATTATGTGTTTAGTTCAGTAGATAAATCAATAGCAACATCTGTAACACAGTGAATTAATTTAATAGAAAAAGTTTGGAAGGAGAAAATTAGTGACATGGCAATGAGCTTCAGTGTAGATGGAATTTAGACAGGACCTATATTTTTTTTTAAAAATGAGAACTTTTTAGATGATAGATAGTGAAATAAAGTAGGGAGTCTCCAGATTTTAAAGGAGAGCATTCCAGTACAGCATATAAGCAGAATACACAGAAATCCCAGTGATGTATCTTTGGAAGGAAGGAGGATGCGCACATTTCTCTTCTGGGAGTCAGCGGAACAACTGGAGGACCTCTGGGGAAAAACTGATTTTCCACTCCTCCTGCAGCTGGCTGTGTTTTGACTCTTTCACAAACATCCTGTATGACTTTGGGCAAGTCTGTTTTGGAGAAATTGTTGTTATGGTACACCTTGGTAATGAGGAGAAGGAATGTGGCGCAGCCAGCTCGGATTTTGTTATCCAATCCAACTGCTTGCAAGCAGGAGCAGAGTCTGAGTTGACAAAGGAGCAAACACAAAGGAGGACTTTGCAATTGGTTGCTGCTCTTGCATCCTGATGTTTTTATGAATCTGATGTTGTGGGGAGGGTCGATGTGTTTGCTGTCTCATAGGTTTGTTAGTCTAAGTCGTATTTCATAAATCTGTTGGGTTACCCTGGTGGAATTTGGGTGATCCATACGGTATTTCTCACTTGGATTTCTGAAAGAGGTTTGACAAGCTCTGTCCCCAAAAGCTCTAAAGGCTTAACAGCTATGAAATAAGGGAGAAGTTTGTCTATAGCTAATGAACAAAAAAAAAGTAGGAAATAAAGTGGAAGGGTGAATATCAAGGTTTTATTGTCAACAGTAGAAGGTCACCAGCATTTATTTTTTGGATGTGACTGAGACTTGTGCTCTTAGAGCTGTAGAGGGAAGCAAGAGATGGCAACACTGAAGGATGATCCCCAACTATTTGGAGTGTAGGGAAGGCATCTGTGACAGTCTTTAATGTCTGGTGATCAGAAGACTGTGATGGGCATTACACTGATAGATGAAATGAGGTCAGTTAAATGTTGTGGCATTTTTGGGGGTTATTTCTTCCCTTTTCAAGTCTGTATTCAAAGTAATGAGCTTTGAGATAGCTGTTGGAACTAAGGGCAGGTATCTTGTGCCTACAGTTTATAACTTAGCAAAAATATCTCTGTGATTCATAGCAGAGGGTGGAATATTTTTTTCTTTTTACATGACAAAATTTAATGATTTGTATTTGTTACTTTTTTGTATAGGTTGTCTGTAGAAAAAAAATGTTAATCATACTTTAGATATTTTTAGCTTTCTGTATTGGCATCAGTAGATGAATCTGTAAATTATAAGTTTATTTTTTAAAAGCAAACTTACTTTCTACTTTTCTAAGATTGTAGTGCTGATCTGGCTATAGCTAGGTGGTTTTGCATCCTCAAAGATGTTGTCTGTGGAATTGCAGTGTAGAATGATATTCATCACACTTTCATTGAGTGACTAGTTTATCTAATACTTTAAATTTTATATTGATGTTTATTGATCCAATGGTGTGGCTTCTTTTATAGCTATTTTAATGCTTTTTTTTATACTTGTACTACATTGTAATTGTTTTTGATAAGATGGAGAGATGTTTCTCCCATCTAGTGATGTAGCAGCATGGAAATGGATTCACTGAGTGTAAGTATGAGCATTTGTTTGTATTCTGTCCATAATGTGATAGAATACTACTTCTTCTAGACTATTTATAGGGAGGTCTAAGTGAATAATAAGAGGACTACAGTAATTCAGTTTCCTTTTTTTAAAAACTGAGAAAGATCTGAAATAGTCTAGGTAATTATATTGGAGTAATTGTGTTTGTGACCCAATAAGAAGTACCTCCCTGTCTTCTCTGTCCATTTAAAACCCAGTATATTTGCCCTAACCCTGGCAGTTTTTAAAGCCAGGTTGGGTAATGCCTTGAGCAGTGTGACCTAGTGAGAAGTGTCTCTGCACATGGCAGGGTGAGTTGGGACTAGATGATCTTTAAGATCCATTAAAACCCCTTAACATTCTGTGATTTTATGATTTGGAAAATGCCTAATTTGTAGTATTCAAAACAATTCTTAATATTAGTAGTTCAACAAATTATATTAAAGCTTTTTCAGATCTGTTTGCCTTGATCAGATACTCACAAATGTGATGGTAACACATCAGTGTGTGATGTCCTTCCCTGAAACTGAACTGTGATTAGTGTGAGGCTTCTCCCTGTGTGATGCCCCCCTCTTTTTGGGTGACAGGTTTGTCTCTGGATCCTGCTGCAGAAGCAGCTGTGCTTTGGCTCCCCTGAGCCGTGTTTGGTGGAGCCACTCTGGGTAGGGGCCACCAAGGGAGTGTAAGCAGATTAGTGAGTGGAGCTCAAGTTGGCTTCTGCAAAAGCTTTATGTCCAGATGCTGTCAGAGCTCCAATTTAAAGAAGTGTCTTGGGTGCCTAAATCCCTTGACTTTGACAGACTCCAGATGCCTTACCCAGTGCTGAGAAGTTGTTTCTCAGAAATGATTAAATGGTAGGAGCACGCTTGTTATCTGAGTCTGGTTCTCTCCCCCACCCCTCTCTGGTGGCGAGCCCAGCCTCGGCCATCCTGGAGGCTCCTCTTGCTCCCCTTTGTCCCTGTTGGCAAAGGAGCCCCAGGAGTCTGTTTAAAACTGGGGGATGCAATAAAGCAGTTTTCATTAACAGCATGCAATTAACTGGGGGGGTGAGGCAGGTCCTGGCTAAGGGCTCCTGTTGCTCTGGACCTTCTCTGTTGGCTTTCCAGTCAGGTTACCTGTGTTCTGTTTTACTTGAACTCAGGCCAAAATGAAATGGCATCCAGCTGACCTAGTTGATATTTAATCTCCTTTGGTGCTTCAGCCGCTGTGTGTTCCAGGATTGGATTCCTCTGGTTTGTCTTGTCAAATAAACATCAGCATTTATGGATGTTAGGTGGGTAAGAGCATTAGGTGAATTGCCTGCTTCTCCCTGTTAGCAGTCTGGCAGTTCATACAGGTAGTGCCAGCACTGTCACAAGTACTGTACACTCAATTAAACAGGGAAAATTGTATTTTCCATTGAGTGGCTACAGCTGTAGTTGAAACTTAAATGTGTTGAGCTGCTTAGGTTAAATATTTCACTAAGTCTACTTAAGTTATTTAAATAAATTTTTTTTGAAGGAATCATTGCTTCAGGTGTTTTCAACAGCACCTGAAATGGGTACATGAAAAAAGAAATGTAGACTATAATAGATTTACCAATTATGAAATGGATATTGGTTTATAATATTCTTTCCCCTCTAAAATTTTAATAATGGCATATTTTTATGTGATGTTAATGAGCCCTGAAAGTAAATCAGTATTTAAACTAAGGTCGTAGTATCCTCATTTTTGTTTTCAGTAGACATTGGAACTAGTATAGTTTTTAGCTGCATTTGTATGTTTTTCAGAAACATGGTGCAAAGGTAAGTGGTATGGGGATTTACTCTCAAATATACACTTAGAGTGTATTTTTTCTCCTTCTGTGTTTTAGTATTTGTCCATTTAAGGGAATATGCATTACACATCTGTATATTCTGCATCTCTGTATCTGTGGTTTCTTATGTTTTTATAAGCATTTGGTGAATTTTATATTGTAGAGATCGTATGTGCAGTTCACTGCATACCATGCATTTAAAGTTTTTGTATAGACTGTTAGCTTTTCAGCATAAAACATTGAGTGCTTTGAGATCTGTTACTAAAAGATTTTGAGTGGGAACTGGGTACTGAGATGACAGTAAAATGTGATTTGTTATGGCACTGAATATTGCATGTTATTGTAGCAATTGGCAAAATTTCCCTTACTCCATTTATCCCATAGGAAATCCCCTGTTGATAAGAACAGCTTTTGTTCAAAGTAAAGAGTTCTGCATGGTTCTTTGCATTGTTTTGTGATAAAGGTTAACTGGTAGGTCCTAATTTGATCTTTCATGTTGAGTGCATTCATATGTTTGAAGGATGTTGTTTAAAACTGAGATCCTGCCATTGCAGGGGCATATCTGCCCTAAGGGTGCTACACTGAAGAACAGATCCTAATCTGAAATTTATTTGTTTGCTTGTCTGTGTACACACACGGGAGAATATTGCATCCAACTTGAGTAGAGAGCTTCAATTCTACTGGTGGTTGTGAGATGTTGCTTGTTTAAAATTCACCTGCAACTGTATCTTGGTTGAGTAAGGAAGTGTACCTGTGGCATTTACATACAGTTTTGTTCTTTTCCAAAAGACAAAATATGACTTTAGAAAGGTCCTGGGCATTATTTTCTGATCCTTTGGGGTTTAAATAATAGGTAACATGTACAAATTGCATGAAAATTAAGATGATCTATATTTTTAGGCAAGCCTAAAAGATCTTTATAAAAGTGTCTTTTTCACAGCACATTTAGTATGGGCAGGTGAGCATAAGCTTGGTGCTCTCACAGCTGCTCTGCAGCCCCTGGTTTGACAGCTGGGTGTGACACTGCAGGGAGGGGCAGCAGTCAGGGACGGGAGGTGCTCTGCCTGCTTCAGACTGCTGCATCCTGGACTTGTCCTCAATGAATATTCTCTTTTGGTTCTCTGCATGTGTGTAATTAATGGGAGAAACTATTTGAGAGTGAGCCACAGACAGGTACAGGGCATTGTGGCCAGCTGCCTAATTATTGTCATTAGGAAACATTTGGAAGTTGCTGGTGTGCGCTTTTAGAAATCTAGCAGTGAGGGAATCTCTGTAGGTTTTGATGGAGTTGTCCATTGTAATAAAAGATGATTAAAGTGATTAGATGTGCAGTGATGAAACATTAATTTTCTAAACATTTTTATCAAGAAGAGGTAATAATTGTAGTCCACTTGATAATTTTATACACATCACACTCCTTTTAGCCAATTTTTTCCTTGCAGCTGTGACATATTTTAATTAATGTATTTGGGAACAGGTATGAAAAGTTGTGCATTTATAATTGCATCTTCAATATTAATATAATTGTGTTTTCAAAAAGGTGTCTTTACCATGCAAAAAGGGTCTAGAGTTAGGGTAAGTTATAATGATCATCAAAAAAATGTTGGGGTTGTATGTGAAGCAGGTGGCATTCCTTTTTAGTGGGAAAAGAAAGAAGCAGCCTGGATGAAAATGGACTTCTTCTCTGTGGACTCAGGGCTTTGCTATGAAATGACTCAGAGTGAACAGGGTGCTTTCCACAGAGGTACACCCAGAATAGCCCACTCATTGCTCTCCCTGAATTCTTTGAGGCCACAAAAATACTTTGTCCCTCTTGCTTTTAAAAACACATCTTTCATTGTGACATTGTGATAGCTGTATTTGCTATTCCATTTGATTTCCTGTTTCTTAGTCAAATGCAGAACATGGAGACACGAGCTACCTCTTGTGTTCAATCTGCTTAATTACACTCAGGGGCTTTTAAAAATTTTTTTTTTTTTTTTTTTTTCCCTTCCCCACAACAGGCTGGGCAATTAGTAGCTTTTATTAAGATTTCAAATAATTTCCTGAAATTTTAAAAATAGTCATATAAGTTTTTGCTATTATGCAGAGAGGTAGATGAAGCAATATTTCTACCTATGAGATACATACTTTTTGAAGACTTATTTATGGAAGAGCTGATCTTCATTTGAAAATTAGTATATGCTAAAGATATCAAATATAGGAATTTACAAAGCTGTTTTTTTTTTAACTTTCTATTAAAATGTTACAAAATCTGTATCTTCTTCAGGGACATGTAGGTTACCATAAATGAAGATGGATAAAATAACCATAGGTGCAGTTTTATGACATAGATTTTTTAGTGTTTGTTCAATAGACAACAACAAGTCTATTGCAAATGCCTACGAATGACTGTGACTGTTGGATCATTTTTTCCCTAGGTGTTTGTGAAATCTTTGTTATATTTAAAAACTCTTTATGGAGAATGTGGCCAGCTGATTTGTAATACTAGTGTATCTGTTTTGTCTTAAAGGATTCAAACATGATTATCTTCTGTAAAAGGAACGCATAATGCTACAGCTTTTATAACATTTTAGAGTATGATCTGAGCTGTCAAAATGCTGTCATTGCTTGAAAGTTCAGAGTTCTCTTTTCAGGAAGATGTTGTTACAGCCTACAACTCTTTGGCCTTCTGAATTTGTGGACTCCTAGACGTTTTCCATTATTAATTTCTGAATTGCTTTTTTCTGTTTCTTATTCCAACCATTCCAGCTTATTCCAACTATTGGAGAAATATCAGATATATGAAACTATTTTGAATCTGAAATTAAGAAAAAATAATTAGAATTTTTATAGTTTTTGGAGGACAAAGATGACTAGTTCTGATTTGGGGTGATAACAGTATAATTGCAAAAGTAATTTCCAAATGTGTTTATCTTCTTAATCAGACAGCTTAAAAACTAAAAATACTACTTTATTTCTGCATTAGTTGACAGCCGAGCAGCAAGGTACCAGGAGCATGACTGGTGTCAAGTGGAAGTTTATTATTTGAATTCCAACACTGTACTTGATCCAAACCAGTAGAGCTGCAGATTTGTAAAACCGTCTAAATGAATATTTGAGAGCATGGTGTGTGACAAAGAACTTCCTGCAACTGCATAGTAGCACATAAGAGAGAGAGTGAAATATTCTGGATTTGGGGTCTTCTGTCCAACTTTTGTACATCCACATGTGTGTAAACATGAAGGTAGGCACTCTGGAACTCTGGAACTGTTTCTTTCAGTGGTTACTCTGGTACCAGCTGTAAATGAGAATGCAAAATATTAACAATGTATGGAAAATATCACAAGTATAGTGATTTCTGAGTGCTTGACTGCAGTCTCCTCTGTGATGATTTAATATGGTTTAAACCCAACAGTTCCTGTTTATGTTTGAGGTTAGCTTCTCAGATGTTTAAAGCTGTCCCTGTCAATAATTTGATCCCCTTTTAATCCTTAAATTTTTGCCCTTGGACGCTTTTGCTTTCTTGTTACTGACAGGTAGCTGAAGATGATTTTTGTTTTCCTTCTAGTTTATTTGAGCCCTGAAATGTTTTTGTTACCTACAGTGTAGCAGGAATGTAGTACAAGATATTTCTGCTGGATCTTTCTGTGCATTTTATAACACCAGAGTTGCTTGTTGAGAGGCATAAGCATGAGTTTGTTTCCCATTTTGTTGAACGGTTCCATTAAGTACAGTACTTCTTGATTATGGGGTCTACTTTCTACTTTTTTATTTCTTACAGCATTTTATATGTGACACAAATATGCATCACCCTTCAGGTGATACATATATTTCACATGGCCTTGGAATGTGCTTTAAGTGTTACTATTTTTAAATTTAAACACACTTTTTTTCCCCCATGTGTTGTCACAACAGACAGTGAACCCAGCTGCCATTCTTGAGGAGTTTTGGGATTTTCTGGTGTGGTGTATCCCTGGTCCATCTGCCCAGTTCAGCTGAGGGTGCTGAGTGGATGAGCTGGCTCATTCATTAGCTTTCTCTGGACACACTTTGCTTGTGGATTCCCCACAATTTGCCTGGTGTGCACAAGTTTTGCAGTTTATTTGTGCACAAAATCCAGTGGAGATCCCTTCCAAGATTTGTGTCTGAAGGTTTATTTAGATGAGGGGGAAATGGCTTAAGGCTTGCTTCCAGCTGAGATGTGGAAGCAGTGAACTTTCCTTTGATGCTCTTGTCCAAGCTCTGCCAGGGCAGGATGGAGATGCCTCATGGGCAGACCAGATCACACCACTGCTGCTCTTAATACTGATAAATGACACCAGTTTTGCAACATACCCATTTTCAAACGTAGACATTTTCAAATTTTTTTCACAATCAGCAGTTTTCACTTGGATGTGGTCAGTTGTTTGTTTAAATGCCCTGCATTGCATCCTTGGGCTTTCCTTGATTTAAGCCCTTCACTCAGGTTCTTTTTGCTGTCTTAGGTGTCTCAGTGTGAATTGAAGGCAGTGCAATGGGTGGCTGCTGTGTGCATGTGGCTCTGGTAGGGGGGGTCCTGGCCAAGCCTTGGAGACAGCATTTCTGTTCCTGTGAACCTGGCTCTCCAGTGAATGCTGCTCATCCCAAAGCAGTATTTTCCCCTGGAAGACAGTACATTTAGTGCTGGTAAAGTCATTTCAAGGAGGAAGAACTATTTCACTCTTGTTTTATATATTTAGGAAGCTGCTGCTGTTTTTTTCATTTCCTGCACTTTAAACTGTTTTATCTAATTCAGGATGTTTCAAGTTATTATTCTAGACAGTCACTTAAATAAAAATAAACAATTTAAAATACATCATTAAAAAGTATGTTGTTCCCAAAATGGAGTCAATGATGTGTCCCACAGGACCAGAAAATGAACCTCAGAATATTATGGACAATTTAAAATGGGCAGATTTAATTATAGCAGGAGTGTGCAATTACTGAATGAGGTATGAGAGACATGGGAAATGTTCCCATCTAAATAATGACCAGAATGTGCTTGTTCTAATAATATTCCATAACACATTTAGGGCCCTAGGATTACAACACTTTCAGGTTATTAGAAGACGATGATAATAGTGTGTTTTATTGCCAAATTACTACCATACTCTCTGAGGTATGAAGTGATATTAATGACCATTTCCAATAAGGAATAACATTTTGCAACATCAGTAGCATTTAACCATATTAAAATAGGTTGTGTTGTGCAGTAAAGCCCTGGGGTATAGAGATGAAAACTTAGGGGTTTAATTTTGAGATGCAATTGGGAAATTATTTGGACATTCAGAGAAGCTTTAGGGTAAAAATACATTAATGAAGTAAGTTTTTTAACTATTTGCAATAAATAAAAGATGCATGTGTATTACCTGATTGTAATTTTGGTTTATAAAAATGTTAAAATCAGTGCATGGCTTATATTCTGTTTAGTGAGCTATATAAAATTTCAATTATCTACATGTCTGGTAAATCTAGAAATGAACCAATAAAAGAGAGAATTAGTACATATATGTAAATGGATGTTGCTTGGAATGCATATTAAAAATATTTTTCATAGCAGAGGAAGCTTCACAGAATAGGTGACAAGATAACATTCAGTTTCTCTGGTAGCATATTCTCTTAATGAGGAGAGCTCTGTGTTCATATAATTTACCAACAGCCATTCTTTACAGATTTGTCTGCCTCTTTAACTGTAAATATTGCAGTATTTGTTTTGCCAAGGTCAGATGCTCAGACTTGGTGACATTATTGTCATTGATCTAATCAACTGTAACTCTCATACCATCTGGTTAAGTTATTATGTTAATTCAGAGTAAATAAGTTAATTCCAGTCACTCAGAACTGCCAAAGACGGGAATTTTTATGATGTCAAAATATGTCTCTGAAGCTAAATAAACCCTCTGTACATCTTGTGTTTTATGGAATGTTGTAAAAACTAAAGATGTATTTTCCTATGGGAGCATCACTTTCATTTGCTTAAAACAAATCTGAGTTTTATTTAGAGTCATAAAAATAAGGAAATCATATTGTGGTTTTATAGTTACTGTAAAATACCATAAAATATTTCTAAGTTACCATCTTCTGTTGAGTCAGCAGCCGAAGAGTTGCATATGATACATATTCTAATTGTACATGATATCATTTTATACTATACAAATACTGTTAAGTGGGCTCCATAGAATACATTAAGGGTTGGTTTGCAGCCATGATCTTCCATTTAATGTCAGATCTGAAAGTGTCAGAATCACAAAGCTTGACATGGATCTGTGCAGAAATAATGTGAACAACTTGCTGTCTGTTAACTTAGAGCTTTAGTTCTGCTTAAGAAATGAAAGTAAATCTGTCTTTAATTCTGTGCTAGATCATGGAAGCTTCAGTTGTGTTCTCCCTTAATGTACAAAGATCACGATTTGAGTGAAAATTCAGGAGGTTACATTTTAGAAATCCTTGGAATTTGTTGGAAGGTCATCATGAGAATACCATTCTTGTGATGGCAATGTGTCTTCATAACACTAATTTTAGATTTAAGCTAAAATTTTTAGATTTTTAGATTTAAGCTAAAATCTGTGTTTTCAAATCCTGGATTAGAATCACAAGAGTCTGATGAAATATTAAGGACTGGAACTCCTGAAATTTTAGTTAGGACTTGAATGAATCCTGGTTCAGCTCAGATTGATGTCTATCTTTTCTTTCCATACTGCTTTGTAATGGTCAGTCTGTGGCTTTTAACCTGGGGATACTCCAGCTGTTGCTGCTGTTCTGATCTCATAATTATTTTGGTATTTAAGATTAAAATGAAAAGTCTTGTCCTCATCATAAACAGAAACTTGGTTAGGCCGTGTCAGGGTAATAAAACCTGGAATCCCACAGGTGTTCATGGTTTAGAGCTGTAGGGCACTGCAGAGGTGCTCTCTGGTAGCTTTGATACAGGAGCATGGCTTTGGGAGCTGTTGTGTCTAAATGAACAGAGTAATTTGAAAGGCTCTCAGGGAAGTATTAGTGTTGGTGGCATAATATGCAAATTGTGTGCTTGGCAACATGGTGTGTAATGCAATTTGAGATGCAGTTTTAACTAGTCCAGTTTTCTGCCTAATAACTTACAAGCAATATAGAGACTTAAATATTTAAGCTATTTATGTTGGTCTCACAGTTTAATATGGTTTATTTGACTGGATATTGTTTAATAAAAGCAAGTTTGCATATGGAGGTGCACAAGTGGATTAAATGGCTCTTGTAAGTAGTGATAATAACTTGATTTTTGTAAACACTGATAAGTCTGAAATGTGTATGGTTTTCTGATGGCAGAAACAAGTAAATGAGCTCCTTCCTCCCATTCTGTATTCAGAAGTGCAGTCACCTGTAAAATGTAGGAAGTAGGGACCTCTTCCCCTAGCAAAATTTATTTATGCTAGAAGAATATTTTTAATGCATTTAGTTTGGCTGGCTTTGAATGAAATGTACTATGTCTCAAATGCAGGATTTTTTTTCTCTGTATTTCATAAAAAAAGAGATGTAGTAGCAAAGTAACTGTTCATTCATCCAAAAGGTTTTTAATGATCCCTCTCAGTAGGAAGAAGCCCCACTATATTCACAGGAGATACATCTATGTCTACATGCATATATATATATATGTGTGTGTCTGTGTATATATATGTTTATTTTTTTAATGCACACCAAGAGGAACCACTTTCTCTGTACCCCTGTGTGGGATAAGTGCCCTGAGACCCCTCCTATTATTTCTGGGTCCTGGAGTAATGCTGCAGGTATTATTGATTTGGCCTGGGAGACTCAACTATTTACTTTCTAAGAGGTAAAAAAAGAAAAAAAAGATAAAGATTACTTAAATCTGAATAGAAAAAAGGAGTCCACCAGCAGAACATGGTTGCTGTGCCTCAAGACAGGAAGAAAATGAGAGCTATGGAGGGAAATGGAGCTGAAGTGATATTACTCCTGGCAGCTTTGGAAACAGAGTCCAGAAGGAGTTTTTAATTTTTGTTCAACTTGGGGTTTTTTTGTTATGCTTGCTTCTGCATAGACGCAGCTGTGGCTTGGAGTAGCAGTTGGGTTTCTCCCACATACCAGGCAGTGTGGGAGACTGCACAGGGAGAAGGTGGGAGAGGAAATCCCCTCCCATTGTCCCTGCTGTGCGCCCTGGAGCCCAGGCTGATGTCAGATGCCCAGGGCAGCTCTCTGCTTATGCTGCTCTGCTGGGGCTCACAGCTGGAGAGAAGCAGCTGTCCAGTGTTTGCAAGGCTGGTTTGAACAACTGCATCTAGCCTAGGAAGAGAATTTTGAGGAATAGAAGTAGTTGCAATAGTCTTATAACCATGTCAGACAGAGATTTCTGAGTTTTCTCATTTATAAAATCAAAATATTCTTAGCGTACAGCAGCCAGTGCTGCTCTCACCACAGTCATTATTTAGGCTCTGGAAGCACAAGCAGCCTGTTGTTGTTTAATTTACTGAAATAAGTGTCATCCCTTAGTGAATAATTGAAATTACTGGATGTAGCCAATAGCATTAGATAGCTCACAAAGTGACATGTAGGGCATTGGGGAAACCTAATCTTTTTGTTTTGGCTTATCAGAAGATTCCTCTTGATATTCTGAATAAAATTTTATCTGTTCCATTTCAAACAGAGCTGTGGGTTTTGTAGCTTTAGCAGTGACATTCCTTTCAAAATGCTGCTTGTGTGACAGATTTGCACGTTCTGGGATTGGCAGTGTAGCAGCTCCATTTTCTGTGTGGAAGATGCAATAACTGTTCAGCAGAGGTCACTGTGAGTTTGTGCTTGAGACATTTTAGTGCAACTTATCAAAATGTAGTACTGAAAATATTAATATGATGACTAGGAAATTCTTGTGCCTGCATTAGCTTTGAAATGAAACTGTGTGAATTTTAAGAAAATCTTTTTTGTGAAAGTAGAAAGTGGAGGTGATTGTAAGATTTCACAGGAACCTGAATAGCCTTAAGAAATGTGGCATGTGTCTAGAATTTAATCATCTTTAGTATTATTTATCAAGATTTAGCCAAATGATCACTTCTGTACAAGTCCCTCTTCCTTCTCCTCTTTCTTCTAATATGTGTTGCTTTTCCAACTGTCCAAGAGCCAGGTGTGTCTGACCCTTGCACAAATGTTTTACACCTTCCTGAAGCTCGATTTCCCTGCACGTAAAAGCCCCAAGATCAAGACAGAAAGGACTGTGCTTTTCCTGTTTCTTTGTTAACTTGCTCAAGGCAGCGTTGAAATCAGCTGTGAGTTCCATCTATTTTCCCAACTGTATATGTTTGGTCTTGTTCCCTTCCTCATCACAGTAAGCTTTTTAAGTTTATGGCAGCAAAAGATCCTTTTGCTGCTGTTTTCCCCCTCGACTGTGTACCTCTACTCTGCCGTTATCATGGGGGGATCAGTAGTTCTCATCTGCTGTTGGAGAATGTTTTCAAGTTACAAACAACCTAAACCACTCTTAGAGCTTCTGAAAAATGCTGGTTTAAGGTTTTTGTTCTCCTGCTACCAGTTGATAATTACAGCTATGAAAACAGTCTTTGGAGAAATCTCAAGAGTCCCCCTTCTTCTAAAGACAGTTTCCGATTCTGATTAACCAGAAGCTAATGAGGCTTTCAAGTATTCTGGATTTTTCACTTGATCTTAGTTCTTCAAGGGCTTGTATAATCTTATTATGGAAATAGTGCCAACAGATGTTCACAATTCTGCATCTGCTGCATCTCCATCACTGTAAAGGCATGGGAGACTCCAGAAGCTGACAGCAGAGAAAAGCAGGTGGAGTTAGATTGTAGCTACATGTTTGCATGGAACAAGGAGCTCTGATTCCATTCAACAAAATACAGGAAGGAAGAGTTCATTTGAGCTTGGACATTGCAGAGGAAATGATGTTTGTGAAATTCGCACTGGGAGTCTTTTGTTAGATCAGCGGAGCCTTGTCCGAACATATATTCTCATTTAATGTTTATCCTTTATCAGTTTCATTTTGGTCATTGCACTGAGGAGAAGTTAACTGGAAACTCAGCATGGTGAGCCTTTCAGTGAAGCAAGCCTGTATTTGTGACTTGGGAAACAATCAGTTTTGGTGGTTGCCAGAAATGGGAACTGTATCATTAGGTACAAGCCTCTGTAACTTTGTGGCTTTTCAGTTCTACTCCAGTTTACTCACAGTATCATATTTTGAATACCAAAAGACCTCAAAGAGGATGGAAGGACATGTAGTGGTCAATGGCATTTGTGTGTTCCTCCTGCACTCCATTGTGAAGTTTTCTGAGTGTGCCTCGTTCTCAAAGAAGCATCTGGGGCAAAGATGGGTGGCAAAGAGGTTGATCTGTCCCTCACAGGACGAAGAACTGTGGCTTCAGCTTTGGCAAGGACTCAAACTCAGGTACAATCTGCAGTTACAAGCACCCTCCTTGGGCAGAGCCCCTGTGGTGGGTAGAGTTTGTAGCCAGCAAGTTGGAGGTGGAGTATGAAGCCCCCATCCCTTTGGAGGAAAGCAGGTATCACAGGGTAGGTGTGTACAGCTATGATCAGAGCAAATGTTCTGTTGCTTCCAAATGGGTGGATTGAAAACAACATTGTTGGTGTGATGTTCTCTTTGTTCCTTTCTCTGCAGGGTAATGAGAAAAAGTCAACTAACAAAAGTGCAATAGAAGTGCTGTCTTAAATGCGTATGTAAAATTTGTGGCCAGATTCTGAAAAATGAAACTGCATAGAAGTGTCAGTTCCCCCCTCGCCCACCACTGTTCTCTACAGCTCTAACTATATATTATGTCCCATCTGAACATTGCATGGTGCCTTCCAGCTGGGTCTTCTGAAAATGAACTGTACAAATTAAGATAACATTAAGGTAGTAACTGGCTGTGCCTCAGTAAGATCAGTAGTTTACTGTTAGACCACACCTTATTACAAATTTTCCTTTGACTAAGATACAAAATACCCTTTTTGATTTGTCATCTTGAAATATTCATGATTGTTTCTGTAAAGATGGGGGGACAGAGGCAATGCCTTGGAGATGTCTGCATGGACAGAGGAAGGCTTTATGCAAAGGTTTGTTGTCCACAACAGGTTAGTCCACCCACAGAGCATCATTCTGTGGCAAACCTGTGCTGAAGTACTCCTCAGCTTCTAATGGTTCAGATGTTGCTCTGCAGGTGCAGCTGGAATTCCTGGCACAGGTATTTCTGAAGTAAATAACTGTGACTGAGCAGGTGCAAATAGCTGATCTTCCTCAGTGACCTGACAAAATTTACAGTTCATGGCTTTTTTCCTATTAAAGAACTTGATACTGGAGTCTTGGTGTCTTCAGAATGGAAATATTTTGGCCTGACCAGCTTCCTGGTTTTGTGTTGTTATTGTTGTAGTTTTTAACTATTATTATTTTTATTTTTTATGATTTAAAAAACCAAAAAACCAACAAAACTTTAAGTAGGAGGACATAAGGATTTGAAACAGGCAGCAACTCATCATATGATCTGAGCAATGCTTGCCTGCATGGCATCAGGGTCTCAGAGAAGGTGATCCTTTCAGTCATTTCTGTTCAGCTTTTGTCAGTAATCAGAACATTTTGAAATATTAAAACAGAAATTGCCAATGCCTCTTCTTTGGGATAAAATGTGTGTCAGTTTTCTGATCCAATTCCCAAATTTAGTAAACAAAATAGAACCCCTTCACTTGTCCTGTATTTATGGAAAATGGCCATGATGTTGGGCTTTTCTGAATAAGATGGATAAAAAATCATAGCTTATTCATGATAAGGTATGGAGAAGAACATAGTGACAGGAATATCATTTTAACACTGCTGTTAAAAATATATGTAAAATGTTTGATACATGGCACTAGTGGTGAAGAGCATTCTGCTTGTTAGAACTAGTACCTTTAGTGTGTGTATTAGACATATCCAAGACATGAATAAATTTTATAGAAAAGCAGCTTGTAACTATCTTGTTGAAATGTGTTTTTATAACTATTAGTGCTGTGGTGAGATTCTGCAGTCTTTTCAGTGAACCTCCATAGTTCTAAGACAAATATGTAAGTAGCAATGAAGGAAAAACTTTGAAATTCTGTCGGAGTTTTGTGCTTCAAAGCATAATATGGTTCAATTCAAATAGGCGAATCCTGTTCCCAACTTCAGCCGTGTTGTTACAAACTTTTCACAAAGGTAAGGCAGAGCATCTTCAGTCTCACATCATTGACAGCTTTTACAGAGACATGGCCCTGCAGTAACTTCCAGCTGCTGCTGTTTGCACTGCAGCATGAAATATTGTTCCTAATCCCATTCTTCTCCTCTCCATATCCATGTAGGGAGTAATTCATTATTATTGTTATTTATTTATTCTTATTTGTTTACAAATGAATTGTAAAAGATAAAAATAAGAACCTCACCATCCCATTATTTGGTGACCAGCTGCTGCCCAGGATTCAGCTGGAGGGCAGTTGAGAAAAGTGATGGAGCAATTTCCCAAAAAAGGAGGCTTAATCTGCATGCTCGCTTCCTTAAATTCCCCCTGCCCCAAACTTTATTTCTTTCAAAATAGAGTATTTAGTGACCTTTGATATGCAAAGTATTAAAGTGGTGATGATCAATGAAAACAATCTTTCATTTTATCTCTGTTTTGATTAGTTATTTACACATTGTCTCTTTGTGATCCTCCACATATTAATATTTAATATGCAAAAGGCTAGGGAATTCAAAATGTATGTAAACCTTCCATATTCTTCCCAGCAATAACCTTGCATAAGAAGAAATATGGACCAGTTATAAGAAGAAATGAAACTGCAGCTCCTCTGGGCTTGGGTTGGTTTTAGTTCTTTGTAGTTTAAGTTCCACTTGGTGATAGTGGTGAGTGCTTTCTACACCTTTTCAAATGTAGATACTGAACTGGGAGTGAAGTTAACCTTCCAAGCAATTACATATTCTCCTTTCACAACCAAGCATCACTTTCATTGCTGCTGTTTTGGAAGTGTCTTTGTTTATTTATCTGTGTATATATAAGGATTTTGTAGCAGTTCTCAAGCGATGGTTCAGTTTGGGTTTTGTAGCTAATTATGATCTTTTCTGAAATAGTCTCCTGAAAGTGGATGTTGCAAGCAGTTAGCTAAATTGAATAGAATTTGGAAATGTTTTTTGGTCCAAATTTGGTAGGCGTGTGAAAACTGCTTCCCAGCTCAGAGTGTCACTAATCCAATTTGTTGATTTAAAAGATAAGATTGCTTGACTGTAAATTTAATCTAGGCAAGGTCATTGGGAAAATTTGGAATCAGCTAAACTGGGAAAAGGAAGGAATGTCTTTGTGTGGAATACAGGCTTGATCTGCTAAAATTAATTTTCTCAGTGGAGAAGGTAAAGGCTTTCTTTTCTCTCATTTTCTCTCTTGAGGTTTGTTGCCTTACTACATGCATTCTTAAGCTTTCAAAGCAATCAGAAAACTGGAGCTGCTTCAGAAAACTTACAAAGGAGATCCAAAAAGCTCCAAGGACAACTGGCTGATATTAGTGATTAATGTGTAAATTAAGGTAGTAAACAGCTCAACGTTAAGGCTAGCCTGGGCTATAATAGTATACTATGGCATAAATCTCTAAAAAACCAAAAAAATTCTCTTTGACAAAGAACTGCTTTTTCTGAGAAGGCTGAACAATTCTGGAAGTGTCTGCCCCTCTACAATATGTACATACTCTTGGTGTGTTTGTCAGTACTAAATGCATTTGCTTTTAAATGAGCTAGCATATTTGCAGCCAAATTTATTTGTCCTCCTGCTGCCTCCTGCAATCAAGCATCCTGAGTATGACTGTTTAGCATCATGAACTTTTTGACAGGAATGAGTTTGCTGCATTTCCTTTGGCTTGCAGGGTCTTGAAGCCATCAGTTACCTTAATGCGATAGGGTCTGCCCCAGCCTTGGTGGACACACCTACGGAGCTTCACCAGAAGGTGGAGATTCATGTTCCTCTGATTCCTCTGAGCCACAGCAGTAACCACGTCTCCAATGGCATTTCTTCCAGGCTGGGAAGCACGTACACCAGGAGTGCTGCAGCCTTTTGGACAAAATTTTGGTTCCTTGTTTACAAAAATAACTAAGGAGCATAATTTGACATGAGGACTGAATTAGTGGAGAAGAGAGCTGGGCAGATGGCTTAATACTAAGATTTATGAATCACCTGAGATGCTGAACATTAAATGCTTGCATACTTCTTCCTATTCTTAGGGATCTATACACTCCTAATTCCTCTAGTACCCTTATTTAGGTGTCATCTGGTCTTTTGTGTTGTGTACTTTTATAAAAACCCAATTGAGTAATGAAGTATTTTTGTTATAGGTCTGCAGCTGGAGTGCTAATGAAAGGTCAGCTGATCCCTGTAGAAAGTCCTTTCATTTGTGTTATTGCTGCTCTTTAGGAAATTACAGTCTGTGTTAATTCCCTGGCCAGAAGAAGAAATCATATAAGGACTTAGCTGCTTCAGTGCGAAGCCAGCTGGCTTCAGTGCTGAGCAAACGTGTTTGAACTAACCTGGGTGCAAGGATGGGGGTCTGCAAGTCACACCCCAAAACTCCTCACCTTAATGATCTCCTAAATGTTGATTTAGCTTCCTAAGTGTTGTGCCACCTTCTTTTTCAACTATAAGATTTATTAATGACTTTATATTTATTGCTTCCATTAATAGAAAATAGTGAATTGAGTTTAACAGAATTTTAATTTAATAGAAAAAAAGTAGTAGTTTTATGGATGTCTTTTTTTCCATTCTTTTTATCCATGTCAGGGCTTTTTATTTTGAGCAGGGTGTGGATATATTTTCATTTCTCTTGGCTGTGTGCCTTTCCCATCCAGCCACATGAACAAGAGGGAACATCTTTCAATTCAGAAGCTGGCAAAAATAACGGAGCAGCAAAATTCTCCCTTGGGGAGAACGTTAGGTGTTCTTTTAAGAATGTGAGAAAAGCAGCAGGTTTTTACTTCAGGTACCCGGGGTGAAAATTGTTATCTTTGCATGGGATCTTTCATTAACACAGAACAAAGGCAACACATGGGAAGATATACAGAAAAGTGCTACTAGTTGTAGGGAAAATCAGCTTTTCCTTACCAAGGATTCGGGACATTTTGGATATTCCTTATGTATATTAACAGGGAGTTTTGTAGTTGGTACTGAATGATGTTTCTGCTTTTCTAAAATTCACTTTTCATCTTTATTACCCTTTTTCAGGAGCCCTGACATCACTATGAAAAATTACTTGAGTAAGATAGTTTAAATTGAAAAATTATTCATTGCTGAGGAGGTGCAATGACAACATGTATGGGAATAGCTTCCTATTTTCATATTTTATTAATAAACTAAATACAATAGATGATTCAGTTAAAAAGGATCAGAGAGTTTTAGTCTTGATCAGAGGGTGCACTGATTTGTGCCATTAAGCAATTCAAATACTTGCATTTGTCACAGATCTACTGTGGCAGATGGAGGATCCCAAGGGATAATTTGCTGAAACTCAGTAGGAGCTAAAATGTAGCTTGCAATGAAATGGGCAGCAGCAGGAGAGTGACGAGGAGAGCAGCATAAGAGGAAGATGAGCAGCAGTCTTGCATGCTGTGTTCTGGAGCAGTGTGGCTTTTTGGGTCAAATTAATATTAGAGTTAGTGCTTCTGTTGCAAAGTTTCTGTTTGGCTGCACTCTTTTACAAAGCACGGAAGACAAGTCTTGTCTGCAGGTGTTTGCAGATTTTGAATTCAAGGTTGACATGAAGAAAACTTGTTTCAAAGCATCTGTTGTGTTGAGGGCTGTGGTGAGAGTAGTAGTAAGTGCCTGAGTGTGTGTCTGTGTATCTGCTTAGACATAGCAGGGAGAACTCCTGTCATGCTGTCTCTGACAATAGCACACACGAAACTGTAATTTTTACCTTGGTTTCCAGTTTATTGATTGGAGATGGTGTAGGCTGGTGCTAGTGGGAAATCCTGGTAAGTGCAGCAGAGGTTGAGAAAAATGGTGCCTTGACTGCTAGGATAAAGAAACCTTCTGTATTATTCAGAGGTCAGGGAGGTTTGTAGAAATTGGCTGCTTTCTGGGGGATGTATTTATTGCCATATTTAAGATGTGATATACGAACTGTGATATCTATATTCCCAGAAGCACTCAGTATCCTGATGTTCTAATATCACTGTTTGTAGTCAAGATTTGTCATTATCATTTATAGGGCACAGTCAATGAGATCAGTGCTTTACAGAAGTGAAGTTCTTGGTCAGAGGAGTTTTCATTCTAATTATGTAATTAACATGAGTTCATTTATTAGCTTGCAGATGAATAAGGATTAGCAAAATGATAAAAAGTGGAAAAAACCTATTCAACTCCTATATATTGTGTGTGCACAGACTTGGACTATACCATCTCATTGAACAGTTGTTTCACTACAAGAATCTACACACTAAATTTCCTATATGGATAAAACTGTTGTCCCTGGTAGGATGGAAGTAAAAGAAATGTTCTAAAATTAAAGCAAAACTAAATTACATGCTGTGATTGGGTAGATTTTAAAAAATTACATTCAAGGGGATGTACATAATGTATAATGCATATATTGGTAAAATATTTAACATCTGTTTTATATTACTTGTAGTGACACCACTACAGCATTTTCTCAAGGAATTAAAATTGCTAACACAGTTACATATCTGTGAGTTACCAGGCTGCTTGGGACTTGAACATCTGTGGAGTAATTGCTTCTCTGTGATTTTTAATTCTTTCCCTATTTCCTTAGATGGTTGGTTTTTGGTTTGTTTGGTTGTTTTTTTGGTTTTGTGTTTTTGGTTTTTTGTTTCATAGTGACAGTTGTAGTTAGCTGCCTGATTGCAGAGTCATTGCAATTCTTCCTTCTTCAGAGGCTTGCTAATGACAGTAATTGATTAAGGAGAAGCATGTTAAGGTGTCATTAAATAACCACTGAAATGCTTCTTTCCATTTCATGGTCAGTGGCTCTTGTTGACCCTGCTGATTAGATCATAAATGCAGAAATGTCCTACTGGAAGTTCCGAGGTTCAGCTAAGGGCAGGAAAGAAGAAACTTTAAATGCTGTTTTTATGTCAGGCCATGTTCAAAAATAATATGGAGTTTCACTGATGCATTTCACATCTATGATATAAATTGTTCCTGGGAAAAATACTGCTTGCAAAGGTAATTTGGAATATATAGGTACAAAAGAATATAGATATTCAGTGTTTATTCTCTAATTTAAAGAACACATATTTGTGTTTGTATTTCATAATACATGACACATAAGAATACATGCATGTATCTACCTAGAAACATCAGACCGTGGCAAAATAAGCCTTTCACTATTGACTTTTTTGTTTGTTTGCCTCCTACACACAAACTTAGATGTTTCTACCTTTATGTGTAAATCATCCATAGGTACTTATAGGTAGAATGATAATAATTACCAAATATGACTAAAAATAATTACGTAACCAAATGAAGCACTTTCATGATGCAATGCTAGAATTAAAGCTTTTTAGGTACATTTTAAGCTTCCACACAGTAGTTTTCAAGATTTTTCCTTTTTGGGTGTAATTTCTTGTGGCTGGGAAATGCAAACTGGAAACCACATTTGGCTTTAGCTGATTGTGGAGAGCTTAGTTCTGCTGCCCAAAGCTTTGCTAATGCTGTAGCACATAGAAGTTGAGCATTTCCTTCAATCTCACTTTGCGTGAGGGCAAGCAAGAAATAATCCTCATGTTTAACCAGTGCTGTACACAAGAGGAATATTTTCAGTTATTGGCTGGAAGAGCTCAGGTGTTGGTTGGTGAAGATTTTTCTGCCCCCTTCTACTCAATTACATATATTCTGTTTGATCCCTTCCAGCCTCTTCTGTCTTGCCTTGCTCTTGTCTTGGCTCCTTTACCTACATAGTTCCAGTTCTTCATTCTTACTCAGGGTCTTTTATTATCTGGTCCTAGTCTCTTCCTCACTTTCTCACTTTTGAAAACATTTCTTTCTTTTATCTGTTTTCCTGCTCTATCAATTTGATACCATCATTAGTAAAAGTGTCTGCTGTATTTGTCATGAGAGGGAAATAAAATCAACGTGCCCCAGCAATTGATGATACTTACAGGAAATTATAATCTAAATTAAACAGTGTATTAAAACTTGCTGTTATTTCTGAAGAATCAGTTTCTATAGGTTCTGTCAGATTTCAAAAACATCAACATTAGAAGCCCTGCATATTCAATCTTTTTGCTTTTATGGCTTTTCTGCAGCCCAAGTGAAATGTATTCAGGTTAGCTGATTCCTGTGTTGCCATCCTGTCTAACCTTTCTTCCGGCCTAGAAAATTGATAAGTATCTGATAACCACTGCGGAGACAAAACAGAAACATAAAGATCATATGTTGTGTAATCATCCTGATTACTCTGAACAGTACAATGCTGCAGGTTTCACTAATCAAGATTAATTGTGATCTAGGCTACCTGAACTGTCATGTAGAGTGGATTGTAATTGAATAAAAATATAATCATTTTAACATTGTGCCACTAATATGTATTTACAATAGGTAGTACTTTGAAAAGACTCTTTCTCCATACAGTGATTAGGAAGTTGAGTTATATTTTCTAACTGCACAGATGTTGTTAAAAGCTCATATTTCAGGCCATAAAGACTTATTATATTTGAGGTTGTACAACAAAAGAAAAATTGTTTGTACATCTGTCTGCTATGTGAGACGTTAAAACTGAAAAATCTGGAACAGTAGAGATGTATGCAAAGCCTCACTTATGTCTATGTATATATATTTGTTTTAAATATGTTTTAAATAATTTATAGTGGGGTATTGCTGAGAAAAAAATGCTTTGACAGGTCTTGACAACTCAGAAGAAGAAAATATTTAATACAGTATATAATAAGAGAATTGCCTGTTTCAGCTTTCTCAGCATTAGCTAGCAGGTCTTAACTTGACTTATTTCACATGGAATCTTTCCATTTTTATCTCGAATGGATTGTACAAATGCTGTTCTTTGAGGCCTAATCAACCAAAACATTTTGGACTATGTATGCTCACGTTGTTTTTTGTAGGGGCCTAAATCTATGTTTCTGAACTTTCCGTTCTGTATTCTGACAACTAGAAATGTAATAAGCTTAAATATTTCTTCTTTCCATGAGGAAAAAGGAGTGCATCCTCAGCAATCATATGGAAGAATAAAAAAATATTTTAGCATGCAAGTGGATTTCTGCCCGTGTACACACAGAATGTTCTTTTGGGTGACTTTTCCCTCTGCTGCTACTGTTTCGGACTCTTTACCATTGCTTTTATTAGGCACTGCTTTGTTGGATGTCTGTGCTTCCATCCTGGTATCGCTCAGTGATAATGGAGTGCATACACTTCCCAATAGTACATACGTGATGGAGTACATGAAATCTAAATACGCTGGCTGCGTGTGTTCTCTGCTATCCCAGGCTCTGCCTCCCTGTGCCTTCCTGCTCAGGCAGGATATTACCTGGAGAATGTTATTTACTGACCTTGCCTGGGTTTGTTGAGAGCCATGCTGGGGTTGGGAGGGTATCAAACACTTGCAGGAGATTGTGCTGATGCTTGCTGGGGGGAAGCCATGGTGTCACGAGCAGCGCCGTCTTGTGCGCTTATCCGAGATTTTATCTGTGAGCACCAGCTACAGTGGGCTTTTTCTAAGTGTGATTTTCTTTTAGAAGATGTTAGAGTTTAAACCAAAGGAAATTAAATTCAAATGTGCTCTCAGGTATTATTGAGTCGAGCAAATAAGTGGATAAAAGCAGGCAAGCTCTTGCCATGTCAGGGGTCTTTGCCCATCCCTAGAGGCTGGCCGGGCTGTTGTAGGTGTGCTGCCTTGTGTGTGGTCTCCAGGACCGGGTCCTGCTCTGTGCTCTCCAGGCCCGTATTACTCACTGGGCAGGCTTTAAGGGAGTGACCTGTACACAAACACTTGGGTGGGGCCCTGTTCTGCTTGGAGGAAACGTTTTTGAGCCCCATTCCCAGTGCTCCTTGTGGTGTGGCCACCCCAGCTGGCAGCGCTGAGCTTTGGGTGCTGGGTGACTCCCAGGGCCTTCAGAGAACACTCTGTTTGCAGCCTCAGACAGGCTACAGGGCATCCCTGTCATTTACATAGGGAATGAAAATATATTTCCTAAATAAATTACCTCAGAAAAAAATTACTGTTCTATATTAAAGCATAATCATAATTAAAAACCATGAAGCATGTGGGTTGTTTTAAAGAATCATATCAGGAAAGACAGTATATTTTTCATTTCTCAGAGCTGGAAACATAAGAAACACTTCTAAAATGAGTCACTTTTATTTATTTGGTGTCTCCATGAAAATGTAAATACCATGCTGTGTGTCAGATACTACTGAACCTGCCACATGTCCCAGCTCTTCTCCTTGGGAGTGAGTAGCTTTATGCAACCTCTGAAAATGATCAAAACTGTCTTATTTCATGGCTGACTTTGAAGATGAGTCGCTCTAAATTGCTTGTGCCTCAAACGCTGCAGTGTCAGTAGCAGGGATCTAAAGAGGGGCAATTTCTCCCCCCATTCCTGAGCTGCTGAGTGGGTCAGAGGTGGGGGTCACACAGCTGAGAGAGGTTGCACTACAGGATGGAAACAAGAAAGCATTGCTGTGATTTAAACCATCCTTTATTCAACCTGTATAACTGCACACTATCAGAAATTTGTCTTTTCTAAGGAAATGTGCAATGAGTATTATTTATCTAATCATAGTAAATGAGGCAATTTAATTTCCCAACTGAATAGAATTAAAGCATGTTATTAAGCCTCAGCAGCCATAGTTCTGCCCACATTAATGAGACTGTGAACTTCATAACCATAGCTGAGTATGGACACACTATTGACATCTAGGTCCTTTTATGCCTTCTATTTCATGGGATGGTGGATGCTTTTGGAGGATATCCTGAAATGATGGGCACTTTCTGTACTTGTGTGGGGGATACAATGCAAGAAAAGATAGTGCAGAAGGTAATCTCACACCTGAGGAGTTGCAGCTGTTCTAATGACCAAAGATTAGGAACAGGCCTGCTCTTAACAGGCCACAGCTGTGTCCAGTGATGATGAGTGCTGTAGAAGAATGGGTTAGCTGGTTCAGGAGAGGGCTGGAGTTTGTTGGCTGTACTGTGAAGGAGTCAGTGCTGTGAGGAGCTGCCCATGAAAAATCACCAAGAAGGTATGGAACTTTTGCAATAAGATGACAACATACTTGTGCCTGCTCCTACTGTAATCTTTTTTTTTAAAGAAGACTTCCAACTTCCATGTCTTTCTGTATACATAAGATATGTGATTTCCTCCCTGTAGACACAGTTCAGTGAAGAACTTGAACAAGGAACAGTTGCATTCATTTAATTGCAGCTATTTAAACTGAAAATTTAACCTGAAGTATTAAATGCTTTGTAGAGTCTGGGTTTGCACAAGATGAAATGATTGCAGTAGGAAATGGATCCTTTTTGGCACTTTCCCAGGCTTGTAGAGGTGTTGCTAATGTTGTGTGTGGTTAGTCTTTGAGGATTTCAAAAAAATAGGAGTGAAATGATCTTACAAGATAAAATACTTTTTTCCCATTTTCTCCTTGCTGAGGAAGACCAGATAGTTAAGTCTCCAATTCTTCTTAGCTCTACCTTATGGAAACTCTGGATTTCCCAGAAGTTACTTCCCAGCAAGTCAAAATAATAATTTGACCAAGCACTTGTTATATAGTGTTGCTAAATTTTAATTGTGGGGGTAAAGAAAAGAAATACCTCATTATTTTCCATCATCCTGTTTTGACCTTTGTGTTACCGATGTTTGATGTTTTTCATATATCTGTTTGACTCTTCTGCATTGCAAATGTCTCAATTCTGCTTCCTTTTAATGAAACTTGATGGAAAAGAAATTATAATTTCCTTATTCCTTATCTTTAAATATGTTTTATGGTTTAATTGTTAATTTTCCCTTATATTTGAACTGTTTCCTTTCTTGGTTTTTGTAAGAGCAAGGATTTCCTTTCAGTTTCATGAACAGATTTAACTGAGCTAAACAAATGTGTACAATGAAACCTCTTTTGGGTGATTGTGTTCCTGGATATGTTCCACAGTTTCCCCTTGATCTTTAAGTGATAATAGTGTCGCTATGACATGTACATATATAATTAGTACAGATAGATACTCACACCCATGTATGTTCGAACTTAGGCTATTGTCTCTTAAATTCTTACATGAGCTGTTGGCTGCCTTGTTCCCTGGAAGCTGATTTTCTTTTAATGTTGAAGCTTTTCTAGGAGATAGAGTAAAATGAGATTATGGTTAGATTTCCACTAAGCAATCTATATGGATTGACTATTGCTGAAGGCACTTTTATTTCCTGAACAAAAGAAATGTGACTTTGTCTGCTTGGGTTTATTACTTTTAAATTAATGTGACTAGTGTAAGTCAGATAGGCTTAGTATGCCAAGTATAGTGCAGCTATTTAATACTTTGATGAAATGTATTGGAGCAAGTGACAACAAGGCATTTTACAAAAGTAGTCATACTGTTCAAACTAGCAAAAGTCTGAGTTTTCTTTTGGTTAGGCTTAGATTTTTATGAACAGAAGAGATGTTCTGGTCTTCAGAGGTGGTTACCTCTTATTTAGGAAAATTTGTATGTGATCTGACAGTGGGTCTCTATTTCAGTTGGGATTTGAAATTTTTTTTCTGTCTCCCTCAGAGATTCTCAGCAACTTGCTGTCAGTCATTCTGGTAACTTTGCAAGTTCAAGGAGTTAAACTGCAATAAGCTCTTCAATCTTAACAGGACTTAAAAAAAGGCACCATCCACATAATTACAAATTGGGATAAAAAAATTATGGTTTTCACAATAAAAATGCTTTTGGGAGTTGTTCTCATTAAATTAGGCTTAAACATTTGGAGCTGGAGTTTCTGTGTAACAGCCTACCAAAGGGGGTTGGAGGAGGTCAGGTCTGTTGTGCAGATGTTTATTTCAGCTGGAGGCTGCCTGGCCACTTTGGGCAGAGCAGGGCACAGCTGAGGCAGTGGGCAAGGGCAAGTGGCTGGTGGCTGAATTACACAGACTCACTTATTTCTGCTGAGCTTCTTTACAACAACAGATACCCTGGAACAAGGGTGGGAAGGAAGGTGCTGCCTGTCCGGGTGTATGTTTGACTAGTGGAGGAAACCAGGTAATGAAAGAAGAAAAAAGACTTGAGGGAAGGGAGCAGTGGAAATAAACAGTAATAAAAAGTTAAAAGAAGTTAATCTTGTCCTTCTCACAGAACTGTGAGAAAAAGCAGCAATGATTTCATAAAGACCTTTGTTAGTCAGAAGTGTTATTTTTTTCTCCTCCCTGTTCTCATTTAGAGTAATAACCCTATTCAGAGTAGCAGCTTTTGATGAAAATGATAATTTAATAATCTTTGGCTCACCTATTAATTTTCCTGTAATGGAAAACAAACAATCAGATTCCTGCTACTGCAGAGCTTTTAAGCCCTCTACAAGCAAAAAAAAAAGGGTAAACTTTTTTCCTGTCTAAACTTTTTTGGGGATGGCTGTTAGCCAAGGAGTAGGTGAAAGAAGCAGTGACGTACTAAGAATTGTTTTTACTAATAATCCATATATAGGTACATTTTTGTCAGAGGTCTGATTGAACAGAATTATGTAGTTGGATCAAAAGTATTTCAGACACAGACTCCTTGTTCTGGGAAGGCTTGGTATTCAGGAGGAATCCACACATCCTCACTTTTGAACTGTAATTTGTTTGTGTAGTAATCTTTTTTTTCTGAGTTGGGACCTGTAATGCTGGCACTTGACAAGGGCAGAAGACATCATTCTTTCCATGGTTAGTAGAGGTCTAACTTTTTGAAAAGTGTCTTGCAAAACAGTAGCACTTATTTGGTTAAAATGTAAGTCCCAACTGATTAAAGTGTTTCACCCATATCTGTTTTCAGATTAGAACGTGCAAGGAAATGAAAATCTAGCTTTTCTCACCAGCTTGTGATAGCAATTAATCAAACTTTCTGTAATGACCACAGTCAAACTTTATTGCTGCCATTTCCGAAAAGCTTTCTTAAATACTTGTTTGAAGAAGGAGTTTTAGAAGTAGCAAGATCAACTCAGCTGTAGTGCTGTGTTAAAGGGGAAGATGTTTTCCATGATTATTCCCTCTTCTTATTGCTTTGGTTTTTTTCCTAACAGGGTCTTTTGCATTATATGTCAAGTCCATTGCTTGAGAACAATTTGCTTTTTGCTTTAGAGAAGTGACAAGATTTAATCTCCACTTCCATTGAGGAGAGAAAGAATTAATAGAAATTTTACTGAAAACACTAAACAACTAAAAATATGCCAGTTTCAGGCAAACACAAAACAAAACAAAGCCTTTTCTGTCCTTTCCTCTAGAGAAGTTTTTCTGGTGGGAGAGAAAATGAATGTTAAAATTTACCACTGATTTTAGAGAGATATTTATACATCAGTAATATAGACACAAGTTGCTTATATGTGAGAAATTGATAAAAATTTTCTAGATGTGATTTTGTTTCTTTTTCTTTAGGGAGAAGGGTGACAGATGATTTTGGGATAATACATAATAAATCATTACAGAAAATTTTGTTTTGTTTTTGATGCAGAAAAGGAAGAAAGCACTGTTTTTAAACAAAATACTCTCTTTGTTCTTAACAATAATCTTATTCATCAATGGTTTTACCAGAACACCATGCTTCTCTCTTTACATACTCTATGTATATACATTAGTCTGTGTTGGCCTTAAATGATCTAAGCAGACCACCCATTAGTAGTAAAGAATCCTTCACAGTGTATTCTAAAGGTTGCAAAAGAACCATGGCTTCAATCATTATTGTATGCTTTACTGAGGTTGTAATAAATGTTGCTTAGCTCTTTGGAGATGTCTTGTTCCTCTTCATGTGGCTTACTGCAGAGTTTATAGACTTCAATTTATTTTTAATGCTGTGATATAGGATCACTTATCTTCTTATTTTTACCTGTTTAAATTTTGTCTTTTCCTTCCTAAGTGTACTCCACTGCTTGTGACATGTGACTATTTTTCATTCTCTCTTTATGTTGATCATGTTGCTATCCACTGTGCAGCTTGGCTGCTCTATTTGAATACAACTTTTAGGAAAGATCCATTGTAGATACTCAAGATCAGAAGATGTAGATACTGTCCTGATCTTTATTTTACTGTGTTTTGCAGTCATTTACAATAAATGTACTTGTCCACCAGCCTGGGCTACTGATACCTCACTTTTCCTGTATTAAAGTATTGCTTCTTTACCTTCTTGTAGCAGGTGCTTGGGCAGAAAGCAACTGTCCTCTTGGCTAGGGGAATCTAGCAGGCATAGTTGCACAATGTGATTTAACAGTTTTTATTCTTACTTGGGGAGTGTGAGGAGATGAGCAGACAGGCAATGGAGAGCAGTGCTGAGGTGGGCTCTGAGCTTCTGTTCCCAAAAGTTCATCTGACAGCAGAGGGAGCCTTGATTCACACACCTGAATTACATGCATACATTTTAATTATGCTGATAGCAATTACAAGGGAATTTTTCCCTGGCACAAGTGTATTGGGACTGTTACGGAGTTGTGGCTGGCAGTACCTCACGTCAGCCACCAAATATTGAGCCTTCTAGCTTGCAGACTTAATTACAAATCCATGGTTTTCTTCTGCAATCTGTTGTGCTCAGCAGTGCTGGGACTGGTGATAAGTCTATCAGTTTTTACTAGGTCACTAACACATCACCAGCATTAAATTCTAAACGGCAGCTTCTGTGTACACTGCCCGGGCTATCTCTGATAAAACATTAATCATTTCAAGGTTCCATTCAAATCCATTGATAGAAATTGCAAAATGTAATTTAGCTTTGAGAATAGAATTAATGTTTTCTAATAGCTCTAACCTATTCTATGATTTATTGGTTCCACTGCTTGAGGGTTTTCATAATCTAAATTGGTGATTACAGATGATACACAACATTGTGTATCATAAATAGGAATTATGTGTCTGGTGAAAATGATAATGAGTTTTTGTACCTTGTATGTATATTACTACATTCAGTAGTAATATATGTAATATAACACAGTAATTTAATTATATATTTATATATTAATATATTTAATATATTACAGTATTTAATATTGCTGTGATATAATACAGTAAAGCCTATTTTAGAATTGGAAGATGATTTTGCCCACATATGGATCTTCCCATCTCATTCAGTCAGTGGATCTGCTGCTGTTTACTTGTCCTGCTCTAATTTGATAAATATGTGCTGCATCAGAACATCATCAAAATTAAAGGTGTATCTGTGAAATCTTGTTTTCTATGATATGCTCTTCTTATTGTTTTTGCTTGTTTTTGAGGAGACAATTAAGACTAATGCTGTTTAAGATTCCTGAGGAAATTTTAGCCCAGTGCTTGATTGGTGGTAAATCAAGCACTGGGCTAATCAATAATGAATTTACTGGTTATGTCTGGGAGGATTATTTTTGCATAGCCAAGCCCACCATTGGATGATCTTAGTGAACATGGAGAAGGTGAAGTGAATATCTTTGTGGACAATGGAAGTTTTATATACTTTCATTAAAGATTTAATGAAATAACATGTGCTGTTATTTTTCTTTGCTGACCCAAATTTCCACCCTACAGTGCTGATGGTCAGTATTGGGCTGCTCTTTCTCTCATCATGGGATTAGTGGGCTCTACAGTTTTTGTCAACAAGCAGCAGTTTTGAAAGAATCTTGCTGTTGTAGAAATTGAAAATATCTTGTTATAAAACAAAATCATAGAATCATAGAATGATTTGGGCTGGAAGGAAATTTCAAAGGTCATCTAATCCAGCTCCCAGCCATGGACAGGGACATCTTTCACTAGACCAGGTTGCTCAAAGCCCTGTTAAACCTGACATAGAACACTTTCAGGAATGGAGCATCCACAGCTTTTCTGTTGCCCCAAAGATGAGGTATTCATAACTTGTCTGAAAATTAGTATGAAATCTCTAGGAAGTTACATGGAACAACTGGCTTACAATAGTGATCTGTAAATTCTTCCCTTAAACATTTGCTTTAATTTAGATCATATGAAGAATAGATGTTAGAAAACCCCAAATATTTCTTTCTTTTTCTTTTGTTCTTTATAATGTGAATATATACAGTAAAAGTTAATGTTAAATTTAAGTAAATGGCGTAGTGATTTTTTGATAGAAATAAGCTATACTTTTAAACAAAGTATTTCTTTTCAAACAGTGCAAATCCATGTGTATTTCTTATTTATTGTCTATACATCGAATTGTAGAGAAACTTGCTTTAGAGAAGACTTTCAATGAAACAAGGAAGTCATTTATTACCTACCTCTAAGAATTTGCAAAGCACTCAGCTTTCAGGGTGATGACCATTTATTATTATTTTTATTATATAAATACTTAGATAAAGAGAAATGGGTGCCAGCAGTGAATTAAATAAAACCCTGAATTGATCAATAACTCAATTTAGTTGAGAATTTCTTTAGAAAATACAGTGGTATTAATCAGGAGAGAACACTTCAAGTATAAAATTTGATTTTCTTAGTGGAAAATCAGTTTGCTTTATCAAAATCCTAGGGTCTCTTTCCCCCTTTCTCTCCCCCTCATACAATTCTTCTTCAGTACAGCTAAATCAGATTTGTCTGATTTAGTAATTGGTGATTATCTCCTAACTGCAAGACATAGTTGAGCCTCTTTGGTTAATCCTATCTTGCTGGCCATCTCTAGTGAGTCCCAGCAGGCAGGAGAGAGGACTGCCATGTGGTTTGTTTTTCCTATGAGGTGTAATTGTGTCCAAGAGCTCTGCAGATTGTGGAGATAAGGACAGTTGTACCTCACCAAAGAGATGTGAAATGGTTGGGGTGGGGAATGAATTTGCCTCAGTGTAAGGTTCTGTGGCATCCAGGAGGGATCCCAGGTTGTGCTCACAGAGTCACAGGAGATGCTGGGTTGGAAGGGACCCTTAAGGATCACAGTGTCTAACTCCTGGCCCTGTGGACCCCCATCCCTGTGTACCCAAGAGTTTTGTCCAAATGCCTCTCGAACTCAGTGTGGAAAAGTAAAAACCCTTGGGGAAAAGTTTCTGTAGTTTTTTAAGCTTTCTTGTGTACTCTTGCATGATCTGTTCATTATTTGGACTAATGAAGTGTTACGAAATTAAGTTTACCTAATGGAAAAAATCCCTACTTTATTCTACACAGAAATTAAAAATGAGAAATGAGGATTATTTGTACTTATGCAATTTTCTATATTCTATTAAAAGCTGGGTTTTGCTTCACACTTGAGGAAGGATTTATCTGCACTAAAGTGTCATTATTATTATTGTTGTTATTAACAACAGGGTAGTTTAATAAAAGTTATCTATCACTTCAAATCCTGACTAACTTGTTTTATTGATGCATCTTAACAGCACTTTGTCAAAGATAACAGTTTCTGTAGAAGTAAGTCTCTTCTGAGAGATGTGGAGAACCTTTCAAGTGACCTCTGTTGGAGCCAAAAGGGTGATTTATAATTTTATTAGCAAAGTTTTCTCTTCTAGACAGCTTCATTAGATGTTTTATAGGAAAAGAAGTCTTTTAAAAGTCAGCCACTAGTTTGTTCTTTCATTTATATCCCAGGAAACCTGACTGCACCCTTAGTGCCAGGCTTGTGGCTCCTTGGCTAGAGTCCCTGTTGCTATCAGAGCAATCCCATATAGTATGGGAAAAGCAAAATGGTAATGAGATTGCTATTTCATAGTTTATGAATTCGTTTTGCATCCTCTCTCTCTAGTCTGTGTTGCTTTCAATTTTGGAGAGCAGATCAATATGATAACTTACATATCAATCTCTGGGTAATGTTGCATAAAACTAATAACTGTAAAGGAGCTTTTTCATAAATTGCTGATATTTGTGCCTTGTGCTCTTTTAAAGCATTTTTACAATATTTTGATATGTGCTTTAGTGATACTGTGGTGGGAGATTTTTTTTATGTGAGTAAGTCTTTGATATGTAATTTTGTTAGTGCAAGTGAATATATATATATGTTTCTTCCAGAGCTTCCCATTTTCAATTTACCATACATTTGAAATTATGTTGCATCAGCAGACTGTTTTGTTGTCTTACATATTACTGTAGAAAATATACTGAAAATCTCTTCTACCTGGCAAAAATGTATTAGTTGTTCCCAAAAAGTATCTTTACAGTATTAGGACTGTATTTTGTATGTTTGTATAATACAGTAGACTGAATTTTCAGGCCATGGACAAATCTTGTGTATGCAAAATCCAGTTTTAGCTACTTTGTGACTGTCCTTAAATCCTGTCTCTTAAAATGTCAGTTGAGTAGAAGCAAAGCCTCTAAAAAAGCCATAGCACAACATCTGTGATTTCAGCAAATCTGCTGCTTCTTATGTTTGGTGCATTGCCTGAGAGTGCCTGAGATGCAGCCAGGCTCAAAGGCTCAGTCTGCAAGGTTATCATGGAGACATTCAGATCATCAAGGCTATGTTACACAGAAAACAATTTAAGGGAGGTTGTGGGAAAAAAAGTATTTAATTTGTTAAAATTGTTATTAGTGTTTTATAACGAAGTACTTTCCTATAGATCTCCCCTTCTCCCCTCTTCTTGAGATCAGCCAGTGTAAATAGTTAAATATGCTTGGCATTCTTTGTGAGTCCCAGCTCAGAGTATTTTGTGAAAAGCTTAAGAACTGCAAGCAGCTATCTGGTACTTGTTAAGGAAAGTATAGCACTAACCCCTTGTCAGCTCAGTCAACCTGTGGACACTTGTCCGAGAGTTAAAGGTCACAATTGCCTCCAACATTGCAAAGGCCTCAAGAAGGAGCTTGCTGTGAGATAAGCCACCACATCAGGAGTGTGAGGTAAGTGCAGAAGAGAGGAATTTGCAATGGAAAGGAGCTAATTCCAAGCCTGACAGGAGGTGAGGTTTGGTTTGCACATCCTGGTTAATGCATCTGGACAAAAATTCCCCACTCTGGCAAACTGGGAGAGGAAGAACTACATTACACCCATCACTCCAAGTAATGTGAGTGGCATCTGTGCTCTGTGGGTACCTGGAACTTGGGCTGTGTCAAGGTGGTACCCTGGAAGAACAGCTCTAGGACTGCCACCAATGAGAGGCCCAGGGTGAAAGAAGGAGCAGCTGGATGCTGCTGGATCCGTGCTGGGTGGTGGTATCTTTCTACTTAGTCCATCTCTCTTGCTCTCCTTTCTTTATGTCCCCTTCTGGCACCCCCTTTGCCCCCCTCCCCTCACTTTGTTATTCCTTTCTGTCTCTCTGCCTCGCATTCACTATTAAATAGAAGCTGTACTGTTGACTGTGGCTTTTGGTCTTGTTTGCACCACAACTTGGGCAGAGGCATCTCTCAATAATTCAATCACAACAGCACCATGGTGTTCTGGCATAGGAATGAAAATTAAGCTATGTGTCCTTAATTGCTGTATTTTCCTCTTGCTCTTCTTGCTTTCTGTATTTCTATATATGCAGTAAGATTTCAAGCTCCTTTTCAGAAAGTGCTAAAACTACTGCTGGTGTGTAGTTTGTTTTCAGTTTGTCCTGGACAAATTGCAGTTGCAGAGCCTGTTGCTTGGGTGAAGTCAGACACAGAGGTTTTATCCTTTAAAGATAAAATATTAGTGATTGATACATCTTTTTAGGCCAGGGGGGTATGACCATAGTCAGATTTTTCTTCTGATTTCTACTAAGCAGGAAACTGTCCAAGCTTGCTTTATTTTCTGGAAAAATGTTCATTTTCTTCTGAGACATTTTTAGTGCCTTAAGCAGTATAATTACTGCTCTTCTAAAGAATAGGGTTTTGTTTTGTTGAATTGCTAATTGCATAATTTTACTGAGAGTTGGTATGTGCATTTTCCTCCCATCCCCCCAATGATTGTAAAGGCGCATGGGGTTTTCCTTCCCCCTTACGTATTTCTGATCTATTAGGCGAAATTCAGAGTGGGTGAAAAAGGAAAAGTAGGCAAATTTCTCACCAATTACTCTATCTTGTAGTTCCTGTGAGTCTGTCAGAATGCAGGTTCTGAAAATGAGTAACAAATACATAACTTCAAGCTACTTTTTGGGGCACAATAGCAGTATGGTACTTTCAGCATTTGCATTTTCAATACTTTTGTGTGATGGTGCATGATGAACCTGGCTGGTGGGGTCAGAGCAACTAATTTCCTGCTGATATGGGTTGGCTTTTCAGAAGTGGTAACAGGATTAAAATAAATTCTGTGGCCAGGAAATGTTGCCATCTCTACTTGTGTGCTTGCAGATTATCAGAATGTATATGTTCATGGATATTATGTGCTGCATATGAAAGAAATAATTACCTGATTTGGTTGTTTGAAATAAGAATTCTCGTTTCTTAGATAATTACTGAAGACACAATTATACTTAATTGTTTGAATTTTCAGTTTAATAAGTATTTTTGTAATTGTGGCTTCTTTTTGTTCCATTCAGAATTCAATGAGAGATGAGATTTTTCTTTTTTTGGTTAGTCATTAGTATTCACAGCTCTATCAGACTGCAGTTCAAACTCTTCACTTGTTTTTGTCACAGAAGATGATGGAGCAAGGTTGCTTAGAAACACTGAGCCACACTCGCAATGGGAGATATCAATCTGTTCTGTGTGTTCACCTGCACATGCAGGGCAGAAAATTGAGTTTTTCTGCAGATTGTTAATTCATTGCAAGTTTGTTTCATCTGTGGTATGCTTAAGTAGAGATAAACAGACATTTTGTTTTATTAGATATAGTGAGAAAAACTATCGACTTTTTTTAAGGCAGTTATTTCTAAGTATGACAGTTCTAATTTGTTTGCATGACTTCCAAAAAGAAAGTGTTACTATTCTTGGCTGAGTTAATCAACTTGTCTTTTATTGACAAGTTGCATAAATTGAGATTATTTCATTTTTTATAAGTTCCCAGCTTTAGTCTTAGTTCAAGAAAATGTGTCAGCTTGACTACCAACAGCAATTACATTTTTCCCCAATCTAGTGGAACTCTTGATCTTTTAAGACTGGACTAAAAATAAACCAAGTCACTCAAGTTATATGATTTTTGATCTTTTCAGCTATGAGTAACTTTGCCTATTTTTAGACCAGCTGTAATTGTGCACTAATGTGGTGGAAAAGATAAATGTAGCTTTTAATCACTCTAGCTTCTAAGCATTTCAATTATTACACTTATTAAATATGCTGAAAATGCATATATTTCCTCCTGTGAGTCTGGAATAGACTTAAGTGTATTTTTAAGGGACTTGAAATTTTTGTGTCACTGAGCTCCTGCCTTTCTCTTTAACACACAAGCTGTTGTTGTATGGGGAGGTTGTTGACATGGGACCCAGCTTTGTTTTCCTTACTTTGTGCTGACCTGATCTCTTTACATCTCAAGAGCAAGAAATCAGTTTAAGAGTAGTGCAGCAGTGCTTCTGTAAAGCTATAAAATTCTTCTGGACAGCTCATACAGTAACACAACAGAAAATTAATAGTATAACTATAGTGGTGCTAATGTAGTAACGAACCAATAAAATGGCAAGTGTGAATGAGCAGGAAATAATTGAATTCTCAGTTCAGTTTCCACTAAGATTTTAATACTAATCAGAATGAAGTTATGTAATTTATTAAAGCATGTTATGATGCTCACAGACTTAGATATTTTTAAGCTACACCCTTGTCTGAATTTTTGCATGCTTAAAGGTAATTGAGTCTGACTTTTGGTATAAAAGATATCAGGAGTGTGAGGTAAGTGCAGAAGAGAGGAATTTGCAATGGAAAGGAGCTAATTCCAAGCCTGACAGGAGGTGAGGTTTGGTTTGCACATCCTGGTTAATGCATCTGGACAAAAATTCCCCACTCTGGCAAACTGGGAGAGGAAGCAACTGCTTTTACACCCATCACTCCAAGTAATGTGAGTGGCATCTGTGCTCTGTGGGTACCTGGAACTTGGGCTGTGTGAAGGTGGTACCCTGGAAGAACAGCTCTAGGACTGCCACCAATGAGAGGCCCAGGGTGAAAGAAGGAGCAGCTGGATGCTGCTGGATCCGTGATGGGTAGTGGTATCTTTCTACTTAGTCTGTCTCTCTTGCTCTCCTTTCTTTATGTCCCCTTCTGGCACCCCCTTTGCCCCCCTCCCCTCACTTTGTTATTCCTTTCTGTCTCTCTGCCTCACATTCACTATTAAATAGAAGCTGTACTGTTGACTGTGGCTTTTGGTCTTGTTTGCACCACAACTTGGGCAGAGGCATCTCTCAATAATTCAATCACAACAGCACCGTGGTGTTCTGGCATAGGAATGAAAATTAAGCTATGTGTCCTTAATTGCTGTATTTTCCTCTTGCTCTTCTTGCTTTCTGTATTTCTATATATGCAGTAAGATTTCAAGCTCCTTTTCAGAAAGTGCTAAAACTACTGCTGGTGTGTAGTTTGTTTTCAGTTTGTCCTGGACAAATTGCAGTTGTAGAGCAGAGCCTGTAGCTTGGGTGAAGTCAGACACAGAGGTTTTATCCTTTAAAGATAAAATATTAGTAATTGATACATCTTTTTTAGGCCAAGGGGGTATGACTGTAGTCAGATTTTTCTGCTGATTTCTACTAAGCAGGAAACTGTCCAAGCTTGCTTTATTTTCTGGAAAAATTTTCATTTTCTTCTGAGACATTTTTAGTGCCTTAAGCAGTATAATTACTGGTCTTCTAAAGAATAGGGTTTTGTTTTGTTGAATTGCTAATTGCATAATTTTACTGAGTTGGTATGTGCATTTTCCTCCCATCCCCCCAATGATTGTAAAGGCGCATGGGGTTTTCCTTCCCCCTTACGTATTTCTGATCTATTAGGCGAAATTCAGAGTGGGTGAAAAAGGAAAAGTAGGCAAATTTCTCACCAATTACTCTATCTTGTAGTTCCTGTGAGTCTGTCAGAATGCAGGTTCTGAAAATGAGTAACAAATACATAACTTGAAGCTACTTTTTGGGGCACAATAGCAGTATGCTACTTTCAGCATTTGCATTTTCAATACTTTTGTGTGATGGTGCATGATGAACCTGGCTGGTGGGGTCAGAGCAACTAATTTCCTGCTGATATGGGTTGGCTTTTCAGAAGTGGTAACAGGATTAAAATAAATTCTGTGGCCAGGAAATGTTGCCATCTCTAGTTGTGTGCTTGCAGATTATCAGAATGTATATGTTCATGGATATTATGTGCTGCATATGAAAGAAATAATTACCTGATTTGGTTGTTTGAAATAAGAATTCTCGTTTCTTAGATAATTACTGAAGACACAATTATACTTAATTGTTTGAATTTTCAGTTTAATAAGTATTTTTGTAATTGTGGCTTCTTTTTGTTCCATTCAGAATTCAATGAGAGATGAGATTTTTCTTTTTTTGGGTAGTCATTAGTATTCACAGCTCTATCAGACTGCAGTTCAAACTCTTCACTTGTTTTTGTCACAGAAGATGATGGAGCAAGGTTGCTTAGAAACACTGAGCCACACTCGCAATGGGAGATATCAATCTGTTCTGTGTGTTCACCTGCACATGCAGGGCAGAAAATTGAGTTTTTCTGCAGATTGTTAATTCATTGCAAGTTTGTTTCATCTGTGGTATGCTTAAGTAGAGATAAACAGACATTTTGTTTTATTAGATATAGTGAGAAAAACTATCGACTTTTTTTAAGGCAGTTATTTCTAAGTATGACAGTTCTAATTTGTTTGCATGACTTCCAAAAAGAAAGTGTTACTATTCTTGGCTGAGTTAATCAACTTGTCTTTTATTGACAAGTTGCATAAATTGGAGATTATTTCATTTTTTATAAGTTCCCAGCTTTAGTCTTAGTTCAAGAAAATGTGTCAGCTTGACTACCAACAGCAATTACATTTTTCCCTAATCTAGTGGAACTCTTGATCTTTTTAAGACTGGACTAAAAATAAACCAAGTCACTCAAGTTATATGATTTTTGATCTTTTCAGCTATGAGTAACTTTGCCTATTTTTAGACCAGCTGTAATTGTGCACTAATGTGGTGGAAAAGATAAATGTAGCTTTTAATCACTCTAGCTTCTAAGCATTTCAATTATTACACTTATTAAATATGCTGAAAATGCATATATTTCCTCCTGTGAGTCTGGAATAGACTTAAGTGTATTTTTAAGGGACTTGAAATTTTTGTGTCACTGAGCTCCTGCCTTTCTCTTTAACACACAAGCTGTTGTTGTATGGGGAGGTTGTTGACATGGGACCCAGCTTTGTTTTCCTTACTTTGTGCTGACCTGATCTCTTTACATCTCAAGAGCAAGAAATCAGTTTAAGAGTAGTGCAGCAGTGCTTCTGTAAAGCTATAAAATTCTTCTGGACAGCTCATACAATAACACAACAGAAAATTAATAGTATAACTATAGTGGTGCTAATGTAGTAACGAACCAATAAAATGGCAAGTGTGAATGAGCAGGAAATAATTGAATTCTCAGTTCAGTTTCCACTAAGATTTTAATACTAATCAGAATGAAGTTATGTAATTTATTAAAGCATGTTATGATGCTCACAGACTTAGATATTTTTAAGCTACACCCTTGTCTGAATTTTTTGCATGCTTAAAGGTAATTGAGTCTGACTTTTGGTATAAAAGATAGACTCTAGTAATAAGCCCAATACAACCCCCAAAACAAAACAGCAATTTATTGTGACATAAATCCTTTGGAGTTACAGGAAAATATTTGGCAAACTTTCTTTTCTTTAATTCATTGTGAACATAGTACAGTGTTAAGGAGGAAATATCTCTAGTACTTTGTGGTGCCACCATTGTCTCCTGTAGCTTCTCTTTATCAGGTGGGGTCACAAGGAAACAAGAACCCAGAACTATGGTCTTTGTCTTTTTAGATGTCTGTTTTTTCCCCACATTGTACTGTCACAATCTCTTTTATATTTTTCTGCTGAGCACTACTTTGCATTGTATAAGCCTTGTTATATTCTTTTTAATTTGACTCTGCATTGATTTCCTGGTCTGTGCAGTTGGTTTCCTGCTTTTCTGTTCATGCAGCAGGTGGCTGTAGGTTTGAACACAGCTATGGATGAGGTGTGCAGATATCTGGGCAATTTTCAGTCCTGTAGTTTCTTATTAGGAAATAATATTTTGAAAATACATGCTTCTAATGCTGCAAAGTCAAAACACTGTCAAGTCAGCCAGGTAACTTGATAATGGTGAGGAGCCAGATCTTTCCTGAAAGTAACACCATGGAGGTGAGGGTTCAGGAGAGCAGGTAAGGTGCACTCACGTGTTAGAATGGATGAATCTATTACTGTGGCAAAGTAAAATGTGTATTCTTCATTACACTTTTCAGGTTGTTCAGACTGTGTATGAAAACAACCCAGAATTAAAATCATCCATGTCAGTAGTTGCTAATGCAACTTCACTACAAAGCTGTGCTCTGAATGAGATCCCAGCAGAAAATACAAAACCTCCTACATGTATTAATAAGAGGAATTCTCAGGGGAGAGTAGGTAGATTGGGTAAGGCAGAGGTATGAGGCAGCAGAGACAAAAATATTCTCAAGAGTAAAACTAAGAGGGAAGCAAGTTGAATATGCTCTCATTTTCCTCTGAGTCCTGCTATTTCCCTACTGCAGGAACCACCAGCATTTTGGAAGAGCAAGCTGCCCAAGCCTCTGCCTGCTGCCTTCAGGCTGCAGTGAGAGTGTGTCTTTTTGCAGTGTTTGCTATGGGTTGTTAGCTTCATTTTAGAGGATTTGACACCCAATTTTGAGGTCCAGTATTGCAGGTTGATTGTTTGGGTGATGGGGGAAGGATGGGATTGACATGCTGTATTGATGAAAATGGACTTGGCTATAACTATACTCTTCTTGTTTATTTGTTAGTGAAGATGCAGGTAAAGCTGCAGAGGGAATGATGACTGCTCTTCTCACCTCGCTTTACTTACCCTAATGATTATTTGATTTAATATTTTATAGCTCTAGAGTAGGTGTCTTTTTCACCTCTTTTGAGCTCCCTTCCTGCTGACTCTCAAAAACCCCAGAAACACCCCAGCAAAAAAGCAACAGCAACTAAAATACCCAAGAAAAACCAAATAAACAAACAACCCTTCTAAGATGCTGAATACCAGACACAGAATTCAGTTTTTGTATGATTGTGGGTGATAGTGAAGTTGCAGGACTATTTTTAATATACTTGATCAAGATTTTATTTTCCATTTTGTTCTTCTTGGTCTTAGTTTCATAAGTTAATACTTGTAGCTTCTGATGACTAGAATGCTCACATACAGCAAAGGCGAAATTTAATTCTAATGCTGACTAGAATGCTCACAAACAGCAAAGGCAGAATTTAATTCTAATGCAGACTAGAATGCTCACATACAGCAAAGGCAGAATTTAATTCTAATGCAGACTAGAATGCTCACATACAGCAAAGGCAGAATTTAATTCTAATGCAGACTAGAATGCTCACATACAGCAAAGGCAGAATTTAATTCTAATGGTGCCTTCTTAATGTGTTTGATAAAGACAATTTTGGTGCTTTTCCTTGTACTAATATGAGAGGGCATGAATTTTTAGAATCATCATTTTTGTGAGTTCCTCTGGAAGGTGGGTACATGGAGGAGAGTTCTGTGTCTGTGTTTCAGGAATGAGAAGGATCAATTGGTGAGAGCTTGAACACACTGCAGTAGGAAATGGATGTACAAAAACTTTCCCTCTCTTGCTAAAGGGTAGAAGTCAAGGGAAACCATATGTAAGGTGGAAAGATTTTAAGGTCTTAAATTTAAAAACTGGTAGGCAGCATTATAATGTTTAAATTGAAGTGGCTGTACTTTGTTAGGCAGAGACAGTCATTGTCTTGAGCCCCAAGTCTTGTATTGGTGCTAGAGAACCTCCCATTATCACATGCACAGTGACTTTTTTTTTTCATTTTCTCTAATGCACAAGTTAGCTCACAAAGTGAGCTTGTTTAACTGAGCTTATTTGGTGTCATTATCAGTCAATATATCAATTGAATGTGGCTTGTGTTTTGCTGATATTTGGGAGCTTTTATTAAAATAAAGACCTCTGCCTCTATGCAAAACACATACATCCTTTATTGCCAAAGAGTTATTTAATTCACTTTGTGTTTTGTGACATTTTACTCTTTTTTTTTTTTGGAGGGAAATGAATTGTTTTTCTCTAACAATGGATTGTTGCTGTTTTTTTCAAAGTTAGAATGATTTTTTTTAAATCCTACTTTTTTAGGACAGGGCTAAAACTATAAAATTTGCTGGAAATTTCCTTGACATACAGAAAAGAGTAGTAACTTGCACATTCTTCCCCTGTATGCATTTTTCATTATAAGAAAGATTTATGGTTGTAATATGACCCTGTGAATTGAGCCACTTTCTGCAGAGTGTTGTTTTAGCACCTAAAGCACCAGGAATTATTGGAATGCATGTTTTGCATTTTGATTTCCATCCTATAAGGTTGACCTTTAGTTTCTTTTCATTTTTGTCATGTTTGCCTTTCTTTGTGCTTAATGGATATCAGTGTTGCTTTTTCTTCATATTGATAATAGCTTTCAGTAACTTCTGTCTTTGTTCACTGGGAGAGATAAATAGTTTAAATCTTGATTAAACACCATGTTAGATGTTGAATTATTCTTAATAAACCCCCTGCTATAAAATCATGCATAAATCTGAATGTATTCTTTATGTTCCTCTAGAACTGCTGACTGTGTTCAGTATGCATTTCTGGTGCAGCTTTGATTTCAGAGTGAGATGGAAAACATTGTGAGAAAAGAGAATATTGATTTTTCTTCTAGTTAAGCAATGGTTTTCCAGGTGACAGAGCTCAATTATATTGCACTGGTTATTGGACTATTCAACATATGCCTTTTTAGTGAAGTGATTCTGAACAGTAATGTCCTATATCTTAATTAAACCAATATTTTGAGGGCAGTTGGATAGAACATACATTTGAAAATGTAAATGTCAAGTATATTGTACCAAGGCTTATCTGTTAAATACTGTGAGGTTACTGCCCAGATGAGGCTGCTGGGAATAATAAGAATTCTTCAGCCTTTTCTTTTTCTGTTGCTGTGTAATTGGATCATGGTGTTTGTCCATTTGATAACTACCTTGAAGTGTGAATTAGAGTAAGTTGGAAGTGGATGTAAAAACGTGTTATTTAAATTTTTAATTACTGATTTGGAGTAAGTGTTCCATGGGAGGTCAGTTTGCAGGCCTCTCCCAGAAGCCTTGTCAGAAAATTCCACTTAATGGTAGAGAAAAATGCTGAAAGAGAAGAAGTGTCTTGAGTGGCAAAGACAGCTTAGTCACTTAAAGGAATTAAATGCACTCTTTAAAGTAGGTGAGAAGCTGGCAGTGTGTAATGCAGGCATGGTTTGTGTTCTATATATACAACTCATATTCTGAGGTATCCGACTTTGTGCTGTGTGGGCATGTGAGTGTGTGTGTGTGTAGGGAATCAGTTTCAGAGAGTAGGGATGCATTCATGGCTAGTTTGGGAAGCACTGGATAGATTTATTTAGGTGGGTTGCAGTTTCTATATTGATCTAAAGCCATTGCAAATAAAATGAAGTGAATGCTAATAGGATCTCATTAACCTCCTTGATTTATACATGTTAAAAGCTCTGAGATGCTGTCTGCAAGATATTTAGCTTCCAGCTTTTTCTCCCTTCCTCATCCCCGAGCAGGCACCAGTGCTACCAGTGCCATGTACAGAGAAGTTAACTGTATCAGTGCAATGCAGACATGTTTCTCTATAGCTGGAAATGTTTTAATAATTGAGGAAGAATAATATATTTTTAGGTTGCATGTTTCTGCTAAATAACAAGGACTGGTTTGAGTTTAAGAACAGATCAGGACAGTGATTCATGCTAAAAGTATTGTAGGGACAATTTACAACTAGTTTCAGAAATGTTCTCAGATTGGATAAGAATATGGTGATATATATATGTGTGTGTGTATATATATATATCTACTGGTGCTATCCCAGTATCATGTGCCAGTATGACAGAAATAAATAGCCTGCATCTTACACACTAGCAGTTTTGTATTCTGCTTGGTTTTTCCCACCTTTAGTGTAGGTTCTCTGAATTATTCTTAAATGAAAAATATGAAAAATTTAAATCTCCTTGAAGTTAGCAGAAGAAAGCAACTTCTCATCTCTAGATGAGCAATCAAGATAAAAATATGCCACACTTTGTTTGAGAGATAAGTAAGTGGTGGTCCTGGTATCTCAGAGCTTCTGTGTTGCTTTGGAGGATGTGACCTTCCAGGTCAGTGAGCACACAGTGAGGGTATCTGTAGCCCTGTTTCTTTATTAAAATAATGCAGAGAGACTGAGGAGAAGATCAAAACCCAAAGGCTTCTCCTTGTAAAGTTTGGTGGTATTTGCCTTCATTCTAGCAGCACTTGATGGATGCCATACATGTGCATGCTGTGGCTGCCAAATGCTGATGCATTTCTCTTTGGGCTTTGGTGCACATCTGACACAGTTCAGACTTGGAACGATTTTGTTCATTTGGATTAGCAAAAGTTGCTGGCTGAGGGAAGGTTGATGAGTGGTCAGGCTGTCTGACTGTAAACCTTTTGTATGGGAAAAAGATTAAAAAACAAAGAAAAGCCACCACACCTTACTTCATGAAGTTATTTAAGATCTTTCAAGAAGTTTTGTTCTAGTCTATGTAGAAACAAATTAGCATTTCCAAGCAGGTTAAAAAGAGGAACCAGCAGGACTATCATCTCAGTAAGATTAACCAAGGCCTTGAAAGTTTTGAACATTTTGTAGTGTTTCTTCAGTTTTCTTTTTTTTTCTCCTAACTTAAGGGTTCCAACAATGAATGCAGAAAACAAGGTACTTCCACATGGTTGCTGTTGTATGATCATCTTCTAAAAAATGCACCTAAATTTTTTCCCCTTGCTTAACCTATGAAGATATGCCCTTTCTGTCTTAAAAATGAGATTAAGATCTATTTTAAGTATTTTGCATAATAAATATAACCTCCTGTCCTTTAAGCATGTACAGTTCCCATATTCACTAAAAAAAGGAGAAATAAGCCAATTTCATTTCTAACCAAGAGCTTTTTTTTCTTTTAACTGTCAATATCTTTTGACCAGTGCCATCAATATTGACAGTATGAGAGCCTGTGCTTTCCATATAGCTCCATGAGCCACTGTGAATGGAACAGGTTTGCTTATGCTCTGGCATAATCTTTGAGATTTGTCATCTGCTTAGTTGTCTTCTGGTTAACAGACCGTCCCCTCCTAAGCAGGGTTCCCATTGATGTCTTGCTCTTCCACGTGCACTTTGTCCTGATAATGTAGCTCTGTGGAGGAAATATTTCCACACAGATATTACATGAAAGACATGCAGGAAAAGTAACCTTTTAATCTGATTGATGTGTTGCTGTCCCATATGAAGCACAGGCCCCAGCTCTGCTGACCTTTTTTGCATGCCAGGAGCTACCTCTGCCAGGTGTCCTATTGAACTTAGGTGAATTTTGTGGGCGTGGAAAATTCTACTTCCATAGACTGGAAGTTTGTGCTTACTCTCTTCTTGTGTGAGTCACAATTTGTGTGGGGGAGTCTTCTCAAGAGGGAGTTATTACAGATTTTGAGCTGAACCTTGGGTTCTGAAAAGCCAATATTCCTACGAGAATTGGAATATGAAAGACATGTCTTGTGTAGCTTGTTGCTGCTCACAGCAGTGATGGGCTTTGTCTATATGCTCTTTTAACACTTAGCCTTGATAACTGAAGGGAAGAAATAATATGGCTGCATTTTCCCAATAAAAACATTCTGTTTTTTTGTAGTTACCTTTGCAGACCCTTGTTGCCCATATCTCTGAGAAGGTAATGCTCTGAGGAGTCCAGCTATTGCCATCTCTGGGGTAGCAGGGTGGTGCCTGGCCTGCAAGGCAAGGGCAGCCTGTGAGGGTGTGGGTTTGTATTTGTCTCTGTCAGCGAGAAAGGGGAGTGGTTTTGAGCTGCAGATGGAGAGCTGGAATGAGTCAGGAGAAACAGCAAGGAATTCTGCTCAGTATATTTTTCTTGGATTTAATTTTTCTAACCTGCAGTTTTTATTTCTCCTGAACATTACTGAGAATACTGGACTTGTATTTCTTAAAATATTAACAAGTTTGTTGCCTCTTGAAATTATAGTAGTTTACTTTTAGCCTTAATGACATTTTCTCTCTATGGAGATTCTCAGAGTAAGGAACTAGTAATGCTGAAACTCACACATCTGTTGGTATACGGGGTTAATGTCCTGTCTCAAAATTTATAAGATCATAATTTGTATAAGGAATTTGAGGGACATTATTCAGACTTAGTTACTGAGGAAAATTCAGGCTTAAAGTGGAAAGAGTGTTCAGCCAGCCCTTCTGCATTCTCTCTGGACCGTGGCAATGTAAGGGCTTTGTCCTGCACTTGGTCACAACAGCCCTCCCCATGCATCACTACAGGCTTGCGGGGAAGAGGGGCTGGAAAGCTGCCTGGTGCCTGAAAAGGGCCTGGGGTGCTCACCAGCAGCTGGCTGAACACGAGCCAGCAGTGTGCCCAGGCGGCCAGAAAGACCAGTGGCATTCTGGCTTGTGTAAAAAAGGGTGTGATGAGCAGGAGCAGGGCAGTGATTGTCCCTCTGTACTCAGCACTGGTGAGGTCACACCGTGTGTGAGTCCTGTGTCCTGCTTTGGGCCCTGCACTGCAAGAAGGACATTGAAGGTGCTGGAACATGTCTGGAGAAGGGCAGCCAAGCTGGTGAAGGGTCTGTAGAGTGTCATATAGGAACAGTGAGGGAGTTGGGGGTGTTTAGCATGGAGAAAAGGAAGCTCAGTGATCACTCTGTAATTCCCTGAAAGGAGGCTGTAGCCAGGTGGGGCTTGGGCTCTTCTCCCAGGCCACCAGTGACAGGACAAGAGGAAATGGCTTCAAGCTGCAATAGGAAATGTTCAGGTTGGACTTTAGGGTGAATTTTTTCACTGAGAGAATTGGAATGGGCTGCCCAGGGGGGTGATGGAGTCATCATCTCTGGAAATGTTCAAGAAATGACTGGATGTGATATTTAGAGCTAGTTTAGTTGACAAGATGGTTTCAGTCAAAGTTTGGACTCATTGATCTTGGAAGTCTTTTCCAATCTTTATGGTTCTATGAAGTAAAATAAAAAGTTGGCTCAATCCATGAGCTGTTGGGCTATATGCCCTGATGTTGGCATTAGCTGCTATCTATAAATATTCTTGTCTCGGCTTTACATGGGATATAACTGGGAGATGTTTGGTCATTGTTTTCTTGGCATTCAAACGTGGAAACCAGCCAGCTCAAGTAAAACAAGTGATGCTTGTTCGGGCAAACTAGAAATGTGCCAGGTCTTGTGTCTGACGGCAGCAGGAAGGCAGTTGTTTTAGCTGCCATTCACTGGTGATTTTGCTGGAAAATGATGTATAGTGTTTCCAAATCAGTTATGGTCTTTGGGAGATGCCAGTCTTTGGCAAACCAGTCCCCTTGCTTTTTGTCTGGTATTAATTTTGGAGTTAGTGAGGGCGTGTTACTAGAAAAAGTGGTTTTTATTTTTCAGGCCAAGTGCTACAATTTGGGATAACTCTGTCCTTCAGTCAGTCTTCATCTCTGTGCTACAGTTCTTGTTGAGACAAATGCCTCAGTTACTTGTGTCTTACTGCTCTGAAGAGAAACCAGAGCAATACATTCCAACTCACAGAAACTCCCACCATTGTGAATCAGCCTGTTTCCACAGTGCTGTTCAGACTCTTACTGTGAGTGTCCCAGGAGTGTGACATGTCCCCTGTGCAGACTGGGGCTGGTGCAGGTGGCTCTGTTATCTACAGCACATATTAACTGTATTTGATGTATAAAAACCATCTTTGCATACATATGGCAAAGAGAACAGTTTATTTCTGAAAAACAGCTTAGCTGTTACAGAAGCTTGCTGATTCTGACCTAGGAAGTCTTCTCGAGGCCTAAATTAGAGTTTCTTTGGGCTTGTTTGTGCCTATGACATCATTTATGCAGACTGTGGGCTTCACTATAATGCCAAGTATGAAACAGCATCTTGTGAAGAATTATTTTTGAACAGCTAATTATAACATAAGTAAAAAGCATTCTGTATTCATTTTCAGCAGACTCTTTAAAGTTTCTCATCAGTTAAATTTATTTTATACTCATATCAGCTCTGGTGGTAAATACTTTCTTCAACTATATTACTGTAATTTCTGAAAAAAAACCTAGGGTTTTGTCTCCCCTGTTCATATGATGTTCATATTGTGATGATGATTATGTTAGGAAATGTTTCATCTCTCTGTACAATTCCTCTTCTGGATGTGGACTCTGAAAACTGTCTTGGGGACGTGTTTTGCTTTCTTCTAGTTAACATGTCCTAGATTTTCCTCACATGTCTTAATAGAGGCCTTATGATTTTTTTATCAAATACCTTTTAGTTACCCTTCTTAAAGGATTCATAGCTGGAGATCAGCAGGGAATAAAATATATTGATTTGGAGATAATGACTCAAATTCTTCTTTGCTTTTTTCAGGATTTATTTTGTATGTATCTCATAAAATTTGAATTGTACAAGCATTGCGAGCAGCTTGAAGATAGAAATAGTTGCACAGGATAAGGAATGCAGGGACCAAATTTCTGACATACTGGGACAAGTGGTGTTTTTCAAATTGTGGTTTTAGAAATGTGAATGGTGATGTCCCTGCTAAATAAAATGTGGGACTGCAATTGAAGAATGTAGGTTTCTGTTGTACAGGTTTCTATGTTTTACAGATTTCTGAAGTCACTTGCATGGGCTTTTAGTCTCTTAACCTGTTACAGGCACTGTGAAACCTTGGCTTGCCTTGGAATACTAAATATAATTTGGACATTTATGTGGAGATGCAAGCATATTATGAAATAATTTTATATTTTAAGCTACCTGGTCAAGAGAGTAGATGGAACAGATACTTGTGTAGTTTCAGTCTCTCCCTAGGGTTCTGTCCATAGCAGTCCATGTCTGTGTCCCATTACTACTGAGGTGAAATTGTGGAATTACCCTGGTGTGACAGCAGTTCCAGTTATTGAGGAGCAAATAGAACTTTGTGTTTGTGTGTCTTAATTTCGAAGTTGAGCTGCAATGGGTTCTGCCAGGATTTACCAGGTTAGGTTATTCATTGGAAAGCAGAAAACTAGACCATCTTTTTTTTTTTTTTAAAACATGGTGATGCAAACACCAAGTTGCAAGGCCTTTCTGTACAAGCATTTTGTCATAGCCTTTTAGAATATTTTTTTTCATTTCCTTTGGTTTGCAGAGACCTTTGGAGTGTGGTTGTGAAAATACAGACTTCCTGGCAGTGAACACTTCCTGGCACATTAACACTTTTTGATTTTCATAATTTGTTTTTGTGGGCTAAGGAGTGGTTCACAGACCACCAGGTGCTCCAGACCTGGAGGTGAAATCACGTTGTTTTAATTTTTTTTCTTGAGTGCTTCAGAGTTTCTATGGTTTTGCTAAAGCCAAAATGTCTGTAATTTTGCTGTAGGGAGACTGGAGTATATGAAAGGAGAAAAATAGGATTCCATCTTAGTATGTTTTCATGAGGTGATCAGCATACACATGTATGCCAAGTCTCCAAGGGTTTTAAAGGGTGTTTGGTAACTGTAGCATTGAAAAGGTCATCATACAGCAGTGTGCAAACATGTAGCTAATCATGTTCTCATGCCAAAGTGTATTGCTGCAGATTTCCAAGTACTGGATTTATTATTAGAAAAGGTGGACTTAAAATGAACTCTGAAAAATGCCTTATGGGAAGAAGCCAAATACATGAGGACTTTCAGAGGTACAGGAGGAAGCTAGTCTTATGCCACACACACCAAGTCCTATTCTCAAAGATGTTGTTTTCTTTTGAGGTTTTTTTTGTACATTATTGACAGAGAACATAGAATGGAATTTATTGATGGAAAAACTAAAACCAAAAATTCACTCTAACATTTTTCATTAATGTATGCCAGTGTTTGATGTTTGTTTTTCCTTCAGTTTTTGTCTAAAAGAGAGTAAATCTGGCATTGGGATTGAATTTACCTAGTAAAATGTTGGAAATATATTATCCAAGTCCTATTTTTTTCTTCTTGGCACCTTAAAAGGGTGCATGTTTTACATGAAAGTGATATCAGAAATGGAGTAACTAAAGGCTTTTTATTTCAACATTTATTCCAGGAAAATGATTGGGGTCTAATAAATAGCCAGTAGGGAGAATGATAATGGAAGAGCAAGCCAAAGTAACATATATAATGCTTTATATGTAACATATTCTGAACTATTTATTTTCTTGAATGCCCCTCAATCAACATTTGCCAGCTTTAACTGGCCAGTAGGCAAACCTCTGAGTGGTTAGCAGGCTGCGTGGACCTCATCATGTTTGGTTCTCCTTGTTGGTTTCAGTTTTAACCTAGGCTGCAAAGCTCTTTTGAAGGTCTCCTGAGCAGTGGGGTGATGCAGCCTGTGTCTGGGGAAGCACTATGTCGATTATATTCTATCATCTTGCATAGGCTAAGGATAATTGCTTGCTGCTTTTCTATGGATGTGAAAATTCTGGATGCTTTCCATTAATTTTGCACCTGGTAGTATGTTTGTTTCGTAACTGTGGATTTCAGCCTTTGTTTTACAGCCCTCAGCATATTTTTTTTGTTTGTAGAGAAAGCAAAGCCCAATGGTTTAATAAAAATGTTTTCAATAATTATACACAGTAATGCATGTCCTTTTATTGTGATATTAATGATACATAACCTCCTCTGAATTTTTCAGCCCCAGTCAACCATAAAGATAAACTGAGGAGCTGTGATTTTTAGCAGAACATTTTGAAATATGAGCAAACTGAAAAAAAATTACCGCTATTACAAACCATACTTCTCTGCAGAATTGGTATAAAACTGTACTTTAATATAGAAAATCACATTGTGGATCATATGGAACATTTCTAAATGGTATCTGCATCTGTTGTGTTTTTCTGCTAGCAACACTTACTTCAGAAGTGCTTTTTTGTTGTTCATGTGTGTACTTTTAGTTACAGTAAGTGAGCAAGGTCAAATCTTATTGCTGTTCTGGGAGAAATTTTTAAAAAAATGCTTATCTGTGTGTTTTGGTGGATGGGTAAGAAAGTCTATTAAAGTATAGAAAAATAATTTAAATTATAGTGCAGTTCTTCTGTTAGGTGCTGTAGGAAGCACATCCTTATGGTAAAAGGTAACATTTAAGGTTTTTGGGAGACAATATAATTTCTTTGTTTGGCCTGGTTCTTTCATAGCAATGGTTGATACTATTTAACTGGTACAATAGAATGAGCAGCAGTCCTGTGCTTCTCCCCCTTGTGCTAACCTGAAATAAAACATTAACCTGTGGGGTTTTTATTGCTGCATCGTTCCTGTTACTGCTCACTCCATTAGAAGGGTCAAGCAATAACCAGGCAATGGTACATGAAGACACTTGGCTTCTGCCAAGGATTTGAACACTAAAAATCTTGCTTTGAAATTGCCATAGTTACGTATTTTCCATAAATGTATACCAACAGACTTACAAACTTGAGAGAAAAACTTTTTCTGTGGGTGGTTGAAGCTATTGCTCACGTAAGGCCTCCAGGCATTACTGGTTTCTGGAGGCCATGATTTTGCATCACCATTGGAAGGTGTCGGGACCTTTTTCCCACCTGCCATGTATTGCAGCCTGTCCCTGCTGCTGAGTGGTTTGAAGTTGGAGTTTGAAGACAACTGCACTTCTCTGACTTGTCTCTCCCCGTTGTTCTTCACAGCATGAACAGGGCTCGTTTGTGATCATGGCAGTTTTGTGGATGTGCAGCCTGTTTGCTGCTTCAGGTGCCGTCCCTGTAGGAGCCTGAGGTGAGGCAGCACTGGCTAACCCAGTAGCTGCAGGAGACATTGTGGTTGTTTTGCTGAGCAGAGTGAAGAGATAGATAAGACCCTGTGCTAATGTATTACTTCCAGAGGTCTAATAGTTATACAACTCATTAAAATTAAAATAGACATTTATGTTAGTAGAAGAATGATGAGGGAAGGATTGATGTGTCCAGAAGTCTGTCTTTTCTAAGAATATTTGTATTAACTTATTAAGTAGTTTATTTTTCTCTGTAAATGTTGTTTCTATAAATCTACATGAATTGAATACTCTCATGCTATGGAGTGGCTTTTCCTGGTTTCTTTGGTTTGGTTTGTCAGCAAGCCTTTGTATCAACTCTTATGTTTGTCAGTGCAAAATTGATTTACTTTTAGGGGAAATCGGCTGGGCCGGAGGTAAGCAAGTGGGAGAAAAGTTTAATCTGGTGAGCTTTGATGAATATTGTATTGCTGTTTATGGCCTCAAGCAAACATCATTCAACTTAATAAGACTCATTCAAGTGTATCGAGTGGGATATGGTTGTTTCCTGTTTTGTTCTTTTAGAGACACACAGAGTTCAATGTGTCAAATTATATCTAAATTAAGGGCAACAGTCCTTGGGAAAAAAAAGTGTTTTTTTTCTTTGGTCTTTCAGACATTTCATCGTTATCTTGCATTCATCTTCTTTTCATTTGTCTTTTGTATAAAATACTACTTTCACCCTTGATTTCTTGGCAATTTTCTGGTTTTAAATCACTACACTGAGATTAACATCTGTTATTTAACTGGAAGATATATTTAAGTGACACTTGTTATGTATTTTAACTCAGCCCATATTTTAAGAGAAAAAATAGTTTCTGTATACTGTATTAAAAATGCCTGGTAATACCAGAGTCAGTGATGAGTACGGGTGTTAGTAATTGGCAAATAACATTTCAGCAGATAGAGGATTATCTGTTAATTGTGAAATGAAATACTTTCTTTTTAGCAAAATGGCTGGACTTATTATTTCTGGGAAGAGGGAGTAATAAAAGGGAGAGGCAAAATGTAGTAATTATTTACAAAAGTTGTCTCTCATAAAAACATTGCTATCTTTGATTGTGTATCACAATCAATACATGAGATTGCTGTTTTCAGACTGTTTATTCATGCTATTTTATCTGACTGTTGAAATAATTCAACTTGGAAGGATGGGTATATACAGATGGACTATTTGACTCCTATGCATCAATGGGATTTCAATTTGGCTTGCTTGAAATATTTTTCAACATTTTTTTTGAGATTCCTGACTCTGATTATCTGTGACAACAGGGTAGTATACAATAAGTATACTTTTTGTAAGTATACTTAGTATACTTACAAAAAATTCCTTAATTTTTTGTAATCTCACCCTTTCTAAAGACGAAAAAAACACCTGTGAAAAGAAGTGAACTGTGTTAAAATGGCCAGTTCAGTGAAAGACAGTGTAACAACTGAAGAAAATCCATATTCTTTTAGAAATAGCTGAATTTTTTTTTTGACATTTCCCTTGTAAAAATGCAGGGCGCTTCTCCATGAGTACAGGTATTCCTGGTTAGTTCTTACCTTAAACATGTTTGTTCTGGGACAGGATGGCTGCTTAGATTCTTGCTAACTTCACCTAAGTAGAAACAATAGAATAAAACCACAAGCAAGTTTTTTCTAGAGCTAGCATGTCACACAAAGAGCCATTCACAAACTCCTGTTGAGCTTTAAGTAGACTCCTGTGTCAAATCTGAGCACTAAAGAGCTTGACTATAGATGAAGGCTCATCAGTTTTCTCTGAGTAAATGAAGCTGTTTGTATGTATTATTACTTTAGGACTGAAATATCAAATTGTTCTGTTGGGGAGAGGGAGGGCAGAAATTGCATGCTCCAAACCAAGAGATTCTAGGGTATGAAATACACAGCAGATTTGTTCTCAGTGGTTTTTTTTTTTTGCTTATCTGAAGAATTATTTGCTACAAATTGAGCAGACTTTGTTGTAATTTATAGCCATATTTTTACATTTTATTATTTCTATTTTGTCCTTTTCTATCCTTTCTCTCTCATTTGAAAGAGTTTCCTGTAATAAAGAAGCAACCTTACACACTGCCTTATGCATGTGATAGAAACTAATGATAAAATGATATATGCAAGAAGTATTTTTTCAGTGTCACAGAAATGTGGAAAAAAAATAGAATGACTGTTTTTTTTGCTTTGATTGTCACTCCTGCTCAGTGTCACAGTTTCTACTAGTATTGGCAAAATCTGCAGAATGGTACATGTTGCTACTTGCAGGGTTGAAAATAAGTAGATTGTAGGGATGAAGACTACTTGTATCTCAACTTGGAGAAAAAAATAGCAAGGAAGTTTTGGGGGATGGTGAAGTTGAGCGCAGTTGACCTGTGCTCATTCTCCATACCTGGAAAAGAAGCAGTGGCAAGGAAAGCATTGAAATCCTTGAAGGTCACTGTTTACCACATCTGTGTCTCTTGTGCCAGTAGGGAGAGACGGGAACCACAGAGCACACAATGTTTTTTCCCAGGCTACCCACCTTACTGAAATTATTTTGGGGATTGCAAGGTGTAAATAGATTACTGTCAAGATTTACCCTGATGTTACTCACCTGAGTTGAAAATCGCATCCTGTAAATGTAAGAAATTTATTTAGGCCTTTCTATTCAGATCTGTAGTAATGTTTGCCCTAAACAGACATAGATTTCCACTTGCTGCATGGCTTTCAGTGTGACTGTTGTTTTTATGGAGACTATTTTACAGCAAAGCTAGCCAGGATTAAAATACTACTGAATCTTCATTTTAGAAGATTTCAAGGATTCTTTTCAGTTCAAGTTTTCAAAAGTGCTTAATATAACAGACTTTCACAGTCTGTTTTTCCATCTGCATAAGTTAGGTATTTCCTGAAAGGATAAGTACATAGTATTTAGCTCTCTGGCTTTTATTTCTCTGTCTGTCGGAGGAATATTTTCCTTAGCATTTCAGAAAGGAAAGACTACCAAAGAGGCATGCTACTCAGAAAATCAGACTTGCAGCTCAGGCTGAACCTTTGCTTCCTCACAGAGGAATCCTACGCGTTTGTGTCCTGCAGGTGGCTGGTGAAGAAGAGCCTTGCCCTGGGATCTCCCATGCCAGGTGCCTTTTGAACCCTCTCCTCCTGGGAGCTGCTGCTGCAGGGACTGTGCAGTGCTGCCAGTTCCTCCCCTGCAAATCTCATTTCTTGTTGTCAGTGCAATGCTGATCTTGCTCTGAAGTAGGTCCCAGTCTCTCGTGGGGTTCCCTGCTGGGTGACCAGAGCTCCCAGTGCTCCTGCAGCCTCCCTGCACCCCTGGCAGCTGTGCAGGCTGGCTCAGTGTGTGCTCCACTCCCTCTCTAGGCAGGGTCTCCACACTGTTCCTACAAGCAGAGCCTGGCAGGGCACACAGGGTGCTCTTCCCAAAGGGCTGCCCAGGGGCTGAGGGTGTGTGAGAAATGCTGTTGGCATCGTTCCTTGCACAGCTTTCTGAAGCCTGGACAACTCTTTGAAACACTTTCTGGTGTTTCAGATGAGGAGCTTAGTGCTGCTGATTGATTTACTTTGCCATTAGGCAGAGTCCATTAATCACCTCCCTGTCCTGAGGGCACGAGTGGGGAGCTGCCAGGCATGGGGACCTCTACTCAGCTGTAGGTGCAGTCTGGTGTGGTGTGGGGATCACCATCTGCACAGGCTAGTCTTTGATACAAACCTCATCCCCTGCTATTTTTAATTAGATCTAGTTTAAAGTATAATATTCTTTTAGTATGAGAGACAAAAGATGATATTTTATTAGGTTATAGCATAAAAGTGCCATCTATCATGCTGTTCTGCTAAAATAGAATTATCAAATTTTTAATGTTCCTTTGTCTGGCCTGTCTTGTGAAACATGGTATAGTTTTATAGACCCTGTTCTTGGCCATGTGGAGACTCTGCTTGGGTGGAATGGGCATTCTTTATAAATATGAGATAGATTTAAAACAATTCAGTGTATTAGTTGTACATTTGTATATGTGAGGTCACCCTGATTATAGACTGGACTAGTGATGCCTTACTCATCTTGCTTTTTTATTTATCGTTTTTAAGATTTGGGGAAAAACCAGCGTTGTAACTGCTTGTGAGAACTGGTTATGGTGTCTTTGCACTCAGTTCTACCTTTTACTCTGCTTTCCTTCAGTTTGCTTTCATGCAGAGGCACCGTTTGTAATGGCAGCTGGTTTTTGGGCTGGGTGTTGCTTTGCTGGGTTCTCCAGCTGTCCCTCTTTGCTGTTCCAAGAAATCTGGGGGAGGCTGGTGTAGCCATGAGTGTGCTGGCCCCATATTAGAAGTGTTTGACTTCATCTGGGGAGTCAAGGAGGTCTGGAAAGAAGTGTCCTCCTTTCCTGCTCGAGAACTTTAGGACCCAACACTGTTGTGGGCTGATTCCTGACCAGCAGGACAGGTAGGTGCATAATGCAGAAGCAAACCCATCGTGTCTAATTGTCCTAGAATCCTGACTTGAACTAAATATTTCAAAAATATTTCTAGGACTTCTTGAGTAACATCTATGTTTCTAATTGCATTTTAAACATTATTATTAATATGCTATTTCTAGGTAGTGTTGGGGAAATATTTTTAACATCATTACTTATGAGCTTCTGAGGTCTAGTGTACATTTCTTTAATTTAATTTGGATAATTTAATTTGAATTTTCCTGACTTGGCTCATTAAAGCCCCTGAGAGAAATTTACATCAAAATTAATTATATCAATGGTTGAATTGCTTAAGTAACACAGAGAACTCAGTTTTGAATAGGTTTGTAAGATGCTAGTTAAATGGTATGATTTGGTTTCCTAAAATGAGATGATATGAACCCTATGGATTCTCATCCAAGATGGTTTTAATAGAAGCAATGACCTCTGACAAGGACCACAGAAATAACCACTGCACATATAATTTGTAATTTGGGTTTTTTGTCCTCTTAAAATTTAGTTTCAGAGTGTTGGAAATTGTAAAAAAAAATGCAGGTATTGTAATAAAAATATATACATAAGTAGGCTTTTGTGGAAAGTGTTAATTTTTGTGAAAGGAAAAGGAAACAAACTTAATGGACCAAGTAGTGACATTTTGCTTCACTATGAGAAAACTTCGTAAATACTAATTCAAGTTCTAGACCTGATTTTTTTTTTCTTTTGTTGCTCCTTCAGCCCCTTCAGTTACTTTTCAATCAGGGTCCTTGTACATTTTTCACTTAAAATAACCCTAAGTTTGGAATTTGTAATTCTTACTTGGTTCCTATCCCTCCCACTTCCTTTTTGTGGCAATGTAGACCTATAAATATATGAATTCTAATATGTAAGATGAAGTACCTGGTTTGAAAGGCATGATGCAATTACAGGTCCAGAACTTCTGGCTTTTATAGAAAGATTCCTAACAGTGTCATAGAAAGTGAACATGTAAACCTCATTTGCAAAGTACTTTGATATGTTTAAATTGTTTTGAAATATTATTTAGTTATCATTTTTTTTCCAGAAAGGGGCATAAAGTACAATATAATATGATTTAGAATAATGAAAACCAGAATTACTTAGAAAACAGAACATAATAGTAGTTGTGGTCCTGTTGTTTTATTTTACTCTGAACAGTTAAGGGCTAAGAAACTATTTATCCTTTGCAGAAGAGGAGAAACTACTTGATGATTCTACCATTTTGTGAGTGCAAAACTTAGTTTCACAGAGGGAACTCTGTCCCTTCTGCTGAATATGCCTTGAAGTGTAGAGAAACCCATGAAAGTTCAGAGCAGCTCTTTATTACTTTTGTCAGTGTTTGCACTGCACCCTGGGACTTTGCAGAAAGGCCAAGAGAGTTTTCCAGGAGGAGTGGGATGAGCACATGGCAGGGATCTGTGGGCTGGAGGTAACCACAGCTCCGAAGGAAACCTCTGGGGCTGGTCTGCAATGTGAGAGAATGAGGGTGAATATTGAGTCTGGCACTCCTGACTTTAAAATGTGAATATTGGGAACTTTGAAGCTGATCCTTTGGGTGACACACACTGTGAGATGCTGTTGTCCAGGGCTCTTTCAGAGTTTCTGTAACTCAGAACAGGAAGCAGTGCAAAAAATTACTTCGTTGGTGTAAGTAAATAGTCTTTAAATTTGAAAATATAGTAAGTCATTAGAGGTAAATAGGACTTTTAGAGAGTTATTCCCAAGGATGTCACACATGCTGGATATTCAGGGTCGTTTGAAACATTTTGAAGTTTGTGTAGATCAACTTGATACAAATTGTAGCATGAAAAAATAATGAAAAACTTCTTAGTTTTATGATTTGAAAGTTTTGGGTTGAAATGCACTGCTTGAAAAGAACAGATCTGATCAGGTCTAAACAAGTGGCATAAATAGCACTAAATCCCAGGGTCTGGATTTAGATAATTTTCAAAATATTTGTATAAAATAGTTGTATTATAAATCTATATTTAATTTTGGCTTTAAGAGCCTAAGCAGAAAGACTGTACATGTGATTTAGGATGTCCTTGAGCTGCAGGTTGTGAGAGCAGAGACTGGAAATATTTTTGCCCTGTTCTTATGGCATCTGCTGTTGAAGGTTGTTAGAAGCAGGATACTGGGATGGGTGAGTCCAGGACATCTGTGTGTTTGGTGGGCGTTTGGTTTTTTTTTGTGTGTGTTGTGGGTTTTTAAAAACTTAGTCAATGCCTGATTTTCTAGAAACGTTTGAGAATTGCTTTTCCACATGGAACTGTCTTTAATATACATAGAAAGTATCAGTGGGCTTGACTGCTCAAGTGTCAAAATGGCCTGCTGATAAATGCTAGTGCACAGTTAATTTGCTTTAATGGCATTTTTACGTGCAAGCTGTGAAGGAATGTGGTTTCATGATCAAACAGTATGGATCCCTCTGGATGGCTCCAGGAAGTGAGGATGCTCAGAGGGACCCGTTGGAGACAAGCGTCCCTTTGGCAGCTGCTCAGTGCAGTGGTGGGGCTGCCTGGCTCCTCCCTGGGAGCCACTTGTGCTGAGATTGGCCTCAAACCAGACTGGATGTGTCTTTAAAATTGTAATAAGTACAATTTTCAGTTCAATTCTCCTCTCACTGGTGTACTGGGAGAGGTGACAGCTCTGATTTTCACTTTGTGGTTTCTACCACCACTCGAGTGTGCAGGATAAATAATCTCCCATTTCTTCACTGTTGCTCCATTGTTCTATATTTCTGAATTATTATGCAGAGTAGATTGTGCTGTCTAATTATAGGTGAGCCTAGTTAAAGTAGGCAATCTCTGTATAAGGAATATTTCAGCCACGGTGTTTGTTGTCGGCTTGTTTTTAAAGTGCAGCAGGAAAAAGGTTTGAAAGGTGAATTCTCTTACTTTGTGCTTCTGGCTTTATCTGTCATCTCACACATCTTACTTGTTGTGAATTTACTGTGCACTGAAATGACATTACCTGGTTGATTTAGTGTGTATAATTTAAAGTAATATTAAAGTAATATTAATATTTTTCAATAATTGCTCTCTCATTTATCAGTATTTTGATTAATAAAAATTAACATCCTGCATCTTCCTAATGGAATAAGTAGGATATTTCAACACAGCAAAAGCAAAATCCAACTCAAATCTATTTCAACAAGAAGATAAGGTAATTTTCCCACAAAAGCCTATAAAATAGGGGAAATATTTTTCCTTCCCATTTCCATTTCTAGCTTGTCTTCTGAACATCAGGCTAATAACTTCTTGCCATGTTCAGAATATTTCATTTGAGTTCTGACAGTAATAACCATGTTTTATTTGGCTGTCAGGGGCCCTGTAAGATGGAAAGATAATGTGTTCCTTCTCTGTCCAGTGGGAGGAAAATACATTGACTGTCTAAAATAATATGAGAAGAATGAGAGCTACTTAAGTTGATTTTAGGGAAAATAAAAGCAATATATATATTTTCAGTGGTACATTGCAAGCTGTTGGTTGGATGGACATGGGTAATTTCCTGGTGTTTCTATAAAGCAAACCAAAACAAACACAGCCACGTTTCTTTGTGACCACAGGCACCCACTTGTTCTGGAGGTGCCATCGCTTTGAGATGCTGCTCTGTTTCCTGTACTTTGAGGTTTGAACCTTTTCTTATCCATGTCGTAGGAGATTCAAACTACTGAAAAGTGTGCAGTGAAATACAGCCTTTAATAGGGAAATACACTTCTGGCACTTCTGATGTACCAAAACTGACTCGAGGAGTTCTGTTTCAAGGGGTGTGGCTACATCTCCATCATGGTCGCAGCACTCCAGCAGTAAGGCAGATGTGTCCTCAGCACTTGCTGCATTGTGGCACATGGAGAATACACTCTGTGTTTATTTACTCTAATTTTAATTTTGTTTGCTTGTTGTCCAGTTGCTCAAAGTCAGAATGTGTGCCTGATTTCTTACCTGGTGGCAGTGGTGTGAGGAAAGGAACTGCTGCCCATATATATATATATATATATATATATATATATATATATCTTTTCTTTGTCAGTCCCAGCTGCCTGAATCTGTTCTCCACCTCAGTCATGCAATTAGTCTAATACTGTACAGTGTAAGTCTTTAATGTAAGAGAGCCCATGCATGTGATTTTAAAGCACGTGAAAAGATTCATATTTCACTAGAACACAGAAGGTAGATCATTAATAATGGACAGACAAATCTGGAATCCTAAATCTGAAGAGACACCTGCTTTTGCAGTCCCTTATGTCTCCCAAAGCTGCTGTGGTGGCAGCTCTGCCCTAGTTAAGGTAAGAAATTTTTTCCTGGCTGACTGTCAGAGTGTAAGTGGGTAGGGTATTCCACTAAGGAAGGCAGAGTTATACTTGGTTGCATTACTGGGTCATATCTGCAGTGACCTGCAAACAAAAACTGGGCTGTGTTCCTTCTAAGTGCCTGTGAGGGGCAGTTTCAGCCAAGAGTCACACAGGGCTCAGTGGCTAAAAATCAAATCATCACTTTATTTTCTGCTTGCGGACAATTTCAGGGAAACTGGGGCAGGCAGCCCCTTATTATTTTCAGCTCTTGTCTAGACTGTGTCATTGCTGACACACTGCCTAGTGGGCCACACCAGGACCTGCAGGCACTCAGTGATTATGGTTACATATGTCACCTAGATGGTTTTGGGCATTATGAGTAGCTTTAACAGGAGTTTTTTCTCACTTGCTTTCAGTATTTTAATTAAAATGATGCTGTAGCTTTCCACAGTCCTCTGTGTGACACCAGTAGACACTTGACTGATTGCCTGTCTGACTAATTCTGCTGGACACTTGTCAGAATAATCTAAGATCTTTCCATATATACAAGAGTAAAGATGTCTGACCATCCAAATTTTTGTCTCTAACTGATGCATTTTTTTACTTGAGCACAGTCAACTTTCATTAGCTTGCTGAGTCAAAGATGTGAAAATGACCTATCACGTCATTTCGATGCAGTTTGAATTAGTCCTTCAAAATAAAAATCAGATCATGGAATGGATGGTGTTATGAGCACTTTGTAACCTTTTGTTAGGCTTAAAACATCAGCCTTGGTCTGGAAAGCAGCTGGTGAGCACTGTATTAACAGCAATGTCAGTCTCATAAACTGCATTTTTGTAGCCTTTTAGTCAATTGTTCCTTGATTTAAGCCACGTGATTAAGGTGATACAGAGCATGCAATGCTACTATAGTTGTTCCTCTTTGAACACAGATTCTGTAGGTTTATCCATAAATGTTATAAATTATATTTGGTGTTCCCACATTTTAAACATCTAATAGTTTAATAATTGGAAGTACAACTCTTAAGTGGAATTATACATGTTCTTCTATTAAATTAGTGTTTTCTTCTCTCCACTCTCATATAACTTTGCAATTGAGTAACACAGATGGCTACTTATGTTTCTTAATTTTAGGCATCAAAATTGTGCTAAAGTTAAATTTTTATCCTCATGTCTATACTGCTGGTGGAAGATAGCTAACCCTCCAGAGAGCCATTCAGCCTCAGGTACACTGAATTCCTGCTGGTATGCAGAAACTCATTTTTCAAAACAATAGTCTGAGGTTGATGTCTGAAATTATGCAATACTTATCCAGGAAAAATGTTACAGAAGTAAATTTTTTAATGGTTTAATGTTAAGGTCAATTTTCAAAATTAAATCTGCTGCATGACAGTCTAAATAGAATGAGCTGAGTGTGTAGGAGACTGTTTGGTGCCCAGGTTGTAGGAAGTGTTTGGCTGCTGAATAGGTGCCAAGCAATACTTGGTGCTCCTTGCTGGTAGCTGTTCTGCTAACAGCCATGCAAAATCCCAGACTTTGGGGTATCAGAAAAACTTCTTCCAGAATCTGTGTGCAAAGTCAGTATTAGGGGTTAGCTGGCATTGGTGACTGAGGTGTCTTGTGAAGCAATAAACCTGGAAATAGTTACAACTTGTATCTTGAAAGCATCTTTTAGTTTGTAATCACCAGTATTGGTGCCTACTGCAGGTAAATTACTTAACACAGAGTGTAAAATTTATGTGTAGTCTCAATTTTCTTATTTGTTGAATTAGACTTTGACAGAGAGGTGTGAGGAGGAGCATATAAAGGATCTCTATAACCAACAGCAGTGTGTGGTTGTAACAGGTAGCCCTCCTCTTTCTCCAGCTGTGGTGCCTCTGCAGGGGCTGATGTTGGCCAGCAATCCTTACACTGGTTTGAAGGGTGCACTTGCTTCTGGAATCAGTGCACAAATCACTGCACAGTGGAATTGTGTGAGTGCCGTGCCCTTCCCTGGGCAGTCAGGAAGCTCCTGTCTGGCTAAGAGCAAGCCAACAACTGTGGCCTGTTTGCATGCATATTTTCTCACACCAAAAGTTACCTGGAAGGCTCTGTACTGTCCACTGGCTCCATGTTGCATGGCCCCTCTCCAGAAGAGTTGCCCCATCCTCAGCTTCATGGGTTATGGTGGAAGGAGTTGCAGTTCTGGATTTTTAACCGACCAATTCCCAGGTTTTGGGGAGCAAAGCAGAGAGATATGTTTGTCTGAAATTTTTCATTCCCAATTTGGTCACTGGTCTTAATTTTTTCTACCAAAGGTGTCAAAAAATGACAGATGTCCCAAGCTTTCCAAAGAATTATTTAGGGATTAGAAGAAGGAAGAAGTAGAATAATCCCATCAGGTTTCACCACCAAATGCCTTTTGCCAACACTGAAACTTGTCCTGTTTCCTTGTCTGACTGTGCTCTGAAAGGGAAACCTTGCAGGAGGAATTTAGGAAGCTGGTCTCTGTCAGCTCAGTTTGAACTGCTTCTACCCGACAGACTTGCATGCAAGATATACTGGACTTTGAGTGAACCTCTTAGAAAAACAAACCCCATTCATCCAGTTTGATGTTAAAGTAAAAAATTGGGTCGAATGTGTGTTTTTGATGAGAATTAATCACAGCCTGAGTGCCTTAGCAGAGTGATTTTTTAAAGTTATGTAGGCACAGGGTTTTTTGTTGGTTTTTGGTTTTGGATTTTATTTTCATTCTTCTGTGTTACTAGATTTCTAGGATCAAAGTGGACATGGTGGAAAGGCAAGCATGCTGTTAAATCAGTATAGTTTTATTTTACAGGATTTAAAAACCGTTCTAACAGTTCCAATTCAGGGCTTTCTGATAGCAAGTGTTTGCTGGAAGGTGAATTGAAAAGTACATTGGATCAGCAAAGTGTAAATTAGATTCCAATGTACTTCCAATGCAATATTCTGAGTAGCCTATATTGAACTGTTCATTGCTTTTGCTCACAACTCTGGAAAGTTTTTTGGGTTTTTTTGGGGGGGGCTGAGTGATCCAAGCTGTTCTGTGCTTTTGAAAGCTGAGTGTGCTTTGCATTTCTTCACCCACCTTTCCCTATGGTTTTCCACTTCTGTGCAGTCAGCTGATGGGGAGAAACCTCTTTATACAAAGCTTATCCATGCCCTTCTGGGCTGGGCATGTACCATGGACCCTGTTTTGGGAGGCATGGAGTGCCAAGGTGCATTGTGTGAATCCAGAATGTGCATCCAGAAGACAGAACATGCACAGTATTCCTGCTTTGAAAAAGCAATGCAGAACACTGAATTGAGTTCTTAGAAACACTTGTCCTCTTAGACACCTGTGCTTCAGCACTGCTGTGATTCACACCAGGGCCACAGTTTCTTCTCCAGGTTATGAGCAGGTTCACCTGCTGGTCCATCACTGTAGGTATTCAGATACTTAAAGTTCCTTTATTCATGAGTTTTAGGGATGGGAGTCAAGGGAAATGAGCATGTAAATAGCTCCAAGTGGTGCTAAAGTTTACTTGTGGGAAGGATTGTTGGAAAACCAAAATGATGATGCTCAGTTGTTTTCTCAAAGGATACTTCACATACCAAAGCTTTGATTGGATACTTCTGGTGTTTTCAGGATACAATTTGCTAAATTAGAACTGAAGGAATATAGCTGGTAACAGGCCCAAAATAAACTCATAAACTAAACTTTATTCATTCAAGGCAACAGATAAAGAATGAACAGAAATATGAATAAAGATTGCAGTTTTTTGGCAGTGATGGGAGAGTGAGGGGAGATTAGGCACAGTTGTGCTACTGGGGGTAGAATTAAGTGGTCTCAGAAGAAGCAACTGTGGTGTCTGCTCCTCAGCACAATTTACTTCCTGAATTTCTGCTGTAAATTGATGACTGCTGAATCCCACCATGAAGGGGTGGGGGAGGCTGCTTTGTATGTTCTGGCTCTGAGATACATCACTGTTATCTATTCTCTGCTGGTAGCATGTGTGAATGAGCATCATGTGCTTTAATTCCAGCACTGCATCCTCTGTGCATTCCTTCTGAGCTGGTCCTGAAACCTCCACTCCTGCAGTGGGGTCTTCCCTTTGCCTTGCCATCGCTGCCTGGGCTGCTGCCTCCTGCTCCCACCCTGCAGGCCCTTGTTACCTTTTAATGCTGCCTGTACACGTTTCCAGAAAAAAAGTGCATACCTGTCCGCTGGCTGGTGCAGGGAGCCATGGTACAGCTGTGCTTTTTACGAATGCTTACATGATTCTTCCATTACGTAAATGCACATGTGTTTGTTCTCCACTCACCTTTGAGAAGTGTCAAGGCATCTGAGATGATAAAATACCTGTATTGGACAATGCTAAACTGCCAGTGAGAAAATCAAGACCTTTTCCAGCACAGTGTAACTTCTCTTTCCTTTCTGGTTTGTTGTTTGCTATTTTTCCTTCTCTTTTCCTCCTGTCTCTCCATGATGTCGGAATTTGAAAGGATGGTGGAGACAGTCCAGCTGGTGTTTGCCTTTCCCATCTCAGAAATATCTGTACCAGAACATCCAAAGATGCTTAGTGGGCATTTAGAAGTGAGTCCATCTTTGGAGCTCAGTGAAATAATGGCATTGTAAGATTTTTGTTGATGTTGTTTTGAGGTTAGTTTTGAGATACATTTGTGCTTGGCTGTGTGTGTGGGTAAACTGAGCTGGGCGATGTGCAGCCCCTCTGCTCTTTGCCTTTTGATTTTGCTTTGCTCACTGCCAGGTTGAGGGAGCATTTCTGGGAATTGGCATGTAGTGGGAACTGCTTTTTCTTTCTGTGTGATTTTTAAGGGAATTTAAAATTTCAGTTTGGATTGAGCTTCTTACGTGTCAGCTGGGGCAAATGCCTTTGCATGTCCTGATACCAGCACAGTGGTCTGACAGATTTAAATTTGTTTGCTTTTTTAGGCAGCTGCACTAGTCCACCTCTGAGGACTAATCTCCTTTTCTTCTGCATTAGTTATTTTGGAATTAAATGTAATATGGAAATATTACATGTTTGAAACTTGAGGGTTTATCACTTGGAGTTTTAAGGGACTTAGCACAGCTCAAGTAATCTTGGTAAACTAACATAATTTAAAATTTTAATTTAGATCAGCTTAAGGACAAAATGCATTATCAGTGATCTATAAATTGTATTGGCTACAACTCAAAATGCTAAAAAAAATTCTTTTCCAGCCATTTGCCACTTCTCATAAGGAATTTGATAACGATAATGATTATGGATACGATAAGGAGATGCATTGCCTCTGTTCATTATACAGTCTCAAGCCAGTGCTTTCAAATATGTGTGCCTAAAATAAGGTCTAACCAAAATGCATTTCAGTGCCCTGTGGTGGTCTCTGAGGAAGATGTTACAGCCATTCCTTGTGTCTGAAAGTTGGACCACTTTGAAGTGCCTTGCCTGATCTTTACATCAGTCAGGTCAAGAATGGTTGACATTGTAGAAAATAAGAACATATAAGGAAATGATAGTTCCTTTCCTCAAATTATTTGAACTTACATATATGCACAGAGCAGGATACCTACAGTAGTTAGCTCCTTTTCCAGAGGCTGGTCCATGAGCTGTCAGTTTGTACACTGGTAGTGCTGGAGCATCACGACAAGGAGGAGACTTCCCTCCTCTTCCCCCCACTTCTGGCAGGCAACCATTCTGCTGTTTTTCTTGCTCATCTGCTCCATCAGATGTGCATAGCCTGCACGCTGCCTCTCTCACACTCTGCATTTTTGCATCATATCCCATTTTGCTCTGCGTTCTCCCCAAGACGTTTGAGGTTCCCATCTCAGGAATTCCTGCCAAGTTCTGATCTCAGCATCTGTTCCTGACATTACCCAGATGCTCTAATTTTGGGGCCTTTAAAAACATGACTTTTCTGATTCTGTTTTTCTCTGAAGCCCAGTAACCTGAAGCACAGATATGATCATGGAAGTGTTAATCTCATTGTTAAACAATACAGTTGTTTTGGGAAGGACACTTTTGATCACAAGAGTTTGTGCAATTGCTGGTATGTGCTGAATGTAAATGAATTCATTGTGCCTGGGATAAGGTTACTTTTGTGTAGCTGTGGCTAGATGGAGCTGTCAGAATGCGTAACACAGTTTGATTTATGTGCAAAGGCTGCACGTGTTAGACTTTGCTGGTATGTGCTATTCATTTCACCACTATGGGGTTCATTGGTGACGCCCTTTTACTGTTTTAGCATAGGTGATATAATGTTGGATAATTATTTTGGAAAGTAGAGAAATCATCTGGGATACAACAATTAGGCACAGAGACTTAAATATGGTTTGTTTTCAGTGAGGGGCAATGTGTCCCAAAGCAAGGACATCTGAAACAGTAATAAATGCATGAATGTTTCTCATTAAATGTGTATTTTTTTGTTTTAGTGTGGGCAAAGTTCTTTTAATAAGTGAATGGTCTCCAGTGAGGCAGGTAATGTAAAAGTGGTCTTGCACATGAGAAAAGGTGACCCCTAATGAAAAGTATAAAAACTATTCTCTTTAGAAGCTATGCTGTCTCTCATTTTCAGCCTTTGCCTTTTAATAATAATTGCTAAGATGTTTTAATTAAAAGCAGATCTGGGAGGTATTATCTGCTTCCTCTGTTTAGTCTTTTTAAATGTTAATCACTTTTGACAGCATAATTTACCCAGCTACCTGTGTTACCCTTATGCAATATATCTGCTTTGTGTGGCACCAAAATACAAACTGCACCCCAAAAAGGCTTTCTAAAAAATTCATACAATTGCAAAGATTAAATGTGGCAGGAGAAATACAAAGAAAGAAGAATTAAATGAAGATTTAATGAGACATTCAGAAAAGCTATTTCAAGATGGCTGAAGCTTCCCAAGAAATTATTCTTTTGCAAGAGGTAACCAGATTGCATTCACTTCTGTTTCTGCTGAAGGACATTTAGAGAGCAATGTAAGGTAGGAGGCAGGATTGGAGGTAGCCTTGGAGCTTATGGGCAGTTTCTATCAAGCAGGATTGTTAGGTGTGCGCAGAAGAACATGAAAAAAAAAGTGAGAAAAAGAGAAAAGAAAAAAGGTCTTGCCTCCCCTTCTCAAAAAGGCAACATTTAACTTACAATTCTAAAAATTAAAGGACAGTATAAATTCATCAGAATAATTTATTTGTCTGTAGGCTGTAAGTAAATAATCTTTTGCTACGTGAGTCAAGCAGCTTGTTTTGAGTGATGTTTTTGAATGGAGACTTTGGCAATCAGATTCCACACACTCTTTAACCTTGTGCAAAATTTAATGAAAAACAGAGTTACTACTGAATATACTGTTTTGCCAGCTCGACAAAAGATGTTAAATTCTGCATATTTTTGCATAATAAAGATGAGTGTTGACAGTGTAATGATCCATTTGGCACAGATAAAATCATGAATGATTTTAATAACCTTACAGCAATATTTGAAGTCACTATGAAATATAGATACTTCAACCAGGGACGGGCCTGCTGGCCTGGTATGAGGTGTCAGCTACTTTTATAACCTTAATTTTTCCAGGAGAGAAAAGAGGAGAAATATAGGCTAGATGAGCCCTGAGGAGATGGGGAAGCAGTAGGGGACCTACAGAATGGAAGCGATCTGTTTTGAGATTTTCAGAGCAGTCCTTGTCCACAAGTTGAAGCTGATGTGTTTTGGCAATGCTTGTGTCTCCTTCCCTAAGCTGCACTACACTTTTATTATGTGTTGAAAAATGCATTTTATGGATATGGGGTGAGTCAAGGTAAAATGTAGAATGATAGGTTGGTCCCAAGTTTGGTAGCTTGAAATGGTTGTGCATACAACTGTAATTTCTCTTTTGGGTATTTCTTTTTTTTTAACAAGTTTTTTGTATTCATCCAGGCGATGTAGTTGCATTATTTTCAGTTACACAGTGATTTAGGGAATTAAGTTTCAAAATTGGTCCTGAAAATAAGTCTGGAGTCTTACAAGCTTTCACAAAAATGATTTAGGAGTATAATTCTGTCAAAAGTCTCTATTTATGTTCTTGTTTCTTTGGTTATAATGCACTACATCCCTATTTAAAGAAGGAACAGTGCAAGGTGGAGGCTTCTGCAACAAGTAGTCAAGAATCACAGACTGATGCAAAATTATTGTTGGAGTAATATCAGAGATGTCCTTTAGTGGTCATTGCTGCATTTCAAAGAAAAGCACTTGACTACCAGTGAATATGTTTTCAAGATGGATGTGATGATATTAACCTGCTAGTTTCCTTCTGAGGTTCTCCCTTCTTACTCTCTTATTTCCTCGTGCATTTTTTCCCTGTTTGTGTTCATAAGTACTTCAGAGGACAGATTTGAAGAGTTACCAGGTGGCTTTTAAAAGCAGAGTTTTGGAAATACCTGGGCATCTGATTTCTAGCATTTTTATGCGGAGAAAATACATGGGATGCCCTTCCACAACTTTATCTTCCAGAATATTGTTGAAAAAGTGGCTCCAGGTAATTTTGAAAATGGTTTTGGCATTGGGAACCCAGGGTTTAGTGAGTATTCCTGGAGCTGTGCTACTAAGTTATTAAAACTAGTATTTTGTGGGAAATAAGTTAGTGTGTGGTAGATGGAAATCCACCTGGATATGGGTGCACCAGGCATTTTCAAACCCATACAGAGATCACTGTAATCTTAGTAGTAGTAGAAAACCTGAAGGTGTTTGGGAAGAATCTCTCCTTTTCTGGCCTACCAAATGTTATCTGAGGAGTGTGTTTTGGTTAAGAGCAGAGCTCTGAGTTTGGCACAGGTTCACATAATAACTGTGGTGAGTCAAGATCCAGTGTCTGGGGATTGCCACAGGATGGGACAACCTCCATGGATCTCCTGGCATGTGTCATTTACAATCAGCCCAGTGCTGTTGGACAGCTGCCTTCTTAATTTTCTAAGGATAGCTCTAATGTAAGTTAAGTTGCCTTGTTTTTACTATTGTAGCATGTTAAAATAATAAAAACTGTTAGTCATGAGAGAACAAGGAGTCAGGAGTCATTTGCATTTAGGATATTTTAGAACCTTATTTAAAGAAGGGAGGCAAGAACTATTGTCTAATGTGCTGGTTATTTTTGTCATTATACATAAAATGAAGAATACAGTTATTGTTGTCTTAAATGTCAGAGTTAAATGATTCTCTCTGATTTTTTTTTTAAATCTACATAATGAAGTTAGTTAAAAAAAGCACCATATCTCATTGTTTTTCAGACCTCTGAAAAGTTTGGGGGGTGGGGAGGGGATGTGTTGTACAAAAGGCAAAAGGCACACCATTTTACCTTTTGAACAGACCTTGACGTTTATTTAAAATAAGCCTAATTTAATCGGTATTGTATTGCACGCTGAAGATAATTTAGGCTAGTGTCAAGGACAAGTGTTATCTATTCCTTTGTTGTAGTGAGGTATTGAAATAATGAGTGGAACAGAAGGGAATCAGAAAATGTTTGAAGTTTTTCATCTGTGTCTCTAGATGGGTATTTTTAATCACATTCTCCTGGCTTTTGCATGCAAATTACACTGAACAGCATACACTATATAAAATGAAGAGCTGTATTTTGCAAAATCTATTTTCTTGAAGTTTAATAAGCTTGCAAAGATTGTCCTATGCTTTAACTAACTTAGTTACCTTTTTGTACCTCAGCTGAAATTAAAATCTTAGAATTTAATGCTGTTGTTTTGATCCTGTAGCAGAGGAATGGAAAGCCTGGCCCTTTTATTTGGAGGTTTTTGAAACCATTTCTTTCTTGGTACTCAATGACTGCAGCTCCCAATGACAGATGAGACAACTGTTAAGATTTAATACATTTTTATTTCAGCAATATATCTTGCTGTGTGACACCAGCCCCTCTAATAACCCAGTGTCTGGATTACTTACTGCATAGTGTCACTGCTTAACTGCTGACCTCTGTGGCAGGAATAAAATACTGAACTCCTGCACGATCTGAGCTTTTGACTGGGAAATCTGCAGACCTGCAGAGTCATCCCATACCACAAGCTCAGCTGCATGAAGTACAGTCAGGGTATCCTTTAGAGCCTTATCCTGTAAAAGGCAGACATTTGTAGTGTGCTCTAAAAGTGTAAAGTTGTCTTGAAAGTAATGCTAACGCCATTGTCCTCTGTGTGGCCCGCATGTACTCATTTGTGCTGAGGAGTCAAAAATGGAGGAGATGGAATTGGCTTTTTACATGCTCAGATGTGCCCCAGCTACTCCCCAAGCACAGCACTCTCTCTTCTGAAACCACGTTTTCTTCATGCACCACTTTAAAGCCAGGATGGATATAATTTTTTTCAGTTTCTTTTCAAAGTGAGCTAAGAAGATACCGTGCTAAATCACATATTGTGATAATTTTGCAGAGTATGTCCGTAGCCGTGAATGAGAGTACTGTTGGTACAAAAGGATTTTGGAAGAAATATTTTCTGTATAAATTGAGGATTTAAGAAAATAACAAGGCAGCATATACAGAAAAGTATTATATAAGCTTTCAAAGGAAGAGTTTGTGAAGAAACAATCCATTAAAAAAATACCGTGATAAAAACCTTGTGATAGAAAAACTGTCCTATTTAGGACAGAGATATTTTCTCCAGCTGTTTACATAGCCCAGACAAGCATGGATTTAAGCATTTGTGTACCTGTAATATGGAGGGCTTTTAAAAATTGTGGGAAGCAAACTTCCCTCTAAGCATAGTATCTTTATTTTTGCTGAGAAGCGTAAAAGAAAAAATTGTTTTAAAGAAATAGGGATGATGTTCTGTCTTCTTGTACTCTTAACCATGGTTCTGCTTTTAGTTGGAAGCTGGGAAGTGTCTTTACCTCATAATCCCACCAGAGCAGTTCTGCAGTGCGGTGTGCCTGCAGCATTTCCTGTGTTTGGGCTCCCATGGCTGACTCCATCCTTGGCTGGGGCAGGGTGCAGTGGTGGCACTGCAGCCCTTTCAGCAGGGTTTGGCCTGGCAGCTGTGGGTACCAGTGCTGATGGATGCCTTCAGTGGAAGGCTGGGATCACTGGCTGATTGCAGGAGCTTGTGTAGCTTTCCTTAGCATGGCTACAGATAACAGCAGAAATGCAGCATTCAAAGCATGATTTAAAGTGACAAACTGCAGCTTCCAGAGCTGTTCCTGGCCAGGTGAGCACGCCCTGCTGAACAGCAACTCCTCTCCTTCTGCCTCTCTGTCAGCCTCATGAAGTGTGGGTGTTTCTGCATTTCTGGGTTGTCTGTCTGTAAGAGCTGACCAGTGTGTATATCTTTGGATGTGAGCTGCTCATGAAGGCCAAGATCCAGCCCTGGTATTGGGCTTGCTGTGTCCATGCAGTAGGTTTAGCCAGGTGAGCATGTCAGAAGGGTTTTGCAGGGTAATCTGTGTGTGCTCTGTCAGTCCTTGTGTCTGTCTGTCTCAGTGTGTATGTGTGGGTGGGTGGTTCAGCTCTCAGACAGTGCATTGGATGTAGAAGTGGTTTTTGGTGCAGTCAGGGGGTGAGGGTGTGGAGAACCAAATCCAGCCAAGGAAGCAGTCAGCTCAGTGTCAGCTACTGCTAATAGTCCTTGTAATAATTCTAACTCTGTTCAGTTATTGTCTTATTTTTTTGTCTAAGCCTCAGCCTGATTTACACCATGGAGGTCAGGTCAAGAGCAATTCAGACAGAATATACACAAATGACTTTTCCAGGGTACCAAAATCACATTTGCTTTTAGAATATTGCTCAGCAGGAAGGGGGAAGAAGAAAAAAAAAATCTTTTAAATATGCATAATATGAAATTAGTATTTTAAATATTTTAACATTTTAAATATATTTGAAATATTTTTAATAGCATGGGAACTTACAGGATAGTACCTAAAACTGCATGTAATTCCTACTGGGAGAGGATTAGATTGCAATTTAATATTGATTCTAGAATTTCTCAGATCAAAGTGCCATGGGAAATGAATAATCTAAAGTGATGTTTTAATAAAAAGCTTGTATATTTACTTCAGAATCATTTCTTCGATGTAAAGAATCATGAAAGCAGAAGATTTTAAAACTACCTGTAAAATTAAAGTGTCCTTCAAATCAATAGATGAGTTTTGATTTTGCAGATAGGATTTAACTTGGTGTGTTATGTTGAGCTTTGAAAGCGAGGGGTGCTTACTTAGTCAGCGGATTTGGGAACGACTTTCACTGAGACCTGTGATGTATTTTCCAGCACTGGTTATTTTATCTCATGGGTTTTTGAGGGGGTGTATTATGTTCTGGATAGGTAAATGCAGAGTCCTGGATGTGGGCTGGAATAACCCCTCTCAGCAGAGTGGGTGAGAGGCTGCTTCCTGTAGGGACAGAGCTGGTGGAGAGCCCGATGAGCGTGGGTCTGCAGCGCCTTGTGGTAAAGGTGACCAGCTGCACCCTGGGCTATATGAGCAGGGCTGCAGGCAGCAGGTTCAGGGAAGTGATGAGGCTGGGCCTGAGCTGGGAATGTGCTCTCACAGCCCAGAAAGCCAACTGTATTCTGGGCTGCATCCCAAGCCCTGTGGACAGCAGGGGAAGGATGGGATTCTGCCCCTCTGCTCTATTCTGGTGAAACCTGTCTACTGCATCCAGCTCTGGGGTCCCAGCACAGGAAGGACATTGATCTGTTGGAGTGACATCACCAGGATGATGGAGCACTTCTATGAGCAAAGGCTGAGAGAATTGGGGTTGTTCAGCCTGGAGAAGAGAAGGCTTCTGGGTGACCTAATTGCAGCCTTCCAGTACCTGAAGGGAACCCACAAGAGAGAGGGAGAAGGATTTTTGCAAGGACATGCAGTTACAGGGCAAGGGGGAATGGATTAAAACTGATAGTAGGTTTAGATTACACATTAGGAAAAAAATTCTTTACTTTGAGGGTGTTCAGGCACTGTGGAGGAGGTGGCCTGGGAAGTTGTGAGTGCCCCATCCCTGGGAGTGTTCAAGGCCAGGTTGAATGGAGCTCTACTGAAGGGTTCCCCTGCCCATGTCAGGGGGGTTGGAACTGGATGATATCTAAGGTCCTTTTTAACCCAAGTGATTCTGTGATTATTTCTCTCTGCTTCTGGAATATTTTGGGCTTCTGAATAGAAGGAAGACATTGCAGTGATGGCCAGCCAGAGGCTGCCAGGGTGAATTAGTGGGTTGGAGGCTGTCACAGGGCAAAGGGACCTTTAGGAGGGCTCTGTGACCGTGTGGCTCCCTAAGGCACAGCAGCCTTGATGTGACTGCTCTCTGTCAGGGGTGCTGGAGATGGAACTGGGCTTTGCTCTGAGTGCACAGGAGCAGTGTGAGGGACAAGCAGTGTGTGTAACAAGGGAAGTTTCAACTCTGTACAGGGAAAAACGACCAAGAGGGCCAAATGCTGGGAGTGAGCCTAGAGAGGCTGTGGACTGTCCATACTTCAGGTTATTAAAAAACGCAACTGGATGTGGCTCTGAGCAGCCTCCTCTCACTGACCCTGGTTTGAACAAGGGCTTGGACTAGTTGATCTCCAGAGGTCTCTTCCAGTTCAAGTTATTCTATGATTCTGTATGACCTTACACTTCTGTATAATTCACTGAAAATGGAATACAAAGTATTAACATAATGGTGGAATATGATCCTTTAAATGTCCTTATTTTTCCAAAGGCTATAATGCAGTAAAATTGTGAAAAGTTCTTTGTTTGGCTCCCTTTCAGCAACTTTACTTTGAAAAGTTTTATGAAAAGCTAGTTCTGGTTTCATGGCTGAAGTGATTAATTAGAACACGTAATGATTTTCTTGAAATTATAGAGGTTTGTTGTTTGTACTACAGCTTATCCTAACTTGCAAGAGTGCTTCTTTCCCTTTTTCTCCTTTTAGAATGCTGGGTGATGTCTAAGTCTGTAGAGGGGACGCTCAGGTTGCACATCACATCCAGCACAGAATGACTCTTAGATGCTGCTATTTTGTTAATTGATTTTTTATATATACATATCTGTGGGCAGTAGGGTATTATTGTGGAAGTTTCTATTCTGTATTTTCTCTTACTAGCTCATTGAAAGAGTAGTTATATTTAAATGGGTTTTCAATGAGCCATGTAGAAAAGTGAAGCTCAAGGAATAATAAGAATTTGGGTCTGCTATGGGGCTATTAAAGTCAGTTCAGTCATCAGAAAACCTACGAATTGATTTTGTATTTAGTTTCTTTCATTTCTAAATAATAATTGGCTACTCCCTTGCTAGAAATTTTCCTGTATTTATGGGGTTTTTTTTACTTACACTCATCTGTTCATTCACAAGCAACTTGTGTTTTGGGATGTTATGGAATCTGAGGTGCCATTAGCTGAAATTTGATTTACTGCTGGGCCTTATTAAACAACTACTCCTTAGTTCTGCATTGTAACATGGACTGAGTAGTACGTAGACTGCTTTGGGTAAAAGTGGTTTTTGCCAGCCCTCAGGAGCTGCTAGAGACCTGTGCTTCTATTCTCTTGAAATCTCCCTCAGCTGTGCTGGTTGCATGGGATGTTTGACACTGGAAATGCTTTTTGCTGAGGCAAGGATGCCAGTGATGTGCATGTTTAATTTTTTGCCAGCCTTCTCCATGTCCTCTTCCCAGGCACTTGCTGCACATGTCTGAAAGCTTATGGCTGTGCTGTGAGAGGGGTGAAATCTCCCTTATCAGCCAGCCTGTGCTGTCACAGTGAGTGCAGACAGAGACCTACACAGGGGGACTGCAGGACCGGCCCGGGCTTAACTCTCTGGCTTTGGAGGTTAAAGAAAATGCTTGAAGTGGCTACTTTAAGGAGAAGGTATTTCCACAAGGCTAATTTAGATTTTAAAGTCTTATTTGAACCATCAAAATGTATTTTCAAGGATCATAAGTCCCCTGGGAAAAGGTTCAGTTATTGAGCAGAAACTGAGAGCCAGAGTCCTTGACAGAATTCGTGCCTCACCAGAGGTGTGTGGTTGAGGTGCTCCATCACTTGGAGCTGTCTCACTAGGTCTGTGTTCTTGGTTCTCCTGGAGCCAGAAAAATGACATCTGGTGTGAAAGGCAGTTTGTCCATGGATGGCCATCCTGCAGGAGAAGCTGTGCAGCATAAAAGCCAGAAGACTATAGCAGCTGTGAAAGGGAACACCACATCTGGAAGTTGTAGAGACCAGGAGGGGAATCCAGACACTTTGGGTTGCTCAGCAGAATAACTACTGAACAACTGGCTGCTGAACAGCCAGAAAAAATTGGGAATGTTCTTGTAGGGATGTATCTCCAAAGTGTCTTGGTGAAAAGAAACCAGATATTTAAAATGGCTCCTAATAATTTAAAAAGGTGAGTGATTTCAGTTTCACTCAGGGTTTAAAAGAGGGGATAAGAAGTGTGGAGCCTCTGTGAAACCCAGAGGGTATGAAAAGAAAATGATCAGTTCCTGTCTTTCTAGCAGGAGAATGGAGCTGTAATCCTCACTGATACTAAAATAAATCTGAAATCATTGCTGATGCCTTCATATGACCCAGTATCAGATTCATCCATAAATATCACTGAAGAATTAGCAAACTTTGGACAGGTCCCTAGGAATATGCAAAATTCAAGGGATTTTTTTGACAATCTTGTCATAGTGGTGGAAGAATATAGCAGAAGTTTCTAGCTGTATGAATTTCTTTGGAGTGGAGGATTTCTGGTTCTGTGGTTTGGTGCTGAAGAGAGATGACCTGATCAGACCATTTGATAGTAATGAATTGGTTTATATGATAGCAATACTTAATGAAAATATAAACAACCATTGCTGGTGGAAATAGTTTCTTAATCCAGTTAATTAACATTCAAGTGCTTAATCTAGTCTATTAATTAAGACTGCATATGTGTTTACTAATTTTTAATTACTTTAGAATAGACGGAAATTGTAATAATTAATGTTGGAATGCAGACTGCTGCTGCTGTGTCAATATTAAAATAAATCAATCTTCTTGCCTTTTATTTATTTAAGTAAATATAACCTGGTTAGCATCATGTGTTGAGTCCCAGACAGAGCAATAGAGAGACGCTCATCTTCTCTTTTAGAAAGAACAAGATGTTGGATTGCAATTAATTCAGTAAAACCTGGTGTTTTAGAGGGCTGAATACAGTAATAGGCTGGAATGCCTTCCTCGTACCCCAGATCCAAAGGTGCCTCAGTAAAACATTGTTTTGATATCTCAGGCTGTGAAATAATTTATAAGGCATTTGCTTGACGAAGCTAGCATATTTAGTGAAAGAAAAAATTACGTTACTCTCCCTTCATTTTCTGTCTGCTATGGAAAGACTCTTTTATCAGTCAAAAGAGGAGAGCATCAAGTCACTGGTTTTAAACTGTACTCCTATGTTTTTTTTGTCTTCAGAGCGTAAGGATGGCAATAAAAAATTCCCTTACACCTCTTGAAATATACTAATGATCATAAGTGTTTTTTACAGCTGGGGTAATTGTTGAGTTTTACTGCAGTTTTGTATTTCTAAAAAGAGAAAACCTGTTGGTCAAACACTGAATGCTATTGCTTTTTTAAATAATTGTGTTTTTGTTGATGATTTACACAAAATTGCTTGTGTTTCTTGCTGTGGAGTTTAAAAAGTATTTTAGTTTATGCAGTTGACCATTTGAAGACTTTAATTCCATTGCTGCAATGGGATTAACATTCCATAAGTTATGGTCCAAACAAAACCTGGTTTTATATCTGGATGTGTTAATGAATATTTGAAACTTATTTTTTCTTGAAAGAGTTATATATGCATACATTGGGGACCAAAATCTTACAGTGTTCAAACTGATGATGCTTCCTATGGCATCTTACCATGATAAATGGTGATAATAAAGCCTCTAAGAAATGTAAGCATGCCAATCTAAATTAAGCCTATCATTTATTAAATTTGTTTCGAGATGACAAGGTGGTTTGCTTTTATTTGATTTTATTTCCCATTTGCAGATTTTTAGTTCAGTGTTTGAGAAATGCAGAGTCTTGTTGCCTCAGGTGATTAAAACTACTGTAACCTGTTAAACCATATTCTCATGTCTGATGCATTTAAGTTGAGGTTCCATGGAATATGGTGTGGATAAAATATATTACAATTTTTTATTAGCTGTTGATACAATATTTGGTCTTTGGTGTGGGCTTGTCTTCACAAAGAAAAATAAAATTAAACTAAATGGCAGCAGTACTCACTGAATTTCAGTGGAAGTTCTTTTGAAGAGCTGGTAGTGGTCTAATATTGACCAGCTAAGCTGTTTTCTTTATTAATGCATTATTGTGGTTTGTTCAGTCCTTCTGCTGTTCATTTCTGCATAAGATTGGATGTTACGATGAGTTTCTCAGGTCACTGTAGGTGATGAGATCTAAAACTGAAGGGCAGAGAACAGGGGAAACAGCTCATCTCAGGTATTGGAAATAATAGAGTGATTCTCAAAAGATCAAGGTAACTTTATTTCTTGTTAAAGAAGAAAAAGGTCCACATGGAAGCAGTCTCCTGACAGTAAAGATGATATTTGCAGAAAAGATAGTCATCTTCATGTTCTGCCCTTGCTGTAAATCTGATGTCTAAAGCCCAGCAAAATACCATAGGCTTACCGTTGGCTTTAAGGCTGATTGAAGCTGGTCTAGTAATGGTGTGCTCCATTCTTTGCCAAAATAAAAAATCTCTGTGGTCTTTAAACATGACTCATCCAAGAGACCTTTTCCCTGGCACAGAGCAGTGTTTATGGCTGTGGATTCCTGCAGCAAAGGATTCTTCATAGCTCCAGTGTCCTACTCCTGTGGTTCCTTCCACGTTGCATAGGGTTTCTCTGGGAATTTTTTGTCTTGTTTCTTGTTCTTGCAAGGACGGTAGTCAAGATGTGATCTCTGGGCCTCTAGCAGTACAATTCTGCTCCTTGAATAATCTCTTTTGATTTAAATCAAGGGTGTTTGAAGGGTCATGTAAAATAAAGGGTCTCTGAAGAAATCAGAGATAAATGCTCGATATCATAATACAATGTTTTGGCTGTCCTTGTTTCCCATGAACTCATAATCTTGCAGAATGGCATACCAGGCTCTGGAAATCAAGATTCAAGAGTGTTTATTAGCATGAAATCTTCCAGTCCCAAAGACTTTCTGGCTTATTATGAGGACTGAGCTATTGTAGTCCAGATGGCTACTGTACCATTCTAGTGCTCTTTCACAATGAACTTCCTAACCTGTGTTCCTAATGCTAATTAGATTTGGATAAGACTAACATGGCTTGTGTTTCTTCACGCTAGGAAAAATGTTACAACTTGGTATGCCTTTTAATGGAACTGAAGCCTTTTGAAGGTTTGATGCTGTCAAAACTGTGAATACCTGAAAAAAACCCAATAAGATCAAAAGCTAAGCTTGAAATAAGAAACATTCATTTTTAGATGTTCTGAAGTTATATGTTGTAGACTGTCTGGAATAGGCAAAAAGCTGGAGGCAACTTAGAGTAGGAGATGACATATATAGAGATTTATATGCACATACCTTTTTGCATATATATAATATCTATAAAATACTTACAGCTGAATGCGTCAAATAATATTTTTCAATCAGCCTCAAAGGACCAGAATGTAATTGAGGGATTTATCTTGATACATGACATGTGAAGGACAAAAAGATTTGATATTTCATGGGATTCTTAAATGCTTTGTTTGTCTTTTGTTGGAATATCTTACAGACCTTCACTTGTGGATTAATTTATTTTCAGTTGCTGGAGATTGGTAATTAGCTTGTTATAAAACAGTAAGAGAGTTATGAGTAAAGTTTTAGAAGCATATTTTTGTAAGCATTGATATTTCACATTGTGTTAGAAAATTAAATTTCCAATACTCTTGAGCTACTGACATTTTGGTGTTGTCACGTCTCTTTTGTTTGTAGATTTCTCAAGCATAAAATAATGACTTTTATGGTAAAAACATGTTCCAGCTGTCTGCAGCTGCAGTGTGGTTTTCCTGCTGCTACCTGCCTTTCAACTAGCACTGGAGAGAGCATGGATCCTTTATCCATTACCAGTTTATTCTTACTGTTTTTTGCATGCCTGAGCCTAAATTTTGCATTAGATAGGGAATTATTGGCAGAAGTTTGCTACTCTCTGTAGTTTCTAAATGTCTGGTGAAAAAGAGTAAAGCTGAATTCCCAAATGGTTTCCACTTGGCCTTAGAGTTGCGTTTTAAAATTTTTTTATTGATGCTTATGTAAGTTAAATTTGGCTGAAGGGACTCTTATTAAAATCTTTTGGCTAAGATGATGTTGAAATCACTTAAGAAAGAAAATGACCTCTGATGCCTTTCAGTTACATAAAGTTTTAGCTGTGTTGTTAACAGAATAAACAATTTGCAGAGACCAGCATAGGTTTAAGTTGATTTGCTCCATTTACCCTACCAATTTGGACAGAAGAATGTAATACTTTCTTGGAAATGTCTTTCAAATATTATATTATAGATTAATTTGCAGGCTGCAGAATGTTGCTATCCATAACACTTTTTTCTCTGTCTTGAAAATTAAGTTTTAAAATGAAATGTGTGTAAGAGCTGGTGTTATCTCTTTCAGTATGTTACCAAAGATAAATTGGGATAAATTATTTGTTTCAAATTAGTGCACAAAATCATTTACAAAGGGAAAAATATCTCAGGTTTATCAAAAATCACCGTGATGTTTTCCTATTTTTCTTGCAGTGATGAACACAGATTTAGTAAGTATTTATTAGATTACTGACTTGGCAAAGTTCTAAATGGGACTTGAGATTTCAAACTTGTCTTGGAGAAGTTGATGGCTAACAGATACAGAGTCTTTCCATAAATCTGACAAAAAATTTTTGGAAGAGAAGCGCACAACTTAAGTCATGATAATAGGTGGCAGATTAATAAATGATGACTGGTTGTGATTCTAATACTTACTTGGCTTTGCATTGTCTGTAGCTTTCAGTGTTTGTGAACATGACTTCTTCTTGAATGTTTTTATTCTGGAAAACTGATGTTTTGCTCATGATTTGACTCTGTAGTAATGATGTGTATAGAGGGATCTAAACACAAATACTGAATTCAGTGCACAGGCATCAATCCGCACTCAGTTTTCTGCATTTCTGGGCAAGATGAAGTGGTTTCCTCGGGAAGGTGCAACCCTTGCTTTCCTGCCTTGGTGCCATTCTTTCTGTGGCTCACAGTAATGAGTTTTGTGTCCCATCAGAGCTGTTGACCCTTTGTAGGATCCAGCTAATGGCTGCCTTTCTTGGGCTGATGTTGTTGTGATCTGGGCATTGATCGGAGTCTGTGCTGATAGACACCTCTTGCTCTTTGCTGGAAAGAGAGGCTGAAATGCTGATCTGCAATTGCCCTTTGATGGAGTTGAGGTCTTTTTTTAACAGTAGATTAAATTGTCATTTGCAGCTCGTGGCTGTGTTTGATGAGCAAGATCCACACCATGGGGGTGATGGCACCAGTGCCAGCTCGACAGGCACGCAGAGCCCGGAGATTTTTGGCAGCGAGCTCGGCTCCAACGCGGCATCGGCCTTCCAGCCTTACCAAGCAACAAGTGAAATTGAGGTCACGCCGTCAGTCCTTCGTGCAAGTGAGTAAATGCTCTCAGTATCTCCATGTGTTTTGTCTAAATCTACAAAGATGCCAAGTGTTGTTACCCATCGATGCTGCTGGGAAAAATGAGTCATTATCTGTCCTTATCGAAAGCTGATCCGAATTGAGAAACTGCGTAAATGCTTCTTGCATGCAAGTAAACAAACCTGTTCTGTTTTAATAAATTATTTATAAAATTCCTTTTAGGAGCCATAAGCTTCTTCTAGGCTGCCAGTTTAAAATTGTCCTCACACTGAAAATCACAGCAATATCTCCAAATGTAGTTGCTGCACAGTGTAATCTTTGGTTTGCCAGTTTTGTTCCATTTAATGAACAAAATGGTAAAAAGAAACTAAAGATAGGAGCACTTTCTACTTAACCTGTCAACGTTGCTAGGTTATGCTGTCACCTTTCCATAAAAACACCTGCTAAAATATATGCATTTACTGTGTTGCAAAAAGACACTTTGAAAAGCAGAAACTGCATCCAGAAACATCCCTTCATTTTATTTCAATGGGATGAACATTTGTTGGAAAACCACATATCAGGAATTACTTTTTGCATTTCTTGTTCAGGCAGTTTCTTTGAATGTTTGAACTTATTAAGAAGAAATATCATGGAATGTAATTTACTTTGTAATTTTCATTGTTGTTAAGAGTCGCATGCAAACAAGAAAATGTGGATAAGGCATTGTGTCCTTTTATGTGCAATGTCTATAATTTTAAACTTTTGAAATAGGGACTCCACTCCAGAAGATTCTTAGCAGAAGTTAGTATTATCAATCCTTTGGTGTTTTGCAGATACATTGTTTAAAACAACCATGTGTAATTTCCAAGAGGCTGATTTTGTGTAGGTGTTTTATTAATGGATAAAATCTGTGTTTAAACAGACAGGTAAAATGCAAATGGAAAAGTGACCACTCTCTTAAGTTGGAGGGTTTTTGTACCAGAAATGTTTTCTGTACGATTGAGGGAATAGCTTTTAAAAATTAGCTTACATAGAGTTGAATGTGTCTTTTCAAGCTATAACTATGCTTCATTGCAACACAGAATTAAATTAGGGAAGGCTTAGTGGCAGAATAAAGAAGTATCCTGGAATTTCAGGACCCTTCCATTTTGCTGTCACTAGAGTATGTCACTGCTAAATGCACATCTCATTTCCATGCATAAGCCAAAAAAACTGTCCTCCTTGGTTCTCAACTTAGCAGGGGTTAGAGCAGGCAAATGCATACACATTTTCTCCTTAGTGTGATTATCTGGTATATTATACAATACATGAATTTTAGTGCATCAAAATCATATAGCACAGATAAAACTGAGTGATATATTGGGCAGCTCACTTATCTTTGGTGTCATTCTGGAAAATACATGGAGCACTTGGCTAGTTAATGGATTGCTAAGCTGACCACAAAGGGATTTGAGACCCTTCAGTATAAAGGTCTTTAGAGATACAGAAGACTTCTAAAACTGTTGGTAAGGATTATAGCTCTTTGACACTTTTTGTAGAAGCATGCACAAATAAAGTGTGTGAAACAATCTGTAATAAATATGTTATCAGGGATGTTCTCCTATCTATCTAATTTCTTTTTTTAAAGGTTGACAGATATGTTTTGGCTTTAAATGTTCCAAACCACAGGCTTAGAATCCCAGTGCAGTAATATTATCCCATATTAAACATACCTATTTCAGGAATTTCATTTAAATATACATTGAAAATGGAAATACTATCCTTATTGTTGTTCCTTTATAACTTGTGAAGTGAAGCATAGCATACAAATGGTATTCTCACTATTTCAAATAATTATCTTCTTACTGTGTAAGTTATATTCAGCAAATAAAACCCATCCAGTTTTGCGGTAGATGCAGATCCTGATTATTACATGTTGACAAGGTCATATATCTATTAATTGGATTGGAGATGGGATACAAAATTGCTGTAATTATTGTAATTTTCCAGCTAATTGCAGGGTTGGCAGTGAATATTTTACTTCTAACAAATGAAAAACAGTATTCCGTCTGAAATTGGTTTATAGCATTTGAGACGTTTTGTTTTACATCTTGGGTGTTTTTGCTGGCGCGTGGGCTCTGCTCCGTGGCCGTTCCGTGGTTCTGTGCCCTGTGCTGCTGCTCACCTGCACCCTCTGCTCCCAGGCAGCAGCTCCCTGCCTTGGGCTGGGGCTCAAAGCCTGCTGAGATTCTCCTCTCTTTGTTCTGGTTGCCATGCTACCCCTTCTGTTTGTTTATAGATCACACCATCGCTCCTCTCCCAGCAAGGGAAAGGTTAGCTAGATCAGGTCCAGCTGGAAAAGTAATATTCATCTAGAGTCCCTCTTTTCCCATGCACAAACACAGCCTGTACTTTGCATGTTGGGGAGGGGGGGTGTGTGTGTCACATTCCATCTTCCCATATAAACATGGAAACAAAAATGAGGCTGGCCCATACCCCCGTGTTGTTTTGCACTGTGAAAACATAATTCATTGATAAAAGCAGTTGATTTATTTATGTTTCTTATCTAGCTCTTTCATTTTTACTACTTTTTTGTTACCCAAGTTAAACTTCTTATTGTATTTCATCACTTCAGCTGCCTCTTTTTTCTAAGCCCACAGTACACAAGGCGTTTTTTGTGTTGTGCCTGCGTGTTTTCTGGGAAGAGGTTGGAAGCTCACTGCAGAAGATTGTTAAAGCAGACTGATGTTTATTCCCTGCTGAAATATAAACTGGAGGCGCAGGTGAAAATTGCCAAACCTAATGAGCAATTTGGCAGATAAGACAGGATGTCAGGCAGTGACAGTTCAGCAGTGGGTGCACTGCCTGTGAACCAAGTTGTTTGTTTCACAGTACTGCATTTAAATATTGTAAATAAAATCCCTTTCAGCTTCATGAGATACTGTGAAAAGGGTCATCTCTTTGTCTTGTTTTCCTTTAAAATTATTTAGCTTGTTCAAGAACTAAGACCACCCTTGGTTATTTGTCTTGGTGTGATTATGTGTAACAAGTCTCTGAATGTTTCAGCAGTTACAGTGAAAAAACAGTTTCCATCCATAACATTATTTGGAAAACATTATAAGAGAGGTAGAGAGGTTTGGAGAGCTGATGTTTTTCCCTTAAGGGGAGTAAAGGGGCTTGGAGAGTCTCTTTTTTTTCAGCTGTTAATGGAAGGGTATTGAGAAAATGAAGCCAGATTATTCTCACATAGGCACATTATTGCTGGAGACAACAAGCACAAATTTTGCCAAAGAAAATGCCAGTTAGAAATAAGGAAAACCATTCTCACCTGGAGAGCCAAACAAGCTTCTCAGAGAAATTGTGGCATCTCTATGTGCTTGGAGATGGACAGAACTTGACTGAACATGGCCCTGAACAGCCTGGTCCACCTGGTCCTTTCTTTGTGTGGACTGATTAAACCAAATAGCCCCCAGAGATCCAACCTTTGTAACGCTGTGATTACAAATATAATTAATAAAATTGAACCATTTGCTTCTTGAAGCAATTGCTTATAAAAGTGAATGATGTCCACAGTGACTTATTTAGCAGGCAGGTGTACAAGCATATTGTGCATGTAGAGCTTCCCACCTGGGTTTGTGTGGTACTGCTTTGTGCCAGTGTGACACAAAGCAGCTGCCTGTGCATTTTAGAAGTCTGCTGCTTTTGTTTTCAGGATGTCTTGTAGGTGCTTCAGTTCCTTAAAAAGGAGATATGGGATAATTGTAAGGTCTCCTAAAGGCTGGAGGGTCAGTATCTCCCAGAACACCGGCCAGAGAGCTGAAGAAATTGCTAAGATCTGGCTGGAATTGGTGCACTCCAGTGAATTATATGCTCAGGTGGTCTGTATCATATATTTTAGCAGGACTCTCAGCATCACTTTGGTATTCTGGTCACAGAACCAGACCATGGGAAAAAAAAGTCTAGATGAGAATATTTTCAAGTGAGTGCACAGCTGGCTCTGAAGATGTGCTAGAAGTACAGAGAAGCAAAGAAATTGGTGCAGCTTCACATCATTGTTTATCCAGCAGCGTGGCTGTTGCTTTAAGGTTCCCTGTGTGCAAGTGTGCTCTTACCCTGCAATCAACACAAGTTTATTCCTCACAGGTAAGAGCATGCATGCAGACTTTGACTGGGAATTCATTACTATAATAAAGTTCCTGACCTTGCTTGCCTTTGAATTTGTGTTTCTTCCTCTGCTCTCTGAGTAGTTTTCAGTTGTTCACTGATAAATTAGTAGGACATATCAAGTATAGTCCCTGAGGGCTCCCTTAGTTTAAGGACTGTTTAGTATTTTAATGAATCTGAACTGGAATATAAAGTACTGCATAAAAAGCTAAGATGGAGTTTCAGGCACAATGTTTCAGTTCAGCATTAACTTTTGATACATTTAAACTGTTTTGAAATCAGTGAGATGGGCACAGCCAATGTATCTAAGAAGGAAAAGGTAATTTGCAAGGCCGTGCTAATGAACAGCAAAGTCCACAATACTGTTAGAAGGATCCTGGCAGTATGGTGCACTACTACACTGCAATCAGGCTTTCTGCTCTTCCATCTAAAGCAAATGCTGCTGTGGGCTCGCTGTTGTGAGCAGGAAGATTTCCACTGGAGTGACCATTTTTGGTGCAAGCTGTGAGGGAATTCTAAACGAGTTGGAGAGAGTTAAAAAGAGCAACAAGAATAAGTTGCTTTGGGGGAGACTATGATGAATTGGTAGGAGCAGTTTATTTAGTTAAGGAAAGACAAAAACTGGTAGGATCTAAGACTTCAAATGTGTTGATATTTTTCTCATTCTTCATGTCTGATAAGAAAAGACGAGTTGGCATTTCTGGGGCAAAAGCCATTTTTTCTAACTCATAGGGATAAAAGACATGTTTACACCTCATTTAGCAAGGCAGTATTTGTGGGAATGGTTCAGAGGCAGGTTCTGTGTGCTGCTGGGCACTGTCCTCGCTGTGCTCTCAGGCAGGAGGGCTGCTGGGGACAATCTGTCCTGTTCCTGGCTAAGCCATTGGGTTGTTTGGTGACCCCAGGTGAGCCATTTCTTGTATAACAATGTGTATGTCTTTGTATCTCAGATTTGAGTATTCAAAAAATCCAGTGCTAAGCAAACCATTTCAAGATGGGAGGGCATAAATGTGTGAATTTCAAGTACTTTAAAATTGCTTGAAATATGTCACTTCTGATTTGATACAAGTATTTGTCTAGCGTTCCAAATGTATATTTTGAGAAGTATTATGTAAATATTTAGAAGGTAAGGGCTTTGCTTTCATGATTTGGAGCACTCCATGTGTTGGCAGAGGTGTGTTCATATTTGTTCTGGTCTCAAAAGTGATGATCGTTTCAGCACTTTTTCCCACATATGGCCACTAGAAACTTTTTATTTCTTGTTTTTGTCTCCTTGACTCCTAATTCAACTCTGAGTCATCTTTATGTATGGAATTAAAGATATTTTCAAATGTTGAAGAACTAAGGAATTGAGAGATTAGAAATGGAGGAAGAGAAAGATGAGTTCATCAAAACCCATATGTTAGGAGCTTTATCAGATCAAGTTATCTTGAGGATTAAATAGCTGAATACAAAATATAGAGAGAAAATAATCCACATTTACTATGAAAGATTAGGGCTCTACAGACAGTGCTTGCTGAAGTCAGAGGGAGGTTTTCTACTCTCTGTGTCAAGTTTTGGACCAGCTCAGCTTTCCATGGTCTATCTCCTTGGTCACCTTCATTGATGTTCAGATTCCTGTTGTTCCAGTGAAGTTCCAGGAATGAAATACAAAGGATTTCCAAACCATCATTCACACTGTTACTCCCTTGTCAGGTTCTCCTAGGTTTCTTTTACTGTCTGAATAATACAAAAAGAACCTTGAACTGAGGCTTGCACCTTAGTTGTTAGCATCTGAATAAGGAAGGTTTCTCATGCATTGGAGTTTGGGAAGATGTAGCAGAGTCTGTTTGCTCACCTTCTGGTGCTCTCGCTGTTCAGGAATTCTTATCACACTTTATCTCTAAAGCTCTGTGAGGGATATGATTGTTTAAAAGCCAGAGTTATTGAGTCAAAAATCAGTACCAGGTGCTGCTTTCTTCCATGAGGCTGAATTTGATCTTTGTACAGCACAGCTCTGACTTGAGTGATCTCCAGTTGGTGTTTTCTCCAAGCATAGTGCTCTGCTGTTAATTTGGGATTGTTGAGCAGTTTAAAAACCATGTGTTTTTGATGAGATTGTGACAAGTTTGTGAAAACAAATGGTTTTTAAACCGCTTAAGTTTCTAAATTAACCTTTAATATCTTCAATCTTCTTGGTTTATCAGCAAGCAAAATACTGTTGCTCCTAGTAGGATTTTAAAAATCCCTGAAACCAATAAAGTAAAAAAAAAAAAAAAAAGGACTTACTGATTCTCTAGAGGAAACCTGAGTAATTGTGGTGCATTTCAAGATATTATTCCATATGGTGAGGACTTCTATGTACAAGTACTAATAACAAGAAGTAATAAAAATATAGTGTTGTATCTGATACCTGGTTAGAGGTATCAGGTAGCTAGAGAATATAGTAAAGAGGGATAGTAAGGAAGGGTTATAAAGATGTAAGTATTGAATTTGAACAGTTTAGGAAGTCATGTTTGGATATTAGTCTAAATTTGACATCTTAAATAGATTCAATGATCACTTGAACATCAAGCTATTATGGAAATTAGAACTGTATTCTCAGAATCTTTCAACACTCCTGTGGTGGTTGTTGGGTTTTATTTTTCCCTTTCTTTAAGTGAAAGATAAGTTTTTCCTTAATGGAACTCTGGTTTTATGTATGCAAAAATATGATACCATTTTATCCAATCAGATGTTGCTGTGTTGCTGCTCAAGTCTGTCATATTGTGGAATCATGGGTTTAATACCATTGAGATAGAACTATATGTTTATTTAAACAGTTTGTCATCCACATATCAATAGGCATCATATCCATAAGTTTAATAACTCTTAAAATAGATACTTTCTTGATTGCTTCTCTGTTTCTTGTAATTTTATTATAAGCAAATGAGGAGTAGAGTGAAGGCAAAGGAGCATGAATCTGAAATGAGTAGGGAATGCTTTCTCACAATACAGACAACCATCCTGTGAAGTTTTTTCTCTATGAAGGCATATGCACATATTACATTTTTTACCCAACAGTTTCTGAAAACCTTATGCAGTATTTATAGATACTTGTTCTGGAATGTGATAAAACAGTATGCTTCAAGGCATCCTTAAGATCCAGAGCAACAGTAAGTGGCATCCCAGTCATGTTTTGCTTTGCTTTGAGGCAACAGGAATGCATCTTTGAAGGGTATGGGGGGGGTGGGCAATTGACATTAATTACTGACCAAAAATCTTTCAACAGGAGAGGATGCAAAGTTATTTAAATGTACTTAATTACTCACTTGGTCCTAAGCAGGCTGATCTTGTGGGATTGGTGTTTCAGGGCTAATGAAGAGAGGTGTGTGCTGGGGGCTCTGTGCCACACTGTCTGTGGTGCTACCCTGTGTTCAATGCATCAGCTAGAGCATGTTCCCCTCCCCAGAGAAACAAGTGGGTATTTTTCATCACAAGCCCAGTGTACTAAGATTATTTAAAATATATCCTTTTTTTATGCTAAACTTTTACTTTAGTGTTGCTTGCTTTTGTTCAAAATTCACAAGGGATCTTCTTGCTCCCTTATTATATTTGCAGCATATTAACACACTCTTTTAGATGGGGATGTGTTTTGGAGATAGTCCATCTCTTTTGGTGATTATTGGGAAAAAGTTGCTTTAAATTCTGTGTCTTTTGACATGTTCCTTTGAGGAGGATGAGAGAGAGACAGATGGCTACTAGTTGAATAGGGTTGTTTTTTATTTACTCTCATGCCCTGAAAAGGACTGAAACATGATATTGAAATAAAGGAGTGGGTGAGAAATAACTTTCCATTAATATATTGCTTTATTTCATACTTGAAACAAAGATAAAATTTGTTCTTTTTCCTACTCATCTCTTGCTATAAATCTTAAATTAATTATGTAATTAAGATGCGTGCCAGCTTCAGGACGTTGTGGGTTCACGTTAGGGGCAGATGAAGCATTCAGGGTGAGAATAAAGAGTATGAATTTAGGAGAACTCTTCTCTTTTTGACCCCTGGCACTGGGTTCTGTGGAGGTGACTAGCTTGGCTTCAGCCCATGGAGCTGTTCTGAGCTGGGGATGAGGCACGAGCCCAGCACCTGCTCTCCTGCTGTCACTGCTTGGCCTGGCTCCCCGGAGCTCAGTGTCCCCAGTACTCTGCAGCCAGGGACCCCCAGCCCAGCTCCCCTTCTGTGACACTGCAGGAACAGACAGGATCCCCCTGTGTGACCCAGTTGTCACCTTGCTTTTACTGCCTGGGCTGATGCCAGGGCTGGGCTCTTTGGGGTTGGAGTGAATGTGAACTCAGGCTGTGTTCCAGGCCTGGGTTTCTGGCCTCTGGTATGGATTTAGGCAACTGGCTCTATCAATAGTTTTGGATTGACAGAAAGTAGAAATTATTGTATCTGTAGACAGGGGTTGGGGACCATGTGGGTTTACAAACAAAAGCAAACAGTGGCACTTTAGGTTAAGATGTTTCTACTGCTTGCATGCATACAGTAAAGGGGTGCACAAAGACAGCAAGAGCAGTCTTGCATCAGCTTCCAAATATTGTGCATGTGAGTCAGAAACAAGACTTCTCAAAGCAAACTGTGATCAGCCATTAAAACCTTATCCCGAGGCATTGGATTTGATTCAGTTCTCTGTACAGCACTGTTCATATTCACAAGTTTAAGTAAAATTGGACTTTTTTGGCAATTGCTGGGCAACAGCTGATTCAAAGCTGATGTGATGGATGAGGTTGATACCAACAGACTTCAGGTTCTGCATCTGAGCTAAATGCTCAAGGCAACCCAGTTTTTCATTCTTGGATACCTTTAGGGTGTGTTTATCTGACCTGTTTTACTGCTTATTTCAGAGTGAAATGGGCCATTGGCTGCACTAGGTGCACTGACTAGTCTCTCATGTTGTAGAGAAGTGGAGTTGACCAGTTTGAAAATACATGTCTGCAAATCCTGTTCTGCCTGTGATTTAACTCACACCTTGAAAACAAATTCTTACATGAAACACTAAAAAAAAAAATCATTAAGTAGGAAGTTGCCTTTTTTTCCTTAAAAAACTTAATTTGAAAATTTGGAAGAGAAAGGTTTAGTGTCATTTTACAAAGCAAACAGCTTCTCAGATTTACTTACTGAGCAATTTTGCATGGCCCCAGGAAGTTCCTATACAGCCCTACTTATGCTTGGGAGGTATATTTGGGTTGTAGACAGTGTGTCATGATTGCAGAAAGTCCCACGTTCAGTTTTTTTTCAGAGTAAGAATTTTACTGGGTTTGAAACACTTTGATGTAATTTCATGGTTAAACCACCAGTGCCATCTGCCTTGGGTCTGACACTATCTGGTCACTTTGTGGTCCTGGTCCCAAACATCTGCAAAGGGGGCAGCTGTGCTTTTCCTTGCCATGTGTTCTCAGATGTTGAAGCATCAAAGGTGCCATGTGACACTGAAAGCCAGCCTAAATGTGGAGGAATAAACATGATGTGGACTTAATGAGGTCTGGAGCATACGAGTTGCTTTCACTGCTCTGTGCAGTTGGGTGGCTCTGTACCCCATTCTCTCACACACTGTGCAGGGTGTTACAGCCATCCTGCATCTCCTGCTGCACAGGGTATCCTGGCTCCCCTGGGGACTTGGGAAGTTCTCTGTGTAATCACTCAGCCTCTGGAATGAAAGGAGCATCCCTCAAATACAGGCTATTAAAGTAAATGCATTTGCAAGTTTGCAAACAGAATAGTGATGGGCAACAACTGCTGAAACTGTTTCAAATGAAGCAACATTTGAAGCAGTACTAGCAGGTTTTTTTTGTAGTAGATTATAAAAGAACAAAATTATGTTCACCAGTTTTTAATAGTTGGAAAATGGACACATGTGCCTTGTTAACCAGCCTTATATAATACCCAAATAAGTCTTTCAGTGTTTTTGGTAAGTCCTGACTTGAACTCTGCTTTTAGGCTTTTTGGAGGTTTTCTGCCTATGAAAGCATTCTCCAAAAAATATAAAAATGATGTTAGCTTCTTCTATTCCAATCCATTTTGAGCTCTGATGTTTAAGGCTTTCATTAGATGACAGAGAGATTGTAGGTCAAACACTGCCTGACTTTCACAATGATTTCCATCTGAAGGGTCTTACATAGTGTAGTCTCTTCATGTTTTATTTAAAATTTTAGTTGGGTTCTTGACTCATGGAAAAATAAATAAAAATGAAGGTCTTACTGCAGTGAAAAAAACATGAAACTGCTCTGTCAAATGAACTGCATGACATTTATCCATGGGAAATATCCATTAAGTGAGTGAATAAAGTTACTGCTCTAGTTTGACATAGTAGGAAATATTTCTGTGAGTATTGTACATGTAGATGATTTACCTCTACCTCTGTTTTAAGTTCACCTTTAAAGTAATAAAACACAAGTGGGCAAAGTCTTCCCGTAATCCTGCTTTCCCATAGCTCTTTGTTATGTTGCTTAAAACATAACATTACAGTGTAATAAGTATTTTCTGGTTTTCCACCCATAAAGGATGGGGGGAAAATCTGTTTGCAGTTAGTGCTGGTTCTGAGATATCATTTCTGGTTTGTGCTTAGCAGTGACTGGGGGAGCAGGATGTGCAGCTGAAGGCTCAGGGAGAGGTCTCTGCCAGGGTGCTCTCCAGGAGCTCCAGGAGGAGAAGCTGTATGTAAGCAGTAGCGGGGCAAGGAGGGCAAAACTGAACTGTTTAAAAACCTATCGCCCAAAAAGTGAAGGGTGAAAAAGCTTCCATGAAACTGCAGCTGGGAATACTCACAGACATTTGTTTACTGCAGTTTGGTCTGCGTATTTCTTCTGCTAGCTGAAGAGTTTATCCCAAACTGTGTGTCTTGGCAGCTGCTGTGCAATAGTGTCATGGTGGCAGCACATCCAGAGAATGCACAGAAAATGGGGTACCCAAGCACTGCATGCTTGAGCCACGTCCTCAGTGGTGCTGGGAGTGAGCAGCTGCCCTCCAAGGGTGCAGCCTCTGGGTTTGCTGTGGGTCATCTGTGCCCAGAGCGTGTGCTCCAGGCAGGGCAGCAGTGCCCGGGGCAGTGCCTGCTTTGCCGGGCTCCGGGCCTTGTGCCGGGCTCCCACCCTTTGTCTGGCTCCCACCCTTTGTCTGGCTCCCACCCTTTGTCTGGGCTCCCACCCCACAGTGTCCCCACTGTGCCTCCAGTGCTGGGTATTGTCGCAGACATCTTTTTATGAAAATCCTTTTCTTAGGATTTTTCTTCCTGAGAAACTGAGAGGCCTCAGGAACAAAATGTAAACAATGGTTATCTGCTGCTGTGGGATGCATCAGGTGCATCTGTGATTGGCCCATCTTGGATGTTTATAATTAATGGCCAATCCCAGCCCGGTTAGCTTGGACTCTGTCTGAGACACAAACCTTTATTTTTCATTCCTTTCTATTCTTAGCTTAGCTAGCCTTCTGAGATCAAACTTTTCCTTGTGTATTTTTTTAGTATAGTTTTAATATAATATATATCTTAAAATAATAAATCAAGCCTTCTGAACATGGCGTTAACATTCTTGTCTCTTCCCTCACCTGAAGACCCCTGTGAACACCGTCACGGGGTACGTGCCCAGCAGAACGAGCTCCGGGAGCAGAGCCCTGCCTGTGTGTGGTTGCACTGCTGTATGGAGGTTCCATCTAGCTCCCAGTGGCTGTCACTTCAGGGTAGATTGTAATGCAGCTGTTTATGTGCTGTTTGCCTGGGTGGCTGCTGGTGTACAAGCCAGCTTCTAGGAGTCTTCATTCTGTGTTTTACCAGAATGATTTTGTGCATGTGAGTTTTTTGCATGGGATTCCTATTATGGGATGAATTGAATATTAAATTACTCCTCAAACCCTGAAGGCAGTACATCAGCTTCACTCATCCTGAGCAATTTGTGCTATGCTGTATGAACCATATCCCAGCTTCAGTTTCTCAGTTTTCCCAGGGCTGGGATTTTGCTCCATTTGTTTCTATTTTTCTTTTTCAAAGTCGGAATGTTTTACTAAGGGTGAAAAATATTTTTAATGAAGTATTTTAATTTGCTCTTGTGTTATGGGCTTGTGTTCCACCCTCCCCTCATCCACGTTTTGCCAGATGTTTTAAATATTGTCTCAGTACATGTGCTTTCAAGGTTTTTCTGCAAATCCAATTGTGTTTAACAGGCACTGAGTCCTTGTGAATCAATGTTGTATTTTTCTCTACTTTATGCCTCCCAGATCTGGCAGATGTCTTGAGTTTTAGGATAGCAGGTTTTCAGTGTTTTCTGTATGAAAACAGATAAGATTGGTACATAGTTAGAGTTTCTTCAGAAAGGATCAGAGTTTCAGATGTCTGTGGGAGGAAGGCATTTCATTGACCACATGTTTTTACAGCATTTAGTGAGTTTAGTAAGTAATTAAATCAAATAATTCATCTTATGCTGTATCAAAAGAGATGGCTTTTGTAAGGAAAGCTGTGTTTTTGAGACCTTTTTGCACTTTTTCTCTTCCTTTCCTTTTTTCTTTTTTTTTTTTTTGAGTCCTTGTATATGCAACATTTAAACCAAATATGGTGTTTCATTTATCTTCCCTTGGAAAAAATTTCTTAAAGTCATAGTTTTAGCTAGAGGGATGATAGTTTTCACCCATAGATACATGTGGTAATTCAGTTTTTTTTCCTTTTGACCAGCCAAATCAAATACATTTGTTTGATTTTAGTCATAACTATTTTATTACTTTCGCTGCAATGTAAACTGTTTGCTCTGTGTTTCCTTCCTTGATTTTTTTCCCCTCACTCTTTTCTGTCATTTGCTTGTAAGATACCTGAAGGGTCATTTTTAACAATGAAAAGTGAGGAAATGTCAAAGGTAGGGCTGCTGCTGAAGGCTCTTTGTGTGCTCAGTGCTTTCTGTCTGCAGTTATCAAGCTGTGGAATGTGAGATGCGTAGCACGTGTGATGGGATGAGGCTTTAACCCAGAGAAGGTTAGCTGGTGACTTGGTGCTCCTTCCTTCTGCTTCCATTTGCTGACTTCCAGATTGAGAACCCGGTGCATCTGGGTTAACTTGGTGCCTCATGGAAATTTTAGAAAGGAGACAACCACTTTGTATCAGCTTGTGATAAGAAACAGAAGGAGAATGGAAAAGAGAAGGCATGAAGAATTAAAGAACCAAGATGCATGGATTAGAAAAGGGGAGGGGGGAGGGCTGGAAGAGGAGGTAGTGGCAGGGAATGTTTCCCTCCCTGGGGACAAATAAAAACACATAACTGTTTCCTTGATGTTACTGTGCTGCATAAACAGTTACCCTAGGACTCATGTAAATGATGTATGACTAGGAGAGAGAAAGTGAGTAGGGATGCTGCCCTCCCACTCACCTTCCTCTTTGCAAAGCTCTCTGTAGAACCTGAGATCTGGTCCATGCCAGAAACTGAAAAAAAAAAAAAATAACCAAAAAAAAAGTTAAAGACTTGAAAAGGAGGGATAATCCCACATGAATACACTTTTGTTATTTCTCAAGTGTTAATCACAAAATGAAAAATGGTAGTGTGTAATGTTAGATTTGTGTAAGTGCATGATGACATTTTGAATTACCTTTCCTGAAACACAAACTGGATTGTCTGACATGGAAGACATTCACTGAATTGCAGAGCTTTAAAAATGACAGTCCTGGGGCTGTGATGGATTCTCTGTCTCCTGAAGTCTTGAAATTAAAGTCAATATTTTTCTGTATTTCCAACAGAAGTTAAAAGACTAAATGCAGACATTATTGCATGGTGTACCTGGGCTTATATAGGTGTTTGACAGGATGATCACAGGGTGTCTTGAGGATTTGAGTTACGAGTCTTGTTTGGAGTCTCACAGTAGAGGCTGCAATGCATGTAGTGAATGATTCTTTGCATACTTGGACCTATGCTTTTCTCATTTTAGGATTCTTCTGTATTTTTCTTAACATTTTAATTTTTGTGGTGCAGTTTTTTCCCCCTTCTTGTTGTTTACAATGTCCATTCCAGCCAGTTCTGTAGTCTTCCCATCCTGTCTGCCACAGAAATCTGTGTATTTCTCCAATACCCTTTGCTCCTGCAAACTTTCATCAGCCAGGTTTCCCATTCATCCATATCCTACATTTTATTTGTAGGTGAAGTGTGTTGGTTAGGTTTGCTTTGTCTTGCTTTGCTTTAAAATTAATTTGAAAGGTTTTTTTTTTTTGTTTTTTGAATCAACTTCTCCTTGGTGCAGAGGAAGTGCAGACTAAGGAGGATGGGCAGCATCTGGCTGAGTCACCATGGCTTGGGCTGGTCGTGTTCTCCTGTGGGACTGGCTAGCAAATCAGCTGCTACCCAGGAAACTGAGGCTGACAGAAATTCTGGATTAACTTTTAATGCTTTTTTGGCCCTTGTTTTGGCTCAGCTAAAAAAAATTGATGTTTTGAGCCCTTTTCTTCCCAGAGTATTTATTCTCTTCACTGTACTTCATGACCAACTGCTGGCATAGCTGTATTACAAAAAATCCCAAAGACTGTATTTTGCAACAATGGCTTCAAGTGTGCTCTGACTTAATTAGTAGGAAAAACCAGCTTATATCTCTGGCTGTATTAGGGGCTTCATGCTGTTGTGTGGCTGCTTATTGTTGAACATTTAATGCAGAAGACAGCTTACCTGACAGATGGGGGGGGGGGGGTTGAGAGAAAAATAGGTTAAATATGTAAGTCACCACATAAATGCTAAGTATGATTATAAAATGCAAAAATGATGATACAGAAATCTGTGAGGAGAGCCATGCAAGACTGCCTGTGGGCCTAGGATTTTAGTCCTTTGCTTTTACAGCAAGAGACTAGATATGCTTATGCAATATTAATTCAGGATATACAGCAAATTGGCATTTGGAAGCATTCAATTTTCCTCATAATTGTTCTCCATTCACTTGGCCGATTATCAGTAATTTCAGGGAATTAAAGATGCTCTTTTTAGAAGTTTCTAGTGAACTCTTTAGAATTGTCAAACAATAACAAACCTGCCACTTAGGCAGCAATTTTCCCTCTTGCTGTCCTCACACTGATGTTAGATTGCTGTTTGGAAATGGTAGACAAGCAAACTACCACGCACTAAATCAGCAGGAAATTTTTTTCAGACTCATGCTGCTGAGTGAATTTTGATCCAAGAATTTCTGTGTTTGTTTTGTTCATGCAAAGACTTTCATCCTTCAGTTTGGGAACAGAGAGGTTGGTTTTCTTTGATAGCAAATCTGCTAAAGTGTGTTTTGTTGAGGATTTTGTTGGTATTATATTTTTGTGGATTAAGCTTGTTATCCTTCAGTCATGTCTAGGTGAATCCCACTGGAATGCAATTCAAAGCATGTGATGTCCACTTCTTTTCCTCTCCTGTAGTGTGAAAAGGGAAACAAAATAGTTAAAAATCCCTCAGGAAGGGGGTTGAGAAGTGCCATTTAACTGAAAAGGTGGCAGTCTGTCCTCTCAGTCTGTGTCACAGGACAAGAAGTGCAGAATGTCTGTGGTCAGAAAGGGGACTGTTTTATGGTGATCTGTGACAGTGTGATCCAGTGACCTGCTGGAGATATTACGTACCTGCCTGCAGGTTTTGGATGTGCTGGGCATAATCATCTCTCAGTCTCGTGATCTCTGCCTCTTCCTTTCTCCTGGAGTTAGCAGGCCAGGGGGCAGCATCCCAGTGCTGTCCCTGTGCAACCAGGAGTGAGGAATGTGGACATCTGAATGCGTGTGGGCTTGGGTCGTTTTCCCAGTTCCAGCCCTGCTGAGGTGTTGCTGCTGAAGAGGAGCAACAGAGCTGTCCAGGATGTTTAACTGCTTTTCTCCTCAGCAGCTGTGTGGAAACAGCAAAAAACTCTTTACATTTCATAGGTGGCTTTAGTCCAGCACTCATATTTGAGATAACCCAGCTGTTTCTGAGGAACATGGCAGCCACCTTTCTTTGCACAAATGGTTTTGGTCATCTCAGAAAAAGCACATATGTCTGTTTGGTTTGTTTTAATCTTCCCTAGATTAGAATTGCCATAGGAATCACACAAAAAGGTGTGATGATGATGGTTGTATTCCAAGAGGTAGTAAAAACTGAGGGATGTTAGTGAGGCTTGCTTGATGCTGGGCATGGAACAAGGCACAGCCCAATTTGTCCTCATCTTGGGGTTTTATAATACCTGCAGCCAGGAGTTGTTCCTCCATGAGTGGTCTTTTGTCTTGTCGGCTTTTGCATGATAAAAACCCCACTTTCCTTGGAAATGTTGTGTTGTGGAGGGGATGGAACACCCTCCATTATTAAGATTCGGGCTTTGTTTCCCACAAATGCAAAGTCTTGGCTTCCTTTTTAAAATTGTTTAGCAGGTTTGCATTTTGTATGTGTTGCATGACCAGTGGGTAAGTTTTCTCTCCTAAGTTTGAGCTTGAGCTTGAAAATGTTAAATATCCTTTGGAAGTATTTTCAAAAGCTTGAAAACTACATAAATCAAAATCTCATCCGATGAAAAGTGAACTCTGTTATGAATTAATAACTTTTAAAATAGTTCTAAGAATTCCAGAGGAGAACACAAAGTAATGAATTTGTCCTCAGAAAGCTATTTAGTTTCAGAAACATTTAAGGAGTCTTTTTTGTGGTTATGTGAATGGTATAAAAGATAATGTTTCAGTTTTTCTAGAGACAAAAATCCCAACTAAAGAGAGTATGTATCTGTAAGAATACAAGTTTACTCTTATGCAATGACTTCAAAAAACATCTGCCAGAGGTAACTCTGCTTTAGGTAGCCTTTGTATTTGTAGCAATGAGTAAGTATCTTAGATGTTTTTTATTGCAGTAGATTTTTGATATCTCATATGAAATATTAAACACACTAGCTCTCATATAGTTATAAAAATACTCTGCCTTCAGAAATTGTATAAATGTAGGTAGCTAAACAATATTAACCTAATTTTCTTATTTCTTATTTTCTATAAAGCACAAGATAGCTACTTTTATTAACCAGTAAAGTGGTTTTAGTCAGAAGCACCATATTTAATGTAAAAGTGGTTTAGAATGAGAACATTTTGAGTTAATTCTCAGATTTTTAACTAGGCACTTCAAAAACCAGAAATGGTTCCTGCTGGGAGCACATTGACTGTGTGTTGCATGCTGCAGAGAAATTGATGATTTGTGAGAGCCTATGGGTGTTCTCCCACTCACAGTTATTTGTGCATCTTCCTTGTGCCTATTCTGTGAATGGAAAGGTGGTTTTGCACAAGCCATGTAAGGATGCATTGATTGAAAATCAATGATAGGAAGGTCTTACTACTAGCAAGTGTTCTAAATTCTAATATAATATAAGATTATGATAATAAGACTTGTTCCCGAAAACCATTTGCTCTTAGGTTTAAAGAAATAGCTCCATCAGTACAGGAGATGGCTCTCTTTTCTCTGTGGCTTTTTTTAGTGGTTATGCAAGGTAACTTCCTTTTGAGGAGTGGAAATTTTTGAGGAATTGCATTCCACAGAGCCTTTGTGAAGAATTAACTTAAGCTAAAAGTGTCATTACACTGAATTTTATTTTTGGTTGTAACAGGAGCCATGTTATGGTTTTGCAGGTACAGGGTGGGTAGGGGAAGCCCGTGGATGCTGAGGACAGGATGCCATCGTGCTCTTACAGCTCTGTTACATCCTGGCTGGTGTCCCCATGCAGCTGGGGCACTTAGCTAGAAAAGTAGCTCTTCCTTTGCCTCTTCATCTTGGCAGTTGGTTGGAGAGTGACCCTTCCATATTCCTGCTTTGCTCCTGGATCCATTTTGCCGTGGGCTGAGGTTGTTAGCCTTGACACTGTGGGGCTGTGTCTGGGTGTGTGGCATTCAGGGAAGTGAGCACTCTGTCCATGTGAAAAGCAACCCTGGCCATGGGCTCATGGGAATGAGACCAACTGCAGTTCCTTTGTTTTCCTGGTTTTCCTTCTGTCCATCCTCAGCAGAGATTTTGTTACCGTACAATCTTTCTGCAGGGAGGTCTTGGGAGAGGGTGAGGTGCACAAGTGCACGTGGTGCTTGTCTGGGTTCAGGTGCAGAAGAAGGCATTCAGTTGCCAGGCCAGTTGGAACAACATGTTTTCTCCTGCTCAGTGTAGAGTGCAGAGTGTGAGGGGTTTGGCAGAGTACTCTTGTCCAGCTGATTATTTGCAGGGCATTTCCAGGATAACCTGTCCTGGCTATGGGTTCTCTTTGGAAATCTGTTGACATTCCTCATGTTTAAGCAACGACCTCCAATCACTCATACTAATGGAAGAAGACCAAGTAAAATATACTGGTAGTCTGCTCTTTTTCTCATTTCAGTGTATCAATATATTTTGGGCTGCAGAAAAATAACTGCCTTATTAATCTCCTTTGAAGAATGAAACAAAGTGAGAATTCCATAACAGCATAAAGTGAATAATAATAATAAATAATACAAATAAATATTTACAGAATTTGTAAAATAAAATTTGTCCACCTCATGTGCCCTCTCTGCATGCAGATACTTGAAATTATTGTAGCACATTCTAGGATGAGACAAGGAGAGAGCCTTGTGGTGTGGAAACAGCTTGGAAAAGTCAGCTGCTGGGAATCTGACAAATTCTGGCACGAAGTATATACCATAGTATTTCAGTAAATATCTTCTGTTAGTTCTGGCTAAAGCTGTTTCTCCACTAAGAAAGATGATCTTCATCTCTGGGCTAGAACCAATCACAAATTCTAATGAAATTTGGCAACTGCAAGCATGAAAAGTCATTGATCCAAAAATTCACGAACTGTCTTTCATGTAGCAAGATTTCCTTTTGAACCTCAGTTGAAGCTCTTTCTACTGGCTTATTCTTGGTTTTGAACTTATAGGAGTAATTTTTTACTCTCTACAGATTTGGCAATGTGAAATTAAAAAATGGAGTGAGAGGCACATAATTAAGCATGCAGTGTAACCGCGTTTTTCCAGGGCTGTACAAGGAGAAGAATGGCAGGGGGAACAGAGGAGAAATAAAAATTAAAAAAAAAAAAAGGAAGAGAAAAAGGAAAGACAGTTCCAAAGTTTTTTCAAGGTGTAGAAAATGTTCTTCATTTCCAAAACAGAACAATTTATCTCCCTGTTGGTTTAGGGGGGCTTAGAAAAGTGCATGTAAAGATGCTCAACTTTGCACATACTTCAAGCATCACTAGTTTCCTACTGTTCACTAGGCATGGTTTTAAACAGTAAGGGGATATCTACCTAAGAATTGAGGATGTCTGCTGGTCTGTCACCCCATGGAGAACAGCAGGCGTTGTGTGTTATTGTCCTGTTGTGGGCATATCTGAACAATCTGACAACAGCTTCCAGTGTGGGCTGGATTGCCTTACTGTTTGGCTACTGGGAGCACCCAGAGTTTTCTGCAGGAGGTGATCTTTAATGTTAGAAATTCAAGAAGATTTTAGCATGTTGTGTTGAAGCTGGAGCTTCTTATTCCCCACTCCCTGGTTGGAAAGATTTGATCACTATTGTTTTTGTGTAACTTTGCAGCTTCCAGACTGTTCTCTGACCTACCCCAATGAAAGGTCAGGCACAGCATCACATTCACTGGCAGGGAGCAGCACTATCTGCCCTCCCATGTCACAGTCATGGCAGGTCTGCTGTCATGTGTCCCCTGTGGATCAGGAGGCTTGGTGGCATTTATTCTCATTACTTAAACACGCAAATGTTTCATTTGTCTGTGGGGATTCAGCTTGATACTTGCAACTGAATGACAGAAAATAATATTCTTGAGATCTTTATGCTCTGTGCTTTGCCTTTGAGCTGTGTTAGTCCCTGCGTGCAGAAGAGCCTTCTGCTAAATCTTGTTTATGGGCACATTGGGTGGCATGACGTGGCCTTTTCCTACTTCTGCTTGAGATCGTTTGCTCTTCTTGGTCATCAGCAGCAGATAGAAGTTCAGTGCAACATTAAGTCACAGATATTTGATAATGAGAGCATTTGATAATGAGAGCATGTTTCATGAACGTACCAATGTGCTTCTAATAATCCTAGTAAATGTTTCTGTCATGGAAACAAGAGCAAGTGCCATTAAAATTGCAGAAGCTGTTGATAATTTTTAATAGAAGTTCAGGACTCTTTTCACTCTGTCTTATTATAGACATTAGTTGTAAATGTTGTTTGCTGTGTTGGAAACTCAGTAGTGTACATAGAGGCAATTCCTTCCCACGTGTTCTGGGTTTTTTTTGTATTTTGTGCATGTAGCTATGCACATATAATTTCTGTCCAAAACCTCTAAACTTTTAAATGATTGTGGTCAAGTTTTCTTGGTTGTCATAATTACTATGCTTCTGTTAAAAATCTGTCTAAATAATTTCTGCTATGAAGCTATCTGGATTTTGTGTAACTCGGGTTCAGATCCACCTCTGGGCACTGATATCCCCAAATTGTTGACTCGTCCAGCTTGACAGTGGCCTGTGATATACAGGATTGCTTTTATATCTTAAAAAACCCCCCAGCTCAATTCTTGATGACTCCTGAACTTCTCTGCAGTGGAGCAAGGCTGGAGCCAGCCACACGCACCCCAGCCTGAAAAGGAGGGTTGCCAAGCACCTGCTCAGTGGCAAGGAACTGCTCCACACAAATATGGAGACATAGCAGATTAACAGCCAGACACCTCCAAAGACTGAGCATTCATCTGATGATTGGCAAAGAAATACCTCTTCCCGTACTGCTTCAAAAATAGCTGAGTAAACAACCATCACGTGTAACTTGTTCATAGTTCCTGTAATTAGGACCCCAGTAGGATCCCAGCTTCCACCCTTAATTTACCTTTGCCATACCCTGTGTACCACCAGACTGTTTAGTGATGGTGCCATTGTGATGTCTTACTAATTCAGAAGTTTTGGGGGTGTTTTTCCCATTCTGACCATTGGTAGAAATGCTGCTTTTTTCATTTCCTCCCAGGGAGTGGCTGGTGTATAGGATTTCCTCCTCTGGGCAGTTCCCACAGAGGGATGCTGATGGACAGCCTGCAGGCTCTGAAGCCCTCTGGGCAGGTCTTTACTTCTCTGTCACTTTGTGATGTCATTCATGAGCCAGTGGATGAGGCATTAGGTTTTTTTGATGGAGAGTAGGAAAGGAGGGAGATTCCAGTACCAGCTTTGTAAGGACTTGTGTTAGTGACAAATGTCTTGCTAATTACACACATAGCTGCTGAATAGCAATTAAGCATGTTTAACTCTTTTGCATCTGCAAATGATCCACATAGGAATTCTCACTTCACACATGAGGTCATGCAGTGATGTAGGAGGCTGTGTTGGCAACTGATGTTGAAAGAAACTTTATTCTCTGAGAAGTCAGAAATGGACACAGACTCACAAGTAGTACTGAAGCCCTGACACCTGGTGCTGCAGGGCACTGCTCTTCTCCCCACCCCTTCTCCTCTCACATAAAAGCACAGTGGTGGCCTGGGGGCCAGAAGGGGGTCATGGCATTGGCAACCACAGCAGGCTTTCTCTGACTGAAACTCACTGATGAAAGAACTGTACTGTGTATTATACACATATAAACATTTCTTGTTCTTCCCAACTGAGCTCTTCAGGTTACAATGTAAATCCTATTGTTGCATCTGTATTTTTTCTCTTCTATCCAGGAAAACATTGCAAACATCTTCCTTTCTTTTTTCTTTGAGCCTACCCAAAGCATTTGGACCATAAACAATCAACAGTTTTCATAGCACTGCATTATGTTTAGTAACAGGAGGAATTTTTCCATTAAGTTTCAGGGGATGTTTCAAAGTTGTGGTAAGAAAAATATCTGCCAGCTTCCTTCCTGTGTCTCAGAGTGCTGAAATTTAATCAACTAAAAGCAGCCAGGAATTTGTTCCTGTCACTGTAAACTCTGGCTTGGGCTGTAGAATGAATGAAGATGTGTAATGCATTGTCTTCATTAAAGCATAACTAAATATCAATCATAGTATTATTAGCAAGGTATGATCTCTAATGAAAGCAAAATAACTTCAACAGCAGCAAAGTTGATGATGTTTCCTACTGTCACACAAACTGTTTGAAAAAGTAAGATGTAAATTTTTTTGCAAAAATTTTGACATCTGGGGGACTAGAAGTGGATTTTTCTTACATATGTAGGAGTAGCATGAAAATAGGTAAAGAGGTAATGCAGCATGTTTTAAGGAAATAATGAAGAATGTACCCAAAACCCTGAGACTGTAGCTCATTAAAATATACTGAAACACAATTTTTTGACAGAGATGAGTAGAACATTTGTAAATCTGACATTTTTGTCTTTTCTTTTGGCATATAAAGATATTTGCATTTTAGAAAGGAGCCCAGAGAAAAGAGACAGAGAGGGTGAAGGTAATTAAATTTTAATTTCAGTTTTAAAGATCTTTCTCTAATTAGCTTTAAAAGTCAGTGTCTAAGTAAATTGAGTTTCAGGGTGCAATCATAATTTTCTTCCTGGATCCTAGTATTCAAAAGTAAGAAGAAAGAGCATTAGAGAAAGAGAAGGAAGATTGTTATTTTAAAGGCCTTTCAAGATAAGGATTTAACATTACCTCATTATTAAAATATAACTGTGGCAGGTTGTTTTTTTATTTTTGAGTTTCAAAGTCATTGAGCAGTTATGGTTGGGGAAATGAGAAACTTAGGTTCTATTAAAAGAAACTGAAAATTATACCAGGAGAGTAAAGACTTTTCTTCTTTCTTCTGCTTTGTAACAAGATTTCTTTTTGGTGTCTTGCTTGTGCTCTTTTCTCTGTTATCCATTCTTCCAGTTTTGATCACAGGCATTCTGACATAATGTCCTGTGTTTCTTAAAGGTGTGCTAGCATGCAGTGGGCTCCTGTTGGTGTGTTTTACACAGCCAAGTGTCTTTTCTCTGCATTTGTGTGATGGCTGGGGACAGAACGTGCTGCATTCTTCTGCCATCTGCCAGACCACGCTGCGTGCTTTCAGTGCTGTGGCCCAGCCTCTGGTGCGGCTGCCTGCCAGAGCTCCAACTGTGTGGGGCACTGGTGGGAGGAAAACAGGCTAATGGTGACTTGTCATGCTTTAATGTGCAAATGATTATAAATGTGCCATTTAAAAACTAAAGCCACAAGAAAACAGAGAATATTTGATAACATTGAAAATATGTCTGTGAGAAGTACATAAGCTGTTGTTTGATGATGAATTGCTAGAAAAACAACTCAAAGCAGTTGGTTTCTACATGAAGTAGTTATAAATATCTGGAGTTGTATGAAACAATGTTTTTTTTTCTCTGTAAGAGCTGTAGAAGTCTTGTTGTTTAACCAAGAATTCTGAATGTAGAAAATTTTAATTATAGAAGTTGATCTTTTTATGCATAAACATATTTTCAAGTAGAGAAATGCTAATTATCTAAACGATGTCACCTTTCTTGTAATTCTGAAGGGGAAAGCCATGAATACAAAACACTTGGCATTTTCAGGTGAATATTGGGTAATTCATGTAGTATTTGCAAATGTTGAAGCATTTGATAGGAATTTAAGTGTCTTGAAATGTGACCATAAACACTTCATGGATTAAAAGTCAGCATAAAAATCTTAAAAGTTGAAGGCAGTCTTAGTCTAGAGATTGTTGTCCAATAGGGTTTCGTGAGGCTTCCTGTCACTTTTGGTTTTATTTAACATCTTTAAATCTGAAAGAATCAGTACTGTAAAGAGTATGTTAATTAACAATTTCTAGATTTTAATAGACTGGGAAAATAGAATAGCATGAATGAAGGAAAGATATATACAACCCAACAGATATGTACTACACAACTGAATACAGTTTGATTCAGCCTGAATAAATGGAAGATAATGTAAAAGAACATTGATCTAAACTGAACTTTTACTTTAATTATCAAGACAGATGCTGAAGCAAGACTACAGAAGACATTTCAGGATTTCTTTGGATGTTCTGGGTTGATACCATGACAATAAAATACCCAAATATGATTACTGCTGACTAGGTATTAGCATCAAAGTTCAAAAAATGACAGGGATGATTTAAACAGCACTGAGGGTATTTTATAAAGGAAATACACTATTCAGGGTGCCTTCTGAACAAGTTAAGACTGGAATAATATTTACAAAAATGAACAGCAATAGTGACTCAAAAGAGGCAAAGGTTATGTGCTGTGTAGCACTGTTTAGGGGAGATTTGAGATGTCTGTGACATATGAAAAGAGAGTTTTTTTAAAAGGGTGGGGGTAACTAGTGACAGGAGGATAAATTTGGGGAGAATAATACAAATAAACAAATTCTGAAGATTTTGACATTTGGAAGTGCTGAAAATTATTTTTTTTTTGGAATGGATTGCAGGAGGGAGAAAAATACTGCTCTGGGCCATGAGGAGAAAGTTGGTGGTGTGTGTATAAATATATAAGTATATGTATATCCTCCTCCTTTGCTGTGATATTCAAAATTATGTTTCTGAAAGCACCTACAACTGGTGGTAGCTTTGCAGTGCCCCTGTTTTGTATCCCTCCCAGCTGCCATCTCCCCGCAGTGTGCCTGTTTTCTTCTGCTGGACAGATGGTGTTGTCTTCCCAGCAGTGGTTCTTCACCTCTTGGAATGGCTTAAGGGTGTTTTTTTTCCTTTCATTTGTAATTCAAGATATCTACATTTGATTTGCACTGTTTTGTTAATCTTGTAGAGAAGTGCTGGCTTATGTTAGCTGCTGCTAGGGTTTAATGTAGTTTGTAGATAAGTTCACAGTCAGCTGGTTTTTGCCTCCAACTATTTTTTCTTCTATCCATAGTCAAGTCTAAAACAACCTTGGTGGTCTTTGGAAGTTACCATTACCTTGTCTTTAGAGGTTTGCAAATATGAAAGTTGAACTGATAGAGGGATTTGAGCTTTTGAATGTCATAGGGGGTGTTTGGCCCTTGCTGTGTCCAACTGAGTGGAACATGGAGATGAACTGAACCTACTGAAATTGGAACCAGAACTCCAGGAGCTGTGCTGGAGTGTGAAACCCAAGGCTAATCTAAATATTTTTAAAGAGATATTTCAATTAAATATAGACAAAGCCTTAACTTGTAGTTCCAAGTATTTCAAGCTGAAAGAAGCAGTCCTGCTTTCCTCAGCCTCAGGATGACCCTGATTCATCCTTTCTCTTGGGGTCCAGATGAGAATTTGAGCAGAATGATGAGCTGGATGAGTGGTGGAGACAGCAAAGCTGTTCAGTTTCTGTCTCCCATCCACAGAGTGTTTTTTTGATGCTGACGTAGGATCTGTGTGTGTCTTGTGTATACAGTGCACCCTGATGTACGTACATATCTGTGAGATTGCTTTCAGGAACTCTGTCTAACCTGAGCAGCTTTTTGGTTAAAAGCTACTCTTTCCCACAGAGTTTTTTGGTTTCACTGATTTATCATTTTCCCAGAGATGTCTCCTAAAGTGTGGAGAGAAAAAAAAAAAAATCCTCTTCCACTCTGCTCATCTGTCATGAGCCTGGTAAAAGAACATTGATCTAAACTGAACTTTTACTTTAATTATCAAGACAGATGCTGAAGCAAGACTACAGAAGACATTTCAGGATTTCTTTGGATGTTCTGGGTTGATACCATGACAATAAAATACCCAAATATGATTACTGCTGACTAGGTATTAGCATCAAAGTTCAAAAAAATGACAGGGATGATTTAAACAGCACTGAGGGTATTTTATAAAAGGAAATACACTATTCAGGGTGCCTTCTGAACAAGTTAAGACTGGAATAATATTTACAAAAATGAACAGCAATAGTGACTCAAAAGAGGCAAAGGTTATGTGCTGTGTAGCACTGTTTAGGGGAGATTTGAGATGTCTGTGACATATGAAAAGAGAGTTTTTTAAAAGGGTGGGGTAACTAGTGACAGGAGGATAAATTTGGGAGAATAATACAAATAAACAAATTCTGAAGATTTTGACATTTGGAAGTGCTGAAAATTATTTTTTTTTTGGAATGGATTGCAGGAGGAGAAAATACTGCTCTGGGCCATGAGGAGAAAGTTGGTGGTGTGTGTATAAATATATAAGTATATGTATATCCTCCTCCTTTGCTGTGATATTCAAAATTATGTTTCTGAAAGCACCTGCAACTGGTGGTGGCTTTGCAGTGCCCCTGTTTTGTATCCCTCCCAGCTGCCATCTCCCCGCAGTGTGCCTGTTTTCTTCTGCTGGACAGATGGTGTTGTCTTCCCAGCAGTGGTTCTTCACCTCTTGGAATGGCTTAAGGGTGGTTTTTTTTTCCTTTCATTTGTAATTCAAGATATCTACATTTGATTTGCACTGTTTTGTTAATCTTGTAGAGAAGTGCTGGCTTATGTTAGCTGCTGCTAGGGTTTAATGTAGTTTGTAGATAAGTTCACTGTCAGCTGGTTTTTGCCTCCAACTATTTTTTCTTCTATCCATAGTCAAGTCTAAAACAACCTTGGTGGTCTTTGGAAGTTACCATTACCTTGTCTTTAGAGGTTTGCAAATATTACAGTTGAACTGATACGGGGATTTGAGCTTTTGAATGTCATAGGGGGTGTTTGGCCCTTGCTGTGTCCAACTGAGTGGAACATGGAGATGAACTGAACCTACTGAAATTGGAACCAGAACTCCAGGAGCTGTGCTGGAGTGTGAAACCCAAGGCTAATCTAAATATTTTTAAAGAGATATTTCAATTAAATATAGACAAAGCCTTAACTTGTAGTTCCAAGTACTTCAAGCTGAAAGAAGCAGTCCTGCTTTCCTCAGCCTCAGGATGACCCTGATTCATCCTTTCTCTTGGGGTCCAGATGAGAATTTGAGCAGAATGATGAGCTGGATGAGTGGTGGAGACAGCAAAGCTGTTCAGTTTCTGTCTCCCATCCACAGAGTGTTTTTTTGATGCTGACGTAGGATCTGTGTGTGTCTTGTGTATACAGTGCACCCTGATGTACGTACATATCTGTGAGATTGCTTTCAGGAACTCTGTCTAACCTGAGCAGCTTTTTGGTTAAAAGCTACTCTTTCCCACAGAGTTTTTTGGTTTCACTGATTTATCATTTTCCCAGAGATGTCTCCTAAAGTGTGGAGAAAAAAAAAAAAATCCTCTTCCACTCTGCTCATCTGTCATGAGCCTGATGGTCTGTGTGAGATGGCCAGAAATGACTCTGAGATAATTTTTTCATTTCTGTGCCTTAAATCCACTGCACACCAAATTGCACAAACTGCAGTGGCACTGGGGAGCTGAAACCTTCACAGAGTAAAATTATGTTTGCCCTGCTATATAAATATAACTGTGTGTTTTTCTAGTCATGCCCTCCAAGCTGACATGCAAGAGGAAATTGGGATGGGAAGGTATCTATTAGCTCTGCTCTGGGGGACCACCATCCATTGTGCTGAGTGCCTGCACACAGGGCAACATACTCAGCTTTATGGATGAAATTTGCCAGATCCTCAAATATTTTTGCTCGTGAGCATATTTGAAAATCAGAGAAGGTGATGACCCTTTTAAAATAAAAATGGAATTGCTGGCAGGAAGGGAAGGTACAACTCTGTGTTCTTTACATTTAAAGATGGTTATAAAATGTGTATTGGCTGTTTTTATAATTTATAGTGAAACTGCTGTTGCTTTTAATAAAATGAGACTTCCAGTCAGAATTTCACGATTATGAATGTGAGTGTTTTGTTATACAGCTTGGATCTATCCTACAAATAACCATCTTCTAGCAGAATTCTGGCTATGTATGTAACTTAATGTGATTCTCTGTCAACATAATTCTTTCTGAAGTTGACTCTTGGTTGAACACTTCAAGTCCTTGAATGTGACTCAAGAGCTGCGTTAGTGGTAACTTTCAGGATTTTTAATTTAATTTTTCTTCATTCCTCAGACTTTTAAAACTTCCTGTAATTCATTATTAGATTTACCATTTCAAGTGCTTATTTAAAAGGCACCTTAGCTGCAGAAGCAAATCAATATTTACAGTGCATTAGTGCCACAGAGAATTTGAAGCCTTGTGATTAGAGTTCATTGCTGTTTTATCCACTCTTCAAAGAAACCACAGACTTCAAACAGTATCAGCCATCATCCTGGAATCAGTGACATTGCATCGGTCCCATGCGTACTTTATCTTGTGGTTTAATTATTAAGTTCTTTTCCTTTGATTTTCCTTTTAATATTTCAAAGTATATCCTCTTCAAATCTATAAATTCTAGTCAAATTCTGTAAACTAGAGGATTTTAACCAACAATATATTGCTTAAAAAAATAGTCTGTTCAATATATTCTTTTATGTGGTTGTTTTAATGGAGAGGAAACAGAATTGAAGAGAATGCAGGAGATGATGTTTCCAGCTTGTGGTTAGCATAGTGTGAACAAGATTTACTTCTTAGATGAAGACCTATTGACCATTGCCAAGCAGCATGTGTTAGAGCCAGCTCTGTGTGTCTGTCCCCTTGCAGTAAGAAAAAAAAGTAATGCCATGTGTTTAAGTTTCTTGTTAATGTGGGAAATACATAGATGCAACAAACACAAATTTTGTTGTCTTCTATAATTCACTTTATTGCAAAGTTTGCTTTTTAAAACAAATCACTTCTCCTTAGGTATGGGACCTTTTCTGGAAGAAGAGACTAGAAGAGATGATTTGTACCTTCATATCGACAGAGTACCCTTTTAAAATAACATTTGATGAAATGTTCAGTAAATATCTGAAAATATCTCAATAGCTAAACTTATTGAAATGAAACTAGTTATACTAAAGGTAGCTCATCTGTGAGTAGATTTTGTGGAGAAGCTTCTTGTGTTCTCTCCAGAGCATATTAATATTTGGCAATTCCATTGTATAATTGACTACCTGTGTTTTGAAGAGTCTGTACTCACCATTGTGCAAACTGTCAAGTTTTCACTACAAAGCAGAAGCCAAGGCAAAGATAATGGCTTGCTCCTCTCCAGAAATTCTGGTTTGATTTCCTTTCTTTCTTTGTTGGCAGTTTGGCTTCTCTTCTTACAGAAGTTCACCCAACTGAACTTTTGTTTTGTCAAGCAATTTGAAGAAGAAGTGTAAAAATACAAGAACATTTTGCTATCACCGTGCTTATATATAGATGTACAAGCATAAGGAGCAAGTGAACTCATGTTTGAAAATTGTAATTCTCTGTTGTGGGGTGGGTAGTGAAGGCAAACATGATAATATGCATGGGCTGCTGCTTGGAACAAATATAGATTGGTATTTTTCTTAAGTGGCACTACACACTAGAGAGCCCCTTTTGGCTCAGGCTGATCTAATAAAGGAGAAAGTGTGCTGGGGGCTGTGCCAGCAGCCCAGCACTGCTGGGAAGGGGTCACTTCATCCAGTGCTGGGGCTGCAGCTGAGCCACCTCTGCTCAGAGAGCTCCTGGGGTTTCATAGGCACTGTTTGTGTGTTTGTCATTGAGGGAGAAAGGAGATGCTTTGCCTTCAGCTGCTTCATGAAAGCTGAAATAGTTGAAAACAAGGGCAATCAAAGAAAGACCCTCTATTAGAGTCTGTGAGTATATACTGAGAAATCACGTTCTTAGTAGGCTTAGCTCTGCTCATTAATACTTTCCTTCATAATTAGTAATCTTTCATGAAATATTCCTTTAATTAATTCTAGTTCCATTATGCACTTAAGTGTATATATATAAGTAAATGCATCCATGTTTAGAAAAGAAAGTGTTTTATTTGCTGGAAATTACATTTTGTTATGAAAATTAAAAAAAATGAAAGCAAAGAGAAATAGGAAAAAAACATTAATTCTTTGTTATTGTTGTTTACCAGAACGAACATGAAATATATTGACTGTTTTGGTGTTTGGTCATGTAACATTGTTTATATCTCAACAGCAGGAGTCCTTGTGGGTTAAAAAAAACTCACATGTTTTCATTGTGTGGCATGACTTAGTGTATTTTTCAGTGTATTCATAATGCCCCACAGAATAAGATTCTTTAATATTATTAAATGTAACATAAACATGAAGCTATTGTTGAGATTGAGACAAGTCATTTAACAAACAACTCCTGTCACTGTGTTTTCCTCTTAGTATTGCCAGACATGCACCCCTCAGTTTCCTTGGGAACTGTTTCATTGAAGCATTAAAACCTAGTCCTGGTTTTTATTCTCAGCTGTTGCCCATTGTGCCTTTCCCACTGACGCAACTGCTTAGCTGCCATCGCTTTCACCTTTTTCCTTTGCACTTTGCATTCAGAGTTCTCCGTGCTGCAATAAAGAGAAATAAAACTGATAAATCACAGCCTCTCTATTCTGATGCTGAGTGGGGGAGTACTAAGAGGTCACAAATTCAGGCAGTGAAACTTCTGTTTGGGCAAGGAGAGGATAAATGTGTGGGTATTTGCTGTAGGATAATAAATGAAATTGGAAAAAATTAAGTTCTATTTCAAAAGAAACTAACTTTAATGTGCCATTAAAGTTTCCAGAATGGATGCAACCTCTACATATATTAAGAAAAACCTTATCTCTTTCCAATCAATCTACCTTCCTGCTGCATCATTTTTTACTATTGAAATATTTTTCTCCTGTCAGTCACGCCAGCTGCAAGGCTGAGGGAATCAGGGTTAATCAGCACAGATCTTGCTTGAGCTGTCAGGAAGAGGCGAAGAAGAATGCAGAGGAGAAAACAGTCTCTTCCATGAGTTTTGAGAGGGAAATGCAGAGTATATTTTAGAAGGTCAGGAGGCTGCCTTGGCTGGCCTGCAGCTTCCTGGCAACGTTGTGCTAGCAGTGCCCAGGCTGCAGCCCTGGCAGTGGGGTGGGGGACACATTGTCCAAGTCCACCCCTTGCTTTGCCATCAGGCTTTGCCCTCCTGCTCAAAAAAATGTCACCTTAACCCTCCAGTTGTTCAAGTTTACATTGCATGTTTTTATTTTGCATGCCACCCAAGAGATAGCTTTGTGCTTGGAAAGCCACTGAGCTGTGCTTGGTTCAGAGGGGTTGGTTTTCCCTTCCTTTTCTCCATGTGCAGCGAAGCAGCAAAGCTGTGGTTTGAGGGAACAGACCTTGTCCTTGAGGAGCTATGCTGAGGTCAATAACTCCTTACTCTATGAAACCACATTTGGTCACAGCCACCCTTGCAGAGCTTGGAAAAATATTTTTCCTTTGTCAGAAACATTTGAAATCTAGTCAATGTTTATTTACTGTCTGTTTTATTCCTCAGATATGCCTCTCCATGTCCGACGCAGTAGTGACCCTGCACTGATTGGCCTCTCCACCTCTGTGAGTGACGCAAATTTTCCTTCAGAGGAGCCTTCTCGGAAGAACCCCACCAGGTGGTCCACAACAGCAGGCTTCCTCAAGCAGAACACCCCTGGTGTGCCCAGTGCTCATGAGAGAAAGGTATGTTTCTTTCTCCCACTTTACTAAATAAATTACAAATGTGCATCAATCTTGAATTGTTTTCTGCTTCTCTCATCTGCTCCTGGTTTAAACTTGTGTTTTCTGACCTTGTCCACCCAACCCCATCAGCAGAAGTGAAGTGTTTGGGTCACAGTAGTCCTGTCCTTCCCAGACTCTCAGTGATAACCACAGCAGTGACCCTAAAAACTTGATTTTTGCCCTTAGCTGTAGTTGAATCTATGACTATTCACTATTCTGCAAAGTTTTTATTTTTCAGCTTTTTCTTAATGCTAGTAGGCCATGTCTGTAATAATTTTTACTGATCTCTGTAGAAGGCCTAATGTCAGTGAATAATGCCCAGTCTACATGCCCACAGCTGGTCTGGTTTGTCTTGCTAACCCAGAATTGCTAATTTGTACTTTCTGAGGCTCTAGTGAAGTAATACAAAAGACAAATTGCAAATTGTTTCTCTCCTCGATAACAGTCTTAAAAATAAAACAGTGAAATGTAGTGTGAGTATTTTTTCCTTCATTTTTTCAATATGATTCAGTATCTCTCCATGAATTGCATTATTTGCTAGAGAAGACAGCAAGAAGCACTCTTCTCAGTGCAATATTAAAAAAATGGAAGAATCATGCCCTTTTGTAAAATCCCCATATTGCCCATAAATGTGATGGTAACTTGCAGAAAAACTCAAAAGGAAAAAATGTATATTTTCTAATAGAAATGAGTAATTTTAAAAGAATGTTGCACTTTTGGTTGCCATTCTGACTACACAGGACAAAGTCCTCTTGGAAAATATGCAGCTTATTATAGCTTTTATTTTTTCCCCCTCATTCCTGTTAACTCCGTGTAGTATAAATGCAAACTAAGTCTCTGCAGTCAGGATTCACACACCCCAAATAAAGAGGTCTTTATACACTGCCAATGAACCAAACTATTTTCAGTGGGCCTTTGGTCATTTCTAAAGAATCTATAAAAGCTCAGTGCTCATAAGCATTGAGGTCCCTGTTCTGCAGAGGTGTCAGTTCAACTTGGTATCATTAAGTTTCTGTTTAATCAGGATTTCAGGCAGGTAATAGTATATTTTCTGTCACTTGTACTGGTGTGGCACAGAAGTGTGTGCCCTTTTGTAAATATGTGTTTTGTACTACTCTGATTTAGAGAAGAAAAATGATAATCTAATCCGTTTGAAGTCTTAACATTTTCAGTTAATTTTTGTGAAATGATAATGAGATGACACTTCGTTAGTCCACAAGCATAGATATGAAGGCCTATACACAGTATAATCAGATTTCTTTGAGTGTCTGAAGTTAGGAGAAATTGGAGAGAATTGAACAGCATCTAATCTTTCACACTAGTCCCATCATTAGTTGTTCAGCATGTACTTACTCTTGGTTTTTATGAAAATATTTAATGTCTATTGGAGCATGGTGACCAAACTGGAAAGGAATGCATATGATCTCATGTAGGGATGGGAAACAAGGCACCAGAGAGCATTAAATCAAGAAGATAGGAAAGAACTGAAGTTACATTAGTTAGTACAATAGATGCTGAAAATTCTTTTATCATTTTTGAGCACTCTATATATTGATCATTTGAATAGAGCAGATTGCTATTTTTAATAGGCAAATTGCGGGAAACACATGGAATTAAATAATTGCTTATGTGATGTGTACTGTGAATTAATCCTGAGTTTGTTTATGCTAGACTGTGTTTTTTTCTGTTTTCAGTGTCTTGATTTCTTCATGTGAGTCAAGATTTTGTAGCCAATCCTATTTCTCTTAGGAATGGCATTAAGAATTCTCTTTTCCTTCCACAGTATTAGCAACAATTTCATTTGTATTATTTTTCTAAATGGTGGCATTTTTGAAGTCCCTGTCACCAGTCTCTTGCCAAAGTACAAACAATGGTTTTTTACAAATGTATTTGTGTTATTTGAGCTATAACAAGTCCTCTTTTCTTATGTTATGTTGTTTTTCTTCAGCTACTCGGATAACAAAGAGATGGCTGTGCTTTGTTCCAGACTGTTTCATTGATTATAGATGACACAGACATTTTGAGAAAAGCAATGAGAACAATCATAATTTTCTGCTCAGCGCATTGGGCCTGAGCACCCATATATCTTTTGTGAGTGGTTGGCACTATGTAATGTTTTCACTGCAGTTCTCTTTCTTGACAGCACAAGAACATATGTTCTTGGGCTGAGATTTGCAGCACAGTTGTAGATTAGCAACTTTGCCCCAGCAGTATCTTGCAGAAACATGAAAAGGGTTTCTGGGAGAGTTGCCAAAAGCTTCATCCACCTACTGACTCCAAGAAGTGACATTACTTTCAGCCCGTCACCTCTAAAGAGAAATAATTGACAGGTAGAAACCCTGTCCAATTTTTGGAGGAATTAGCAGAGGGGAAGCTGCGTGTGTCTGGCAGAAGGGATTTGTTTCTCAGGGACAAGTGAGAGAGGACGTCTTATTGGTGTTTGTTTCATTTTGGGTATGGAGAATTTGGAATGGCAGGAGAACGGGCAGATGCCCAAGCTGAGATGAAATGAAGGGGTGAGAGTGCTGCCATGCACAGAAGGCTGTGAGGAGCCAGGACATATGCCAGTAGTTCTGGGCAAGCAGAAAGGGAAAAGGGTGCTGGGCAAGAGTAAAAATACAGGCTGGTGGAAGGATCCTACTGTAACTGTAGTGCTGCCTGTAGTAACTGGGATAAATGAAATGAGACACCAGCATCTCCTGTGTCCGTAAGAAGAGAATGGCCAGAGAGAGACAAGAGTGTGGTTTGGAGGGGCCTGAGTTGGTCTTGCAAAGACTTATATGCGTGTTGAACTTGAGATGCATTTCTGTTGTAACAAGTAGGATGTTGTGATATGGAATCCTTGCCCTAAAATGAGTGTGTGTTCTCATCCGTTTTTCAAATCATCTTGTAAAGAAACATGTTTTTATTATCAGGATATCATAATACATTCTCTATCCTTAGAATTGGAATCTCACATAATTTCTACTTTCTATGTTTTTCACCTATAAGAGCAACTTACTCTGTTTTTTTGTGCTTTTTGTTCCAAGGTACTCATTTATTTGGAGAATTAGCAATTATTTACGAGTTATTGTAGTGCTGTTAACTGTACTTAGCTAGGTAATTCCTGACCTAATCCTTCCCATGAATGGTTTCGACCAAATGAATAGGTCTTCCTATCTGTGAAATATTCACAAAATTGGCTCCTGATCATCTCTAGTTGGTAAATTTGCTTCTTGGGATTAATTTTTTTGAAATTGAATGTTAACACCATTTTCAGATACTTTTGTGTGCGTGAGAGACACTGTATTACCTAGTGACTTATATCTTGACTTAATCCTGTCTCTTGCTTCCTTGAGCCATTCTAATGAAAAAAGGAGAAATCTCTAAGTAGAAATCTCTTCTCAGAGGCCTGGAGTAATACCTGATTTGCAAAGTGTAATTTTGTTTGAATTGTATTGAACTGTACAGGTGAACAGATTGTACACAGCTGAAGCATATCATATGTACTTTTTTCCACTGCAGTAAAATCTTTTTTCATATTGTTGTTTTCTGAATAACTGTTGATGTGAATCACATTCTTAGTAACTCAGTACCAAAGCCTATTGGGTCAACTAGCTGTCCTTAATAGATGTGAGCTGCATTGATAAAAATCATGTTTCTTTCTCCTTAGATGTTGTGTTACAGTATTGGAAGAGCGTAAACGCAACAAGCAGTTACGTTGCATCTTATAATGACTGTGGATTAATTATCCCATATATTTTCAGTGTGGTTTTTTAAATTTACAATTCCATTTATGGTGAGGAATGACTTATCATTACAAATTAGTTACCTGCCTTGATCCTGCTTCTCTGAAAGACTGAAGGCTTATCTAGTTAACCTGCCTTGTTTAATGCAGGGATACACTGTGGATAACAGGCTTATGACAAACTTCCCACTGTGACTTTCCTGATTTTGATTCATATGTTGCCCTGTCAGAGATAACAACTGGTACAGCAGAAAGAATTGAAAATGTAGGTTAAAAAGGAGAGCTCAAGGGAGAGGAAAATGTTTGTGCATGGGCTTCTGTGCCTCTGGCTGCTGGGTTCACCCACCTGCAGCAAAGCAAATGGCACACAATGTGCTCTGTGGGGTGTATCAGCAACAGCAAGCACATAACTCAGTGTACTTGGCACATCATTTTGTAATTGCTTTTTTCCTTTGCCTTTTGTCTTTGCTGTTTAGCCAACAGCCAAATTTTTTGCTTATTTGTTTTTAAATGAGTTTGTCCATATATGTATTTTTAAGGTGGAATATCACTGTGCCTTGTAGGAATAATAATTCTTTCTAGGATATGCTTTCTTCCTACCTGGAAAGCGAAATTTTTTGGGCTCTGTAAACTGCAGAGAAATAATTTGAAACTTCCCGTGAGTGCTCTAAGTCTCATCTAGCATCAATGACCTTACCTGCAAAACAGATTGTGTTTTCCACAAATCCTATTGCAAGTAGTTTTGTTGTTCCTTTGGGTTGGGACTGATGAGTACAAATTTTCAGATTGCTGGGTTGAGGGGATTTATATTTATGTGAAAGATGCAGTCCTTTCTAATCCTCTTTGTAAACAGAATGAGAAAAAAATATTTCTCTAATGAAACGTGTTTAGATAGGAGAAAAGCATGTATTCATATTTTGAAAAGCTCCAACAATGATATTTTGGTTTCAAAATCAAATTTAAAGTGAAAATTAGTTTCATTTACCTTGAAGTTCTTTTAACACAGCTTAGTGACAATTGTTTTGTCACTGTCACTAAAGATGTGGTATTTCACTAGAATTTAAGTATAATTCAGATGACTGAAGGGCTCAGTATTAAAATTTAGTGTTGGTGCCATTTTGTAGCCAGAAAATCTAAATGGTAGAGTATAAATCTATTAAATTAAGTGGGGAAGGACTGAAAGACTGGGCATCATTCTGGGAGCCTGAGACCAAAGTGTTGCTGATGTTTCTTGGGAGCCTTAGTCTCTGGTTTTGACTCCTTCAGAAGGGAGGTACTGGGTACCTGGTGAGCAGTATTGGTGAAGTGCTCTAATGCAGATGAATCCACTAAGGAGAAGTTCAGGATATCTGCGAAGAGCCTGCCATCTCTGTCATGAGAGGCTTTAAACCCCCACATGATGGATACAGCTTCCTGCTTTTAACCTAAAAATGCAATGTTTTGAACAGAAGTTTTGAGGGATTTAATAGCCATGAATATTTCTTCATCCAGGTATATTTGAGCAGGGTTTTTTTCCTTTTCAATGAGATGGTCATGAACTTTGTAATTTCAGATGTGGTTTTGCATAGACTGATAGGAAGGGAGAATGAGCATGGGTTATCCACAGGTGGTGAAATAAAATGTTTTAATATGTAAAATGTTATAGGAGAAAGAATAATGAGAAGTCAAAAAAACAGAAGTTACATGCATCAGTTTTCTTCCTTTGTGATATTAACTTGTTGCTGGCAGCTTGTTGCATGGTGATTAAATAGTTAAAAGGAACTGTACCCAAAGAGAGTGCAATATGAAATCACCACAGTATGTGTTATTTTTGTCCTGGGTAGTGTGTAAAATTCATGACTTTCACCGAATCACAGTTCAGCTGAGGTTGGAAGGTGCCTCTGGAGATTGTTGGGTTCAGTCCTGCCTGGTCAAGGCAGGGGCAGGTAGGGCAGGTTACTCAGGTCTGGGTCCAGGCAGGTTTTGAGAATATACATCTCCAAGGATGGAGCCTGCACCAGCTTTCTGGGCAACCTCTTCCAGTGTTCGATCATTCTCAGAATAAGAAATTTGTTTTCTTATGTTTTGATGGAATAATTTGTGTTTCTTCATGTGCCCTCTGCCTCAGGTGCTTTCATGAATACCATGAAGAATTGTCTGTCTTTAGTACAGTTGCTGGGGATATTTTTAATGGAATGAAAACTCTATGAAAGAGCTCAAAATTCCTGACTTTCAAAACATGAAAACAAATATTATGTTTCTTACCATCATCAGCAGGTTGGGAATAACAGACACAAAGTGAAAAATCCTTGCCTCTTGCACAGAGGTAACAGCCAGTGTGCATCATTTGATGCTCTGCTGCTCCATTAGCTGAGAGCTGTGTACATGGACAGGATTCAGCTGTTGGCATTCAAAAGTCAGTCATGACCACATGTTAAGCAGGCAAAAAGCCAACAACAAAACAAATAAATCCAAAGTGAAGGTATAATTTTCTCCATCTCCTTTGTTGTTTTACCTCCTTTTGCTCCAAGTCATCCATTTGTGGATGCCCATCTGTCAAATCTCCTCTCTGCGCCTCTAAAGATATCAGTGCAAGATCTGAGAGCTGGTGTTTTTTCCACTTTTGCTCTCAGGCTGAACAAGTCTGTTAAACACATTGCCTTTGTTTTTCATCAGTGATGTAGGAAGGATGTGTGTTTGTGTCCCAGTCCCACTGCAGGTGATGGGTGAGCAGTGTCTGGGTGAGCAATGCCTGCTCCACAGCTGAGGGGACTCAGTGCTGCATCATGAGCTGGGAGTGCCAAGGAGGGTCAGGGTGAGAGAGTCTCCTGCTTTTGATAAAGGAGTGCTGGAATGTGCACAGCTTGTTTGTCTTTCCACTTCAGTGTACAGCACCTCTCTGAGAACCACTGAAAGCTATTCTGAAAACAGAAAGCTCTCAAGTACATGGTATAGGATAATTTAAGACTTTTCCTCTGTCATTTTTCTAAGTGAGGGTGTACTTTGTAAATTCTCATGTTTAAGTGTTTGTCTCTATTGGTTTTAATTTTTTATGTTTCTGCAGCTCTTCCTTGGTTTGAGGGGGAAAGGCTGGTCCTGAAAGAGTATATTGATAAAAGGTTGAATAAGTTTAAAAAAAAAACCTGACAGTTAGATGTTCAGGATTAGCAGATTTTTTATTTCCAAAGGTTAGAAGCACATATATTTTTCTTGGTAATAGATATGGATCTTTGTTTTGACCTGCTTTCATCTATTTAGTTGTAACCTGCAACCATGCAGCCAATAAACACTTGTTCTTCAAGAGTTTTTGCAGATTAAAATGTTTGTCTGTCTTGCTTTCTGATTATTAAGGTTATGTATTGGTGCAAAACACGTTTGGATTTTGGCTGAATGTGGAGCTAGCAAGAAGAAGAGGTTTAAAGTACAATTTGGGTTGCAGGCTGTGCTTCCCAACAGTGTTCAGACATGAACCTGTAAGTTTTAGACAGTGAATATTTCATCATTTTTTGCCTAATTTGTTGCATTTTAAAATTCACTTATCTCATCTAGCAATGAATAAAGACAAGACAACCAAAGCAGTATCAGAATAAAATTCACTCATATGTGGAACTAATCAGTGCAAAGGAGTAGTAAGGCTGGGGAGGAGATGTTAAGCTTTAGTTAGTGTGAAAAATCGGCTCCAGTAAATACAGGAATTCCTAGTTACTTCTGTTATGACTGATTTTGAGGCTGAAACAGAGGTCACTTAGCCTGGTTTGGTTTCACGGCCTGATGGGATTATCATTGTGTGCTGCAGTTTTGTTGTCTCTATAAATGAGCTCTTCAGCTCCTGTGTACAGATGTCCAGCTAAAGGGCACTGCCTGCTGAGCCCGTGAAGTAAATGAAACATGGACAAAAGCTAAAACAATAAGATGAAGGAAGATGGGAAGCAGTTCAGTGTGAGGAACACCAGTGAGGCTGCAAGGAGCCGAGGGTGTGTGTGCTGCTGTAAACTCAGATAAAAAAGAAACACTGCTACAAGCCCTGGCCTGGTTCCTCTCTGGACCTTCCTCCACAGACCCTGGGAGGAATTCTGGCCAAGGTCTGAGTGAATTTGGCAAGTTGGGTGAGGTGGTGGATGCTTTGCTGGGAGCCCAGTGGAGCTCCTGGTCCATATAATTCCTTACAGAGGAGGGCAGTGCTGTGTGAGTGCTGCTGGGGAAGAGGTACCACGGGTTTGGGGCATTGCCTTTGTGCTTCTGACCTTAAAAACCTGCTCTTCTCCATGCTGGCAAAGGTAATGAAGAAAGGGGAAAATCAGTTCCATTAGTTGAAGAAGAGAGACTAGTTACCTCATATCCCAGCCTCCTTTCTTCATTTCAAAGCATCAGATGCAAGTTTCTAAACATACAGGCAACCAGTTGCAGCATTTCAGTGGTATGGCCAACTAAAAGCATCTACTTGGCATTTAAAAGGCTGCTGCTGCTGATTTATAAAATATTCTTCATTTTGAGATCTAAATACAAGGTTGTCATGAAGTTTCCTATATCCCCTTGTTTCCTGTTTCTCTTAGCTTCTTAAATATATTTAATATTGACATTTTATTTGTTAAATCCTGTTTTCAGAGGCTGTTTTGAAATTAATTAATTAGCAGCTTTTTTTCCCCTTCTTTAATTTCTTGGCTCTCCCAAGGAATCAAATGCATCATATCAACACGTAAAATAAACAAACAACTTTACAAATTATATTTTCTGTAAATCCAAATTGGCATAAAATGTATAAATCTGGGTACAAAAGCAAATATCTGGTGAAAATGGCAGGACTGTGCATAATTATATTATTGCATTTAAACAGGTACCCATATAAATTCATGTACAGGTGGATATGCATAAGAACTCTTTAGATGCCTTTAAAGTGGCACAGAAAAAGATAATATTCACTTGAATGAAAAATAGTAGAAGGGGAAATGGTTTTCTAAGGATAATGTGTAGAGGAATCAGAACTGTACCTTCATGACACTTTAACTTAACCGGTTCATTTATTTTTCTCTAAAATGGAGCAGTGAAAACCATGTCTTTTTAGTTACAGTTTCTGAATTATAATTACTGAATATAACCTGCTGTATGTTATTTGAGTTGTTTTGCATTATCCCTTGTGGGGTTTTATTAGGAGATTAATAAGTAAAGAGTGAAAGGAAGAAGCAGCTTCTTTCCTGTCCCTCCATCTGAGAAATAACATCACACACACTATTTGGAAACTTCTGGCTTTGCATGTGAAGATGCAGAGATCATGACATTTTAAATTTTTGTGTTGTAAATAAGAGAGATCAACAGAATGTTTTGGATGGGCAGTATCATGTTTTTAAATTTACTCTTAATTGAGCCCATATTCTTTGACACTGAATGTTTACATATAACACCACTTGCACAGAGAACTGTCTGATTATTGTGGCCCATAGTTACACCTTTTTTTAAGGTCAGGCCTTGCTAGTCAGTCAAAAAGTAACGTGGAATATATAAATTGGAGTAGCATAACTCTGGAAATTTCTGAACTTAAGGTGATAGAACTTAAACAGAACACTGGCTTTTCAATTGGTTTTTTTCCTATTTGTCATCTAATGAGCTCTTCTAGAAGCATAATACATTAATTCCTTTCATGGAGCTATGCAGAGGGTCATTTCTGAGAAAGGCCTTTCTGAAAATATCGAAATAAATGCAGAGTGGTAATTCTTCTCATCTATTTTCACCATAAATAGAGCATGCAAGTTCTTTATTAGACTTTTATATTTGTATCTTCTGCAAATCAGTTTTTACCAGTTGGAAATGACCCATGTTCCGGGTCAGAGCTGATAGAAAGGGATGAAGCTGAGGTGATTCTTTAATGTGGGAGTCCTCTTTTACTTCCCTCCTTGCAGAGTGGCCTCAGATCAAAGGTTTCTGATACTGGGTGACTGTAACTCATTCCTTCTTCTCTACACTAAATGGCTGGGCTGAATCTGCATTATTGCAGCTTCTTGGGGTCATGTTCTTCAGTATACATCAGGAAAAGAGCAACCTTGGAAAATGAATCTACTGGGAATAAAAGGAAGCCCACCCAAACAGTAGTGCCAGTTTCCTGAGATACATGGGTAGTTATAGGAAGTGACTGGTACAATTAGTTTGGAGGTAAATTGCTGACATTTGGGAGAAATTGTTGTTACAAGATGCTACGTTAATAGAGAGAACAGTTTCTAAATCTGACATCAGTGTAAGGGTTTTTCTAAAAATGGAATTTCTCTTCTTGCAATGCATTCTTGCTTCTTCTCTCTTTCTCGTCTTTTGGGTTAGTTCATTTTATATATGTAATGTATTTTTCATGTAAAATAGACATTGTTTGTGCAGCCTTCTTTGTTCTTTGGTTTTGTTATTTTTTATAAATGAGGATCAATTTGGTCTTATTCCATAGTTGTCTAAAATCCAGTTAAAAAGCAGCCGTGGAACCTCATCCAAATAAAAAACTCCAGGAATCTATTTGCTAGACCATCAGACAGCATGGAAAATGGATCTGTGTGTATATTATTTCATTTATAAACAGATGTTTTCATCATACAGAGTTACTTACATAAACTGTGTGAATGTTTTGGTAATTAATTACATCTTTTAGCATCCTGTGTGAGAGCGACACCAAATTGTTCAGGGTCTAACATGCTCATAGTGGAGCATTAAAAGAAAGAAGAACAACTTTTATAAACATGTATAGTGATTCAACAACTAAAATTGCCCTTATAGACGTGAATTTGGCCAAAGTCTTTCATGTGGAATTACAACCTCAAAAGACTAAACCAAGTTTTTTTTCTTCATCTCTCATCACAAATCCTATCTCAGTTTGAGGCCATTACAGGAACTAGAGCCAAACAAAGCAGCCTTTTCCAAAGTGCATAGGATACAAGGAAAAAGACTGGATAGCAAAAAAAAAAAAAAAATCAGTGCCCAAAATGATCTCTTAGTGACTGTCCTTAAAGGACACATGGGGCACATTTCTATTGCTGTAGAAATAATTTAAGTGAAAACTTGGTTTGTGTTTTTGAATTGTCTTTCAGAAACTTACTTTGAAGATGTCTTCAGTGTTTTTTACCCCTGTTGTAATGCTGTCTTGTGTAGTTTTGTTTTAACTAAGCAACCAAAATTTGCCACACTTTATCCATTCAGGAGGTGAAACAAAGGGAAAACCCAGTTTCTTCACTATTTGGAAAGTAGCAAATGATTTAGCAGGTGCGGAACTGTCACCACACCAGGTGGAGAATGTTCTAGTTGGGTTGTGATGCTGGGAGTTTGCAGGGGTACAACTGCAAGTTAAAATCACAATTGAGTTCATGCAATGACAGCTATTAATTGAAGTACACAGACCATTCTAATGCATAACTTCATCTGCCAGCTACAGAGTCTTTGATGAGACTCTTGTTATATATTGCAAATCATCTGAAATTAAAAGTATAGCAAAACTGCTTAATTTTTCCTGTCCCCTTTCACCCAATCCTCCAGCAAAACCCCACAGGGACACCATGCTGAACTAAATCTTAAAGTGTTAGATTATATGTCCTCATTAAAATGATTCCAAAATGCTGCAGTTAAGTGTAGTGGTGGTATTATGACTTGGCAGTTTTAGTATTATATTGATCAATTTCCATTTCAAACATGATAAAGCTGACATGGCCCACGGTCCTCAAAGATGTTTGGGAAAGAAACTTCTTTTTAAAAAATTAGGGCATTTAATTGTAGCTGATGATGCATGTCAGCCCTGGTCCCAGGAGGGCTTACAGCTGCATTTCCAGGAGAAATGGGAATTCCCTGAGTGACCCTGATGGCTTCTGTACCATGAAATCTTCTCCTTTATGGTATTGTAGCTAAAAGTGACACACACCTTTTTCAGCTGGATGTTGGGAGCATGTTTGCTAAAGCTAGATCATGCTGAAGACAAGTACACCTTTCTGGATTAGCAGTTGAATATTTTACACAAAAAAATCCCCAAACACTAAATGTTTTAAATAGCAGCATCACAGCTGGCTCAGTAAATCCCAATGTCTAAGCTGCAGCGATGTTTTTCACCTGTACCTCTGTGGTTTGTCAGCACAGCTATCTTTGACTTAGCTCTGGCAGTAATGGAAACCCCTGCAGATAGGGGTTCTAGGTAGCCAGGAGCACCTTAAGGCTGTGTGGTGTAGGTGTCTGTGAGCAGGATGCTGTGTGGCTGTGCTGGGTGCTGAACCCTCTGCTCCTCCTCCAGCTTGGTGCTTGTCCCAGGGCTGCACTTGTGGGTACAGGGAGAGCTGTTTGTCAGAAAGCAGTGACAAAGAAAGGACTGGAGGGCTTGTCTGTGCCTGGTGGATCTTCTAATATTTCACCATTTGGCTAACACCAACATGACTGTGTCTGTGATTGCAGCACTGGTATTTTATTCCAATCTGATAATAGCACTATTTTGAGCCTCTGAAGAAAGGTGAGAGGTGAAAGTGCTGAGAAACAAAAAGAGTTACAGAAACCACATCTCTCTACCATTCTGGCTTTTATTTCTGCTGTCACAAAAAATTGCTGAGTGGCTTGGATGTCTTCTGTGTAAAATAAGCTGATTTAAGTCTTAGCAGGAGAAAGGCAATCTTCTACAGAAATGAGCTACAAGCAGAAATATTTTGGTAGGCACAATGAATGTACTCTTCTGTCAGCACAGATAATATTAGGCGTAAACTCTTGACAAAATTCTTGACATTGGTATAGATACACAAGACAGAGGCCTAATTTAACTCTCTTAGCTTAGGTAATTTCACTTACATTGAGTGCTGTGATACTTGAGACTTTTTGCAACAGAAATTTGCAATATAAATTTTGTGCAATGTGACTGTTCCTTGTGATCCTGAGACCTGGTGATTGAATAATTGAAGAACAACACATCCCTAGATGAGCATCTTTGCTTCTCTCTTACTCTTGTGAAACGCTCCTGTGCAGGCATAATGGATGCTGTGTGGAGAGAGGGCTTTGTGTTTTATAAATAAAAATGTCTTTTTAAAAGTTGTTATTGAACATTGTAAGCAGGAATCAATAAAAAATGGAATTCTCTATAAAGTACAGAAATACAGAAGACATCTTGTTTCATAGGAAGAAATTTCTGTTCATTCAGACTAGGTGATGTCTGTCAGGTAGTGGGTTATTGTTAGGTGACAATAATGCACGCACCAACCGTATGGGTGGTTTTGTGCATAAAATGATTTTTTGTTATTTCTTTGTCAGATTCTGATTTTGTTGTTATACCTGCCCACTTCTTTGAACAAGAGAAATTGTTGTTTTGGCTTACAGGAGCTGTGCCACCCCTGTCACCTGAAGAGGAGAATTGAATAAGAGAAGCAACAGGAAAAAATCAATTTGTATACACCATTCCTTGGCTTTTATGGCATTTGCTGTACAAAGCTGACTTTCCCTTTCTAAGCAAGACACAGAGCAAGTTTCTAGTTTACTGTGTGGTTAACCAGAACTGGAATATTGGGTTGTTTTCAGTTGCTCAAAGGCACAAAGCTTTTGCTCGTTTGTGGCAGGGTGAAATAATTTGTGATGGGTATTTTTTAGGCTGGTTATTTGTGCAAACATATTTTTACAAGGTTATCTTGTGTTGGATGAATTGAAGCTTCAATGTCTTGAAATGGAAGACTTAATCTTATACTACAACATCTTTCAAGAAAAGAAGTTCTCATCAATTAAGAAAGTTTAGGTTTGATATCCCTGGGAAAAGATTGGTCTTACATGGGAAGCTTTTGAAAACTGCTCTGTTTCACAGTTATACCAAGACTTGAATTTCTTAGCAAAGCCTGTCATATATATACAAGAAATAAAGTTGTGAAGGACAATTGTAAGGGAATTGTAAAGTTGTGAAGGACAATTGTAAGATGCTTCATCAAGGATATTGGACTAGTATTGTTCCAAGCCAAAGAAATATCAGTGTGGCAAACAGGGAAAGGAAATACTCATGCTGATTGAATGAAGTATTGATTTAAGAGGGGGTCAAAAATATTCTGCGTATGTAGAAAAATATATAAAGAAAATAATAACTTTTAGCTGCAAATGTGCATTGCTGTTTGTTTATTATTTTTGAGGGTTTTGAAATTCCTTAAAGTGGTAATAATATTGCAGAATATGTTTTGCAATCCTGTTTTAAAAATAGATACTCTCTCTGAATTATCTGATTTGGCATGAAGATAGACAAACATTGACTAGAATAAATACCCTGCTTCTGAAGGAAGTATACTTAATCTATATAATAGTATATTTATAATTCTCTTTTGAAAAGCTAAGCAGAATTTTAGCTCCATGTATTATTTCAGTTGGAAGAAACTAAGCATGTAAGCTATCAGTAACACTGGCTTTAGGCTAAAAGTAACTCCCATCATTAAAAATCTGCCTTTTTGCTTTTGTTGGCTTTTAGTGATCAGACTGGGTAAGGACTAATAACCTTTAGAAGCTGAAGAATTTGTACAGCTTGTAGGAAAGATGTGCAGACAAATTAATCAATTAAAAAGAAAGAGAAAAATTATCAGTCTCAGTAGGATCAGTGTATCTCTGTCAGCACAATCTCCATCTGCTGCTGTTCTACAAATGTGACTGTACTTGTACCTTCAGGCAAACCAGGCAAAGCATTATTATGCGAAATAATAAATTCAAGTTTTGAACTCTACAGCATTTTGGTTTTAAGGACAGTACCTGGAGCAGTGAGACTGCTTTGATTGTAAAATTGATTACATACAGAGACTTGGGAAAATTATATAGTGGCCACAGCGGCCACTGAGTGCCCTCATTTGGTGCATTTGCTCTCAGTGAGAATGAAGTGAGGAGAGTGATGCTCTGAAAGCCTTGCTGAGTATGTACTTGGGAATCTGTGCACTAGAGGTTTGAGGTTGGAAAAAGAGGAGTGGGTGGAAGATCTCCAACTCCACCTGTGATTTATTTGGGTGTCCCTAGCATTGAGGAACAGGAGCTCTTGCCCTTGAGTGGCCGAGCCATCACACTGTCCTTGGGTCCAGTCTTCCTCTTGTATTCATTTAATAACCAGCTGCATTGTTAATGTGCAAGGACTGGTTGTTTTTTATAAGACCCTTTTTTGTTTCTTTTAAACTAGAAAGATGAAAACTACAGAAGCCTACCACGAGATACTAGTAGCTGGTCTAACCAGTTTCAGAGAGACAATGCTCGTTCATCGTTAAGTGCCAGTCATCCCATGGTGGACAAGTGGCTGGAGAGGCAAGAACAGGTAATATATATGTGTATATATATTACTTTATCAATCTAATCTTTAAGCTACTCCAAGCTATTACAAAGAAGTGTATTCATACCTGACACAGGCTCTTTAAGCATGATAGAAGCACCAGCAGTATGCTGACCACATTTGTGTGGGATACCTTCTGCTTCAAAAAAACCTGCATTAAACCTGGAACGAACACCTGAAAATAATTTCATTTTTGAGTTCATAAATACATTCCTATAGTACATGGAGTGCTGCTGTTCTTCACAACTGATACCAACAGGGTTATTTTAATTAGCATTATTTTGGTAAACACTCTGCCATTGAAATCCAACAATGATACTACATAATAGACAAATGTGGGTCAGTTGTGGCACTGCACTTTTAAATGCTTGGTATTTTTAACACCATAAAACATATTAATTATAAATTTTAAGACAGTATTATATTTGTTTAGTGTATATTTATATTGATTTTTATCTTAGTCTTTTTTGAGACACTTAGTTGTTCCAATTTGTGGTTGTTTTTAATCAATTAATTAATTTCTTAGTTCATAAGCTTGTAGTCACAGAAGTTTAAAGGTCTGAAATTCAAATTACCTAGCAGTCACTTCATGTCTTTGTATATGCCTGAAATTTTCAAAGAAGTGTCTTCAGATGTATACAGAAAATGCATCTTTAATATGGAAATTGGAAATACAGCAGCAAGCTCACATGTAGGGTAGTGCATTATTGCCTCATTTTTTTTCTTTATGCAATGTGCCATGAAAATACTGAATTTTTGCATTGCACAACAATGTACAAAATTTCTATTTTACAGCAATAGGACGTAAACCCAGAATTTGCTTTATGCAGAAGAGCTTCAAAATGAAATTTGCTATTTGACACAGCCCAGGCTTTGTTACACTGTGCCATGTGAATGGAGGGGAAGGTTTATAATCCAGTCCCTGGTGTCCTGGGCCTGATCTGCACCCACCAAAAATCCCTTAGCGATATTTGAAGTTCAGCATTGCCAAATCATAGCATACTCCAAACATTCTTTATTCAAACTCATTCTTAGTTTAAAGAGAGCTTAAATAATATCACAGGGTATTAAAAAAAAAACCCCTCAATCTCCTCCCAAATGTGAGTTATTACCTGTTTTTATGCCTTGTAATTACCTGCAAGTTGATTATATGTTCTATGAGAAAAATTGTGTCTTTGGTCTTTCTACTCTTTCCTGTGCACATTTAATGCCAGTGTTCCTTCCATTGCTGTTTTCCTCCAAGATACAGTGTTAGGTTGGATGAAGTGAGCTGCTGTCTCTGTGTCAGCCTGTGTTGAAAGGGAAAGTCAGTACCCAGATTTGAAGGCACCTCCTGTGTCAGTTCTGCTTGTTTGATGTTGTTGAGGCAGATTTCCATGCATCATTAGATTCGTACCATGGCAGTTAATGAAACTGTTGTCTCAGCAAAAGAAGTTGGATTAGGAATCTTAATAGTGATCATCTTGTAAAATGTTGGGTACATGAAATTTTAATATATGATGTTCCATATTAAGCTTTGTGTTGATTTTAGTCTGAACAGCTTAACTAGTTCAATTTGTTCACCAATTAGGTAAGTAATTTGCCAGTAATGGTAGACTGGAAGCATATTTGTTAGCAGAGTCAACTGTTCACAGTTTGAAATTGTAAATATGTTTCTTTAGAGCAAGTTCTCTGCTTTTTGTTTTTGTTTGTTTGTAGTGGTGTTTTTTTATTAAGAGATGGTTTATTTATTCTGCACGTACCTGGAAGATCAGGGTCTTTTTGCAGTTTCATATAGCAGGATGATTGGTTAGACTGAAACCTTTTTAGAGGATACATACAGGAGAAGAAATTCTGTTGGGAGAGTGAGATGCACTGTAGGGAAGAAGGCAAGGGCCTAGTAGGGGATGGAATAGCTGCAGACAGAGATATTCTTCCACACCTTTTGGCATTTTTAATATCTTCTTCAGTATCCACTGTGGGGTGTTATTTCCCACTGGTTAAACCTTCACTTCTGAGAAGGGGAAGCTCAAGCAACAAGGTTGCAATCTGGCAAAATCAATTAATTTAGCAACTTCCAGTTGTGTTCCTGTGTGCTTGGCAGAGCTGTGGAGGGGCTGGAGTGCTCTGTGCACCCTGCCAGGACGGGCATAACGAGTAGCAGACAGCAGGTCTGGCACCAAGGGTAAGGCAGCAACAGTGCCAAGAAACCTGTAGGGCAGAACTCCCAGATACCAGGGGTATTAGTGGTCCTGCTCTAACATGCCTTTATGGCTCTTCGGAGAAGGTTGTGGAAAACATCGAGTTCATCTTACAGAATCCAGAGACTTTTTGTTGGATGAAGGCTCTTCTGTCTGGGCTCAAATTACTTCTCTCAGAGCTGGCCTCATCTCTTTCTTTTGAATATAAGGCAAGAAAGAATTACAGATGATCTTTGTCACCTTCTAGCATGAATAAATATTCACTGGAATTACTTTTTGAAAGTGTGATGTGCCAAAGAAGTATAGTTATTTTTGTGTGGACAGCACCTCATTTCCTATAAACAGCATTAGGGAGCAAACTGTAATTCTGTAGCATCACAGCTCATTCTGAAGATGGAACAAGAGACATTGTTTCTAGAAAACCATTACAAACCACTGTAGCAGGCATTAATTAGGGCATAGAATTGGATACGTTCAAGTAGCTGTTAGAGAATTAGTTTTGTAAACTTTTCTGGGTTTTTGTGCCCAAAAATGGAGGAATGTATGAAACCGGTTAAAATTTCTGGCAGTAATTGCTTTTGCTCGTATTTGTGGAATTTTACTTGGGCTCTAGTAAATTAGAGTGATACATCAAATAAATGGAAAAGATTGTCTGGGTTACAAGTCCTTTAAGGTCTTCTGCTTGTATGTGCTGGTTAGCTATATGTGCCTAGCAATTGTTCCCAGTTAGCTCCAGAGCCCTCCAGTTGTCCACAGGGCAAATGATCCATGTGTTTCTCAGTAACTTCTGGTATTTCTCAAGCCCATGAGATAAATTATGTGAAACTCTGTGCCAAAGAATAATTTCACCACTATGGAGCCAAAAATGCAAATTCAGTTTCAGACTACTTTTAGAAAGGTAAGAATTTTTAAGGGACTTTTTACAAGAGCATGTAGTGATAGGACAAACGGGTATGGCTTTAAACTGACAGAGAATAGATTTAGATTGGATATAAGAAATAAACTTCTCATTAGGAGAGTGGTGAGGCACTGAAACTAGTTGCTCTAAGAAGTTGTGGGTGCCCCATCCCATCAAGGCCAGGTTGGATGGGGGTCTGAGCAACCTGGTCTAGTGAAAGGTGTCCCTGTCCATGGCAGAGGAGGTGGAGCTATAGGTGATCTTTAAGGTCCCTTCCAGCCCAACCATTCTGTGATTCTATCATTGTATTTTTTAGTCTTTCACTCAATTAACTCTTTTTTTACAGATTGTCAAATACTAGGGGAAAAAAAGTGCAGTCTTTAATTTGGTTCTGAAATATATTAAAGAAGAAAAGTTGGTTTTCATTCTTTGCCTTGACCTCCGCAACACCTTTCTTTTCCCCACAGCAACCAAACTTTAAAGAATACTTGAAAAATCTTATTTTCTCTGAAATTTATTCATATATGTGGTAATGTCACTTTTATTTGAGAACTCTTTCTTCCCTCAATTCACCTCAAGACTTGCTTGGGCCCTGATCAAATCTGGCCTCATGCTGTTTCATACCAGGGAGACATGAAAGGGAATGCGTGAAAGTTTTCACCAGTTCCTTAAGTTTAGGTACACAGAAACCTTCTCTCACATGGTCATTTTTGTTTTATTAGTCAAATATTGGAACTGACAGCAAACAAGACACCATGAATTGAAACATTCTTTAATTGAAACATTCCAGCTCAAGTGGTTGGGAATGGGTGCGGGGACAGCAGGAGAGGAAATCATAAAACAGCTTCACTTAAGTATGAAGCAGTTAATCAGATTTGCAAATACAAGTTTAGTGTAGTTAAACCTATATGTTATTCTATATACATACAGGTATATATATTTTTATACATTCATGTATTTGGTGTATATCTATAGTTATTGGTGCATGAAAACAAAGTAGGAGATGGAGTAAAATTTCATGGTTTATTACTGAAGAACCTTTCTGAGTCCTAAGTGCCCTGTAGCTTTCTGGTATTCAGCAAATGCCAGACTTGAGGAACTCAAATGCATTCTAAATGGCAAGAGAAGCTGGTTACTACTGCTGTCTTCTTGAGCAGAAATGTGCTGTGTGGAACACTTCCCTCAGTTATTTTTGTTCATGACATCTGTCCATAGTAATCTGGTTCAGTTTCTCTGGTTCCTCTTGCAGCAGGATCAGACGTGGCAGCAGCATATGGGTCTTGTATCTCCAGCTGTAGAGTACCTGCCTTCAGCTTGTATTTTCAGGAAAATAAGGCCTGCTTTTAATATGATTGAATATGCTCTCTTCAAACATTTGGATACTATAAATTAATGCGTTTCAGCACTGTCAGTTGAAAAAAAAAATCAAAGCTTCAGAGATAGGTTGGTGAATTTAAACCACTAATTTAACGTAGATTTGTCAAATTTTCATGTAACAATGAAAAATGTGTTTCTATTTCATGCTTTAAGAAAGAAGGCAGCAATGCTGCTCTTTTATTTTGTTTATTTCTACATGTTTCATAGTGTTATAGCTATTGTACATGTTTTTGTTTTCACTAGTGTACCTCTTTTCTGCTTCTCCATTTCTGACAGGTGTATTTTGGCTTTTTTCCCCCTAAGTTTTATCTTTATTGTGACTGTAACTGCAGTGGAAGTAACTGCAGTCTCATGTTTCATGGCCTGAAGATGGGGGAGGCTCAGGGGTGGAGGCTCTTATCTCCTCACATGTAGAGGTTGAAATTACAGTAAAAATTATTGTCATTTTAAGGAGTTGGGCTTTAAGATTTGGAAAATGAATAGCTAGGCTTCAGTTAGAGGGATCATATTTAACTGGCTATCCATTACTCTCTAAAATGCCAGGATAGAGTCTATTGCTTTTCTCTCTCTCCAGGACCATGCACTTCATAATTAGTCTCGTGTGATAACGACCTTAATGAACATGAAACCATGGCAGCATATACACTGTAAAATACAAACATAGTTTTAAAGCTTATCATACTTCCTATAAAGGATATCTATCACAAAAAGAGAGAAATGCAAGTGTTCAGAGCTCTTGGCATAGTGCAGAGAACTGTCTTTTTGGGGGTCATCAGTGGAGATCCCATATGAAATGCAGGGCGTGTGTGTGTGTAACCATGAGGCTGGCCAGCATTTGTGAAACTAGGCAAGAACACCGAGGCTGATCATGGGAGGAGTAAATGTAACTGAATATGATGTGTGTGTTTGTTTCTGGCTTGGCACATGATTTAATATTCAGTAATTGGGCATAGTTGTAACCAGGGGCAGGTTGAAGTGACCGGTGCACTCCTGGAGGATTTACTTAAGGTTTGTGTTAATTAAAGAGTTGGTTGGAAGACCTCAAGGTGCCCCTGCAGGAGTTCCAAGTATCCTCAGTCCCATATCCACTTGTATAAAGGTTTTTTACTACTTGAGATGGGTTCTTGGCCCTATGGTCACACTGGCTTCACTCCGATAGGGCTGTTAACACCCTGATAACTGCAGCAGTTGTTTCCTCTGGATTTTATACTGTGAAGATGATGGAAGTCTTGTTTTGGCCAAAGACTATTTTCTCTTAGCTGGTGCTGCTGCAGGTAATTAGGCGCTGAGTGCTCCCTTTATTTCTTTGTATTGGCAAGATGTGAGCTATTTCAGCACAGGAGCTCAAATGCTGGAATGAAATGTAAGCTATCAAGTGCTGGCTTCCCAGCCTCCACTCAGCATGAAGAGGGACAATTACAACTCAGTAAGGGCAGTGGTCTGAGGCAGCCAAATGCCCTGTCTGGATGCCAGAATAGCACCCTGACATCTTGGAGCTGATACTAAATAAATGTTTAATAATATTTTCCTTACTTTTTTTCTCCTTTTTTCTTTGACCAATCACCTCTATGGAGTATTTTGTATATGTAGTATAGTCCAAATTTGTATGCAATTTCTAGTAGCATTTGACTTCCCATAAGACTGCTGTGGTATTGGGGTATCGCTAATGTGTATGGGACCACAATTTAGTAATTATTCTCCAGATTTGTTTCAGTGTTCTCCCTCTGTTGTTTTTGTTTGATAGGAAAAAATGCTATGCGTAGTGCACTCCAAAATGAGAAACCTGTATTTCAGTGATAATAATGTGGGTACTTAAAAAAGCTGTCCCAGCTCCTGTTGTTTCCCCCTGGAGTGAGGATGTGCACCGAGCTGAGGCATGCATGAGCTCAGCTGTCACTCCCAGGCTGGATGTGCTGAGCTGCTCCAGCAGCTGAGGCTCTGCTGGTGAAAGGCCCAGGTCCTACGGACGTGTCCCAAGCTGGGAATTGCTGGAGCTGGTTCTGTTGCATGTCAGAATGCTTAAAAAAGGGCAGGGAAGGGGAAACAAGCTCTTATGATGGACGTGTAAGTTCTCTGTTCCTGTATTTATGGTTTCTGCTTTGAAGGTTAAAATTTTTACCAAGTTTTTCTGTGCTGAGAATCAGAATCACAGGTCTGTTCTAGGTATAAATCTGACTTTGAATCTGACTTGTTTCAGATCCAGATTTCTAAATCTAATCATAATTTCCATATTCCAAATAAATTTGATTTTTAAGTACTATCTTGATAATTTTTCTGATTTTTTTGTATTCCTACACCCATGGAAGAGTTTTTATGTCTCCTGAACTCAAAAGAATATCTGGTTTCCTGTATAAACCTTAGATGTGAATATGTTAATATAGATATTTGTTGAATATTCACTGAATGTTTGTGTCTATGCACAGAAACAAAGAAGCCTTAAAGAAAAGACTTATTTTTATGCCGAATGCATGAGTATGTACAGGGATAGAATCAAATTTCAAGATACAACCAATGCAGTATGCATTAGTGTCAAGAAAATATTAATGTGGAATTTATAAGTCCGTGCACTTTCATAGAAAATGGCCATTTCTGGACATGACCATAATTGTATACTTTGGAGAGAAAAGACTTTTCTTATTTGTCTTGGAGTCATGAACAGATTTGAAGTTGTTTTTCAGTGCTGAGGATTTCAGTTTATATGAGGTAGGAGGTTGGAATAAACAGCTTTATTGCTTGGGGACAGCTGTAGTGGTGATGCTTTCATAAACACTGTTTCATGCTGGCATCTATCTTGTTCTCCTTTCAAAAATAATATGTCATTTCATACTGTGTATTAAATAGGTGAGGCAGTTGGGGGCTGCAGTCTGCTTTCAGTTATATGCTGCTGTGTAGATATGAATTCAGTGGCAGAATGTAACTCCATATGTGTCCACATTTAAAAAATGATTTAAAAAAAAAGCCAAACCAAAGGCAGAAATGGCAATTTAACATAAATACTCACGGTTTTTAATTATCACAGAAAAAGACATGTCATATTCAGGTATGTATATCCTCACACTCAAACAGTCTCACTCTCAAAGATGTTTCAGTATGAGCAGGCAGATGATGGATGGGTCTGAAATGTAAAGAATCAACAGCCTATATTGGAAGATACCTGGACACCTGGTCCTACCTTTTGTGGGAAGGAGAGCCTAGGTGAGACTGTCTGGTACCCTGTCCTGTCTGACCACCTCCAGTGATAGGGAATGTATCATGATGTTCTTAGGGAGGTCCTTCTGGTAATTATATAATTATAATGTTCTGATTATAAAAAATCCCCAAAAATCTTGAACTAAACCAAACCAAAAAACCCCCAGTACCAAATCCTTCTTGTATCAGGATGAAATCTTGCCTGAAGCAACTTGTACCTGTAGCTCCTTGTCTTCTCTTTGTGAACAGAAAGCCTCCGTCCTCTCTGTAGCCACCATTTAAGTACTCAAATAATGTGGTGAGGTCCCCCTGAGCCTTCTCCAGGGAGAAAGGACTTAAGTTCCTCAGTCCTTCTTCACAATGCATGCTTTCCAACCCTTTAATCATCTTCATGGGCTCCTCTGAGCCTTCTCCAGTGCATGCTTGTCTTTCATGGACTGTGGCAGCCAGAACTGACACAGTTCTGCAGGTGCAGCCTGACAAGCACTGAAAGGAGTGAGATAGCACAGCTCTGTCTCTGCTCCTGAGTGCTATAATACCCACTCTGTTTTGCAGAAACTTTTTGGGAAGTGTTGTCACACATGAACAGTGTTTTCTGACTTGCTAGAAACCATAGACTGCTATTTTTCTGCCCTTTTGGACCAAGCTGTTTAAATAATCCTGTTGTTATGGTAATTTATGGTAATGAACGTACCATACCAGCAGTATAAATAATACTCTCTAAAATTGCAGAGAGATCCTGTAGGAAGCTTCCTATTAATTATTGCTGTTAGTTTTTTGACTATTTCCTAAATATTTTGTGGAACAATATTATCTTGTTCTTTTTAGACTTCTGTCTGTCCATGGCAGCAGGTCAAATAATGACATCAGAAAATCCATTAATGGCCCTGGAAAAGCTTTTTGTCAAAGGATGTGTCCAGTGTTTTTTTCTTCTTTGTTTTCTTTCTTCATGCTGTGAAAAAGGTCGTCTTCTCACATGTTTACTTTCTACTCCAGGTGTATATAATATATCCCCATGACTTGTTTATAACAAAAATGCTTTCTGTTTTCATAATGTGCTTGTTGGTGCTACTGTGCTGTGTCTGCCGCAGTCCTGATGGGAGCGTGGCAGGCGTTAGTCCTGTTCAGGCTAGCTTGGGGTGGTGATGGTCACAGCTTCCCTCCTGCACTGCCCTCCCTGCCTGGGAGAGAGGGGAGAGGTGGCCCCGAGTGAGCAGCACCGAGCAGGAGCCTCAATTAGAGTGCCACAGTAGTGCACAACTGAAATACATTAGTAAAATTAAAATTTGTCCTCATTCCCTCAGTGGGTAATACAGTTAATGAAAATAGATCTAACCAAATTAAGATAATTTATTTCATTAGTTTACGGCACTGTAAAACTTTTCAGGGCAGTACAGCCCTTTGGTGCAAACCTGAAATAGATGCAGTTCCGCTGTTCACTTCAAAGACCACAAAGGTTAAAACTTTTAAGTGTATTAAAGCAATTCTGTTAATTGTGTCTATAGAGGATTCTCCCTTGCCCTTCCTGGTAAAGTATTCTTAATTTAAAATTCACATTATGCTCGTTCTGCATTCTAGCCTTTTAACCAAAGTGTAAATATGTGATTGCTTGTGTCCTGGAGGCTTAAAAAGAAATTATGCATTTTTGTTTCAGAAGGTGGTACTGGTAGTACATGGTGTTGGTATTTTACCTTTTTTCCCCTTTCATTTTGTATTATTTTCACTGCTCTACCTTTCTCTTCTTCCTAAGTGTGTGCTTATTAATGGTTTGTAATGCAAGTTGCTATGGGGCAGGACCCAATTCCTTGGAAGGAAAGAGGTGCCTTCTCTACACTCCATTCCCTAAATCCCTTTCCTGTTTTATTTTGTGCACTCTTGATGCTTTTTTTTTTCTATGTTCTATCAGAAAGACACCATTCAATATCAGAAAGAATCCCAGATGCTGTAGGTTTGGTTTTTTTTCACTGAACCACAGAATGACTGGGCTTGGAAGGGACCTCTGTAGACCATGTAGTGCAAGCACCTGCTAAAGCAGGTTCACCTTGAGCAGGCTGCACACGATCATATCCAGGCAGGTTCTGAATATCTCTGGGGAAGGAAACTCCACAAACCCTCTGGGCAGCCTTTTCCAGTGCTCTGTCACCTTCAATGAATTATTATCTTGTTCCTTTCAATTTATAAGAAAACCCAAGGTCCACAATTTGCTTGGTTTTGTTGTCAAACCAAGCTTTTATAAGTCTACATTAGAAGCAAGACAGGTCTTAGCTTAAACTTCACATTAGCCTAATTTTTAGTTAACTTATTCATCCTGTAAAATTTTCTTGACCTTAAATAGAAGAATAAGTGCCTTTATTTATTTTTTAATGCTCTGATTTTCTTGCTGATACAATTTTTCTTCTAAATGGCTTATGTTACTTATTTTAAAGTAATATTTGTATTATTAATTTGTAATGGAAGTTTTAGTCCTTCTTATACTAAAATAAAAGCACTTCCTACACTAAAATAGACTTTTTTGGACTGGAAACAAGGATGTGAGAGCTCTTGGCTTCTCCTTAGAGTTTTTTGAGAGGTTCAGATAAATCGCTGCTGAGACCTGCGAGTCAGTTAACTCCAAGCTGAACAGAAATAAAGACAAAGTGGTTTTTTGCACAAGGGAAAAAGGAAGATTTTTATATGAATGGGCAACATATCTTTATCTAATTTATTGAATAATGGCAGGATGATTTTAATATTTTTTCTATGATTTTTTTTTTCCACTTTTTGTGAGGAAGGTGCTTTCAGAAAAGGGCCAAGTTTATCCTTCCTGTTGTGGAAGTGATAGTTACTTTATCTTCCAATAATGGAAATAGGAAAGGTACTTACTCCTTAAAGTCCTGTGTGGACAGGTCATTTTAATGACATGGTTGCACGTTCTATCAGAAAGACACCATTCAATATCAGAAAGAATCCCAGATGCTGTAGGTTTGGTTTTTTTTCACTGAACCACAGAATGACTGGGCTTGGAAGGGACCTCTGTAGACCATGTAGTGCAAGCACCTGCTAAAGCAGGTTCACCTTGAGCAGGCTGCACACGATCATATCCAGGCAGGTTCTGAATATCTCTGGGGAAGGAAACTCCACAAACCCTCTGGGCAGCCTTTTCCAGTGCTCTGTCACCTTCAATGAATTATTATCTTGTTCCTTTCAATTTATAAGAAAACCCAAGGTCCACAATTTGCTTGGTTTTGTTGTCAAACCAAGCTTTTATAAGTCTACATTAGAAGCAAGACAGGTCTTAGCTTAAACTTCACATTAGCCTAATTTTTAGTTAACTTATTCATCCTGTAAAATTTTCTTGACCTTAAATAGAAGAATAAGTGCCTTTATTTATTTTTTAATGCTCTGATTTTCTTGCTGATACAATTTTTCTTCTAAATGGCTTATGTTACTTATTTTAAAGTAATATTTGTATTATTAATTTGTAATGGAAGTTTTAGTCCTTCTTATACTAAAATAAAAGCACTTCCTACACTAAAATAGACTTTTTTGGACTGGAAACAAGGATGTGAGAGCTCTTGGCTTCTCCTTAGAGTTTTTTGAGAGGTTCAGATAAATCGCTGCTGAGACCTGCGAGTCAGTTAACTCCAAGCTGAACAGAAATAAAGACAAAGTGGTTTTTTGCACAAGGGAAAAAGGAAGATTTTTATATGAATGGGCAACATATCTTTATCTAATTTATTGAATAATGGCAGGATGATTTTAATATTTTTTCTATGATTTTTTTTTTTCCACTTTTTGTGAGGAAGGTGCTTTCAGAAAAGGGCCAAGTTTATCCTTCCTGTTGTGGAAGTGATAGTTACTTTATCTTCCAATAATGGAAATAGGAAAGGTACTTACTCCTTAAAGTCCTGTGTGGACAGGTCATTTTAATGACATGGTTGCACTTTGCAGTAAATGGGAATGATCCTGTGTAACTTAGAGTTAATAATTGAGTTATGTGGAAGTAATTTGTCTGGGTTTTTGTTTTATTTTGGGTTTTAAATTTAATCTTGATTTTATTGCTTAAGTATGAGCATTTCATTATTGAATGTAGTACTCTCTGGCTGTATTAAGTGCTTACAGTAATTTATAGGATACTTTGAGAAATGTCATGGTTCTCATGAAGCGACACAGCATGATTTAGAGAGTGCAGCAACTGAGTGAATGCAATTACGTAATATGACCTGGTTGATGTGAGATACCATAAGATCTTAATTTATTTCCTCAGTATAACTGGGTGAGAAAAGAACATAATAGGCCAGCCCCACCAGTTCATTCAATGGCTCATTTGAAAATAAGTCCATTCTAAATTGATCTTGAAACTGCTTGGAGTTACATATGAAATGGTCAACTTCCTATCCAGGGCCAGGGAAGGGGCAAGTGGGGAAAGAAGAACTAAGTTGGTTAGGAAATGGAGCTATAGGAAGGAGTTATTTACTTCTATATATGTAACAGAAAAACCAAAAATGCCTCTCTGTTTTGTAAATACTTTTATTTGATCTGATTTAATAATTAATTAAAAATCTTTTCGAAAGCCCCAAGCACTAATGCCAGCTGCCTTGTGGCACCGGTGAGGTTCTTTGCTGAATCCCTGTGCCAGGAAACACCAAGGTGTGACTGATGCAGTTGCTCTGGATGAGGGAGATTCCATACTCAGAATACACAGAATTAAAGCAAAACCAGCACTAGTGTTTCCATGAAGAAGCAATCAATTGAATGAACAAAAGAGTTTCTGTAATAAACTGTTGTAAAGATTTTATTTTTCAAAAACATACTACTTGTAATTTTGATCTCCTGAATGTGATATTTTAAGAATAGGAATTGTTGCCCAGATTCCATATTAAGGTATTACTTTCATGCCATCTGCATGTGGTTACTTCAACTTCATTTGGATTGAAATTTTTTATGCTGCTTTTTCTAGCCAAGAGTTGACTATTTATGAGTTTGAGAAAAATCAGTTGGCTATTATTTTAATTTGCCATTGAAAATATTGTTTGTTTTCGCAATTTAAAAATCAGGGCAGTATGTATATAAAATTATTACTAAAATGAGAGGGGGGAAAACATCCTTTGGTTCATGCACTGCAGGCATTTTTACAGACTATGCAATAAACACATGTGGAGTGAGGTACCCAGTATGATCAAAGCCTCTGATTCTCTTACTATTTCTTCAAAATACTAGGCAGGAAGCCAATGTTCAGTCATTTTGTTTCAAATCTTAATTTCCTCTTCCTTTTGCGGTACCCTCATTTGTCTTCAAAAATCTTTACTTTCCCAATGTGTAGGAACTCATGATTGCTTATAATTTCCACTCATTTATCCAAAGCACAGACTGAATTAAATGTCCCAAAAGAAAGTGGCCATATCTGTGAGCATCTCTGTTTAAAATTATTGAAAGTTGCATTGAGTATTCCATCATGACATTTTTATTTATCTTGGTTTTCTAGGCAATAATTGTTACAACAAAGCACAGACTTCATAAAGCAAGCCCATCAGTAGTTCTTCCTTGTAGTTACACTTTACCACTATAAATAGCTTTCTCTTCATGAAAACTCTTTTAACTCACGCTCTCATCAGAACTGATGGATTTTTCTGGTGACTTGAAGGTCTTCAAAACTGTTTTCCATGCAAGAGACATAATATTATATTTTAGTAGGATAGTGGGTATTGTAGCATTATGGAAATTAATGTAGCTCAAGGACTCTGACAGTTTTTTTTTCTAAATTATTAAATGTCAGTCTTACTGAAAAACTGAAGATTGGGTAGGAGGCACTTCAGCTCCATACTGGTGTGTCAGAGGACAGCAGAAAATACTGGGATGTGGGCTGGGAAATACGTGGGGTGAAAAAAAAGTTGATAGATTATAGTCAGTGTGAACCCACATACCTACCTACACCATTGCAGCACAGCTCCTTAATGACTGTTTAATTTTATGGCTTTTTGTGTTTGAGGCCCTTTGTGCACGTCAAATAAAAGGAGGCGCAGGTGAAGAGCTGTGCCCTCCCATGGTGGCCCCTGGGGCTTTGAGCACGATGGTGTCAGGCATGCTTTGACTTGTCTGACTCCAAAGGCAAACCTCAGAAAGCTTGGGTGAAACCAGAGCAGTGCTTGCCTCTGCTGAGTGCAGCTGGGGCTGTTCTGGGTGGTGGGAGTCACTTCGAAACTGCCCTGGGCTGTTTCAACAGAGCAAATGCAGCTGCTGGGGCTCACTCTAGCTGGGTGTTCTGCTGAGAAGTGGAACCTCTCTGGGTCATCTCAGCCAGGAGACTACAGAGATAAAGTTCATTTGATTTGTGATGCTGTCCTTGTTTGCTGGTTAGAAAACAGCAAACCTTCACGTTCATTTTCATAGTTCAGCTTTGTTACTGCTCATCAACATAAACACTGGAGTGAAATGAAGTACAGGTCCATACTTGTTTGCATACTAGGAATACAGAGCAATTCATTAACTGCTCAGTTTTAGGAACGCTATTTTAAAGTGTTGTCAGTGATGACATGCATATACATACACACATATGAGCATCTCTGTGTTAACATGTGTCTGTATATAACTTCTAAAACTTTTACACAAAGCTTTTTAATGTAAATTTTTTTAAGCATGCATGTTGCTGCGTTCTCAGTAATTTTCCTTATATTTTGTGCTTATCTTGATAGCATCAGTAATTGTTTTAGATAAGAAAGTGCCCAGTGCAAACTTCTGCATACTGGAAGAGGTAGTAAATAATTTTTTTTTTTAATTAGACTGTTTTTTAGCCTTGCAAAAAGCTGTGGTCTTTATGGTTATGTCTACAGATAGCCTGAAATGACAGTGATGGCATAAGATGCTGGGTTTGTTCAGTCATGCAGACCAGCATCAACTGAATTCATTTAACAAGCTGGAAAATTGGTGGTTTTGGAAACCTGGTGATCTGGAAAAGATAATGTGTTTTTAAAGTAATAATAATAATTCAATTTTAGATTCTAAGAAGATTTTTCAGGAAAGGCTGAACTTCAAACATATAGGTCTTGCACATCAATTTCTTTATTTTCATATCCTGGATTATTTTTGTTTCCCTGTTTTAATGCCAGTAGTCTAAACTGGGATAGCTTTTAGGTAATTGTGGTGATTAAAATCTCGGAGACCCTTAATAAGACTGGGGGTCACCAAAGCTGTTAGCGTGGCAGTGTTTAACATGGAATCTGGGAAGCACAGTCCTGCTTGCATCTGGAGCAAGAAGCTTGAATATCATTTCAAGAAGGAATGTTTCAGAAATGCTCAAATAACCAGTTCATGCTCAGTTCTATAGTACTGTATAAATCTGTAAATGGATTCTGCAAGTCGCCTCTCTAATCTCAGTGACAAAGTTAATTTTTTTTTCCCCCCTGAAGACATTAATTTCACAGTGTGGGATAGTTTAACTTGCTTCCCTTCTGTTTTAGTAGGCTAGCAGAGCAGATATCACCATCCCTGACACATCATTTTTTCTCCATACAGTACAGTGTACTTTGGGACTGTAGCACAGCAGTAGACTGGCCCAGGAATCACAATCTGGGCTTATTGTCTTTGTGTATCCTCAAGGAGTAATATTTTAAAGTCACTGCATCTGTTGGTACTTAAGAGCATGATTTTTACGTTTAATTTTTGCCAGTTTTTACCATCTGTGTGTCTGTTTTTTGGCTCCTTGCTTTAATTTTTCAGTTTAATTTCTCAGTTGCACTGGGATTGCTTTCTCTTTCTCACACATGCTCTTTTTGAGTCATCCATGAACTTATATTAAAAGAAAAAAGAAATTATTTACAGCAGTTGCATAATAAAATTCTTGGCCTTGACATTTTGATTTTTTTAATGATCTCTTTATATTGAGTCTCCTAGTAAATGCATGTCATTTTTGGAAGTGAAATAACTTATTAGACTTTGTTTAAGTTTTAAAAAATTACTTTTGGATTAAACTGCAGCATTTTGGCGGGAAAAGCTAGCTTGATCACATTCAACACATTCTAGTCTTTCATACTCATTTAGCTTTTAATGCCCAGGAGGGAACAATTTTCTTGAGAAATCTGTGTTATAATCATAAACAGACATAATTCAGTAATTTTCTCATGAAACATTGGCTGAAGTTCTTGCACTAATGACTTGAAGCTCAGACGAGCGGGAAGGTTTTTGTTTAAATTCCAAGAAAAATACTAATGAAATACGTTAAAATAGAAACAAAATATACAAGCAGTGTGTCATGGGCTGTTTTCAATAAAAATGATGTATCTTCATCAATTGAATAAATGTCTCACCAAGTCAGGCATGTTCTAGCATTTCAAGAATGTTCTGATAGTACTTGAGTAATTTTCTCTGATTATCCCTGATAATTTTTCTACAAAAGATTACATTGTGTAAATAAATATTTAATGTACAAGGGTAACTGTGTTGCACATTTATCAAATGTTTTGCTTCTGTATGCATTTGAGAGCGTTGAAAACACCACCGCTGCTCTGATCTTTTTGTTGACTTACGTATTTTGCCTCTCATTTAAAATATAATACATTCCTTAAGGTCAAATTTAGTGGCTTTTTAAAAGCATGCTAGTTTCTTTTTAGCCCTTTTCAAATATTTGTAATTGAGGATTTTAGAGTTTGTATTTACCTCCTGGTGTACTTGCTTACTCTTAGTTGATTTTCAAACCAGAATATGGACTTGCTTCCCTTTTGATCTTTCCTTCTCCCCTGGTTTCTAATGAATATTTTTTGTAGTGCTGCACAAAACACTGAGTAAGGATTACATTAAAATACCAGCACTAGCAGGTAAAAACATGCTCGGTTTTGAATCCGTGGCTCCTGTAATCTATAGTGCCCCCTCTCTTTGTGTGGGCTGCTTTGCGTTATTAACAGTACTGTGAATTATCACAAGACCAAAAAAAGTAATACTTGTTCACCTGAGAAACTTGTTTTTGAAAGGAAGTGTTGCTGTGAATTTCCAAGGAGCAGAATTAGATGTCTTCTCTTCTGTCTGCATATGCCTCTAGCTTTTTCTAAAAACACTATAACCACCTTTTACTGTGTTCCAGAACTGGAAGGGCATGCTGGTTTTTCCTCTAGGTATTTGAGCTTTCCTTCCTACTCAATTGTTATGTCTTGCTGTAAACTTGTTTGTTTGTTTGTTTTAGAGGAAGAGGACTGTTAGTGCTTATTTTTAATTATCAGTTGTCACTTAAAAACTTAGTGGTATTTTCCACATTTACTAGTAGAGATTCAAACTGTATTTGAGTGGTACCAGAATTACTTAAATTACATGTTCACAAATTTGAATTCCAAAATTTTCCCCAACACTAAGGATTTTATTACTGTCAAGTTTAAATTCCTGATTTCCTGACAAATATTCTGTTACTGTAAGTCAAGAGAAAAGCTGAGTGAGCAAAACTGGTATCCATTTCCCAGTGTACTGAGAGATGTGCATGTTTTTATTACTCTGTAAAAACATGGAGTTGACTTAAAGTTGATAATATGCAATCAAGAGACTGCTGATTATTTGTTATCCTGTGGCTTGACTCTTAAAAATTTGTGTGTTTTCAAAGTTGTGAGTATAAAGTAAGAATAAGAAGCAGGATGCTCTCAGTACTATGGTCTGTTAGAAAGTGCCTGTTACCTCTGGTGTCTTTTTTTCTTGCCTTTACATGGAAAGCAAGTTGTCTCATATTCTCATGAGATGGAGCTGTAATACCATGAGAGCAAAGCCATGCATGCATTGGTCTTCTCGTAGTGTCAGTTTACTTTGGGCTGAGAGAATTCAAGTAGTATTAAGCATTCCAAATGCAATGATGAGAGCAATCCATCTGTTTCCAGCAACATCCCCTCTGAACCAGAGCCTTGCTCTTACCTTGAATTTTAACTAACTGTGTAAATCTAAGGATAACCTACATTTGAATGCCAGACACTCAGCTGTACTTTACTGTATATTTTAAAAGGCTTGTGGGAAGCTCGATGTAAACTTTAGTCTTAGGTGGTTTCCCAGCTGACTGGTGTGTTGAATTAATTGAGAATGGGAAGGGCTGGTTCAATTCATTTCCATCCCTTGTATCTCAGTCATTTTCTGCAACCATGCATAAGGATTGATTGCCATAGCAACAGTGTTTTAGCTTGTACTACTGTGAATGTGGTTAATGATAATAGAATTATCTACTCATTTTAAATCCTGTTATATTATTAGGTCATCTGAGCCATCCTCTTGCTATGTATTGAGTTATTCCCTGTAGCCTATCTTGTAGTTCTTTGTCCATGCTGCTTTTACATGTGTTGAGCAGTGGGGATTCTGCTTCTTCCCTTGGGAAACTTTCGAAATCTGATATATCACTCCATTAAGGATTTTTGCCTGATATTTAGCCGCATTTTACCTTCTTTCTTCCAGCTACATGGATTTGTACCACATGGAAGTTCTGTTCTTATCTTTTTCCATATCCAGAATTTAATCCTCCTTTTTTACCTGTGTAGAATATAGCAGTTCGATATTTGTGTATTTCTTATAGGATTTTCTTATAGGGAAAGGCAGGTTTATAAATACATCCTCTGTTCTTCTTCACTACCTCATTTTGGCAGGAAACTCCCTTGTACTCAGCTACTATGTAGATTACCTGAACTGCACAGACAAAAAAAACCTTCCAGCTTTCCCATGTTCAACTGTTTGCTGCAGCATATGCACCAGTGGATGGGTGGTTCTTGTGTGTGCATTGCTCTGTGCCTTGCTCTGCCTGATGTTCACAGTGGTCTCTGGTGAGTAGGAAGATGCAGGGTTTTTGGTTTTTTTTTTCCATAAAGGTGGAGGGATGTTTCTTCATACTTGCTACAAGTCAGCAGAAGTCCCCTCTCTGTCTGTGGATCTAGGCTAACAGTGGATGAGCATTGGTGTCTCTGTCCCCCTTCACTTCCACGGGCTGCACACTTCACACTCTGGAAATTTGCTGGGTTTCTAAATCCTTCTTCCTACATGGATTTTCCACCATAAAGAGAAATATTTTCTAGACATGTCCAAAGAGAAATAAAAGTGGAAATGCAGTTGTCTTCTCCCCTTCAGGCATTTCAGACTCTGTGCTATGTGTAGGTCAGGCAGAAATTAGTTAAAAACAAAAAAAAAAATAGTACTTTTCCATACAATGGGACTGTGGGTTAGCTGCCTATATATATTGCATCATTGACTCACTCCATATCTGCTTTCTGCAGTGTTGCTGTGGAGCTGGTAAATAAGACAGAGAAGTAATGTAATCTTTCCAGTAATCTGTTGTTTTCACTTCTACTTATGCTTTTTGACTAATTTTCTTCATTAATATTTGATGTCCTACTGTTGCCTATTTTCTTTTGTTTTATTCATCTACAGTATAAAGAAGTACTTATTACATTAATATTCATCCATACTACCCCAAGAGGGCAAAAGACTAAGGGGAATTGCTATTTGAAAATACTTTTAGAGCTAAATGTGGTGCAAAATTATTTCATGCTGCAGTTAAAAGCAGATGTATTAAATATACCTCAGGATTATCACAGACTAGGTACTTAATGTATGGTTATTTTTGCTGGGTTTTTTTGGTTTATGGGTTGTTTTTGAGAGGTGCTACCTTTTTCAAGATTCTTCCCTTTGAAGCTTAAGCTAGATTACATTTCTCAGAATTCTTTATCTTGCATTTATTTGTGTTTCAATTTCCTCAGTCACCAGGATTCTCAGTCCACCAGTGTAATATAGTGAAGCCCTCAAAACTCATTGATCATGTCTTAAAAGATTGTTTTAAACCTAAGTTGTATTTTACTGGCAAATTTCATCACTTTGTTTTTAACTTACTCTTCCACTGTTTGGAATACATGTGTGACAGATATTTAAGTTTTGTTGTTTGTTTTTATTTAAATCAAACTGCAAAAATATTCTAAATATTTATACTAAGGAATCATTATGAGCCTGTAAATAGATGAGGATAGAACACAAAAAAGAAGAGTCAGTAACCTGCTGATTATAGTAAAAGAAAATTCATAGGTTTAGAACTAATCTGTTTTCTTTCTCCCTGTTTTTTCTTCAAATAATATAATCTTGTGAGAACACCATGAGCTTTATTAATTTCAGTGAGGAGCCTTTGAGCCTTTGTCACAGAATTTTCTAATTTTTTTTCTAAATTGGTTTTGCCTTTATAGTAAATCAGGTTTATAAGACAACATGGCCTTTACCTTGTCTCAAAGGTCCACTCTCTGATTCACTGTTCTGGTCCTGTAATGATAAAGCAGATGATTTTCTATTTCCCATCTAGTCAGTCCTGGTACATCAGTGTTGTCCTTGCACTGCCCTCTGCAAGAGCCAGAGCTGGCCATGGCAAGGTGTTGGACCAGCCCAGCGGGGTTGTCTGAAACTTGATGTGTTCTGTGACCCTGGAAAGTGGCAATGGCCAAGGATCTTGCCCAGGGATGTAGAGAGAGAAGCTCTCAGTGCAGCTCGATTTTGTACTGAAATCCCAGCATTTGCTTGTTCTTCAGGGTTCTTCAAGCTTTCCTTTCATAGTTTGAAGAAAAAAGCTTCAGGAAGGTAATAGGACTTGCTTCCATCTGGTTTCCTAAAAGTATTTTGTTTTCCATGTTCAGAAAATAGCTGGGAAGAATTAAAGTAAAATAAACATTTTTTTTTTTCAGGGGGTCTTAGACTGGACTAGCTTCATTGATTGGCTCATCTGGGATTCAAATGTGATTTTATGGGAATTGACAAGTTCCTGTACATTTTGAAACCTTCAACCTGGCTTTAGCTAGTTTGTAACTGATTAAGTGACAACTAAGAAAACCTTGTTTCAAAATCAGGACGTTTAAATGTGGGGTTTAACGGTGTTTATACTTTTGGGATTTAGCAGTGTCTATGCTTTTTCAATCCTAATCAACAGATATTTTTCTTGTTCCTTACAGAATTTTGCTCCCTCAAATGCTACTGTTTATTTAAAAAGTGTTTATGTAGACATCTATGCCTAAAGTGCTATGGCTGATGAGAAGCACGCAGGTACATGCTTCTCTAATGTATCTATGTATCTATGACTTTTTATTTTCACGTTTTTTGGGGTGGGATGGATGGAGAGGAATTCGACCACAAGATGTGGTTTTTTCCCTTTCTGTTCATGCATCTTAACTTTTAATACATTCAAGAAATAGAATTTAAAAGCATAGTTGTGCCTCTGTCTTAATTTGGTCTCCTCTAAGGAAGATGGTAGAATTTTAGTAATTCATATGGTTATTTAGTAACTGCTTATATGGTGACAAATAAAGTTCTGCTGTAGATTAGAAGCTTGCAGGGAAAAAACAAATGATGGAAAATAGGTCAGCAGTGTGCAAGGGCAAGAGGGATTTATTCCTGGAAAGTCTGCTCATTTTGAAAGAGGGGGAGTTGCTGATGTAGCGAGTTCGGTGAACAAGACACAATTATTTAGATTAGTTGAAAATAGGTAGTGTTTTGAAGGAGGTAATAAAAGAGGGATGATACTAAAAGAGAGATGGACATAGAGTGCAAGTTGCTGAATGCTGAAATGAGTGCCTTGAGCTGGTTTTAGGACTGCAGATGAGCAGTATCCTTTCAAACAGTCTGAGGCCACAGCAGTAGAGACATTTTCAGTTGTCTCTGCTGCTGAAAGAAGCAGTCTTGGCCATGCTTTGCTTCCTCCCTTGTGCCTCCCTAAGCTTTTATGAGGCTGTTAATTAGACTGAACTGGACCAGCCTGGGAAATGTAACCAATTAAAATTGTTTTTATTAAACATTAATTTTAATTTAGATCTTTTGTATAATGATGCAAATGCTTGAATAAACTGAAAGGAGAAGGTGGACAGAGGAATCCAGTGCCAGACATGACCATCTGGGGAGGGGAGAAGAGGAGACTGCTGCTTTCAACAACCCACATCTGTGGTTTGTGCTGGCCTTGCAGGATAATGAAATGCCAGACTGAGGTGTTATTATGGGCTGCAGGAAGGAAATACAATTGCTTGGAAATACTGTACCACCATCACAGAGGCTGAATTCAGTCCTAACTGCTCTGACTTGGTGTGGAAAAGGAAGGGAAAGAATTGAAATGGAAATAAGATCTCTGAGAAGAAGTTTAAAAAGAGCTAATTTTATTGGGGAGCGGGGATCTCTTCTGCTGCCACAAATGGCAGTAAATGAGTTATTTCTTGAAATGCCCTTCCATTTGTAACAGGTAGTTTGTGAAGAGCCTGTGGAGCTGTGGTTGTAGCAGTTGTGTGATGCCCTACACTTTGTTCCTTGGTACATTTTACACAAAGAGGTTGTCCGGTTGTCTTTGGTGACCCTGGATAGCTCAGTGAGGTGATGATGATGAAGTTTGACTGTTGATGATGACAAAGTTTTGTGTTTTATCACATGTTGTGTAAGGGTTCTGCATGGCAGTGAGCAATGCAGGTGTGCTGGCCCAGGACCAAAGTGCTCCAAGGGGGGAGCTGTTCCCAGCCCTGCTCCAGCCCAGCCTCCAGGAGGTGTTGGGGCCCTGGTGCTGCCCCCTTGGTTAAGTTCAGGAGTACATGTAAATACATTTGCATTTTTCTTAAATTAAGGCTCTGTCTATCTCAGAGACATCACCCAAAACTGAAAGCATTTAAGGCTGGAGATGAACCTCAAAACTAGGGAAAAAAGTCTTTTTTGCCTTAGTTTCCTCAAATAAATAATTTGGAGAATAACCTCTAATCTTCTTCCTTTGAGTGCAGTGAAGCTGAAGTCATTATTGTCCATGAACTGCTTTTGCCATACTGTGCTGGAAGGCACTACAGAAGTACTGAGTAGTATTTATTTTAAATTTGATTTAATGCTTTTGATTAAAAAATGAATAAAATTGTCATAGACCAGATTGTAACCCTGTAGGCACTTGGAATGGAGCATTTGTAAATGAAGCATTTACTGAGAAGTTTGAAATTGTTTTTCATGTTGATTTCAACAAAACAAATTGAGCAAAGGACAATGAAAAATGCTATAGCATTTTCTGTTATTAAAATGGTGAATTTGTTTGGTGCCTAAGGTAAAATTCATGTTGTGCAAAAGACCAAAAAAGAAAATTTTACAGCATAACAGGGAAACTCAATTGAGGCAATTTTAGTGGAGTTTCTCAGTGGAATGAGGTGGGGGGGAAAAAAAGTGGAATGCAACTGTGAATTCAGAAAAAGAGAAGTAAAAGAAGAAACTGCAAAATGGTGAAATCTCATCACTCAAAATATCATAGGAGCTGAGAGCAGGTTTGGGTGCCTTGTCCCTCTGTGTCAAGGCCAGGTGTCCTCCATCACCAACACAGTGCTCCCTTCTGGGTCTTCCTTCTCTGGGACTTGGGGTCAGAACCTTGCCTGGTTTTGTTCTTTTAGGGAAGGAAGAGCTGGAACAGTAACACCTCACGGTAATATATGTGCACGTTAGGGCTCCTTCACCTCAGGTGTGGTTTTCCATCTACTTGATGTGTGACACAAAAGACCTTTTGAAACAGATGTATAGGGGTTTTTACTTTTAATCAATATGAATATAAATTTTAAAAAGTCATAAACCAAAGCTATATGCTAGCAAATGAGAAGTGGAGATAAGTCACTGTCTAAATGAGAGGAAACCTGTGGATTTTTCTTTAAGCAAGATGATAAGATATTAAAATATCAGTGGAATTGAGGGCATCCTCATTAAGTTTTCTGATGACACCAAGCCGTGTGGTGTGGTTGACACTCTGTAGGGAAGGGATGCCATCTGGAGGGAACTGGACAGGCTTGAAAGGTGGGCACATGCAAACCCCATAAAGTTCAACAAGGGCAAGTGCAGGATCCTGAACCTGGGTTGGGGCAATCCCAAGCACAAAATACAGGTTTGGTGAAGAGTGATTTGACAGCAACCCTGAGGAGAAGAACTTGGGGGTGTTGGTTAAGGAGGAGCTGGACATGACCTGAAAATGTGCATTTGCAGCCCAGAAGGCCTCACATGTTCTCAGCCACATCCAAGCACCGTGAGCTGCAGTGTGAGGGAGGTGGTTCTGCCCCTCTGCTCTGCTCTGGTGAGATCCCACCGGGAGCCCCATCAGCTCTGGGGCCTCACATCATAAGAAGGATTCAGACCTGATGGGGCAGGTCCAGAGGAGGCTGTGAAGATGACCAGAGCTGGAGCACCTCTGCTATGGAGACAGCTCAGAGGGTTGGGGCTGTTTAGCCTGGGGAAGAGAAGGCTCTGGGGAAACCTTAAAGCACCTCCTAGTACTTAAAGGGGACTTACAGTAAAGCTGGAGAGGGACTTTTTACAAAAACATGTAGTGTAGGAGAAGGGAAAATTGTTTCAAACTGAAAGATATTAGGTTAGATATTAGAAGGAAATTCTTTACTGTCAGAGTGGTGAGGCACTGGAACACCCAGAGAAGTGGATGCCCCATGCTTGGAAGTGCTGGATGGGGCTCTGAGCAGCCTGATCTAGTGAAAGGTGTTCCTGACCATGGCAGGGGATTGTAACTAGATGAGCTTAAAGGACCATTTCAAGCAAAGCCATTCCATCATTTTTATGGTTCTTTGGCAAAACTAACCAGGGGTGTTGTTGGTAACACAAAACCAAAAGCTTTCAAAGTTGCATTTTCTAAAGGAGACAGAACTCAAAAAATATATCCTAAGTTTAAACTCCCACCAATGTATAGACTTTTGCCTTATTGGAAAACAGATATTTTAATCAAATTTTAAAAAAGCTAAGTCTGCAGTGAGCTTTCTGATGTAATTTCTGAATGGTCCTGAGCCATGCTGAGAAAAATATCCAGAATTGAATTTTATTATTAAGATGCCTGTGTGAGTAAAATGATGTTTTGTGTGACAGGGAAGAGAGTGCTATACTTTTACCTTGCTTCTAAATTGACTCTTACGTTCAGTGCTCCAGGGGATTGAACTGTTCTGTACTTGGCTGAAGCCGGTGAAATCCTTGCATGCTGATACAGATCTGCAAATCAAGCAACAAGGGACCATTTCAGATTAAAAAAAAAAAAAGAAATGAATAAGGATAAAAGAGCTATGAGACCTGTTTGAAAATTGCCTAATGACAAATTCAAGTTGCTAAATAAGAAATGCTTTTTGGATCTTTGAAAAAAAAAATCCTCAGAAGAAAATCACGGTCTTTGAAAATGTGAGGTGAATAATAATATATTCAGGAGTGTTACAGGGAAAATGTGAAGTGATTAATACAGAGTTGTCTCCTTTCCTTTGTCTCAATATCAAGGGGAAACTGTGTGACTTATCTATAATACATCTCTGCAGAAGTCTTTTAGATCTCTAAACTTATAGGGGGAGGCGTGTACACTTGGTTTTCTGCAGGGAAAGTGTGTCCCAATTTCATGTTTCCATTGTCGTTTTTTTTGGCGTTTAAAAATCACGCAGGGACTTAATGCCTTTTTTTTTTCCTGGTGTCTGTATACAGAATGAACTAACTTGTCAGATTAAAGGGAAAAGTATTTAAAATTCTGTTGCTCTACATTAGTTACAAGCAGGTGAATTCAGTGTGGATCTATTTATAGGAGAACTAATGGATGTGCCTAACTTGACCTACTTTAGCCTACTCAACAGAAAAAAACAAACACAATGTAGTTGTAGCACTGCCATGTAATCTGTTTTTTTCCTACCTTAAGAACAAAATAATGTCTGTTGCTGTGGCCTTCTAAATACACATATACATTTAGAACCTTCTATATGTATATAGAAGATACCTATGTCTAATCTATATCTATATCGTTTATATATGTATCTTATATATGTATTTAGATTTATATTGTATCTTATGTATGTGTTTTGTTACTATGCCATCCAGGACATAAATATAATCCATGCTAGGAGTATATTGTGGAGTTTTTTTAGTTCCATAAACATCAACTTCTCCATATCAAATGAATGTTGCTGGTCCTGAAATCCCAGAACTGTATTACCTGGCATTGTGGAGTAGGAAGAACTCACATTCTAAAAGAAAATTAGACTTCCTTTGGTAAAAGTCACCCCTGTTGTGAAAAGATTCAAGCGAAGCACCTTTAACCAAAGCAGGGCAGTTTCCCCTCTGTGCAGGTATCACATGAGTTAGCAAGGGGTCATCTATAGGAGCAGTGTATGTATCAGTTACCATGATGAAGGGGAAAATAAATTGTATATGAAAACATGAACCAGAGTGTGTTTGTTACATGCCAAGTGCTACACTTAGTTTGGTTCACCATGTGGGGATGTCTCTGTAATTGAGGTAATTCCTGCATTATGCAAGGTAGATGATAACCAGGCCTGGCCTTTGGGCTGAACTTTGCAGGGGAATTTGATTATACATTGACCTATAATTGTAGCCTTGTTTCAAGTAAAGCTGATAACTATTTCCTTTAAAGATACTTCCCATGATTCTGACATCTAAGTAAGACTTTGAATCTGCATTTAAGGTGAACCCTAATATTTGTTTTACACCGGTCAGATCATGGTGGTCAGTATGTCTGTCTGCGGATCACACGAGAAGAGTATAAAATTTCAGAGATTTGAACATGGAAATATTTTGTAGATAAGCCTTTTTTAAAACAAACAAAGAGCAGGTTTACACCTGTGAAACAGATATGTTTTGAATCCTGAGGAAAAACAGAAAATGGAATAAAGACTGTGACTAGGCAGTTACGCAAAATGAACCCATTTTTAAGGCAACAATTAATTTGAGGTAATTTGTTGTAGTTGTACATGGGTCTGTGAGAGAGTTACTTCTCTTTGTAATACATGGACACATCTGTAATTTACTATTGATCAGATCTTCAGAAAGCTCTTTGGATGCTTCACTTAATATTAAAAGTGTGACAATCCATGCTTTATATATTTCAAATATGTAGCACATGAGAGGTTAGTGCTTTATTGTTGCATCCAATCTCTTGGTTGACTTTATCACTGTGATTGGTTTTAAAGATTGATTTTAGTGGGCTCCCCAACAGGCAGCACTATAAGTGCTGGGAAGCCTTGTCTGGTCCTGCCAAATCTTTTCTGGCTATTCTTGTTAGCTGTGGTTGGTTTTACTTACAAGCTGCTCTGTAAGTGAACTGTCTGAAATTCATTATGTGATGAAATGCCTTGAGTTTTGTAGTTCTTCATATACTTGGCATCTAATAAAATGTTTAAAAAATAGGTTATGCTGTGCAGGTGTTACTAGGTGCTAAGAAAAGGAAGAGATGAAGCACATCTGCTATCTTTGAGCAAGAAGTATTTTGTGGCTTAGCATCCTAAGCTGCTGCTGAGACCTTTGAGATCCATTTTAATATTTCTGCTTTTCAAAGTGTCACATCCAAGAGTCTTATATTTGCCTTTGCAAGCATGTAATATTATCCCCAACATGTTAATAAGGAAATGCATTTTTGAGTTATTTTTGCCACTATCATATAGCAAGTCAGTGTAGGAAATTAGAAAGGACCCAATATTGTCTTCATTTTAAGTTTCTCTTTAATATAATAAATATGTCATCAAGGTATTTTTTGAAGTTCAATTTAGCAACACTTTATCCATTTGCCAGTGAACAGAAACTTAGGACACTATTTCATTATCATTATATTACTTTGTAATATGCTATGAGTGTTGTAGTGGTGCATGTTATATGTGGACTTGGAGCTGTTGCAAAATGAACACAAGAATAGTTTTGTGCTCCAGTAATACTTGAGTCTTCTCTAAAATGTCTTTTAAATATGATCTGGTGGGAACAGCTACATATTTTTGTTATCCACTTGATACTTGCCATCTGTAGAGGAACCTAGATGTATGGATTTGTTCTGGTAGCTATCGCTTTGCAGCACATCTCCTCCCTCTGCCTCCCACCCTGGACTGTCAGTGGTGCTGGAGAAGTCATTGAAACAATCCAGAGTGGGATGACCTCAGTCGGGGGAAAACAAACCCTGTAGCTTTCAGGCAAAGAGCAAATATAGTCTGTGAAATATGATTACAATGCACATTGTGACATGCTGGAGAATCAGTGGTGCTTTAGACATTACTGATGGGCTTTATTTTTGTCAGATCCCATTTGGTCCTGTTTTCCTTGTATGGGGTTGCCAAGGCGCATGAATGTTTGCAATTTTTGGCTAATAATTTTTCCCTTTTTGTCAATATTATTTTCTCTGCTGGTAGGCAGAGATTATTCAGATACATGAATTAAGAAGCACGTTCAATCAACAGCAAAAAAGCCTCTTGACTTTTAATGCATTTTTTGCTGTTTGTTGGTAAGCTATCACTGTAAGGACAGACCCAGGATTTTCTTGACTGTGAAGAAGCAGCAAAATGTCTCAAGTTAAATTCACTAGCAGGAAAGCCTTTTGCCTAACATACTAAAGCTATTAAAAGGCTCTCATACTTTTTGGTGCTGTCTGCAATGCCTACTGTAAAAAGAATTAACTGAAGCATAATCTAGTAAAAATCTTTTTTACTGGAAGCTCTGCTACGTGGCCAAGCAGTATTTGTGTTGTGCTCCTGCCACCAGCCTGGCTTGCTGTGTGATAGAGGTGTGTGCCATCAAATCATTGCAGAACATATGTGTGTCATTTCAGTGATGCATCACAGGTTGTTGAACCCCTAAAGACCACTGACTTCAGTGAAGCTCTAAATTAATACACACTACAAAATAACTGGGATATCATAGGACCTGTTCAGCTGTTACTAGTTTTGCCAGGTTTTAAATAGGTGTTTTAAAAAGTCATTATGAATGAAAAAATGCTAGTTTTTCAAAATTGAATTAATTGTCACAATGTTTGCCAAAGGAAGGTTGTATCAAATTATATTCATTGGCTCTCTGGTGTTCTGCTTTTTGGACAATAGGAAATCAAATTAATCTCTCTTTAAATCTGTAAAAACATTTCCTTTTAAGGCACTTCAAAACAGAAATAGTGCCATTGTAAAGCCAACCAGGCTTAAGGCTCAGCTTGATCAGTTTAATAAATGGGAAATAAGAGATGATTGCCTGTGATAGCAGGGAATGAATTTGATATTCATCAGAGACCTGAGAAATCCCTTCCATTCTGCACTCCTCTATGTCTATATGATATCTATTCACTGATTTGACTGAGCAAGGAAAATTTCATTTTAGAGTAGTGAGGCATATAAAAACTATGTGAATATTGTCATTTCCAATTGCAGGGTGACCATCCTGCAGAAGTACGTGAGTAACATAGGGATTATTGGGATGTAAAGAGAATATTAACTTGTGTATATGTGTGTATATATATAATATATATATATACATAAGAATAAATTATTTTTTGCATGCTTTTTTTTGTGTTTAAGTGGATGATGATTTAATGTAAGGTTTCTCTCTCCCTGGATTACTGATAATAGCAGTGCACCAAGTACAGGGCTGTTGTGAATTACACAAAGCTCTCACCTAATTATTTGTGCATATATATATGTATGTTCAAGAGGGAACATAGCCTCTTTTTTTGTATTCAATATTTTTTGGGTTTTCCCCATGTTGTCTTTGTAACTGCTCTTCAGATTTGATTGAAAATTGCCATTCTCTGGAGATTTGGCCGGTTAATCAAAAAGTGAGAACATTAGCACAAAAGCCTGATGCTGGTGTATTTGTGCTAGTTAAGACACAGGAAAAGAGGTCTCTTAGGAGCTGTTTCCCATCAAGTGTGATCATACAGAGAGAGAGAACCTACTTTATGTTGCAAGAACCAAACAAACATTTATGAAGCACAGCTGCCAGGAGACTAATAGCGAGTATGTCTCTTCTTCCATAATCATTACAGAGACGTGCAGGAGACTAAAAGGGGAAATATGAAGGGAAGGGCATATTTTAATAGCAAAAGCCTAATTTTATTTGTGTCTTAGCTGAGGAAAATAAAATATTGTCAGGAGCTTGTCATTATAGATAACCTGTCCTTCTCTGCAGTAAAATCTAAAGGCACCTGTTGGGTGTTGGATCCTTTCAGTTTGGGATTTACAGGACTTACACTCACTGTGCTAAAATTTAAAAAAATTAAGTGGTAGAAAACAAACAAGCCAGTGTCTGATGCTCCGTGGGAAGGTGAATCTCACAGTGATGCTCACTGAGGCACTGCTGTCTCCAGCCAGGTCTCGGGCCCCACAGCCACTACTGAGGGACTCAGCTGGCTGAATACTGTGCTCATTGATGGTATTAATACCAGATACTTCAATTGAATTATTACAGCTGATCAGTATTGTATCAGCTCAAAAATATCTAAAGTTTAAATCCGTCACATCCTTGAAGGAGCAATGTGTTGAACAGAAATGAAGTGGGAACTGCATCTTCACTTTGAAGATGAAGCTGTGGATTGATTGAAGGCAGGAGCTGATATTTTGGTAATGGACATTAAAATTTCCAGTAAGACAGGGAAAGCATGGCTGGTTTTGGGCTTTGGAAATGACACTAGGCAGATTTCATTCAGAAATTTTCTGAGAAAATGTAATTAAAATAACTTTTTGGGTTCATGTATATTGGATAAGGTTCTATTGGCAAGAATACTGCTGACATTCCTTAACTCTGCAGATTTTGTAATCCTACGTGGTGATAGATTCTCTTCAAAAATAAAAACCCAATTTGCAACTTTTCATGTGTATTTCATTAACACTGTGCAGGTGAACTGTGAAATGGACCTTTTTATAGGTAGAACTTTTAGCACTAATAGTCCATTTTGAGCAGTTAAGATAATTTTTCAGTTTTTGAGTCATTAATTTTATTACAGAACTTAGAAAAATAATGATTTCTTTTTATTTTTCAAACAGTGGGAAATTTTGCACTGAGCACATCAAGATATGGTGAAGTACATTGGAAGAGATGCTTTAAATTTTCCTCTGTGCTATAAAGATGAAAAGATCTTTTAATTACTCTTATTTCAGTTTTGGAAGAAAAACACATTCTGTCTTTAGTAGCTGTACATTAAAAACTATATTTTTTGACATAGCAGATATCAGTGGTTTTATAGAGAAAATAAACCTTCCACTTTTGGGAACTTGCTCATATTAGTTAATTATGAGAAATATCTGCATTAATATCCAAGTGGGTTCACAGAAACTTTCCTGCTCTGTTAAATGTCCTTTTTCTTGTTTACTTCATCCAGGTCAAATTTGCCTTTCAGAAGAAAACTACTTTCCCAATAAAGAAATAATTGCTTGATGCAAAGATTTTCACAGCTAGTTAGTTACTTTTCATAGTAAATCAGAATTTTAAGTCAAATCCCTCTGCAGGTGTCCAATTTTTCTCTCTGTTCACTTCAGTGTAAATGAAAATCTGTGTTATTTTGAGAAGAAAAGAGAGTCTGATTACTGTAATATTAAAGATTTTTAAAAGGGTACATCATACATCTGTTGATCATGGCAGTAGTGCTTTCATTAGGATTATGATTGCTCCTCTAAGCACCTATTTATGGGCACATGCATGTTTCTGATACAGATCTGTCTGCTGTCCAGGAAAAGCCAGACAGAGGCGTGTGGGAGCTGCTGTTTCTTAATTGCTTGGATAACTGACAGTCAGTGTGGTTCCAAAACTTGCTGTGTTTATGATTCTCAAAACAAAAGGCACAAAATGTAGATGTGGTGGTGCCAGATAGCATCTGTTATACGTAGTTTTTGATTTGCAGTTTCTGATTTGTTATACCCCAAGACTGGAAGGTGTAGAGGAGGCAGCTGAGTTGGCTCTTTGCTTTGACCTGGCTGCATTTGAGGTCAGGCAGAGGGATGCTCCTCTCCTTGGCAGGAAAAGACTCCAGACCACCAGGGGGGACAGAAAGAAAGGGAACAGAATGTCCAACAAATGGAGAAGCCTAGGTCTGGTGGGAACAAGAGCAAAGATACTTGTAGCTATGATATTTTCTGAAAAATCCTTTCCTTAGGATTTTTCCTCCTGAGAAGCTGAGGGGCCTCAGGAACAAAATGTAAACAATGGTTATCTGCTGCTGTGGAATGCAACAGGTGGATCTGTGATTGGTCTCATATGGTTGTTTCTAATTAATTGCCAATCACAGCCCAGCTGGCTGGGACTCTTTGTCCAAGACACAAGCTTTTGTTATCATTTCTTCTTTTTCTATTCTTAGCTAGCCTTCTGATGAAATCCTTTCTTCTATTTTTTTAGCATAGTTTTAATATAATATATATCATAAAGTAATAAATCAAGCCTTCTGAAACATGGAGTCAGATTCTCATCTCTTCCCTCATTCTCAGACCCCTGTGAACACAGTCACAGATACTCCCCTGGTTTGGGAAGGGTGGGAAGAGGGGTTTGTACAAGGATGTAGCTCAAGTGTTGCCCAGGGGGCTGTGTCCCAGGAGGGCACTGAAGGCAGGTCTGTCAAAAGCAAGCCCAAGGAACTGCTGCAAACACTGAGTGGGGCAAGGGGAGTTCTGTTTACAAAATTAAAGTAGTCAAGAGAAAAGCTTTTGGGGATAAAAAGTGGTGAAGTGTAGGACCCAAGGGTTACTAAATGAATGATGCTTACATTGCACATATAGAGATGACTGCTAAAATGACACAGTATAAAGCCAGACATTTATTTTTTGGCAGAGGCATATCTACAAATAGGATGTTATTTCAATCTCTCCTTCCATGTCTGTGTGTATATATATATACACACATATATATATATGTATGTATGTATGTGTGTATATGCTTCTTGCATGTTTGCTTGAAAAAGCCACAAGGAAAATTTGCCAAAAACCATATTATTAACAAAGTCATGTTCATCTGTGATGAGCTTTTGTCATAAGTGAGATTCAAACTTTGATTTCATCAGCAACTCTGATGAAAAAAGTTCTCTTTAGGCTAGTAATAACTTCATTGCAATAAAAATACATAGTTTTCTACAACCAGCAATGTCCCTAACTTCAAACCAGGAAACCCATGGCAATAGTGATTTGCAAGATGCTGTATGAAGCAAGGTGTGGAATACCTCTTTTCAGTATGAAATATCTCTAAATCTTCTGATTTTCCTTTATAAACCTTTTTGCATGTGACTTTAGAATTGGCATGGAGATTTGAATATTTATTTAACTTTAAACTTAATGCAGTGATGCATATAAAACTTGGACTGAAATCAGTAAATACACATTTCAAGGCAGGTTCAAGATGCTGGTTAACCTTTGAAATGTATTACTTACCTTGTGCTTAACAGAGGGAGATGACAAGGAGGTGCATATTAATGCCTCTTGAGACACAGGACCATCACTCTTCCAAGCAGCTTGACCTCACAAGGTGTGCTGCTTTCCAGGATGCAGAAGGCATGTCCATAGCCCATGGAAGCCTGGTGCATCCAGCCTCCTGCTTTTGCAGATTCCCTGTGGAAATCTCAATTAGACATTACCAACTGTCTCTGCCTGCCTTTAACATTTCTGCAGTACTTTAATAAGTTGTCTGATTCTGTGTGCTAAACTCATAACCTATTATATATTATTTCACTGACCTGATTGCTCTGGCTCTGTCTGTGTTTGAAACCTACTGTTCACACTCTGTAATATTTTCTTTTTGATTACATGGGTATTTAAAAGTATAAGCTTCCAATAATTAACACAGACATAAGAATGGGTTTGGAGCTTCTTACTGGAAGTCCTTGAATTACCCTGATCTAAATTTGAAAGTACAGCATTCACAACTTTGACATTAAAGTTATACATTTGGTGAATAACATATGTACTTTTTGGAAAGTGAAATTAAAAATAAAATAAATTGGTTAGCATTAGAGCCTCACGTACCTCTTTGATGTCAGCCTTCTCTGGCAAGCTATTAATAAAGGCCATGATAAAATGTTTAAAAAGCTCTTGGTACTTCATGGAATTACAGAAGCTGCATTTTCTTTTACTATTTTTAAGTCTTTGCAAATGTGCCTCAGTGATCTGCCTTGTGTGCTCAGTCAATCCCCCTGCCCAGGGAGAGCCTGGGAGGAGTTTCCCCAAACCCTGCTGACCATCAGCTGATTTTGTGCTTTGCTTGTCAACCTTCTAAAAAAATGCTGACTGTGATAGCTTCTGTAGCACGACTTTTTGACTGTAGTAGAATTATGATATAACACTGGCCAAACTATAAATATCATTGCAAAAATGTTTAAAGTGACAAAAAAAACCCAAAATGTTTAGAAGAGTTTCAGACAGTTGTGGAAGCATTTCCACTGCACATGTGGTAACCCCAGTAATCATTACTAAATTGAGTTAATAAAATTAAATGTAGGTTTAAATAGTTTGTTTTTTTTTTAATATCTAGGATGAAGATCGAACAGAGGAGGACAACAGCAGAGTTGAGCCTGTTGGACATGCAGACACTGGTTTGGAGAATGCTACCAATTTTTCCCTGGAGTAAGTTACTGGCAGAACATATTGTTTTAATGAGCCTTAAGATTGAACACAGACTAGTGAAGTACTCAGAATAATATGAGTGATACTACTCTTAAGAAAGTGGGGCAATCTTTTTTAGGTCATGTGTCATTTTGGTTTTAAAAAAAGGATCTTTTTAAAACAGATCTTAAACAGTTTAAAAAGCTTGTATTAAAGATGAGCATTGGAAACTTGACATTTATAAGTGCTGATGCTACAGTAGATTTTCTGCCTCAAAGAATATGCTTATTTGAGGGAACTTTGAAAACTTGACAGAAGGAATAGGGTCAGTGCTTAGTACAAATAGATCAACAGGCAAGAATTTCAAAGGGGAAAAATCTTAATTCCAGTCACTAGTTCACAGTCTCTAGGAAGATGTGTCACAGTCACAAGTTGTGTGGTCAAAAACCTCATACATTCAAATGGATCAAAACTGGTGTTGTGTTAGCTCCACCTAATTTAAAAATAAAATCACTGAATGATATTTTATGTAGTCAAAAGATACTGCAAACTTGGCCTTTTGCATTTCATTGGAAAGAACTGATCCATACCTTGTAATGGAGTTAATGAGAAAATATCCCTTCTAGCCTTAAATTGAATCTTTAAAATTTATTAACTTAAATTTTAAATAAAATTAAATCTTCTGCTCCTGTTATTTTTGAATTAAATTATGAATTAGGGACAGAGGTTTTAAATGTTAGATAAAGATCATGGTGACATCTATTAGGCTGTAGAATGTGCATTTTACTTGCTTCCATTTACAAAATCTGTTACATTGTAAATTCCAAATGCTGTTTCCTAAATAGAATTTGCAGAACTTCTGTCAAATGTAATGTTTCCTGGTGTTGCTTTTAAGTAACTTATTGACTTCTCATCATATGCTACTTCATTTATGTTTTGTTTTGATCTCATACTTTTGCATGTTTGTTTGAAGCAGTTGGCCCAAACTTCTGAGAAAATCAGAAAGCCAGATTGAAAGAATCTCTCTTAGGAAGCTGTAATTTCCTCTTTTTTTCTGTTCTACAAAATTTAACATTTGAATTTGGGATAGAATTTTATTTTTTTTTAAAGAAAAAGTGTAAGAAAAATGAGTGTAAAGATGTCAAACATGCATTTTGAACAAATGAAAAATGACTGACTCAACCACTAGAACAAACTAAATGGTGTATGCCAGTTATGGAAAATAAGTGGTTTTTTTTTTTAAAGTTAAGCCCTTTCCATTTAGGCAGTTCCAGGTGCATCACACAGATTCTCACCTTTTCTCTTTCTTAGCCCTTAATTTTCTTCTAAGCTAATAGCAAAGTCACAAGAAAGTTGATCCTAGAGCATCACAGGCCTACCAATGGCAAACAGTGTCTTTTAGAGTTCCCTTTGGAGGTCAGAGGAGTTCCTTGAATCCTGTGAGCTGCTTTGCCCACTAATTAATGACCACTTAGCCTTAACATACAGTGAGAAGGAAATGAAGTCAGCCTATACAGAAACTGCACATGGAACAGTATGAAATGCTGTATTGATCTCAGTCTTAAAACATTGATCCATGTCTGAGGAATAACACATCTTTGGCTGAAGTCTCTCAGCTCTCCTGTTGCACTACTTTATTGAGCTAACAGTGGCAATAAGGATAGAGACCTTCCATTCGTGTTGTTTAAAAATTAAGGTAAAAGTTCAGACACCAATTGAGGCATACAGCAAATGTAAAAGCTACCTTAAAATACACTTAGAAAATTTAATGTAGGACAAAAGTAAAACAAACTGTAACACAGGACTTGTGTTGACTTCCCAACCGTATGTGGTCTGGTTATTCTCAAATTACAGATTAAGCGCTGCAAGCTTTCGTGATGGGCCACCATATGATCAAGAGATTATTGAAGGAAATAGAAAATCTTTTACTGCTATCACAGGGAATTTGTCTTGCTCTTTGCTCCATTTTGAGATTAAATTTTATTTGTATGCCTATGAGGAACAAGCTTTTCAATGATCTGTTTGTATATATATCTAGCGCCAGGAAATAAGGAAAAAGTATGTAATGCTAGAGAGAAGCATAAGCTGCAAATTTAGATTGTGGCTTCTGTTCAGATCTTTCACTTCCAGATTTACTGAGAGGTTTGGCTTTTGCATATTATTTTCTCATTTATGCATTTGTAGCTCTTTATGGTTCATGGACTATAATTCCACCTTTCCAGATGTGGGCATGTTTCAAACACATTAATAGATTTCGTCCAAATCTATTTCTACAATTTTTACATGTCTCTTTCTGAACCTGTATTTTCTTCTGCTGCTTTTTTCCTCACTACAGCAAAATTTATAATTGAAAACTAGATGCATGGTTGCTTCAGGGGATGTCTGGTTGGTTTTGAATGTTACAGTTAAAACTTTAGAAACTTTACTTAGTAAGGAGATGCAGGAATCTTCCAGTAAAAGAAATGGAATTACAGTAATACAGATTAATGTGTTTTTAAACTGGAAGGATTTAGCCAATTAAAAATTTAATAATTCTCATTTGATTATGAGTTAGTTATGGGAAAGCTAATGTAAAAAAATTAGTGTTGGCTCTAAGATAAAAAAGTAAAGCATGCTAGCACTATGATGAGCTTTTAGGTTTCTGAGGAAAAATTGTGTGTGGCATTTAAGGTATTTCTACTCAATGGTCAGTTTAACTTTAGAATAAGAAAGAAATAAAGCAATATGCATGCAGTGATGATGATGACACCTATTTTTATGTATTCAGCTAAATTAAAAAATTATTATATTTTTCTTGGTTCTATTAATTGAAGTATTTTTGATGATTGATCTCCTTTCATGCCATCAGATTAATCTTCAGGTACGTAGTGTTCAACAATGCTTTCATCACCATGACTTGGTTTCTGGAATGGCTTTGTTTTTCTGTGTATGTTTGTGTGGGGTTTTTGGTTCCATGTTCACATTCCTCATTGGTCATTGTCTCACAGTGATATGGTAAAGCTCGTCGAGGTCTCCAATGACGGCGGGCCTTTGGGAATCCATGTAGTGCCTTTCAGTGCCCGAGGCGGAAGGTAACGTATCGTGTAGGATTTTCTTTGCATTGTAATTTGCTGTGCTTTCTCTTGGTTGTGCTAATTTCTCTGTTGTGTGCCTTTGCCCTCTGTAGAATGTTGTCTGTTTTTCAAGATGCAGTCTCACTGATTAGGAAAGGAAGAAATGCAAGTTTACTGACTCTGGACTTGGAATGGACTCTGTAGGTCAAAGGCTCTGCTTAGAAGGAGTTAGAATTGGGTGTTGTAATCTTGGAGTAAATTGAAGGACAAAGACATTTCATTTTGGACTCCTAAAATGTATAAACTTCTGCCCTAATCCAGGTGGATATTTGTGCAACATTTCCCTGTGCACTGTTTAACCACAAGTTTCCAAATAACAGCAGGAGTCTAAACCGGAGGCATCCTATGCTTTTGTTTGTTAAGAGCAGGAGAAAAAACAATTGCCACACTTCCAAAATTTCATGTTGCCCCATCTGTTGGGGTTAAAATGAAGTAGCAAAACCAGTGGAAACATTCTGGTTTGGGGAAAAGTGAACCCATTTTACAGGCTCAAACTCCTGAAGTTTGATTGCATACCCACCAAAAAAAAAGGGGTAAAGAAAGAAGTTTACATTAAAAATACAGTCTGGGGGATGTAATTAATGAACAGAATACATAATCTCTAATGCTTAATTTGCTAATGCAGAGTTTTAGTGTCTAGGGTCATGAAAATAATCTCAGAAAAAAACCCTAAACTTTTGTATTAATTAGTGGTGGATTTGAAAATTCAGGTACCTTGAGAAATGGTAATTTTTCAGCAATATATGTAAATTCTATACTGCAGTTGCATATTCTAAGTACACACTGCATTTTCTCCCTTAAAGGAAAAGGGGAACAAATATATGTATCTTAAAAGTAATCTTTGCACATGAAAAGGGGGTGTTAAATTCTCGTGTCTATTGTCCCATTAGCAATTTCAGTTTTACAATTAAAAGCTAACAAATTAGCAACCCTAATTTGCTATACAAGTGTATCTCTCAAATATTAATATGCTATTTTCAGAAATACTAGAGTATTTTAGGTATTTTTCCTTCTATACCAAAGATCTTCATGGGATTTTAAACACAGTATAAGAGCTTTATTTGCACTTGTTACTTGAAACCCAATGCTTTCATAGCCTGAACAGTATGAACTATTCATACACTGACATGCATTATGAGAAAATGTAATTTGTCTTACTTTAAAGCTACTTTTTCTAGGGACTACAAGTATTAAGAACAAACTTCTGATAAGTGGTGAAATATTCTCTTCGTAATCTGAAATTCAGTAAATTCAGTGGGGATGGAAAGGCCATGAGTGAACAGTACTTCAAACATAACTCAGAAGTAAATCCAATTGAGTTAGGAATGGTTGAAATGTTCACACAGTTATCTGGGATTTCAGCAGTGTGAAGGCCAAGGAAAAGATTGGTTTAAGAATATCAGCTGCCTACTAAGTACTTGTTTAATAATGCTGATGTTAAAATATGTATTTTGACATTTTGAATAAGAATTTTAACTTGAGTAAAATTTGCTTCCAGCCTCTGGATGTGGTTGTCAAGTCTGAGGCAAAGCTTAAACTGTTCATAAATAATGAGACTATGTTAAGGAAAAAGCCATAAATAGAAATAAAATATGTAATTTTTTAAAAAAAGATTTTAACTGTCATGCAAAATTATTTGATAAAGTTTTCTTTTTTAAAAAAGAAATTTACTGTGTCATGCAAAATTTATTTGATAAAGTCTACTGCAGGAAAGCCAATTTTAAATGTAGATGTTTCAAATCAGAACATACTGGAAAAGCAAATTCTATTAGAAGGGATATAATTTTTATATTAAAATGTATCCTCTTTTTCTTCATACTACTAGAACTTACTTCATTGAAAAATGGACCATATGTGTAATTGCTGAGGTTTTTTTGACCCTCTAAAAAAGAATCTGCTAAAGAGGGGAGACACTTGGTCCCATGTCTTAAAAGTGTAGAGGAGCAGAGTTGGGGAGGATCTAAAATATTTCCAAGAGTCTTCTGCCATGCCCTGTGTGTTCTAATGAAGGAAAAGCAGAGTTCATTGCTTGGGATTGATTCTAAGTGCTTGTGTTGTGCTGCTGCTTTGCTGTCTGCATACCCACGTCTCTGCATGCTTTCAGGTAGGATAAACACATTTTTCTCCAGCTGCCTCTGGTGTGGACAGGAGAAGGAACACACTCAGGTTCAGGTTTGAAGCAATTGGTGGGGATTTGGTTAATTTTTTTTCCGCTCCTGGTTATAAGACACACTTGTTTCTCCTTTTGCTAGATTCAGAGGGAGAGCAGATGCATGGCAGGGATCTTCTGCTTCCTACTTATTTCTCACTGTAGCACATGGCTGCTCTTTGTTCCTCCCCTGGCTGCAAAAAATAATTCTCCCTGCTACAATCAACCTACAACTCCCTGCTTATAATAACTTGTTCAGGGGATGTGCTTAGTACAAACTTTATTATAGAAAACCAAACACAGGACTGAGTAAAGACTTCGAGGAATGTCCAAAAAGAAAAGATCTCATGTGTCATATAGATTAGTCCACTGTCCCATTGTTGTTTTATATTTGCTTGCTTTTCAATTCCAGTTATGCTGTATTTTCAGTTACTTTTCTTGTAGTTCCTTTCTCTTGCTTTTGAAAATGTTACTCAATAGGCAATGGTTATTAAATCAATAGCTTGAAAAAGTATTATACAATTCACCATTTTTTCCCTATGCAATAAGCAGGAGCCTTCTCCAACCAAAAAATTTATACCAGAAAATCTCTCCTTAAGGAAACACTCCAAAACTATAAAAAATATATGCCATAACTCTGTTCTTTATTTCTGTTGAGAAAATATTCTACTTTTTCATGGTCTTTTGGGGGTTTGGAATAAGAATCTTTTGAGTACTGACTTCTGATCTTGAACAAAATTTGTAAAGGTCTCTGCCTCATCTATGTAGATGCTAAAAATTATTTCTGTTTCCAGTAAAACTGAGACTTTTTTAAAATAAAAATCCCTGTATTTCTCTGGGAAAAGTACTATTGATTTGTAAAGACATGGAGAAACTTTATTCTATGTATGTTTCCTTGTTATCCTTCTGGTTTTGCCTCTAGAAATGTATCTGTCTTTTATTGGGCTATTTGATCATATGATTTTGTTAGCAGATTTTATTCACCTTATCAAAAGGGAGGAGGGTATACATATTCATCACCTTATGGTTATGCATTCTTTAAGGATAAAAGTTTTGTTTGCAAACCTGCTGGCACATTTTTGCAATGGCATAGATGCAGTGCTGAGCAGAAAAGGAGGCATGAAAATGAAAGTAGAATGAAGGAAGAAGAGAAGGCAAGAATGAAAGTGTTCAGATAAGAGTAGAAAAAAAGGGAATGGATGAGATAAAAATATGAAAGGAAAGAAAATTCTAACTCTGTGCAAAATTACCATACCACCAATCCTTCCTTCTTATTAGGTGCTCAGAGACAGGAGCAAACAGTCCCTTAAGAATCTCATTTGAGCAGCCTGGATGATGTGGGATGTTCTGTTGATGTTTAAGTGAGGATGAACCAAGTTCTCTGAAAGCTCAACAGTAATTATAGCCTAATTTACCATTATATGGCCTCTTCTGCTTTTGAAATCTCAAGCTCTATACCCTAGCTGCTCTTCTGAAATCCTGCCATGTCTGTCTTTGGAAAGAGATTCAATTGACACAAGGAATATATGAGAGAACATCAGAAATCTCTGTGAATAATGATATGGAAATCAGAGTCCCATAGTCCCAAGTCTACTCTGAAGTCTACTTAGTAAAGCAGAACTGAAAAGGATTTGGATATTCATCTGAAAACTCCACAATGAACATCCACTAATAAGTATCAGGCATGTTACTTTGATACAGACAGGTATGCACAGATCTGCCAGCTTTTCTTCTGTTGAAGTATGCCACAAAATCCATGATTAACTGTACATCTGAAACCTGCAGCTAAAAATGTTTTTTGTTATATATCATAAATGTCTTAAAATATTAGAAAGTCTCAAAAGAAATGAAAAAATGAGAATTTTTGTCAGTTTAAATGACAAATTTAGCAGGTTTTGTTAAAAAGAAAGAAAAGCCTTAAATGGAGGTGGGCGTTTAAACATACACAAACCCTAACTACCCTTACTAGAAATCTAGAAATTTGAATTTTTTTACTGTTTCTATTTTTTTTAATTGGAAATATCCTTCATTTTCTAGAGTTTATAAATTCACCTCATGTGGCACTGTAAGAATTTTAGTCTTGTTCTCAAGGTACAAAGAAAATTAAAGTAATATCTATTGGCCATTGTCTATAGTGAGAGTCCATAATATTGCCTTCAAGGTGCCTCTCTAGTGATCATATTCTCTTTGATCAAGTAGGAGGTCTGTGCTGTCTGCCTCTCCATTTATTCTTCTGCATTTTCAGCCTTTTAAGTCTCAAATGTAGCCATGACTTTCAAAAACATGTGTATGGGGAAAAAATTCTCTGTGGAGTGAATGTACCATTCCCTCACTTTTGTATCTGAATTCAAACTGTCTGATCTCAGCCTTTAAGGAGTTTTATAAGCATAATTTGAAGTATCAGTCAAGCTAAAAAGCTGAGGAGTGGTTACCAAAGATTGGGAATTGGTTCTGGACTTCAGGCATGAAATTTAAATGCCTCCAAAGTAGTGCTGTGATGTTAATATTGGGTAAAGGAGTTTATGTGCAATTTAGCATTGAGTAGCCACAATAATTTAACTTGAACAAATAAGCCAATTTGCCTACTCTGACCTCTGAATCTAGGAATTTTACACTGTGTTTATGGTCTTATAGAACTTTTCAGAGATCTTTCTAAGCACAAAACCACTGCACATCAGCTTTTCAATCAATTCTTATTTTTGTACCTTAATCTATTTTTTGCCTTTTCATGTTAGCGACTTTACGTAAACATTTAAATTGGCTATTTTCTATTCTGTCTGATTTGATTACACTACATTTAGCTTTCAGGTAACTAGATAAATAACTTCACTTTGTACATACAATGGGCCATGATGGCTGAATCATATTCTAGATGCTTAGTGTCAGTTTTTATTTTTACTTCCACTGTCAGTTTTTATTAAGTTAAATTATCATCATTTCCATACATCTGGATGGCATGTGGAGAGTTTGCATTTCACCAAATACCCCAACTAAGTCAGGCAATTTAGATGTCAATAAAAAATCGCTGCTTATTTCTAGTTTTATCATTGGTTGTAATTTATACTGAGAACTGAAATGTTAACACATGTAGCTGAGTTTATTTTAATAGTATAATTAGAGCAATGAACCTTGTGGAAATACAGTGGTGCAAATGCTAATATAATCTCAGCTGCTTACATTCCCAATTAGGTATTTAAAATAAATACAAAGATTGAGCTCTGTGCTTTGGCAGTTTCCTTTCTGTTTCTGTGTCAGCTAATGTTAGTATAAAACAGCACAGGTACAAACTTTTTATTTATTATTTTTTCAATAGGATTGTAGGCTTGCAGAATGTTTTGCAAAGGTTCACATGATATTTAATCTCATTCTTGAAAAGGTTGGAATTGAAAAGTTTTGTATGGGAAGAATTTCTATTAGAAACTGTGTTGACTTCCTTTAACTGGACAAAATTAAGCAAATTCAAATATACCCATACATTGGTACGCTGCATGGTTGTGTTCAAAAAAATGGTATATACTGACTTTGGTACTTTATACCAGATGAATTTAGGTGCTTTCAAAATTTATGTCTTCCTAATGTAGGAAACACAATATTGAAGCTGTAGTATAACTCCACTTTGCAGGATTAATGATGGTGGCATATGGCAGGGAAAAAAATCCAATTTGTTTTTAGGTTACTGCATATTTGCAATATCAGGTCTACTCTGTTTATCTCCAGTTACTGCAGCAACAAACATGAATTCCCAGAAAGTTGTTTTTAGAGTCACATTCTTGCATTTAACCATAATACGCTGAAGAAATACTGTAGGAAGTTGGAAGGCTTTTGTTAATTTTTTGAAGAACACAAATTTTCCATAGTTCTAGTTTTCTCTGCCATGCAAACCCTCATTTGGAAATTTGTTTCTGGAATTGTGTTTAAAGGGATCTTTTGTGCCATGTGTTTATATAAAAAATTAAATAAATGAAAAGGCACTGTGAGAGGCCTGGTTTTGGGTTTGACTCAGTCTGTTCATCCAGCCTTGAATTTGCTCTCAGTGGCTTTAGCTTTATATGCCTGGTTAACCTAGCTCTAACATTTGTTAAAAAACAAAATCCTCACGAGCACCATATGCCATGTTAGAGATGAGCAGTCTTTCATTAGCAGAACTTGTAGCCTTTGTTTAATGAGATTATTTACAATTTTGACTGGTAGTTTATTTATCTGTAACATTATTCTACTATTGGTTAGGATTAGTAATATTTTTACAGATTTGAAAGCCTAAGTGGAATAAATTTAAGAAGTGTCAAACCATGCATAAAGATGCATCTTGCATTAATAATTTGATATAAATTGAGAATGTGAGAAAGTAGAAAGCAACATTTTAAAAAAATGCTATGTCAAAGCTATTGATAGAGCAATTATTTTGTAATCATAAGTACATGGAGACATTGGGATGAAACAACCACATTATTTTGTGTCGTGTATTGTCATATTAACTTAGATTGTTGTACTTTGTGTAGATATTGTTTTGATACTTTGGTATTTTTTATAGTTAACCATATAAACCAAATGCCTGTTGTTGTTTCTTTGTATGCTTTTGTGCCAGCATTGCATGCACATGCAAATTCTGAATTGTCTTTGGGCATTGCAGACGATTGCACCTGCATCAAAGAGCTGTTGGGCATCAAGTGAAAAAAAAGAAGAGTAGATACAACTCCTTTCTTTCCTGCTCAAGTATTTTGTTGATTTTCTCTTAAATGTAGCATTCCCTATAATTTCTTTTGCCTATATCTTCCCCATTTACAGTTACAGTAGCTTCACTTTGTGACTCAAAGACAGTCTCTCCAAAAGAAATTTGTCAGATCACAAAGGGAAGAAGTCACAAACTTGTTTTTTAAAACATCAGTTTTCTGTGTCAAAATATAATTCTGATAAAAATAGCATAGTGAAACCATAAAAGTAGTTTTCCTTTTTACTATTAACATAATTGTTAGTTTGGTTCTTCATGGACCTATCAAACCATCCATAATTTCTTTATAATTATTTATCAGTTTTAAAAATGCGAGACTGCCATCAACATATTTTTAGTGAACAGAAAGAAAAAAAGGATTGAATCAATATTTTAAAGTTTGTTTTGTTTTACTTCCTGTGCCTACATAATGTAATATTGAATAAGTGCAGTACAACATGGTCATTAGGTTAGTGTGCCACTGTTGTCGACTTGCAGAGTTTTTGGTCATGCAAATGTCTGATCAAGCTTCATTTGATGATTTGTGCTGTCAGAATTTATGTTGTTTTTCTCCTGATGGTCTGTTTACGTTTATAGATCCTTTCAACATCATATCTTAGTGTTTCTGGGTGGTTCCAAAATGGAAATACTACTAGGTTCATTTCTCCTACTCCTTCATCTGCTCTGTGGGAGAAAATGTATGACTATTCTGTAAAAAAATTGTATTATTTGCTTATGGTGGTGATAAATTGGTAAATGAAGAATTGAAAGTGGAAGAAATAAGTTAATTTTGCTTTTTTGACCTGTTTGGTGAAGCGCTCAAGTGCGTACATAACTTTGGAGCACTTGAGGAGTCCTTTTAAGCACCACTGACTGCTCATTTACTCTGAGGTATTACGTGTGAGTGGAAGTGCTGTGATCACTGAAAGGGTTTTGTTAAAAGTCATCTGTGGTCTTCCAATTCCTGCTGATTTGGACCAAGTATTTTTCTCGCCATGCCTTGAAATTAATTCTGAAAAAAGTAATGCTGTTAACTGGGCTGATGTGAGTTTGACCCACTGATCCCACATCCTGTGGGATTTCACTGTGAAGCTGATCTTCTTTTAAAAAAAAAATAAAATGCAGTGTCAGTGCAAGAATAATCATGGAGATGGAGTTGTCCTTCAGGTAGAGAGTTCAGGTATAGGAACATCAGTGACTTTGCATACTATCCTGCCAGTACTTCAGAAGTCCTTTCTTCACGATCCTTTTTCATAATTTCACGTTGAATATTTGTCTACTTTTTCTCTCTAAATATGTCCTTAAGATGATGCTGTGGGTAAGCATGAAACAGAGGGGACTAACTCATTGGACAGAGGCTATCAAATGGAAATTTTTATCAGTCAGTTAATTGAAGATAAGATTCTGAATTTAGAAAGAGCATTTAAATTTTTAATTTCATCTTTTTTGTTTAATTAAAAAATGTTAAGAATTAAAAAGAAAATTGTTTGGCCCTCATGAAATTATTGAATTCTCTATCCCTCATTACAGGCTGCTTATTACATGAGATGACCCCACATTTCACTTGCACAGAAGGAGTAGTGAAGGGTGTGGCATTCTCTTCTAATTCAGAAATTCAAATTTTGAGTTAAACCTATTCAGCTTCAGTTAACTAGCAGAAAAGATATCTTTTCTTAGATGTGTGGTGGTTCTTGGAGTTTTTACTATACAGAAATTTTGTCCTTTTTCAAGAATAGATGTGCTGTCATCCCACAGTCTGTTCATTATTACTTTTGACATGTTTGGTACACCTAGGCTTTTTATTTTATGGAAAAGGGATAATAAATCAGATAATTCTTGAAGTTTTTTAAAACTGTGTTATCCTACTTCAAGGTAAAGATGGTTTAAAATATAGTTTCTGTAGTGATCATGATAAAACACCAAATCAATAGGATTTTCTATGTTGCAAATTATTCAGATAGTAATAATTTGTATTCTTACTGTTCCAGAACGCTGGGGCTGCTGGTGAAGCGATTGGAGAAGGGTGGAAAAGCTGAACAGGAAAACCTTTTCCGTGAGAACGATTGTATTGTCAGGATTAATGACGGGGACCTGCGGAACAGGAGATTTGAGCAGTAAGTGTTCTTACCACACGTTAGAATGCATTATTTGATTTTTAGCACCTTGGAATAATTTGAGGAAGGTAAGAAACCAACCTCTAAGCTTGCCTTTCTAATAAAGAATTGATACATTTAAGGACATTAGTGGCTTTTGTATATCCAGACTAAAAAAAACCCAGGATAATTATTGTCATTAGAGTATATGCAATTCTCATTTGATTACTTTTATACATGATAGATTTTTTTCTTCTTATATTGGTAATCTGTTTTTTTTTTAATTCCCATATGACTTTTGCTCTTATATTTGCAATGCACCATGTTCAATATAAATGGACAATATGAGGACTTTATTTTTAACATTTTAAAAATATGTGGTTTCTTGATTGTGTGAGAACTAAAGGTTCTGTATATGTGGAAACTTCCTGGAGAAGTTTGAGAGATATATATTTGCTCAGTGGTTGTCTGGACTTGGTAGAATCTCAAAATGAATCAGAAAGACTTTTAAGAGGGGATTGTAGTTCACACTCAGGTAAGAGAAAGAGAAAAATAGAAAAGAGGTATGCAGGTAATGAGTGATTTCATGGATGATCACATTGTTCTGAAATTTGTAACACGCTGAGGGCCAAATATCATTTGTTCTGATCATCTTATACTTAATATATATTTGAAATGTGGCTTTAATTTCTTTGACTCTAACCTGAATAGAAACATCACCCTGTACCATATGGTTGAAAGCAGCTTGTCTCTGCTTGTTCTAGGGTTCTGAATCACAGTTTGTTAAGACTGTGAAGAGACCTTGTTGTCTTTGTATACTTTGGATTGTGACCTTGAAGCCCAGTGTCTGTCTGTACAGGATTGAGCATTTTTCCCCATTTCTTAATGTTGTATTCTGATATACTACCAGCTGAAAAAAATTGAATTGTAAGCTAGGCTGGTTGCAAGACTCCATATAATCAGAAAATTGTGGAATACATAGTCTTTTATAATTAGTCATTTTTATTCTAATAATTCTGTTGTCACTGTGGTAACAGTTATCGCAATTATTACAATTATCAAGGTTCAAAACAAAAGGACACTGCAGTCCTGCTATAGAACTGTCTGCATTTCATGACTGTGGTTAAAATTTTTGCTTTTCTGAATCCAGTATTTGCTACATTAGTCATGAAGCATATTTAACCATAGTGTTGCCCTAAAGCAGTAAACCTTAGCGAAAAGCAGACCAAATAGGCTTGCGAACAGATTCAAGTTTTATGGTTTATGCTTGAGTGCAATGTGTCTGTCAGCTCGTGTTGCTTAATTAACATCAGTAATTATGCTTATAATATCTCGTAGTCTGCCAGTCCTAATTTGCTGATTTTGTGTTCACTTGAAAACCTAGAGCACAGCATATGTTCCGCCAAGCCATGCGTACGCCGTTCATTTGGTTCCACGTGGTGCCCGCGGCCAATAAGGAGCAGTACGAGCAGTTGTCCCAGAGCGAGAGCGTGTTCTACTCCAGCCGCTTCAGCCCCGACTCCCAGTATGCTGAGGGGAAAAGCATGAACAATTCTGGACTTCACACCTTACAGAGAATGTCCAGAGTGGGGAACCACTCTGACCAGACAGACTCCTACTCACAGCTACCTCATAGTGTCAACTCATCAGGGAAACCACCCTCTGGCCTGGTATCGTCACCTCAGAAAGTTCTCACCTCCGCTGCCAACAGTGGCTATAACACCAAAAAGATAGGGAAGAGGCTCAGTATACAGCTAAGGAAAGGTAAGGCACCAGTGTGCTCCTCGTGCAGCAGAAGATGTGTGTGTAGGGTATGTGCATGCGCCCAGTGCTGCTGTCCTGGGCAGGAGCACGGGGAGTGCAATGTGTTGGGGAAGATGAAACAGGAAAGCCTTATAAATATGATTGTCTGGCAAAAGATGTTGCAAATATAGAAACTATAGGCAAGATTGAAATGAAAGCAAGCTTTGAGATACCTTAGTTACTGAACAACTAGAAAACAATGGTGTGGCCAGACTGAAGATAATCCCCTTTTGATGAAACAATGCCCTCTGCTTGCAGACAGGTCCAAGGGTCAGAGCAGACCCTACTAGCTTGGCAGAAGGGGTCCAAAGAGTATTTTTTAGGGGTTTAAAATAGAACACAGTATGGTAATGTAATGATTCTTATAGGCTGTATGTAAATGCTATAGGATTTGTATATTGTATTAGATTGGTTAGTGAGAATTAGAACATTCAACACAGGAACACAGGAGATGATTTATCGTATTGTAACAGAAACCTCACACTCTTATGCTCATATGGTTTTACGCTCTTACCCTTTTACTCTCTTACCCTTTTACTCTCTTACCCTTTTACTCTCTTACCCTTTTACTCTCTTACCCTTTTACTCTCTTACCCTTTTACTCTCTTACCCTTTTACTCTCTTACCCTTTTACTCTCTTACCCTTTTACTCTCTTACCCTTTTACTCTCTTACCCTTTTACTCTCTTACCCTTTTACTCTCTTACCCTTTTACTCTCTTACCCTTTTACTCTCTTATCTTTTTTACTCCCTTACGCTCTTACCCTCTCATCCTCTCTCCCCCTCTCTTCTCTCGGGCCTGCTCCGAGCTGCAGCTGGCAGCTCCCAGCAGGGCACTGCACCCAGGCCCTTTGCAATAAACCCCAAGTTCCACAACCTGGCTGCAGAGATCTCTCGTCTCTGTCGGTCCCGACCGTCCTACCCCACAACGCTCCGACACAATGGGTTGATTTTTGCAGCCAAGGCACTGAGTTGTCCCTGAGAGCAGACCCAGGAGATCCACTCTGCCTTCAGCATGTGCAGCATGCCTGCAAAAGGCCATTTTGAGGAGTGCTTTAACATTTTCTTCTGTTTCTCAGCTAATAAAGTAATGCAGTAAATGCCTTAAATTCTGTTGGCCAAGACCCAGAGAGTGGTGAACTATTTAATGTAAACAACTAAGCAAAAATGGCCCATGTTCTGTGCTTCACAGTTAAGACTCTTCAAATTGAGTTTTGCCTTTAGATTTTAATAGTGTTTTGGATCCACTTGGTAGATTGGACATTCTAATTTCCAGCTAAAGCTTTCATTTTTTTCCACTGAGGTGTTAAAACCTTTGGTTGAGATGTAATATGATATTTCCTGCCTTGGCCCTTATGCTAATACAATTTGAATGTGGGTAACAGACACTATTTAAAGTAGTGTGTGCTTATCTCAACATCTGTGTTATATATGCACATGTAGATGCATTGGTACATCCATGAAATTTTTATGATGTGAGAAAATTTGGTATTTTTTTGAAATTAATGTGTAGATGCTTTTCAGATAGTTGAAAGTATAATAAAATGACATTTAGATGCCAGTATTCTTAGCTCTTGGGAAATGATTTTTTTGAAGGATTATACATGCTGTAAGCTTTATGGTATTCAAATGAGCATGTTTAAGATTAGCTAGAATTTGGTTTCTAGCAACAGGAACAGTATTTACATTACACAGCAGAAAGTTTATCCATATAACAATATTCTCCATTAACTTGGGGTACATTCCCCTTAACATACTCTTATGTGCTTAATGTTAATGATATTTATTAATCAACCTTTTTATTGAAAGACATTGAAGACAGTGCATTGAATGGTAGAGATTTTACAGTTTCACAGGTACCAGGCTACTTGTCACATTATCATTATGCTTTCCTTTCTATGAACTTCACATGAACCACCAGATTGCTTCTTTCTGGTTGCTGAATTTTAAGCTCTACAAACTTAGATGACATAAGGTTGAGTTGACAGTTTGCTTCTGTTGTTGATGCTCCTTCAAGAATTTCTCTAGGCCATCAGCTCAGATCAGCCTACTTGGAAAAACATGCTGTTATTGGTTGAGTAAGGAATCAGTTGCTTATAAATATTCTCTCAGTCACTACAGTAATTTTTACCTGTTTTTTTGTGTCTGTGGAAGTTCTTAGAAGTATTACTTGTACAGTACATAAAATAATTCTCAGCCAGAAGTGGAAATAAACATTTCATATTATTTTAAAAACACTAACAAATAAATATATAATTTGAGACCACAATATTTTTGTGTGAAACAAATATGGCGTTACAGCTCCTCATAAGGTGCAAGAATATAATTTGGCATTTTATGGATTTTTGATTGTGATATGGTGTTATATTTGGTCATCTTGCCCTGGATACTGTTTCAGAAATACTCCCCCCAGGGCAAAATGTACTTTATCTTTGCTGGCGCTAATATCTTGGGTGGGTTTGGAATAAAGAAGGTGCATGCTACCTGTTGATGAAAAATGATCTCAAAGATGCTTTAACATCTAGTTCATACCAGAGGAGTTTGATGGCTCTTACAAAGTTCTCACTTTTAAAGTAAGAACTTTGAAATATATTTAGAATATATTTCAGAAGTTTAAAGGGGATACTTCTTTCTAACAATTGGCTTATTTGAGAATACTACTTATGGTGGAATGGCATCTAGTTCAGGCTATAGATAAAGGTAGAAACTGTGTTTTATGCATGGTAAAAATAAATAGAATGGGCATAAGGAAAGATGCCTTTTTATCATTGCTGTCTTTCATTTTTTAATATCCACTCTAGAAAGAAGCATGCCCTCCCATTTTGACTTATATTTGATCACTGTGAGAACACACATATGGAGCAACGAATGCAGCAATATGCTTGAGGATGCCCCAAGTATTTTGTTGTAAATATGAGTTCAGTAGGGATGTTGATTGTTTTTGATTATTATTTCCAAGGAAGGATGTTGTACTAATACAGGCTTTATAGATATTTAACAAATATTCTTTTTTGTAGTTGACAGGCAGTGGTTGGTTCACCAGTTAGCATCATTACTTTAAGAACTCATTGTGGAGTGCATTAAGGCATGCAAAGTGTTGTCTTGAAATTCAGTTTTCATTTAACCTGTACATTCTGATAAAGGATGTAGTATATGAGAATTGACTCTTTTTTAGTACAGACAGACCCTCTTTATTACAGCTGCATTTTTATATATTGCATAAACTTTATGAAATAGGGTGACAATCATAGAATAGTCCTACAATATGTGCCTCTGTAATTATGATTTCTTAATATTTATTGCTGATTTGGCATTTTAAAATAACCTGAACTTTCATAGGATTTAGCAGTTTAATAAAGTCAGAAGAGAAGGTCAGTCATATGTTTCAGTCAATGTGGAATGTTTGTTGGCTTTTCTAAATGAAAATGGATATCTGTTTATCTTGCCTTAAAGGTCAAGGCCTGAACTTTTAGCATATAGATGTAGGGGTTATTGCTGATATTCTAATGCCATTAAGGCTGTATAGCAGTCTAGCTTAATAGCTCACACAAATTAAGATAATGCAAGACATGACAGTGAGCCTGTGTTTGTATATATTTTGGTGTAAACTGATACACCAAAGTAAGTATAAATAAATGAAAATAGTTCTTTGCAGCTAATGAATAAAGAAAATAAGACCACTGATACAACACCCAGAGTGTTTGAATGAACTTTGAGCTCGTATGCCCCAGGACACTCCCAAAGTGCTCCTTCTTTGGCTGCAAGTGTTTGAGGCAATGCAACTGAGAGGAATTTAGTCCAACACTTCTAAATAATAAATAACCAATTATATAGCAAATGGCTCTAAGGCTCAGTCTTTGAGCACTTAGTAACTCACAGCATTTAGCCTGATACTCACTAAAGCATTCAAATGACTGCTTTTCCACTGGACATTGTGCTACTCAGATTTCATATCTGCTGCTTTTGATACTGCTGTACTAAGACAAGCTTGAAGTACTCGGTCTGGAAATTAGCTTAATCTTATTTGTTTGCCCTTCAGTATAATGCTCATTGCATCATATGATTTCTATCTATAACTACATGTTTGTATAGCTAAATTAAATATAAAATTCAGGAAGTAAGATGTCAGCACTGAGCTCATGTTTCCTAAGTTGGTCTTAGTTCCACCAAATATTTTGCTATTTTTTTGTCTGAATTATTCGGTGCATCAGGCCTTCAGTCCACACCTCCCCACTTCCAGAGGGTGACTTTGCCACCAACCGTGGGAGTTGTATCTCTCCTTTTTGGCCTCTCTCTTGCAAAACATGAAAAAGAAAGGGAAGGAAATGAGTGACGGAGCTGTCAGGAAAGCTGTAGCAGTTGCCACGTCCATCACAAACAGGACAGAGCAGCTCTGTTCTAGAAGATGAGTCCTGAAACAAAGGAGGCCCCTCTGCACAGTGCGGGAGAGAAAAATGGTTAACCTGTAGATGTGAGCAGGATTATGAGACTTTGCTTTTCAAAGTTCCTTGTGTTCCTGTTTGACTGGCTGTCACTGCTGAAGTTAATAATGCTACATCTTGCACCCAGAGCTGACCTGAAACTCTGCAAGTGCCACCAGGGGCCTCGGCATTCAGTGCCATGGCACAGTGACACCCAGCCCTGCTGCACCCAAGTTCCTTTCTGCAGGAAGCTGTTAGAGACACAAATAAGTTGGCATAGATAGTTTGGGACTATTCTAATTTGAAGTGGCGTCATATTTGCTCTGGAGTGGAGCACATCTGTGGACAGTTACTTGCTTTGCTTGGATTCATACATGAGAGTGTAAAAGACAGGACCCTGAACTTGTCTGTGAGATATCCTGTATCATGGAGCTGAAGTGTACAGATTTATATGCATTTTTCATTATACTCTCCTGTTTTCCCCACACAGATTCTTGAGCCAGACTTTGAACTGACATTTTAAATTTTTGTTTAAAATTTCTTTTGAAGTGATATGTTCTCTTGAAATTCCTGTTCAGATGCAGAGTGTTTGTCAGTTTTGAAATGAAGCGTGTAGATGCCTAAATTACTTCAGTGACCTTGAGAAATGAGATTCAGAAGTGAAGCAAATAATTTGGAGCATTATTAGTCACTGAAGAAGCATAAACTGCATCAGTTTCATCTTTCCATTTTTTTAAAACCACTTCTGATCACCATTAGCAAGTTGTAGCATAAGGGGGAAAGAACATTTCTATTAGGTTGATCAAAGATCTTCTTGAGTGGTCTGAGCTTTACTTGGAAAAAAAAACCCTCACATGTTCCAAATCACTCAGCTACATAAAAATGGGCATGCAATTAGTCTTGATTGTGTATGTGGCTGCAGAAATTTTGTAGACAGCTGAGCAGTCAGCCTTCTAAGCAGTCATTTGCATGTACAGTAAGCCTGACTACATGTGCACAAATTCTGAAAATATGGGGCTTAAACTAGGAGCAGGAAAATGATCTTGGTTAGTTTAGTGATGCCCCTTACAGTAAGAACATATATGCTGTTCAAATCTTACATGGGGTCCAGTCCTTCAAAAAAAACCCCAAAAACCTGGTTTCCATTGTGGAACACTAGGATAATTAGTTCAGCAGAGTCATCCATCTGTATCTGGATTTTCAGAGAGTCTCCTGTGAACAAAACAGGAGGTTGAAGTGCTTGGAAAGGACAGTGTCTGCTCTGAATATTATTAGAAAACATTTGGCCCTTCTGCTTAGTTTTATTATAATGTTATCTCTCTCCCTATTCTCCATCCCAGTATAATCTTTCATTAACTTTCATTAACTGACAATGCTTTATTTTGTAATTTTTGTGATTTTGTGTCACACATTTTTCTATCTGCAACCAGCCTTGCTTATTGTTTCAGGAAAGGGAGAGTGTGTTCTTTGTCTTGCATGAAGAATCTACACTTTCTTCTAACAGTCCTTTAGTCTGTCTGAGGACTATTGACCCACATGAGTTGTCCTTGTTAAGATTACTCAGAAATGTTCTCTACCTTTCTTGCATAACTACTATAAAATGTGGTGCCCAATTGCCAGTTTTTAGATGTTTTCTATTGTTTTAGTAGTGAAGTTTTCTGCATTTCTTGTTCTTGTTGTTTGCTTGTTTGTCGTTGTTTTATAAATTTAGAGAGATCTGTATTGAACTCCCTGAGAACTCATATGCATTTTCTTAAATTAGACTTGAAGGAAGAGCATGATTTACTTTAGCACTGCTTACAGTCCTGGAAGGCGAGACAGCTGTAAGAGAAGTATAATGCTCATTGCATCATATGATTTCTATCTATAACTACATGTTTGTATAGCTAAATTAAATATAAAATTCAGGAAGTAAGATGTCAGCACTGAGCTCATGTTTCCTAAGTTGGTCTTAGTTCCACCAAATATTTTGCTATTTTTTTGTCTGAATTATTTGTTGCATCAGGCCTTCAGTCCACATCTCCCCACTTCCAGAGGGTGACTTTGCCACCAACTCTGGAGTTGTATCTCTCCTTTTTGGCCTCTCTCTTGCAAAACATGAAAAAGAAAGGGAAGGAAATGAGTGACGGAGCTGTCAGGAAAGCTGTAGCAGTTACCACGTCCATCACAAACAGGACAGAGCAGCTCTGTTCTAGAAGATGAGTCCTGAAACAAAGGAGGCCCCTCTGCACAGTGCGGGAGAGAAAAATGGTTAACCTGTAGATGTGAGCAGGATTATGAGACTTTGCTTTTCAAAGTTCCTTGTGTTCCTGTTTGGCTGGCTGTCACTGCTGAAGTTAATAATGCTACATCTTGCATACAGAGCTGACCTGAAACTCTGCAAGTGCCACCAGAGGCCTGGGCATTCAGTGCCATTGCACAGTGACACCCAGCCCTGCTGCACCCAAGTTCCTTTCTGCAGGAAGCTGTTAGAGACACAAATAAGTTGGCATAGATAGTTTGGGACTATTCTAATTTGAAGTGGTGTCATATTTGCTCTGGAGTGGAGCACATCTGTGGACAGTTACTTGCTTTGCTTGGATTCATACATGAGAGTGTAAAAGACAGGACCCTGAACTTGTCTGTGAGATATCCTGCATCATGGAGCTGAAGTGTACAGATTTATATGCATTTTTCATTATACTCTCCTGTTTTCCCCACACAGATTCTTGAGCCAGACTTTGAACTGACATTTTAAATTTTTGTTTAAAATTTCTTTTGAAGTGATATGTTCTCTTGAAATTCCTGTTCAGATGCAGAGTGTTTGTCAGTTTTGAAATGAAGCGTGTAGATGCCTAAATTACTTCAGTGACCTTGAGAAATGAGATTCAGAAGTGAAGCAAAAAATTTTGAGCATTATTAGTCACTGAAGAAGCATAAACTGCATCAGTTTCATCTTTCCATTTTTTAAAACCACTTCTGATCACTATTAGCAAGTTGTAGCATAAGGGGGAAAGAACATTTCTATTAGGTTGATCAAAGATCTTCTTGAGTGGTCTGAGCTTTACTTGGAAAAAAAAAACCCTCACATGTTCCAAATCACTCAGCTACATAAAAATGGGCATGCAATTAGTCTTGATTCTGTGTGTGGCTGCAGAAATTTTGTAGACAGCTGAGCAGTCAGCCTTCTAAGCAGTCATTTGCATGTACAGTAAGCCTGACTACATGTGCACAAATTCTGAAAATATGGGGCTTAAACTAGGAGCAGGAAAATGATCTTGGTTAGTTTAGTGATGCCCCTTACAGTAAGAACATATATGCTGTTCAAATATTACATTGGGTCCAGTCCTTCAAAAAAAACCCCAAAAACCTGGTTTCCATTGTGGAACACTAGGATAATTAGTTCAGCAGAGTCATCCATCTGTATCTGGATTTTCAGAGAGTCTCCTGTGAACAAAACAGGAGGTTGAAGTGCTTGGAAAGGACAGTGTCTGCTCTGAATATTATTAGAAAACATTTGGCCCTTCTGCTTAGTTTTATTATAATGTTATCTCTCTCCCTATTCTCCATCCCAGTATAATCTTTCATTAACTTTCATTAACTGACAATGCTTTATTTTGTAATTTTTGTGATTTTGTGTCACACATTTTTCTATCTGCAACCAGCCTTGCTTATTATTTCAGGAAAGGGAGAGTGTGTTCTTTGTCTTGCATGAAGAATCTACACTTTCTTCTAACAGTCCTTTAGTCTGTCTGAGGACTATTGACCCACATGAGTTGTCCTTGTTAAGATTGCTCAGGAATGTTCTCTACCTTTCTTGCATAACTGCTATAAAATGTGGTGCCCAATTGTCAGTTTTTAGATGTTTTCTATTGTTTTAGTAGTGAAGTTTTCTGCATTTCTTGTTCTTGTTGTTTGCTTGTTTGTCGTTGTTTTATAAATTTAGAGAGATCTGTATTGAACTCCCTGAGAACTCATATGCATTTTCTTAAATTAGACTTGAAGGAAGAGCATGATTTACTTTTAGCACTGCTTACAGTCCTGGAAGGCGAGACAGCTGTAAGAGAAGTATCACAAGATGATGACAGTGTAGGTCCTTCAGACATTCTTTACTGGTCTCTGGACCAGTGTTGTTTTGAGAGGATGAAAATACTGCAGAGGTGATCCTGGCTTTTTGTTTTGTATCCTGTCTGTATTTCTACCCAAGAGCAAATTTTTCTGCTGAGAATTTAGACCTGCAGTTGGTGCTGAGTGAGGAACCCACAACTTTTTACAAAGGATAGCCTTAGAAAGACAGAAATGTTATGCCAGACACATTCTTTCCACAATCAAGAAGGGAATCCCAGCACTAGTGAGAAATTAAACACTTCTTCTCTGGGAGATAAGAGTCTAGTCACCAGCAGTAAAATTTTATAAAATTTTTAACATTCTGTCAGTTTAGGATCAGACTGCTTCCAAATGAAATTATGTTCATTTTGAAAATTTGTTTAATTAAATTTTAGGAATGGATTTCCTCTCCCCCTTACCTTAAAACTACCAGGACTTTTTCTTCTGAAACAGCAACTGACACATCAAATCTGTCACTTTCCTGTTTGTACAAAATGGATCTTTTACCATTGTAACTGCCCTTTTTATTCACTTAAAACTACTTTGTCTTCAGTTCAGAGCTGGCTGAGGCTCTTGAGGGTAATGAGACTTTGGAAGGTGTGTTCAGCATCATGTGCAAGAAAAAAGGAGAACTCTTACTTGGTTGAGAGAGCTGCTGATTTATTGATGAAGCCTAAGAATTTGAATTACACAAATTAGTGGGTGATTTTTAAATGTTACTATCACTTGATGTAATTTGATCATTGTCAGAGGAAGAAAATGTTTTCTACCCTTTCAAAAATTTACCCTTTTTAAAATCTAGAAAGATTAAGGTGAACATAGCTCAAAAAATCTAAACATTGCAAAGTAAATCTCCTAGCTTTGTGTAGGATGACTCCTCTGTTTTCTAAGATATGGAAATTTCTTCTGTTTTCTGTTCATTGTGGTTCTACCTGTGTGTCCAGTCTTTCCTGTATTACTAGCATAAATCAGAAGAGCCTACAATATGTTTGCACAGTTCACTCATTATTATAATGCAGTTCTACTCCCTGAGAACTGAAAACAGTTTAGCAGCAGGGAGATATTAAGATCTTATATGTATTTCTATCAACAGGAGAATGAAAATGAATGGAGTGGAGAGAACTAAATCAGTTATGTGTATAAAAAAGAAAAAAAATTAAAATCAATTCAGTCACAGAAGTCATATTTATTTTTGTCCTCGGTTGGATGTATCCATTTATTTCCCAGTGTTATGAACATATAATTTATATATAATAAGCACAGTAGTTTATGCAGCTGAATCCTCCAGGGAAGAGAGCTATGGGGCATGAACGGCCAACTGAAGCAGAGAAATGGTAGAAGGAAAATTGCACCCAAAAGCTGCCTCATGCAAAGCTGTATAGAGCAGCACAGTGAAACACAGCCCAGTTGAGGCCCCTTCTTTCTACAGAAACAAGTAATTAGAATTTTCTTCCTCTAATATCTGGGCTCAGTGTGGATTTGTGACGATCTGCAGGATTTGGTAAAGACTTTCTGGAGGTTTGACAGCAGAAAATGTCACAGTCCAAATTTATATCCTGTGTGCATTTGTAATGTGAAAATTTCAACTTCTGTTTTTTCCATGGGGGTTTGAAGTGCTGTGTGTGAACCAGACATCTGTAATGATGCTGTAATCAGGCAATGGGGATTAAGCTTATTAATAATGAAATATTGTCCTGGGAGTGCACTCATGTTCTGATATTACTTTAGAAATTTTAGCAGACAAAACCTGTTCTCAAAGAGAAGTATTCAGTGCTGATCCTTATAATGAGAAAAAGATAATTTCCATAAAAAGCTGAGATGTGACTTAAAAAAACCTTATTCAGATCATCTTCACATATTGTAGGGAATTTAAAGAGCTCTATGAATGTTTGAAGCATCATTAAAATTGGGAGGTCTCCTAAGTAAAATATGGATGTTATGAGATCTTGTATTTTTTTATCTCTATGTTACAGCACAGATAAATTTTATATCTGCCTGAAAGTGGATGAAGACTTTCAAATTCAAATGTCAACTGTCTTGAATGCTGCAGGAGGAAGGGAAGTGGTCTCAAAATAATTAGCCCAGAGGAACTGATCCATATTTCCTGAACAATAAGATCTACATGCCCTTACTGTGTATACAGGAGCACATAGTTATGTTCAAGATAAAGATTTTAAAGCTTGTGTCACGCCCAGTCATGTCACCTGTGTCCGTTTACTTCCTAGCATGATTCTGTCTTGATAATAAAATATATTGTAATATATATATATTGTAGTATATATAATTATATACTACATATATATACTACTATATATATTGTAGTATATGCAATATATATTTTATTATATATTGTAGTATATATAATAAAATATTAAATAAATACATTCTAATCAAATGCAATTGTGCAGATTTCAGAGATCTGTATGTTGAGTAGTAGTTACCATATTTGACTCCTGCTTTCTTTTCATGTGTAAATACTAATCTGCTCTCTAGGAAAGTAGGTTTAGCAATTAAACATGGGCAAAAGACATTAATTAATTTACAGAAATTAAGTAACATTGTGGTGAGTTGACTTTGGACAAGGTGCTCACCAAGCAGCTCTATCATTCACCCTCCTCAGCTGGATAAGGGAAGCAAAACACAGCAAAAAGCTTTTGGGTTGAGATAAGACCAGGGAGAGTTCACTCACCAATTACTGTCACGGGTGAAACCAGCTTGACTTGGGGAAATTAATTTTTGTCAATCAAATCAGAGTAGGGTAATGAGAAATAAACCCAAATCTTAAAACATATTCCCCTGACCCCTCCCTTCTTCCTGGGCTCATCTTCATGAATTCTCTACCTCCTCCTCCCAGCAGTGCGCAGGGGTGGGGAATGGAAGCTGCATTCAGTTCATTGCACGTTGTCTCTGCCACTCCCTTCTCCTCAGAGGGAGGATTCCTCACAGTCTTGTGTTGCTCCAGAGTGGGGCCCTTCCTATGGGAGACAGTCCTTCCAAGGTGAACCTTACTCACGGGCTGTAGGTCTCCAGGAGCTGTTTCAGTGTAGGTCCCTTCCATGGGGTCAGTCCTTCAGGAATGGGTTGCTCCAGTGTCAGACCCTTGCAGGGTCACAGATCCCACCAGCAAATTTGCTCAAGCATGGGCTCATCTCCATGGGGTCCCAGGTCCCTGCCAGGAACCTTCTCCAGTGCAGGCTTCCCATAGGGAACAGCCTCCTTTGGGCATCTCTCTGCTCTGGTGTGGAGTCTCCACAGGCTGCAGGTGGATCCCTGCTCCACCATGGACCTACATGGACTGCAGGGGAAAACTGCCTCTCCATCATCTGCTCTATGGGCTGCAGGGAAATCTCTGCTCCAGCAGCTGGAGCTCCTCTTCCCTTTTCTTCTGCACTGACCTTGGGATCTGCAGAGCTCTCTTGTTCGCTCATCTCTCTGGCTGCTGTTGCACAGTTGGTTTTTTTCCACCTGAAATAAATTAGCATCTCAAATGGTTCAGTAGTTGAGTGTCTTTAACGCAGTTTGTCTTAAGCTTCCCAGGGCTTGTAGCTGGCAACTGTTTCATAAAAGTTTGGTTTCTGTCCCCATGGCATTTTACAAAGGTGCATGCTGTGTTAGCTTTTAGGGACCTACCTGATACTGCTGAGTCCTAACTGCAGTTGCCATTGTAGGTCAGCTTAATGGAGGTTGGGCCTGTGTATGCCCTGCAAGGTGCCTTGACAGCCTCTGAGAAGTTTCAAATGCAGGCTGTGGGTGCTGACAGTGTGTTGGGGAGCTCTCCACTGGGTGGCCAGCTATTTTCATGCTGCATTAAGTGTCCTGAATAGACCTCATGTGTAATGTTGAGGGGGGCAATGGCAGGTTTTCGTAGAGTTTCAGGGGTTGTTGGTGATATTGCATAGATTGTATCTAAGAGAGGATCACAAAGGAGCTTTCTGTGTGGTAGGAAAGGCTTCTTTTTGTCCTCAGCTTGTGAATCCTGGAACTGATTGCATACCTAATGTCTCTGAAATACAGACAAGTCTCATTTGCTGTATTGACTGGACTCCTGCTCTGGATCTCTCCAGGTCATTTTAAGTGTCTCTGTTTTGCTTCTGTCTGTCTTGGCCAAGTGTAGTCAGTCACCTGGATGTACAGCAGGACCTCAGAATTGGCAGCCTGGGTTTGCTCCCTGCCTGCATGACAGACAGTGGGGTGGAACCCAGCGAGAGCTGAGGTGAAGCCTGGGGGCAGAGGAGCTGTTGGCTGAAAACAGCCTGAGGTCCCCAGAACAGGAGAAATGAGGCCACTGAGCTCCAGTACTGTCACCTGCCAGTGTCCCCAAGTGAGGCACACTGCCAGTGTCCCCAAGTGAGGCACACTGCCAGTGTCCCCAAGTGAGGCACACTGCCAGTGTCCCCAAGTGAGGCACACTGCCATTGTCCCCAAGTGAGGCACACTGCCAGTGTCCACCAGTGAGCTGACAGAGCCCCATGCCCAGCAGCATCGGCTGACTGTCGCCGTTGAAAGAGCTGTAAAGAAATAAGGAAGGATCATTGATGAGATCCAGATTGACAAGGGAGAAGACAGTGATAGGATATCAGATATGCTTTGTTCTGATTCCTTGTCACTCAGCTCATCTGAAATAGAAAGTCAGAAATATGGCAATGACTTGGAAGTCATCAGAATAGCAAGTTGCAGGGAGTGCCTGCTGAGCCACCTGTGCCCAGACTCAGTGCTTCAGCTACAGCTTTCTTGTAGATATTTTGTTTTCTTTTTTTGTCATGAAGTAATTCTTGCATCTTATATGTATTTTCATGGATTGTATCAGTGAGGTATACATACATTCTGTTTGGTGTAATATAAAATGTATATTTTAACTAGCAATGTACATTCTTTCTGCAGGTACAGAAGGCTTGGGATTTAGCATTACTTCAAGAGATGTCCCAATTGGTGGCTCTGCTCCAATTTATGTGAAAAACATCCTTCCGAGAGGTGCAGCTATTCAAGATGGGAGATTAAAAGCTGGAGACCGATTAATTGAGGTGAGGAAATGTTACATGTTCCTTGTCTGTGTTTTGGCATGAGCCCACACACTACATCACTTCCAGAGGCTTATAGTATTTTACGTTACAGGAGACTTTCTCTCTTTTTCCTTGTTCTGGCTTTATATTTTTAGGTAGGAGATCAAGGTGCTGGGCATTTTCAGTACATGATTGTTTGAAGAGCTTAACCCAGACACACTACAGGAACATAACAACATTTACATGTCCTTAGGTGAATAGAGTGTCATAGTCTTGCATTGCTGTTTAGGAATATATTGAAGCAAAGTGATTGTTACCTAGTAAGTAGAATTAAATCAGTATGGAGTGACAGAGCAGAAATTATTGAAGATGTTGCCAAGGGATAGGAGGCAATACCCTGAAAAGGTTTAGTGAATTAACTGAAAGAGACATAAGAGGAGAGGAGTCCTACAGAGAATCAAGGCTATTTCCCTCCTGAAGTAAGGATGTCCTCAAGGGAACTAAATTTCTCTTAGATAGGTGCACCACAGAGAGCTTTCAGCAAATCCAGCTGGAGTGATACGTTACCACCCACAGCTCTTCATTACTGTCCCTAAGCCAAATGACACCGGAGGTACAGCTGAGTCTGTAACTGCCTCTCAGGGCTCTAACTTCACTTTACTGCAAAATTGGCCAAGTCAGCTTGAATTGTTGCTGGAGGATAGCCCCCTGTAATTACTGTAATTCAAGGTAACCCAGATGACTTGGGTAGAAGGGGACTGAGATGCATTTAAGGTGACAGCCATGGCATCTCAACTGTGTGAGCTGTGCTCTCTTATGAGGGGAAGGAAAAAGATGGTTTGCTGACTTCTGAGCACCATGCTCCCTTGCTTTACACTGTTAGTTGTTTTGCCTTCATTTCCAAAATGTTTCTGGGCAGGCAAGCCTGAGATTATTCGATCTTTCTCTGGCTTCTCCCTTACTGAAGTTAGCTCATACAGTGGGAAATCCTGCATGTATTCCATACCTGCTTGTCCTGATCAGTGGCATGTGGAGGCCAAGGGATTGGACCACTGAACAGAGGCAAGAGTAGCAACCCCAAGGTTATACAGGGAAAGAATTAATTTCTACTTTTGTCACAATTCATTGTGATAAATATGTTTGGAAGCTATGTATAACGTCAAGACACATGGAAACAGGACCGGTTTGGGATCATATGTTGATTTTGCTAAAAGATATTTATGCAGAGGTTTTTGTAAGAAATGCCAGTAAATGGGATTAGTTGGCTTTAGTGTGTACTGGACTACACCGTTGCTGCTGAAAAGGAGGGGAGTATAAATGTCTGGCTTATTATTTGTATTTGTATGGAAAGGATGACCATTTAACTAGTTCTATTAAATGAAAGCTGTAATGTGAGCTAATAAGCAGATTACTCCTGTGAGAGTTTTTTAACTGTCCCATATTATGATTCACATGACTTTTTGCTGTAAGTGTCTGCTGGTTTCCCTGTTTTGGAATCTAACTGATGTCTCACATTTCCTTTGTTGCAGGTAAATGGAGTTGATTTAACAGGCAAAACTCAAGAAGAAGTTGTGTCCTTGTTGCGAAGTACCAAGATGGGAGGAACCGTTGCCCTTTTGATTTTTCGACAGGAAGAAGCATTCCATCCAAGGGAACTGGTGCGTAAAATAGAGAGCAGCTAAGAGATTTAGATGAGTGTGAGCAAATGATTTGATCTTGTCTCCTGCTAGTAAACATGCATGTCCAGCACTGAAAATAAGAAAAAGGAAAAAAAAGCTATTTTGCTTTATTTAGAACATTTTACATGCGTGTTTTTTTTATTTTCTTCAAGATCTGCTATTGGAATTAAGTATTTGTTGATAATGTATAAGTGAGAGCTTTATTTGGAGTGAAAATGTTTATTATAGGAGAAGTTATTGCATAGACTTTTATTTGGATGCATGCAGACAAGTAGATTATTTCATATTTTTCATAAGGACAAATTTGTGTTTGAAAGCCTGCCATTTGTCCCACTACCTGCTCACTAATATGTTTTCAAACATATAGTATTATACCAAAATAGGATATGTAAATACTTTTCTATCAAAAAGTGGAAAAATATAAGAAGTAGTAGCCTTTTTTGAATATAAATGTAATCTCTGTGGAATGGAAACCCTGCAGTTATTAATTTAGCAGGGCAATTCAGAAGATGTTTCTAAGGAATTTACATTAAATAGGAATAAAATGATGTTTCATACTGTACCTGCTCCACTTGCATAGTGTATATTGATATTTCTCTGATAATTACTCAAGATAGCTTCTGTTACGAAAAGGTAGACTCTGAATAGTAGCAGTCTCACTTTGTTCTGTACTCAAAACTGCTGAAGTTATTTATTATTTGTATTATTGTAGCTATAAACAGCTCTAAAATAACTTACTTGGCTGCATTATTGTGAGAAGATAGACAAAAATAAGTATGATGAATTAATAACTTCATTTTTCTACTGGATTTGTGTTATTTTGAGTGCAAAGAAAATGAATTTTTATTTAGCCATTTCAAGATACTAAACATTAGCCTTTTACTTTTCAAAACTGCCATTAAACCTAGGAAGTCAAAGTGGCAGGGAAGGTTGCAAATGAACCAACTTTTACCTTTAAAATTCTTGGAACATGCCTTCAAGTGCTGAAGTGAAAGCTGTCATAAAGTGAAGAGAAATAAAAATTTGAAAACCTATTACACCCTTCCTTATCACTGTAACAGTGAAAGCAATCTGTTTATAAGTTCCTGTGGTACAATTTTCATGGCACTGCTATCTTTCATAAAGGTGAATGAAAATGCTTTTTGAGATGTCTAAATAAACTTAGAAAATATCTTAATTTTGTGTATATTATTTCTGTGGTAAAACGAGGAAGTTTTGATGCATAATTTGACATTTTGTTTAAATAATTGTAAAACAAATACATGGTGTAAGTAATGCAGAGATTTAATAGCAGTACAATATCTAGTTTTTAAAAGAACAGCAAGTCAGGCCCTTTGAAGGAGTCCAAGCCCAGCAGCCCAGTACCTGCTGTGGCTCAGGCAGCACTCAGCAAATTTGGCCAAGTCCAGTGTAGGGAAGCCAGAGCTTGCTGTGGCTGTGTCAGGTGGGCTTTGCACTGTGTAATGAGCTCAGATCTGAGCTGGTGTGTTTTTCTGCAGCTCCAGTTGAACAAATGGTATTGTGAGGATCTGGCAGTACATGTGTGTGATGATCCTCTGTTGCATAAGGATTTGTTTGTTTGCATTCTGATGTAAGGGACTCTTAGGTATGCACTGCTGGCTGCTGTCAAAGAGCAGGAGCAGAATTGCTGGGGAAGGTGTTGAACTAGAAGTCGTCATAAAGGATGTTCTTTCTGCTCTGGTAAGAAATAATCCTTAAAAAAAATTAAAGTAAGTCTTTTCAACCAGCTCCTCTCACTGACTTTTACTGGCTTATTGAAAAAAAAAACCCAAAACAAATAAAAAACCCAACCAAACAAATAAAAAAGCCAATAAAAACAGAAAGAACATTAATTTTGAAGTAGGAAGGAGAATGAGCTGAAATAATGTCTATTCATCTTTTTCACATGCAGACCTTCTCTGGCCAATTAGGAACAATTTGTCTTTGCATCCTTTCCCTATTTCTCTCATATTTCCTACATTTGTGTGCTTTAAAATATTTAACTGAATGAGATGTGCCTCAGAAACCAAATGTAGAAAATCATGTTATTTGATGCTATCCATTTTATTAAGGGCAGGACTTGCTGTTGCTTACTGAGAACACTCAATATTAAAATCATTTTATATTTTTCAATGTTTGTATAGATAGTAACCCCAATAAAACAGGTGTTGAGATTTTATTTTTTATATTTTGGGTTATTCAAGCCATAACTTTTGAAAAAAAATTAAACATTTTAGGGTTTCATTTTAAGTAAAATGAAGATAATGAAGTTTAGGAAAGTTAAGGACTTTAACATTGCTGTTATTATGAAAATGTGTAATTTTAGCTAAAACTTAGGGGATTGTTAAGCTGAGCCTGTTTAGGTTTGTATAGGATCTCTGAAACTTGTGTGGATCAGGTCAGGTATGTGTGTGTGTGATGATCCAGTGCAGCAGAGCATGATACAAGTGAGGAAAATGTGGAAGCAGATCAAGTTGGCAGAAGTCAGCTTTTGTAATTAGTGAGATCTGGAAGAATGACCATGTTTCTCCAGAACACTGGACATTTTACTCCTTCCAGAGTTACCTAATGCCAGATAGGTAATGTATTAGGGCTTGTCCACACTGGTGTGAGCGGGAGCCACATCATCTCTTAACAGCCTTCCCTCCCTGCCTCCCCTTTTTGCAAAAGGGCCGAGGATTATTCTGGTTAATTAGAGTTCCTGGAGCTCTGTGGTTGCCTCACAACTTGTGAAGAATTTGCTTAGAGCTGCTACTGACACTGTGAATCCTCTGAAGGATTGACTTAGGTTATTTAGCTTCAGAGCTATGTTCTCAGTGCCAGCAGATACTGGCTGGCAGCATCAGTCTCCAGCACCCTAAGAATTAATATGCCCATTGGTACATGTTGGACCTTTACATTTTCCTTGTAGCTGTCTTCATTTTTTTTCTTACTGGCTTCAGATTAAAGCTTATTAGATGTTTGTGTTACTGCTTTGCCACTACATTTTTGTGCTTTATCATTTGATTCTCCTACAAAATAGCCTAAAACAAAAATGTCCAGTAAACCCTAGCATTTCATTAGGGCCCAGCAGAATGGAAAGAATGGTTAGCCCAAAAGTGATCAGCCAGCCAGCATTAAGGATTCTCCTGAGTTCTCAAATGGCTTTTAATATAGGTGGGTGTGGGCTTGGAAGATCCATTGTTCCTTAAAGGTGTTTCCAGAATTGTTGTGGCATGCATTTTCCAATGATGTGTGTTTGCCTTGTATGCCCTGAGACACAGGTGAGGAATGGAAAGTATAGGAGGGTCCCTTCTCTGGTGAACTGAATGCATCCTCCTGTCCTGGGATATGCAGAGCTGCAGTTCTAGTTCATCCAAACACGCTCAAAAGGGGAATCCCTTGCTAATGAGAGTGGATTTAAAAAAAAATAGGTGGAGGGTTCATCTGGACTGCTGAGGTCATTCTCTGAAAACTTCAAAGTAGAAGGGAAAAGCCGGGGGGAGCTTCCCTGAATGAGAACATTTCACCAGCCAGTAAATGGTGCAAGCAGGTTGTGGTTCTTCCTTGGCCACCAGTGACCACCCTCACAGCCAGGGAGAGTCAGGTGCATGTAGCATAAGGAGCCTGGAATTATTTCTGTTCACGTCTCATGTAGTGGTTGTTTGGACAAATTTCAGTCAGGGGTGTGACAAACACCCTTTGTTTTTTATTACCACTTCACTTCAGAATTAGAGCTCTTTGTTTATCCCCTTGCTGTTAGATAGTATGTGTCATATGTAGTTGTGTTCTTATTTATTTTTTTTACTTCCTTTAGAATGCAGAACAAAGCCAGTCACAAATTCCAAAGGAAACGGTAAGAGCTTTGTCTTTTCCATACTGGAAGACTCCCAAATGTTTTTAAATTGATATGGCACTTCTCCATCAAAGTTTTACAGATCCTTCTTTCACCTTATATGCTGTAGATGGCTCTCTGTAGCTTTACATTTTAAATGCATTTTTAATGTAATTTCAAATACTGTTTGAAAATTATACACAATTCTCTTACTGCATATGTTCAAGTGCTATTTGAAATTACATCTCTTCTATACAGCCAAAGGCTGAAAGTTAAATGATAAGAGTAGACTTTAGCTTGGGTTACATATTGAACCTAATTGTTTAAATCATGATTATATTACAGAAATCTGAGATACGAACACAGAAATTAGTCAACTAGGATTTAAGTCTTAATTGTATCTTCATAGCAAACCATTGTTAGCTGTTTTTAAGAAACTATATGGAAGTAATATTAAATGTAACCTTTTGAGGGCTGCACCAGGTCTGCATGTGGTATTCCAGTGAGGCTCTAGACTGAGGTTGTGAAATATTAATATATCTCATTTTAGTCAAGGGAAAAGGATCAGTCCAATATACAGTATACCAATACATCTAACAAATTTGTCTAAAATAAAAGGTGTATTTTATGAAATACCTACAGAGAATATAACAGTAATACATTACCTTAAAGATATACTGGATCTTAGTTCAAAATGTACTTCAAGAAACTCCATTCAGTTAGGTACCTATTTTAAAATTAAATAATAAATTAGGTTATGGAGAAATTGAGAAGTTTGCTGTTGGGACTTGAAATGAGTTAAGCTGCTGAAAAACAAAAAGAGCTTATCTAGATAATTCAGAATGTCTTACCAGCAATGACAAGATGGTGTCTGGAATAGAAAGAAAGTCAGAACTAGGTAAAGATATGTAAGAGCCAGCTCAGTGAGGTAATCAAGAGTATTTTGGTTGATACTATTAATTTTTCAGGCCAATGGCATGTAACTGTAAAAATGGGAATTTGAGTTAAATGTTGGCAATATTCATTTCCATCCTTCTGGCTTTTAGTGTCCTTCTCTCTGAAAATTAGCTGCTGAAGAGCTCTCCAATGCTGTGGGTGTATCGCTGTTTCAGGCATGCCTTGCAGTATCTCTTTACTGCATCTCATTAGAGGATGTGTTTTTATCTTGATAGTTTCTTACCACGTACTGCTGATATGTAAGGAGATCAAAGATCAAAGCCCAGGATAGTATTTCTATCTGTAATTGAATACCATTGAGAACTGAATACCATAATTTGTGGGTGCAGCCTTATAAAAGTATCCTGGTTTTAGGAGTTGAAATTCCACCTCAAAAGCTCATTAAGATAAAGCAGATTGCCTACAAGGTGTTTATAGAAATCAGTTGCTCATCTGTTGAAAAGTTAATGTTTTGTAGCAAATTCCATGGTGAAACCCCTTCTCTGGCATTCTTGGAACCAACACTAACTTCATCTAAGGAAAGAGCAAAATAAAATAGCTATCTCCCGTTTGTTCTCTTTAGATGTGGGGTAAAAAATGCTCGTTAATCAGGAGATTATACAGGAGGCACAGGGAGTGTATGAGTAGCTAGGGATTTCTGAGAAAAACAACTAGAAAGCTCTAGCAAGCCTTGAAAATATGGAAGTGAATTGGAAAACATATGAAGACTGAGTAACATATGGTTACTGAGGGAATGAGCTAGAAACCTGATCAATACAAAAAAAATTGCCTAATGTCTTGGGTTTTTCATTCTTTATGCATTGGGATTTTTGTTATTTATTTAAAGGCTCATAACAACTCTGATACTAGGAACACCAGGTCTCTTTATATTTACCGACTCCTGTATGTGAATAAAAAAGGGACTAATTGAGGAAGGTTTTGGTGGGTATTTGTAATGCACAATGCTTTTGCACTTATGTCCCTTGTTCCAATCTACTTAGCTTTGGATAAATGTGATACTTCAGTTTTACAGACCTAATTTTCCTGAGCTGCACTTTAATAATACAGTCACACATTCTTTATTATTATTTTTGAAAGTATTTCTCTTTGCTTTCCTTTATTCTCCTTGGTTCTGCTTCAATACCTATTTATTTCTCCTCTACTTTTCAGGTCTTTGAGATTTCTAATCTCGCAATTTCTATTTCTGTGACTGCTCTGATCTTAGTGCTGTTAGAAGTGAGGTTTTAGTCTCCAAGTGTCAAGGACTTGATAGTCAAAAGCAAAGCAAAAAAACCAAAACCAACAAAAGAGCATGATGAAGGCAGTGAAGCTACAGAAATGAGAGAGGTGGAATGCAAGTCTGTTTTTCATTTAAAGGCAAAATGGTTGTGGGGTTTTTTTGTTGTTGTTGTTATGTCTTTGTGGAGAAATAGAAGGAAAATGCACCTTTGAAATAAATAAAAAAAAAAGATAGGAAAAAAATCTCCCTTGAAAGTAGAAGGCCTGAAATAAAATAGCAAAATACCAAGCTTAACTTATTCTTTACTCAGGGGTTACCTTCATGTAACTGTTACTTTGAAATGGTTTGCATTAATATTGTGGCACTTAGATGCAGTAGTTAGTCCTCAGAGAGGCAATAAAAGAAAATCTTGAAGGTAATTTTTTTCCTAATTTGTGGCGTGAAATCGTTGACAGAGTTATTCCTTACAACCCATATAAGAAAGCATATGAATACAGTTTTTTTAATGCACCATCACAGAATACAGCTTCTCAGTCTTAAACTTCCATATAAGAAGATGTTGTAATTTGAGAGGCTTATACAATTTAAGCTCTGCTCTCCAGTTTTACATAAGAAATGCAAATTGCTGATGCAGCTTCAGCCTCTATCCAGTAACTGTGCCCTGGTGAAAACAAGACTGGGGTTTTCACCTTCTGCTTTGCTTATGAACAGAGCCATTGCTCTGCTTCCTCATGGAACGAGCCATCTCCTGTGTCTTGGGTGAAAGGTTGTTTCACCCAGCCACGAGTTTGTGCCATTTGTATAGCTGATGGCAGCATAGAACAGATGCACCTACTGCTAAACAGGCTGATTATTTGGAATGTGGGAGACTGCCTGTAATATGAAAAAACTAGTAATTTATCATTATTACATTTCTGTTTCTAAGCATAATTATCTTAATGCTGTTACAGTGCATTGAAATGAACTGTTAATTATGCTATGTAAAACATCTGCCAATTAATTTTTCCTCATACTCTTTGTAGGTTGATAGTGTTTCAGTAATATTTTGCTTTTACAATTGTCATTCACTGTTAGTTTTCTGAATTCAGAACCAGCAAGTTAACTTTCATATAAGCATAATGTTAGAAAAATAATAATTATCATATGAGTAAGTATTTTCTAAGGAATGTTGTTTATTGATGAGAAGAGATTCAGAGTTAGAGTTCAGGATTTCATTTCATGACTGTTGCACTCAGAAGCATGGAAAAGCTTCAGTTTTCTGTTCTCATTTGTTTTTCTGTCAATTGCTGTAAGTGAGCAGAATGTTATGAATTTAAGTGAGCGCAGGATTCGTAACAGTGACATAACAAGAGTGGTTGGTGTGTTGGAACAATATATAAATGATTAGCTGCATTGATAGAAATTGCAAATGGGATTGCTTTTTATTTTCTTCTGAACTCAAACATTTGATATTCCAGTTATTACCTAAATTTCATTTTGATCACTGTGTTTTTTCAGATCCAATTGCTGTTCTTGCCATATTCTTCTGTGTGTGATTCTGAGTAAATTAGCTAGCTACACTTTTTATGCATGCATCCATTGCCTGTAGGAAAGGGGTGATGCTGGTCAGAGGCATTTTGTAAGAACTAATGAATAGTTACTTTTGTACACTTTTTGCTCATAAGTTTTCATATTGTGAGTATGGGAGGCAATATTAGCAAATTTCTAGAAATACATGATTTATATTTTTTATTAGATAGAAAATTATTGTGGAAAAATAGCACAGTCAGTGTTGAGCTTTAAGAGGATGTATTCTAAGTGCATGTGTGTTTGTCTTTTGCTCAGAAGCTGTTTGTATTACTTCAAGATACCTAGTCACTGGGGATGCATCCAGAGATACTTTTGAAAACCTGTAATAAATTCTCACCATTTCCTGTTTAGCACCTCCATAGACCTTCAGCTTGGTGATCCAAATGTCTGAACATTGAGCCAAGATCATAGATGGACTAATGTCAGACTTTACACCCAGCAGTGCTGTTATCAATAGGTACAGAATGATTTTATTGAAGGAGGATATGTCTGACTGATGATTAAGCTGATGCTGTTATTTCCTCCATGGTGCTTAGGGATGCTGCAGATATATTTTTGTAACTTTTTATCTTCTAATGGTATGAGGCACAAGGGTGATTACAATGTTTTAAAAGCATTTTTACTGCAGTTTTGAGTGGTTTCATCTAATAATTTTCATCAACTTTTAGATCACTGCCCATATGAAAGAAATAGGTAGTGAATGTGTGATTTCTGCCAGGTACTGTTGTGGTTTCAATCTTTTACCATAGGAGATACTCTAGTATTAAATAGCATGTTCTGGCACATTTATGACTCGAGATAAGACATTAATTCCTAGTGAATAATTAATATAACAGTTAAGTGGCTGTGATCATGAATGCTTTTTGACCAGTCTGAATTTCCTGGAATGTTCAGTGATAAGGAACATAAACTTGTGCATAATGCAGTACTTAGAATTGACCCTTGGGCTCAGTTTTGACTGTTAGCAGCTGGTGATTTACCTGGGATGTGGTGTGGCACTTTTCAACTGCCTTTGTGCAGCACCATAGGGAGCTGTGGCTGCCTTTGGAGCCCTGGCATTGAAAACACTTGCTGAAAAATTCCCAGTTTCATGGAAGACAACATGCATATCCCTCCACTGTGACAGGGTTGTCTTAGTGCCACCATTGCAGAGTCATCCAGAAGCCACATCCGTGTGTACAAACTTGTTTATTTGGAGCAAACCTTGTTTTACTGCATCATTGCCTTTAGACTCCTGGTGTCGATTCTCCCTTGATATTAAATGCAGGGAAAATAGTGAGGTGAAATGGTTTGCCATGGTTGTCTGAAAGTTTGCAGCAGAAATAGGAGTGAGACACAGGTCCCTCTGAGGTGCTCATACTGGCATTACTTCATGAAGAATGTGTTTCCTGCCATGGATTTATACATAGGCATTATTTCTTTTTCAACTTGTTTTTCCTGTCTGTCTTTTCCAGACACTATCTCTTTCTTTAGTCTTTCAGGGCTTGTAAATCCAATAGGCCAGTGAGAGGATTTTTAGGGAGCTCTGTCATTAGTGTGTTGGGCATTGAAGTTTTTCTTGAAGAAGGGATAGTGCAGAGAGCTGTAGCTTTATAGGCTTCTTTGGCAGAACAGACACCTACTGTGTACCTAATCCCTTGGTTTTCACTTCTCTAGGATAAGCAAAGTGTAAAGAAACGGGGTTAGCATTACAATCACATGTTTTTGTTTCAGGACATACTGTAGGGACATTAAGTTTGAATAGAGCAGCAGTTTTGAACAGAGTATGTTGGCCTGAATAAAGTACAGTGATTATGGTACCTGCAACAGACTGGCCCCTGTGAGAAGTTCTGAGATTAAGAACCAACAGAATGTAATTTTAATGGTGTGATCAATTTTTGAAATGTAGAATCTTGTTTGATTAAACCAGTTTCTATGACAGCCCCGATCCGTGTTGGCATTAGGGAGAGTAATGTGAGTAAAGTCAAGCAATGGACTTGTTATAGGGAGAAGTAACAAACATGTGGATGTGCTTAAACATGGGCTTTTGCAGAGCTTTGATTTCCATTCTAAATGAAAATCACATGCTAGAATTTTTATGCTTTGGAAAAGCATTTAATTTTTTTCTAAATCATATCTTAATCCATCCAAACCTTTAAACTGAAGTTATTTTTGCATGTGGAGCATCTTTTTGAAATTAAATTAAATGCTTAAAATGGACATAACAGGAAATGCAGTGGTGCTGTTTTACAGTACTTTCATGAGCTAGCATTTTTGCCTATAAATACTTACCAAAGTTAATCCACGTCTAATACACAAAAAACTCTTCCTTGATGGGATTAAGATTAAAGCAGAACACATTTCCCATAAAATCTCAGAATTCAGATCTAGTTTTTGATATTTAGCAGCTGTTGTTTGATTTGAATGAATGCAATCTTGCCAGATGTGACATATTAACTTTCCTAATATGAATAATGAGTCTCTGTATATGAGCAAATAAGATTCATTAGTGTTTATCTAACATATGACAAATATTAAAATTCTTAGTCTAGGAAGAGATAGAAAAAGAAAGCAAGCATAAGAATTCTGGTTTTTTAATTGGCTGAAGCCCTGTATCATAAAAAGAAAAAAAAAAAAAAGGCCATGTATTTGAGGAGAAAGCTGGGTTGGATTGTGCATGCTACTACTGGATTATTAAGAAGAATTTTCTCTGTAGATGGAGTTACTCTAGTTATATTTTTCTTTAAAGCCATCCCATGGTGGGATGCATTAGCTCTCAGTTACCCCTCCCAAGAAGGTCCCTCAGCTGTTGTTGGGAAGGTGTGTTTGAGGCCACATCCATTGCTCTGTTTTCAGTACCTCCAGCAGTAATGCATTACATTTTTATAAGCAATAAACGTCACCCCCACAAAACTGTTGTTGACCAAAGAAGCTGTTTTGTTTCCTTCCAGCTGTTTGTTTCATGTGTTCTACATTTGTATATGTGATGGCATAGGATGAGAGTGAGTCATCATTTTTTTGTGTGCCTCAGTTTAGAGGGTGGCCTGATAAGACAGCAGTGTCACCCACTTCACTTGAAGGACAAAACGGTTTGAGTCACCCCTGATGTTAACAATGTCTTTGCACAACAGCTAAGTGAAATCTCCTCTCTTGTATATATCCTGCTGCATTCTGTTTTGTTACAATAATACAGAGACAAGTTTTATTGGTTTCCCTAACTATAGGGCTTATGATTCCTTAGTATTGTGGGTATCTTAGCAGAAATAGTTAAATAATGGATGCGGTATTAAAATCTTCTAAAGACTGAAAATATCTTGGAAAAAGCTGTTATGTTAGGTTGGAATTCCCCATTATTGTAACCCAATGACTAAACTTGGGATTTTGAAATTTCCAGTAGTTTTACAGCCTACGCTTCCTAGAGAGCTCTTATATCCACCAAACTCATCCTTTGAGAAACTTGAGGTTTTCCATCTGGATAAATTGTAAAGAGAGAAGACACATTTGTGAGACACAAGGTTGATAGATTAAAACAGTATTTAAACAGTGGCTAACAGGGCTGTAATGTTAGAAGGCTGCACACAACAAAACTTGAGACAGGTAAATTGAATAGTGGATGGGATCACTCAAGTTGTTAGGTAGTGTTTCTGCTATAGTTAATTAATCACATGAAAGTCATTATTGTGGTGTATATATAGGTACACTTATAAAGGTGTGTTCTATGTGTACATGCATATATATGTGCATTCAAGAGCTTTGTGAAAGTTTTTATGCACATGTATTCATATATATAACTGCAGATGCAGAGCTTTACTGATTGCTCTGTGAAGGGGAACAGGAGCACATTTCTGTACACAGTCACAAAGTAATGTGCAGACAAGTTTCAGTGACTGAATAACTGCTGAGAAGGCAGCAGGTCTAAGCTTGCAAGAGAATGAACTTCACTGGAGAGAATGCTGCCAGACTTGCAGCAGCAGCGAGTCACTTAGGAAACCTGTCCTGACTTGACTGAAAATTGCTTCCCCTGTTAGGTGGGAGGAAGGTTTTCTTTGGTGTTCAGTTTCTGTTTGCACTCATCTCATGCTGCTTACTCACCAGCTGAACCCCGCTGAGGTCCTGCAGGGGGAGGAAGTCCCAAACAATGGTGTGTGAAACATGAACCCCCAGCTGCTCCAGAGAGGCGATTGTCCCACTCTGCTCCTCACTGGTGTGGCCTCACCTTGGAAATTGTGGGAAGTTTTGGGCACTGCAGGATAAGAAGTTCTGAAGCTATTAGAGAGTGTCCAAAGGAGAGCAACAAGGATGGTGAAGGGCCTTGAGGGGAAGCTGTGTGAGGAGCAGCTGGGGTCACTTGGTCTGTTCAGCCTGGAGGAGACTGGGGGGAGACATTGTGATCTTCAACATCCTCCTGAGGGGAGGAGGAGGGACAGGCACTGATCTTTTCTCTCTAGTGATCTGTGACAGGACCCAAGGGAATGGCCTTAAGTTGTGTCTGGGGAGGTTTAGGTTGGATATTAGGAAAAGGTCTTTCACTCAGAGGGTGGTTGGGCACTGGCACAGGCTCTGCAGGGCAGTGGGCACAGCACCGAGCCTGACAGAGTTTCAGAAGCTTTTGGACAATGCTCTCAGGCACAGGGTGTGACTCTTGGGGTGTCCTGTACAGGCCCAGGACTTTGACTCAACAGTCTTTCAGGTTTCCTTCCAACTCAGCATATTCTTTAATTCTGTGATAAAAGAATAAAGAGGACTAGAGGCTGTTACTAGTATGATGAGAAAAGTAATGGCACTCTAACTGTTGAAGTCTATTTTAATGTTGTTTATAAAATTAAATCTCATTTTATGATCAGATCAGAACTTAGATAGAGGACAACGTTATGTGTGTTATGTGGAAGAGAAAAGCAATTTCCCCCCCCACCCCCGCCCCATAAATTTATCTTATGGCTTGTTAAAATCTCTGTATATACCAAAACACTGCTGTAAGTTTGCTCTAGTCAGGGAGTTTATCTTTAAATTTACATTATATTTATGTTGTAAATAAAAAGTGGAAAACTTCTCTCAAATGTCGTTTAGCATAAATTGATGCTAAATATGATTTTGAAGCCAAAAAAGTCACCTACATATTTTATCACCAATCAAAATTTTATGATAAATTGCATACTTGAGCAGCTTCATTCATCCAACTGAAGTCATTTCAGATGACCTTTTCCTCAGCAGCCTCTGTCTGAACAGAATATTGTTCTGCTGTTAATTGTTTTGGACATAGTGTGTGAAGAATCTTAAGGGAGTTGAATTTTGTTGTTCAGGGTTCACAGTACATAATTTTGCTTGCATGTTTACTGCTGGCCTGTCAAAATATATGACGGAATAAATTTCTCCTACAGATCAACTAATCATGAAAATAGTGTTGAGGTGTTTGATTGACATAGTGAAGCTGTTAATTTAGAGAGTATCAAGATCAAATGGAAGCTACTGCAATTAAGAAGTGACTGTGTTCTCAGCTGAAAATGTTTAATGCTGCATTTTAGATTTTTTTTGTGCATTTTTATGCTGTCTCATGGATGTATTAGGGAATTTCTGTGATTTAAATAATGTTCAACACAATTTCAGTGCAAATTTTACTCTTTTATAATAGCTGTTTTTATATTGATTGGGAAGAGTTGCTGTACATGTAATGTTTCTGTACTCCAAAGGGCTTTGAAGAACAAAGGATTCAGCCAGTACAAGATTTTGCTGGGGCTTTTTTTTTTTGTTTTCGTCTTTACAACTTTGGTCCAAAATATTCTGGTAGGAGGCCAAAAATCTTCCTGCCCATTTCTCTGTGACTGGCTCCTTTATGACATGCTTAGAGGTTCCTTGTCACTATGTGGTACTGCTCCAAGGTTTGTATTATGAAGTTATATTCAATATATCATACATATAAAGACCTTCTTTGGTACCATGGTGTGGCACAAATGTTAAATTTGCTAGTTTCATATCCATAGCACTTGAAACTTAATAGTTCAGTTTTTATTGAAAGCCACATTTTTCATGTTTGTTCTCTTTTTTTTTTTTTTTTTTTAACTTTACATTCAAACATGCTGTTTCATACTGAAAGGTGTCACACAGAGTCTGGAGGGCAAAAGGCTTCTTATGGACATAAAATTCCAGACACAGATATGGTGGTAAAGCAACTGTGCTTAGATGGGAAAAACTTTAGATAGTCTATGAAGTCCCTAAAGAAATTTAGCCACAGCCTAGTAGTGGTAATTTTCTTCCTTGGGTGAGTTGAGCAATCTTCTCATGCTTTCAGTACTTCTGATCCAGTGCTGAGGCTGCTGTTTCTCATTTTTTCGTGAGCATGATCTGCTCACTCATGTACAGCTGCTTCAGAGCAGTTTGTTTCAGGTTTTGGCCTCACATTTCAGCTGCACACTCAGGTGTCTGTAGCCTGATATTGGCTTATTTCCTTATTCAAGATTGCAGGAAACAAGCACGCATCAGCCTCGCATTAAAGCAGTGCTGAACTGATAATGCAGCTCTTTGGTCTCACTGAGGAGTAGCAGGGTAGAGGCCATTAGCCAAGTCTTTGGGGATGCTTGTGAGATGCTCACTCCAATTGACCCTTTGTCATATAGAAATGCACCTGACAGGCCTGGGAGACTGCTTTGCCTGAAGTTTTGGTGGATTGTTTGAAAATTAGAAAATACTGGAGGAAGAGGGAAATTGATTCTAAATTTAGTTTAACAGTAGTAAACAAAAATTCAGTGAGCATATCTGCTTTCTTGGATAAGCCACATATCCTACCTTGGCTTTATCTCTCTTTTGGCTTGCAAGCTTTATTCCTACTACTATTTATTAAGGAATATGAAAGTGATCAGTGTTACAGAAACCATTAAGTAACATGCACCTGTTTCAGATTGTTTTATTCTGCAGCCATTTGACAAAATATGGATTCAAATGTATGCTGGAGCTAGTGCTTCTGTGAGGCAAGCAGGAAAATTAGGGTGGTAATTTTCCCTTAATTTGGGAAACATCTTGTAGATAGTGTGTTTTTCAATGGTCAAAATACATCTTTCCATTCCTCACAGCTAGCATTGGTCTTGCTGTTTTGTGTGGCCAAGAGATGTGTTTGAATAGTGGGATTCACAAGCAAGCCAGCCTAGCTATGACATGTTGGTAGGGAGTATTCATTTTTTCATTGTTTTGGGGAGTTTTTTGGATGTTTTTGATGAACCATTGTGCTTAGTTATAAGCAAAAGGAGTCTAGTACAAAGGGAAGGGCTGGTGAACACATGGAGGTTCACGCTTTTAACAAGTGGGAAAAGATGAAACTCCTGTTTTTCTTCCCTCAGCTGTCGCGGCTTTCTCAGCAGTCTGACTGCCTTCCCATGTGACATTTTTGCACTGCATTTCTAGGTCAATGGTGACACAACTAGCATGCTTGTGCTCAAATTGATCATCTCAGTCTGCTGTACTCCACATGGCTTTCACATCTATCTTTGCCATAGGCTGTGTTTGCATTTCCTCAAGTCTTAAGAAACAGGGACAGCTCAGCAGGCGCACGTTAACTTCTCATACGTCTTCTCACTCATATGAGTGAGCTTTGCAAATAGATCAGTGATGTGGGAAAAGTTGGTATAAAATCAGTGTCAGAAACAGAGGTGACATGTTGCTAAGATTATGAAAATTTGGCCAGATTAATTCTTCCAGAGAAGAACTGCTGATGCTGGACATTAGTGTGCACCTTCTGCTATATGTTCTCTTTCTCCTTCATGTAGGTGAAAAAAACCCCAGCACAGTCGGGTTCACAAGCAGAGAATTATGCCCTTAAGGGCATGACTTTTTTTGTTAATTGATAAAGTTATAACCAAAAGTGGTTATAACCACATTGTTAGATTTGAAAGAGGATCAGAAACAAGTGAACAGCATCTACTGTAAGAGATAGGGCTGGTGAACAGGCTGTCTCTCCTGTTCCTCACTTTGGCAGAAGTCTCTTAGACATGCTCCTCAGGGCATGGCCACTTTCATTCGTGGGTGTTGTGCTCATGCTGCTGCCCCAAGAGTGTCACTGCTCTGTGGGGACACTGCAAGGCCTCTGGTCCCAGCCTATTTCCTGAATTTGGCAGGAGGTGAAACGTGAGGCCAGTTACCTGTGCTTGTGTGGCTTTTGAATGCATAGAAAGGTGACACTAAACAGCTCCTTGCTGGCAGCTGTGGCAGGCCTGTGACTGTAATTTGAGGTGCTTAAAACCTGGGATTTTCCCAGCCAGGCTAAAACTGGGTGTTGAGGACAATAAAGATCCAGAGAGGTGGGTAAGAGGACAGAGGTGAAGGGCAGAGCTGGGAAAAACAGGAAAATGAGCACTCCGAGCTGGATTTCATGATAAGCCTGGCAACACCAGAGAGATGTGCTTTTGCAGATCTCAGCTGTGTAGTTTTCTGTTTTTTTCCTAACACAGATAATTTTAAATAAAATTAGGGGAACAAGTAATTTTTGAATTTAATTTTCTTGCACTTAGTTTCTCCCTAAGACTGCAAAGCTTCGTAAATGATGATGGTACTTTAAAAATTCTGTAGTTTTGCAAGTAGGAAAATATTTCTGATAAAGCTCTCTTTTGGTTAATGAAATAGCAGCTTACATGTGAGTTAGTATTGATGGCAGATTCAGTAATGACATGTGATGCAATTACTTTACTAGAGAGAGAAGCACTTAGACACATATTTAAGATATTTCTGAACCTAAGCGTCAGCTGGAGGTGATTGAAAATACACTATTTCTGCACATTTCTTCACATAATTACTGTGGAAAATATTGTGGCATTGTAGTAAAAAGCAGAGAGTTTTGAATACTAATAGCTGTAGGGGGAAGAGAATTCCCAGAGAAATGCTATTCTATAATCCCATGCTAATCTCCCCAACAGAAGGCAGAGGAAGAGGAGCTTGTCCTCACACCTGATGGCACCAGGGAATTCCTCACTTTTGAAGTTCCACTGAATGACTCTGGGTCAGCTGGGCTTGGCGTGAGTGTCAAAGGTAACCGGTCAAAAGAAAACCATGCTGATTTAGGAATCTTCGTCAAGTCCATCATTAACGGTGGAGCAGCATCCAAGGTAAGAGGGAATGTCTGTGTACTTTGGTCTTCCTCAGTTTTCCATAATAAGTTATTTTGAAAATATCCATAGATTGAAGAGGAATGAGCTCTCTAGTGTTCACCAATTATACCATCAGAGGTAACGTTGAGATTTGTATTCACATGTTTGCATGTCCCAGGATTTAAACAGCCCTACCAGATTCAGGAAGGAGTGAGCCATCTCTGGTTCAGTTCCATTAGTATGCTGTTTGAGCAAACAGATTATGATAATAGCTTTCAGTGCAAATCTGTAATTGGAATAGACATTTCCTATAGTGGCTGCAATGGAAGCTATTATTGCAGTGTTCATTTCCCCATAAACCCTTAGGACTAAGTATAGTTGGTTGAATATTTTTCTTTTGATTTGTTTTTTTTTTTAATTCTCTCCAGTAGACAAAGCTTCCTTTGTGTGTGTTCTATGTAACTATCTATAATTTTTACATTTCCAGGATGGCAGGCTGCGAGTGAATGATCAACTAATAGCAGTTAATGGAGAATCATTACTGGGCAAAACAAATCAAGATGCTATGGAAACCTTAAGGAGGTCCATGTCCACTGAAGGGAACAAACGAGGAATGATTCAGCTTATTGTGGCGAGGCGAATAAGTAAATGCAATGAGGTAATAAGGTTTTGATACTGGGATTGGCAATTTTCACTTCTGAGGTATTTGTGTTTACAGGAGATGTCATGTTTCCTCTGGGAGTTGAAAAATAATATCTGAGGAGCTAAAGAAAGAGAGAACTACAGAATTATCTGAATTTCAGTGTTAGACATGCTAACGTTATTACTGATCAATAAAGTTTTTCTTTCAAGAGTTTTTGTCAATGAAAAACAGGAAACACTGAATAAAACTATATTGATTTTGTAATTGGATCTCACTGTTTACGTGATTTTTGTTCAGCGGAGTTTTTTATGGAGGTCTATTAGATCTTTCGTTTATAGACTTTGTGTTAACGGACTTGTTTCTTTGTCACTTCCAGTTTTTTTAAATAAGAGTAGAGCTCTTATATTTCATTATTGTATTTCATCTAAACAAAAGTTTCACGTATAGATTCTACAAAACTTTGTCTTGGCCCTAATTGTGGGGGAGGTTGAGCTACTGAATTTAGGGTGAAGTGGTGATTCTTCTGATGATTTGTGACCTTTGTCTTCTCTAGTGCAATATTAATGTGTTGATTTTTTAAAATATATTCATGATTTGTAGTAGTTTATCTTCTATTTAATGTAAGTAATACTTTATACTAGGAATATATGGACATATATTGAGAAGGACTGATGTTGGGGGAGAACTGAATTAGACTCAGAAGAAATTGAAGAAAGCACTGAGTTAAATAGGATACAGCTGAATGGCGTGTCAGAAAAGCATCTCTTCTTTAGAAATCTAAAAGTCATTTCTTTCATTCTTGCTAAAATAGTAAGGTCTTATCAGGAATGTTATTTCTTGATCATCATGCTTCAAAAACGATGTGCACAAATTGGTTTAGTATCACTGCTAATGCCTAGGGGAAAAAAGAATGGTTTACTTTTTAATGCATAAATCTGACCTTCAGAAAAAATCAGTCCATAGTGTATTATAAAATCATGTCTTAAAAAGACACTAGTCTTTTTGAAAGTGTTAAGCTCCTCTTGATTAACTGCTTATACAAAATTTCTGTACACATGCATGTTTATATATGCACACTGCTAGAAAGCCAGCTTGGATTGCTGCAAGCGTGTCTTGCTTAGTGTTGAAGGAATTCTGACCTTCTTGTATGTGGTGATGTCCTTATCTAGGCCTAATTCAGAGTGTCCTTTGGAGACTGTGCCTTATTTTTACCCAATTTCCTGTTACTACATGTTATTACATAAAAAGAGTGAAATATTTTAGGCTATTTCTGTGTTTAATTTTTTTTTCTAAAAGGATATGGAAGATGATCCCTTTTCTCCTAGTGAAAGTCTTCTCGATTGAATTAATCCAGACAGTGTTTGTAAACACAAGGGAGGTAATCCAGCAGTGATGAAACAAAGACATTTCTCCTTGAATCCAGCACAGTTTTTACTCATTCAAGAGTAGCTTGGGTCCCCTATATCTGCTTGACATTTAGTATGATTTATTTTGCAGAAATCAGGTGCCAAAAGCAGCACAGCTGACTGCAATATATGTGCTTCAAGATAAAATAACTGATTGTGGAAACAGGTTTAGATACACTGAAATGTACCTGCACAAGGGCAGGATAGGCCCTGTCTTTCTGGGTCTCCTTTACAGTTTTTTTGTGCATTTTCCCAACTCTTTAAGAAGCTGGCAAGATCAACTATAATGATTAGGAAAGCATTGATATGTCACTATTGCTGTAGTAATCATCTCTACAAAGTAATTTTTGTAAGTAATTTTTCCTAGGAATTATTGCTTTTATCACACTTATCCAAAGGAAATGCGATGTCAATACTGTTTGCATATTTTAATATGATGAAAGGATGACTTGCATGGATATAAAGCTGTTTACCTGCTGAGCTAGCAATATGCAAGGAGTCACTTTTCTGGAAGTCTTGCAATGCCCAGACTTCAATGAAATGAAAAGCAAAGAGCTTTTTTTCTCGGTATTTTGCAATTAAACCCTATATCCTCTTTCAAGAATGTGACCAATTTAAGCTTTAGATGTTATTAAGCTGATGTAACACAGATAAGCTGTGATAATGTTATTTCTGAATGTTGCAGGAATGCCATCTATGAGTGTGGTTTTCAGTCAGCTCAGTCCCTCAGTAGTGGCTGTGGGGCCTGAGAACTGGCTGGAGACAGCATCACCTCAATGGCCGGCCTTGTCGTGGCTATATTATGCTTAATTTAGCAACACAGATTGCTTAGACATGCTGGTATACAAATTTTCCCCTTGGAACATTCTAGTAACAACCACCAGGAAAGATTTTTAGTATTAGAACACAAAAGAAATGATGTTTGACTGGTGGCAAATTCAGGAGCTTTCAGATTAGAAGCAAAAGCATAAAAAGGGCACACCCTTATCTTAACTCCCACCTTTTATCACCATAGAAGCACAGAATCATTTTAGATTAAAGACTATTGACTCCAACCATTAACCCAGCACTGCCAAGTCCACCCCTAAACCATATTGCCAAGTGCCACATCTACCTACACATGTTTTAAAGACCTGCAGGATGCAGCCACTTCCCTGGGCATCCTGATCCAAAGTTTGACTCCACTTTTCTTGAAATATTTTACTTAATATCCAGTCTAAATCTTCCCTGGCACAACTGGTGTCTGTTTCCTCTTGTCCTATCACTTTTTACCTGGGAGAGAGCACCAACCCCCACCTGTCTAAATCCTCCTTTTAGGCAGTTGTAGAGAGCAAAAAGGTCTCTCCTTAGCCTTGTCTTTACTCCAGGCTAAATTCCCCCAGCTCCTCAGAAAGGGGGGTATACTGGTTTAATTAACTATAAAAAGAAATGTTCAACTTTTGAGAAAGTATTTCCCAGTGTTTTCTATGCTCTTCTCCCTCTTTTTGTTCTTCAAGGAGTCACCATAAAAAAACCAGCAGATAAAAATATCCTGTTCAACTGATTTCTTTCCTTTGTTGATTCAGCATTGTATGTGCCCACTTTGTAGACAAAAACATAGCTTTGTTTCTTGTTAGTCTGAACTATGGTTAAGTGGAAGTGGTTTGGTGTTATTCTCTTTTGTGTGTCACCAAGAACAGTGTTCACTCTGCTCTGTTCCAGTGTCCTGTGAGGTCAGGTCTTGGCTGATTCTCTGCCACACCATGGAGCACCCACAGGTGCCTCAAAAGGGAAATCCTTGTGAGGGGTGATAATGCCAATGCAGAAATAATTGTGCTAAACATCTGGATGATAAAAGCAGTTGCTCTCTGGATGATAAAAAAGTCCCACAACAAAATAACAGCAAAAAGAACAAAAAAAAACCCAAGTCTTTTTTCCCCTGCCGTCAAGTCCAGCAATTGTTTTGCATTTACGAAGTCAGTCTGACTGCCTTTGAGATAGACTACACAGTCTGCTTCTTTCTTTGGTAAAACTGAGTTTGAATTGGATTTTTAAGGCAGTTAGTGGTATGAAACTGTTCTTTTGGTTTTAATGTCAATTTTCATAATCAACCTCAGAATTGCTGAGGAGAGAGAATTAATTTTGCAGCACGATTCTGCAGATTGTTGTTTCTGCATGTTTCAATTTATACTAGGATTTTTGTGTACTTTTTGTATTTTGTTTGCTGTCTAGAAGTGAGTGACAGAACCTCTGTTGTCCTGGGTTGAGAGAGGCAGAAGAATTGCTTCTGATCTGCGCAGAGGCACCGCCTTTGTCAGAGAGTTTTCTTTGGCTTCTTGAACGTGAAACTGTTTCAAAACTCTGTGAAGTGACCTCGGATACTCCTTTCCCATGCCATGATTATTTTCAAACAGCTTCACAAGTTCTCATGTTGTAAACTAAGCCTTCAGAGCAATTTTAACAACAATGTAAATGTACATAAATACCATGAGAGTATTATCTTGACTTCAGAGAGGCAGGGAAGGGATCATTTATATCATCAGCCCTTCTATAACTCTAGTCAAAAGAGACCACAAACTTCCCAGAAGGTTAAAAGAGATTTTGTGCTGCTGTGGTTTTGCTGAAGATTTGCCTGTAGGAAGAATTTTCATTGACTCACCAGAAGATAGTATGTAATCCATCCAGGTTTTCGAGTGAATTGTCTTGTAGTAAATATTGATATAAGCATGGAGTGTTAGTTATGAATGAGCTCTAAGCCAAAGCTGTGCATCTGAGTTTTTCTCCTGTTTGCATTATGTCTATACAGAGTACAGCAATGTAGAATTCTGCAAGCTGCACCGCTACAAACCCTGCAAAACTGTGTTTAATATCTCAGCCACTCCAGATAAATACACACACTGAATATTTGATGGACACTGTTGTATTAGTGTAACAAAAAAATTTAATTTGGGTTTTGGCTATATCTGAGGTTCCCTTGCCCCCCATTTAAAAAAAGTTAAATATTTTGTTCTGTGTTTTCAGCTTCCAGCCTTGCTTGTTAACTCATCAAGTTTCCTACATAAGCATGGAGAGACTATTTAAGACACATTTCCAAAGCTGTGAAAATAGTGGGAAAAATGGAGAGAATAACAATAATATTGACTTGATATTCATATATGGCCAGTTTTTAACACCTCATTTTTCAGAAGAGGCAGCCATCAGCTTTTTAGATCTTTAACTTAGGTTTGAAATTTTTCAAATTGCTCAGATTTAAGGAGAAACAGTGGAGTTCCTTGTGCTGTGTTCTGTTAATTAGCGATGCTGTTGTGATTAGCCTTTATGGGCAAACAGCTGGTGGCTGCATTGCCAGGACGTGCTCAGCACTCAGGCACAACTGCCAGGCACATCCCTGCAGCTGGTGTGGGCTCCATGTGCTGACTCAAGAAAATAAAGGTAATTGTTACTTTTGGAATCCTGTGCTTTTCAGTCCTGCAACCTGGACAGCTTAGAGACACAGATTGCTTGTCTGCACTCTGTTCATGTCACAGCCAGGCAGCACTTGTCTGCCTTTAAGTGAGAGAGCATCACCATTTTCCTCAAAATGAGAAATTTCAAGGGTTTTTCTTGTTTATACCTCCCCCCCCCATTTTCTTTTTTTGACAGAATGAATATTTTGCCAAACCTGCCTGAAATGAAGCTTTGCAAATGATTTGCAGATCCCCAGATTTCTTCATGCATGTCTGTTCATTTTTTTCTGCCTTTGAAAATGAGCAAACTGTGAAGCAGAGTCCTGATTCCAGACCGTATAAGGACCTCATCATTCATGAAATAAATTGACTGATAGATCAGTGAGAGTTTGCAAATGAGTAGTTTCATTATAAAAGAAACAAGCAAGCATCTTTTCTTTTCCAGTGTGTGTGCAAGTATAAAATATTCAGCATCATTTTCCCCTGCATGCATTGCCGAGTTAGCTACATTGAAATGTAGGTGACAGGTTTGTTTTTTCTTTCTCACTAGATTAGTCTTGTGATGACCTTTTGGAATTTAACTGTCAAAAAGTCTTTAGCATCTCCTCCAAACACAGTGATTTCCCTGTTCATTCCCATCTCCAACTCATTGATAAAGCTGTTTATCAACTTAAGCTATTCCCAGCTCTCATTCCTAGGGGAATCTACAACTCTTCTCCATCCTGAAGATCAATCTTTGTGTCCAATTCTTTAGCCAGTTTTCAACCCAGAAAATGAAAATTTAGTCCAGTCCTATGAAAACTTAGTTTCTTTAATGCCTTTGATATTGATGCCTTGATATAGTCTAGTAGTATTTTGAATGTATCTGTGTTGGAAAATGAAGTTGTAGTATTTTGGACATCTTAACCACAATACACAGATAAGAAGGAAAAAAGAAAGCCTGGAGAATAATTCTGTGTGACAGAAAGAGATTCAGCATTCTGGATGCAGTGTCATATATAGTAAATTTGTGTACCGACTTCTTTAACACCCATAACGCTTGCATTCCTATGTTTGGACAATTTATTTTCTGAAGGAAAAATGGAGTCTGATTCTGGTTTCATTAAAAAAAAAAAAGTTTTGTTTATTCTTTGGATATTTTGGCACTCTTGTACATAAGCCTTTTCCATATTTATGTACATAACTTCAAATAGGATGGATGGTGGTGTTTAAGTAAAAGGGACTGCATTGTTTGTCCTTTTATTATCTAGATAAGCAGCAGCTGGGCTAGCTGGTACAGGCAGTACTTTAGCAAACAGCTGTTTTTTATCTGAATGACAAAGGGTCAGGGTAGAGCCTTTTTTTATTTAAAAAAATGTAATCTGGCTTTTTAATTTAAGAGAATGGATAGAAAAGGAGCTAAAGGCAATCTGTAGTGTGGGAGGTTTTATTGCATTTTTACAAATATGATCATTTAGTACAGGTCAGTGCTAGGATCCAGAGAGGGAGCTCTCTCTTTTCAGTCTAGAGAGAAGAAAAATCAGGGGGTCTTTACCAGTCAGTGTCTATAAATACCTGATGAAAGTAATAAAGAAGTAACAAAGAATACTGATCCAGACTCTTCTCAGGGCTGCCCAGTGCCAGGAAAAGAAGCAACAGGCACAAACCAAAATACAAGAAATTTCTTTACACATAAGAAAAAAAGAAATCCTTCTTAGAGGTCCGCACTGGTGCAACTTGCCCTGGGAGGTTGAGGAAGTCTCTGATCTTGGAGATATTCAAAACCCAACTGGGCAGGGCACTGTGCAGCCTGCTCTTGCAGGCCTTGCTTTGGGCAGGAGGTTGGATTAGATAATCTCCAGTGGTTTCATCCTCCCTCAGTTGGTCTGTGACTCTGAACTGGCACACCAAGGGTGCTCCAGAAGCTGTTGACAGGGGTCCAGTTTGCCACATGGATTTCTTTCCTTGCCAGGCCTTTAATGAAGTTAGGAATTTGTACAGCTTTGTTTATGTTGCCCACACTTTATCAGCCAATCAAATCAAATTATACCAGATAGCACTGAGAGGGGCTAAGAGGAGGAACTAGAATGTGTAATTCCAGCTCTTTATTAGAAACACATCACGAAGAACAAGTCTGTTTGAACTGCTTTGGACTGTTGGACTGTTTGTCTTGCCCACAACAACAGTTTGCAAATTCTATGCTTCTTTTTTGCACAGACTTTCTGCTAACAATGCAAGGAAAAGGCATTTTGTGTTTTTTTGTGACAGCCAGTTGTCTAATTTTGGGTGTTTTATAAAAGGCATTGTGTCTTCTGTAAAATGTTTGTGTAGCTGACTGTCAATGCCTTTGTTTAAACTCATCTTTTGAGATGCTAATTAAAAATTGATAAAGTTTTACTAATGGAAATTATAAAATATGTGATTCACTTTACAAAACACGCCATATAAATGCAACACTCCTGCTATTTTTATTTATTCTGGACTTTACTGTATTACCAGGAATGAATTTCTATATATTTCTTTGCTTCTGAACCATCTTCTTGTCAGTGTCTTTCTGAAAATCTCTTGAGATCTTTCTACAAATGAGTCTGAAAGTTGATGGCTTGTCACACGAAGGACTGTGTGATATTGCTCACTAAAAGCTGGACACTTGTTACATAAAGTCATCAATATAGCACTGGGAGAATAAATCCCAAAGCACTTTGATATTTTCACACCTTATTTAAAGGCAGTGAAATAAAGGGTAGTTCATAATTTAGTACCTTTATCATGCAAGTTTAAGCTCTCAAGCAGTCTAATGTTGCTATGCTCTTTTTTCATAAAGTGTTTCAGAAGTTAACAGTTCTTTTCAAATGTGCCATAGATTCCTTTATAACAGAGTCTACAAATATTGTTTAATTTACTTTTCAGTAAAGCTGTCAGTTGTAATCTGCAATTTAAAAAAACTAATAAAACAAATCCTCATTCCACAATTTAAACCTTATTGAGTCTAATTCACTTGCACTGCAAGTTTATTATTCTCCTGCAGCTTGACGTGCCTCCAATTGTAATTGTGTTGACCCTCCGATGCAGTAAATCTCCCCGGTGCTTATCAAACTGGGAGAGATAAGTCTACAGTTTGGAACTTCATTAAATATCTCATTTATATTAAACAGATGATGGCTTTGAACAGAAATAATAATTTTTACAGAGCCTGAGACCTCCCGATCGCGGTCTCCTTGACCGTGGCGCGGCGTTTGCAGCCCTCCGCCCCCGCGCCCCGGGCGTCGCGCCAGCGCCCGCGTGTCGGGAGTCATCCGCCCGTTGGGCTCACTTCAAAGCCTCTGCTGGGGAGAAAACCCAGGGCTCTGTAGCCCTTGAAGCAGATTTTTTAAACTTTTACATAGCATGCATTTCTTAGTCGTCTGGGGAGTGCGGGTGGAGTGATTAGTAATGGGCAGCTGTTTCAAAAAGAAAAACAACCAACATGTTGCTTGTTATTGTAATTCCTGAAACTATGAACTACCCCTCTCGTGCTTGTTTGGAGATCAGTCAGTACTTGGAATAAGCATTTCCAGTGGCTTTAAATAGTTTGCAGCACACTCAGTATCTTTGAGTATCTGGTCCCCACTGTATTTCAGTATGTGTGAAATAAATGCTTTGGGATTTGTGTAAGGACACTGCTTTTAAGATTTAACTATTTGCTTCAATATGAAGAAGCATGTTGGTAAGAAGAGCTAATGCTTTGATATCTGAATTCATACTACTTTTCTACAAAATACATCTGTTTTTTAATAGTTGCTTACTTTTTGATAGAGCTGAATTCAGCTCACAGTGTTCAGGTGAATTGGTTTAATGGTCTTGGCAAAGTGTCTTGGTAGCGTTACTGAGAGGACATCAGGGTGCTGGGGCCCAGGTGAACCAAGAGCTTTAGGGGCAGCAGGAAGGCTGGATGGCATGAGGGTTGGGCCATGGTGTGGGGAGTCTCTTATCTCTGCAGGGAGCAACTGGGCCCTGCTACACTGGGCATCCACAGTGACCTGTGAGTGCACTCATTCTTCTCATTCCCAGGGGCTGTGCTGACAGCAGAGCTGTGGCTGATAGGGTTCCTAAATCCAGGTAGATGATACCAAATTATTTTCTTTGCCTCTCTTGGGTGCTGCATTCCCCTGAGCTCTGATTCTCTGGGGCTCACCAAGGAGAACTTGACCTTTTCCTGTCTTCTGGAAAAATGTGAGAGGCCACTGTAAGAAAGCAAGGGATGACCAGCTTCTGCAAGCAAAGGCTGGGCTGGGAAGATACTCAGGCAGTCTTCTGAAGGAGAGCAGCTGGGGTGGGCAGGAGGCTGTGTATGCAGCCTTTCTCTTTCCTGTGCACGTGGCCAAGCAGCCTGAGCCCATCACTTCCATCACATACTTCATCTCTCTTGTGATGCCCTGGAGAGTTTGGCCTCAGTAGTGGTGGGCAGGGACCTGTCAGTTCCAGGGGTTTGAGGGCTGGGGTGGAGGGCACCCCAGGTCTTGCCAGTTCTGCTTTTGTGTCTCTGCCTGGATGCTGCAGCAAGAGATTAGAGGCGCTTCCAGGCTGAACGAGGCATGTAAGACCTCTTTACTCTGCAGTCAGGAAAGACAGAGCAAAGAACTCAATTTGAAAATAAAATTACGGTGAAGTCTGACAACTTTTGTGTTTTTTCTTTTGTTCCTAACTACAAAACTTCGGAGTGTGATGATTTCATTTGAAAGCAAGTTGCACCACTGTGGCAGCAGCAGCCCAATTCCAAGTGAGAGTTCCTGTTCCATGCTCCTGACAAGGGGCTTGTTGTGTTCAGCTGTCAGTGTACAGAAGATGGCCCAGCTGTCTGCTGATGGTATTGGAAACAGCCCAGCTGTCTGTTTAAGAAATTATCCAACAAAGAGACACCAAAATGGAATGGGGTTTTTTCACCAATTTTCTGCTGAAGGATTTGAAATTTGACAGGGCACCATGGGGGGTGCAGTGTAAAGGGGTTAGAAAGTTGGTCATTAGGCAGAGCTGTCATTGCAAATTATCTCTGTCCAGGATGAGAAGTTCTAGCTCATTTGGTGCTCAGACAGGTCTAGGCCTTAGGCAATTTGTTACAGTTCCCCCATGTGGTTAAGGGGACCCCAGGCACTAATTTTCCCCTCTCTTTGCAGTTGGAATCACCTGGGAGCCCCTCCGGGCCAGAGCTGCCCATAGAGACGCTGCTGGATGACCGGGAGCGGAGGATTTCCCACTCCCTCTACGGCGGGATCGAGGGTCTCAGCGAGTCACCCACAAAGAACGTGGCATTGGGCAGGATAATGGGTGAGTCAAAGCAGCTCTGCTAAGCAGGGCATGTTTTATTTCTCTCTGTGATTCATTGAAGGGTGATTAATGTGTTATGTGGGAATTGGAAACATGGAGATTGCACTGACCAACTTAAAACGTGCCTTAAAATTCTTGTATGCAAGCCTTCTGGATAGGTAACGTGAGGAAGAAGGTAAAGTGGGATTCTAAAGGGAATTTTGCATCCTGTGACAGGTCACAGAATGAATAATAGTAGAATTTAACATGGTCTTTCAATGTCTGGTTTAGGACAGTAAATTATTGGTCGGTCTAGGCTCCATGTTGTATCAAGGTCAGTGATTCATGGGAATTCATAATTTTTTTTCAATATTCCTTCACCTCTGTTTCAGTCCTACTAAAATACAAAAATAAATAAGGCAAACTTGCATCCATTTATGCTTATTGGGGAACCTATTAATTTATTTGAATGTTTGCTTTGTAGGACACCAATTTTAAAACCTCATAACTAATTATAAGCATCCCTTGTGTAGATTCTGCACCCTGCCATCTGCATGGTCCCAGTGGATAATGAGGTTATTAGTGCTTGCTTTGCAGCAATTCAACTTCTGATGTACAGAGCTAGGTAATAAAGACTTGCCTTGCCACAGGAGTGGTTGGATTTACTGACTAGGATGGGATTAGTTTGAAAGGATTTTCAAGTTTGAACACAAAAAGCAGCTTGATGAAAATAACACCTGACAGAAGACGTGACGATTGCTCGCTTGAGTTGTGAGTTTTAAAGAAGACATGGCTATTAAATCTAGGACTTTTTTAGTGTATTAGGTGCACAGAATATGTTAGAGGATGCTACTATAAACTTCATATGAAGCGAGGCATAACTTAGTTTTCAATTGCTTTAGGTTAGTTTTCAGCCTTAGAAAATTAGTCTACCATATAGGCTTTTCCAATCAACAGTCTGTGTATACTTTTCACTCTATATTTTTTAATTTGGGTTGGGTTTCGTTTTTTTTTTCTACCCATGTTTTCTTTTTAAAATAATTTTTGTATTTTGGATTTCATATTTTCTTTGTGGTAGCAAAATAGGAGTGCTGTTAAACTCTCTGAAAATCCACAAGTTTGCTATTTATTAGGGTATTTCTTCCAGTAAGTCTTTTGCCCTTTTTTGTTCATTTGGGCAATAGTAATTAGAAACATACCATATTCTGTTCTGTTGCATTTCATTTTGTGCAGCTTGGAAGAAAAAATGTGCACATGAAAATCAAGGCTGTGTGAAGCCATGTCACCCAAAGTCATATGCTCTTAAAGAGAAAAATTTAGAAAAAATTGTATTTGTTTGTCAACAAATTTAAGGAGTGATAAAATAATTTGAAGTCTTTAGCACTACTCTCCCATAGAAAGAGCTAGTTCTTGTTGTGTCAAGGCTTTAGATAAAACATTTGCAAAGCATTGCCTTCTGCTTTTTCCATCAGTGCTGCAGAGGATTTACACACAGAGCTCATATAAGTGTTAACAAATTATCACTTAAACACATTGTCCATTTCTGTTGGGAGAGGGAGCCCTGAGAAAGTCTGGGTGCGCTTGTGTCAGCAATGCAGTTTGCTTCAACATCAGAGGAGCACAAGGCTTGCCATGCCAAAGTGAACTAGTAGTTCATCAGTCTGGTACCATCCCTTTAGCAGTAGCCAGTAATTCATGTTTAAACGACAAAAAACCAAAAAAGTATTTCCAAACCTGTTAACATCTAATACTCTTAGATACTTTTGAATTGTAGAAATAAATAGAAAAATAAAATCTATCCTTCATTTTCTAAGTTTCTCACAACCTGAAGTAAATGTTTTGATTTCCTTTGTTTTTCTGAATTGTTTTCAGGGACCAGGAACTGTGTAAAAAATTGGTTGGTAGTGACTTTAATTCACTGAATCTTTAGTGGAAGCACGTTAGTGGAAAATCAGATTGTGCCTGAACCTCATAGTAAATGTGATCTAGCAGTGTGTAACTGAAACTGGTCTTTCTGGGACTGGACTGTTCCCTTCTGCAATCACAGCAGAAGCACAGACCTGTGATGTTTAAACCCAGTTTTTGGGGAATGGTCAGTTTTCTAATAAGACTATTTTTTCTGAATTAATCAGCACCACTAAATTAAAACTGCAGTATTTATAATCTTTCACATGCAAGTTTTCTTTTTTTGCAAGTTTTGCAGTGCCATGCAACAGGGAGGTATTGCCTGTTGGGAGAGATAGGTACAGTTGCTTGCTTCAGAATAGCTAACATTTTAAAGGCTTGGTCACTTTTTATGCAGTGGATTCCCTGTCTTTTTTGGGGTTGGTAATGAGAAAAAAGCAGGGCTTTTTCTAAGAATGTTTGTGTGGTGTTACATGACGCTTCCTCTCTTGAAAATTGGCCGAAAAGTGAGGATTAGTCCTGAGAGCAACCTGGCTGAAGAGCACTGGATGTCTACACCTTCCCACACCAGTCCTGCCCATGAGGTGTGCTTTATGCACTGCTGCTTCCCCCATATCAAGAACTCCTCTGATGAGCTCTCTGAATCATCTGATGTCTTTTGAATTACCCCTCAATGGATTTAACTAAGTAAACTTTTAGTACTCAGTACTTTTTAGTGAGAGATGACAGTTTGTTTTCATGGAAGCAGTAGGTCTTCCTGCTGCTTTTGCTCTTGGATGGGTTTGAGGTTTCTTTCTTCCTAATTTAAAGTATTCAAAAGTAACAATTTTAAAGTCTGGAAAATGCCTGCTTGTTTTAGTCACTGCTTAAAGTTAGAACAAAGGTTTCAAGAGTGTTTTGTTCTTTTAAATACCATTAATGTAATTTCAGGAAAGGTATTTAAGACAATTTCCTTACTCCTTCGTAACTGACAAGCAAGAACTGGCTGTCAGAGCCTTGCTGTGAGAGTGGGAATAAAATACCAATTTTAGGATGTGATTTAAATTATGTAAAATAATGTTTGCTTACTGCAATAAGGCTACGTGAATCTTTTCATTTTTCTGATGATTCTCATGTTGATCTGCTTTTCTAGGTGGTTATTGCTATTATGGATTTTCTTATGCTTTTTCATTTGATAATATTTCACTGAAAATTTCTGATGGAGAAAAGATACAACTTTCTGTATTGAGGGAATACTTTTGGTTTGGAGGAGATGGGATATTTTATTTATATAAATTGGGTCTTTTAAGAATTAGATGGCTGTAAGAAACCCTTAGATTTATTTATTTTATTATTTCCAGGGTGCATGTTATTCAGTAAAACAACTGTGTTTTACTGGTTTGCTTGGCTCTATAATTAAAAATTCAAGTCTTCTTCTGACATACCATTCTTGTATGTCATGCATTATGCTCCTGAGTTTTACAGTACACAAACACATAGCTGCTGTCTATATAAATTATTCTTATTCAACAAACAGCTTAGTACAAAGTCCTCTTTCATCTCCTTCTTCTAGTTGCTGATTTTTTTTATGAACGTGGCAGGTTTTGTTGCTAACGGTGACTAAACAGAAGATTTTTTCAGGGGGTACACAGAATAACAATCACTTGCACTGAATCTGCTTTTCATCGTGAAGGATCCCTGAGAACTTTGTGAAGTTTGATGGTTTCTGCACAACAGGAAATACTCTGTTCTCTACATAAATAATTGCTGTCTTAAGGGTAGAATCAGGAGGAAGCACTACTGACAGAAATTTAGCTAGAGATGCAGAGTGTGTGTCTCAGTGAAATGAAAATAACCCTTTACAATCAGAATGTAGTTCCTTGGCCAGGAATTTCATCAAAATGTGGTGCTCTTCTACAATAGTTGACAGATCTGAGCACTTTCTTGAAATCCAAGACCTGTATGCAGCAGAGAAATCTTTGTTGCTAGTCATTCTCCAGGCATTCATTGTACTATTGGTCTGAGTCCCACAGTATCAACATGCTCATGAGTCATTCATAAGGTAATGCTGGGTTTGGAACATACGGTGAGAGTGTTCAACAGATTTTGTAGACCATCCTTTAAAGAGAAAGCAGTAGCAAAAGCACAAAGGATCAAGCCAGAAACAGTTCCATGACAATGCAGTGTCAGTATGGGAGCCAAGTTATCCCAGCAAACATATTAACTGAACTTCAGGGAATTTCAAGATTTGAAAGGACCTGGAGCAGTTTAGTTCTTCATGAATAAACCTGTTATTCATACTCTGTACCATGTGTGATCAGGGTTTTTTTAGAGGGGTCTATGTTGGTGGTTTAATTTAGGTACAAATTATTTTCTGGTGTATAATAGGTTTGAAGGTGTATAATATTTTTTCAAATATGCTTCTTGGCATATTTTTCCTTGTAGGATGAAAATCCTCATAGATCAGGAGACCAGCCATTTGGTACTGGAGCTCTGAGGCTTCTTTTTCTGCACAGACAGATGGGAACCCTTCTTACCCAATAGTTTGGTATAGTCCACAGGCTGAGCTTCTTTAGATTGGTAACTTGTCCAAGAAATTTGAGCATCATTGTTCTAAGATGAGAAACATTTGAAAGGGAGAATATTTTACCTTGCTTAGTACAGTGTCCAAAATACTTTGTTATTACAGATTACCTCACTGAAGCTGAATTTATATATGCAAAACTGGACTTGAAGTGTAGTCAGAGTCTAAATTTCACAGAGTCTAAATAGCACTTTTCCAGCCCGAGGGAAAATTATTTTCTTGAAGAGGTTTGTAGACAGGTTGAGCAATGCCTTAGATTTGTAGATCAGTCAAATATACTGAAGATTACTGGGTTTGAAGTTTCTTTGATGTTTCCTTGTAAGGTTTCTCACAACACTTGTGGAATTAATTCTCCAGGGGCATTTTCTATCCACTTCAGCTGAGTTCTCTACAAAGCATGTATTGAGTCCAGTGCTGAGGTTTGTCCAACCATCTGCTGGAGGTGAAGCCTTTCACCTGTTTTTAGCTTCATCTGCAATGAAAAGCATAGGCATGTCAGATGGGTTTTCTCCTTTATTCTAAAGCAACTATTAAAATGTCAGTCATCACCCTTGTCAGATATAAAGAAGGGCAGTGAAAAGTTAAAAGTGTTACTGAATTACTGTAGCCTCTCAGATGGGAAGTTCAATCTGCTGAGTGCCATAAGGTTATAACTTTTCACAATCAATTCTTTGGAGACGTTATTAACTACAGAGTTAACAGTCTTGTAGGCATGATATTTGGAAAGAAGTACATTACCAGGCTAAACATTAACCTGTCCATCAAAGGAGCTATTGCTGGGCAGAATCAGCTGTTATGCAAACTGCATACATTCATTTCAGTTTGGCAGTGATGAGGTGTTCACCATGCAGTACCTTTTTCTTCCAGCCATTTTTTCAGCCTTCTTTAATGATCCCTTTGAAGCCAGTTTTCCCCTCTTTGGAGAGATTACTGTATGTATTATCTAGCGCAGTGAGGATTTTAACTACCTCTTTACACATAGGGTTTTGTTTGTTTGTTTGTTTTCTTGTTTATTAACAATTGCATGCAAAGGTAGTGATAGTAACTGAAACCTTTACAGAAATGAGGAAAACTTTATTTTCCCCTAATTATTCACATTTTTTCCATATCTACAGTAAAAGTAAAGTGTGGAAATAATTGATGTGTCCATAGAAGCAGTTTAAAATATGGAAATAGAAGTTTTATGATACATTACACTGGTGCATCATAGTTTTAGTATAATTTTCAATTTGTTGTCAGATTAATGGTTGATTAAGCTAGTGTGTTTCTTCTCATGAGATGTGACAGGTTTACAAATTATTTTAGTAAGATCATACCATCTTTTAACTTTTAGTCTCACAAATTTACCTGATGAAGTCTGCCACTGAACAGACTCATGCTGAGTCTTGATGTATCCCTATCATGTATGTGATGGTTCTTGTTTAAGTGTTTTAACAAAAGTGTTAACTTACTTGAATTTGTGGATAATGGAATTTGATAATTTTTTCCTCCAAATTTTGCGTATGTCCACTTCCCAGCACCACTTGAATAATTTCTCATTTCATGAAGGCCAGACTGATCAGGAAAAGTGATGGCCTCTGTTAGTCCTTGTGGAACCACATTCTTTGCTTCTACCAAACAAGGTGATGCCAGAGGAGATACTGTGTTCTGGGAGAGGCGCCTTTGGGCAGCTCCTCAGCCAGGACTTGAGGCTATGGGCACAGACAGAAGCATGGGAGGTTCCTCTGAACATCAGGAACCACTTTTTCAGTGTGAGGATGACCACAGAGTGCTCAGGGAGGTGGTGCAGAAGCCACACTCAGAAGCAATATTTTTGGGGTCCTGGCTACATGGCTGTAGGTGTCTCTGCTTGAGGGGAAAGGCTTGGGCCAGAAGAGTGGTCTCCTCCAAACCTCAACCCTTCTGTTGAGCTGGAAGAACTTGCGGTCTTGCAGTAGGCCACAGAAACAACTGGTGTACATCAATTTTCAGACCTCTGCACAGGAAGATGGGTACAAAGTGAGACATAGTTAATTTTATTATCTGCATTGTGTCACTCTTATCAGTGGCACTGCAGTTTGACATAACCTTTTATCATCTGTGATGAAATATTTTTCAAGGCACTCTCTGCATGCTGCTGTTATTTAGTTTTGGGGTTTTTTCTCCTTTTTGTCCAGGTAAATATCAGCTGTCTCCAACAGTGAACATGCCCCAGGATGACACTGTCATTATTGAAGATGACAGGCTGTCAGTCCTTCCTCCTCATCTCTCTGACCAGTCATCATCCAGTTCCCATGATGATGTCGGGTTTGGCACTGTTGATACTGGTGGATGGGCTAAAGCTGCAATTAATGAGTCAACAGACTGGTAAGAGCATGGTTTGGTGGAAGGAAAAAAGAGAGAGCTGTAGTTGCATCTTTTCCTGTAGTTACATTTTGATTACTGCTAATTTTAATTACTTTTTTGTCACGTTTGGATTTTATGATTTTCAAACTGGTAATTTTCCTTGTTTCAGGGAGGAAGTCTATACAAATACCTCTGGTTTCAGTTTTGTGCTGTGTTAAAGCGTATTTGTGGAAATGTTACTTAGTACATAGCTGTGTTATTTTGATGATGATCTAACTTTAATTTAATTGCTACCTGACCTAGCTTTTGTAAAAAAAATAGCAAAATTTAAACACTTGAGGTATGAAAGATGAAAGACTGATTGGAAATTGTAATTTATAAACATCACTGTAAATATTTCAAAATTTATAAAACAAAGGTTTTATTTTTATATTAGATATTTTATTTTTATATTAGATATTGTATATCTGGAGTATCTCAATACTTTTGTATACTTCCTTGCTTTTCCTTATAACGTACTAATCTTTCAAATCTACTTAGAGGTCAAAGCTCTTTGTTTTGCCTCTGTGTTAATGCTCATGCAAAAAGAGCTGGTTAAGATTTCTTCATTATTTGTGAAGAACTACTATTCATCTTGTTAGATGATTTGCAAAGACAATGTACTGTAATAGCTTTAAATTTAAATATACAGAAAGTAACAGTTCCACATTTAAAGGTATGGAAAGTAACTTTATATGTTTAATTCATAGTAAAAATAACTTTTGTGAGTCTTAGGTTGACTCTCTGATTACTTTAACACATTTTAACATAAGAGCCTTAGTGAGAAATACACTGAGCTCCATTATTGACTTGCTTAAATTCCTGGTAAAGAAATACTGTTTATTGCTTAGTTAGTACAATTAATACAGATCTAAGATTTAATTTACAAGTCCAGTAATTATCTATAGTAATAGCAAAATAAAAGCACACCTCTGTACGCTGCTGCTTCTTGAAGCTGGATAATTACCACAAATGGTGTGAAGTACTAGAGTTTTCTGATTTTTCTTGTCTCTTGAGCCTGTTATGAATGTGTCAGCAATATCTTAATAGAACAGCAATAGCACCTGCTGGCTGATATGCACCTGTCAGCTTCTTCTCTGCTTTAAACTAGTTTATTTCATCTTATATCCAGGAATTGAGTTCTGTATTTTAAGTTCTGTTTTAATGATTGTATGGAAATTTAATTTTTTCATTCTCGTTTACTTTTTTTTGATGTTGCAGTTATTGTTATGGACAAGTCATACCTGTAATCTGGGTCCATGAAAAGTCCATTTGTCTTTTGTAAAAGCTGAGAATCTGAGACATTTAAATTGAACAGTCCTCAAGCCTGCACATAATAGCTTATTTCTGAGGGAGTATTTTTAGTTGAATGTGAGCAAAATCCTATGAAATAAACTAAAAACATTTGAACAAAACTGCAGATGCTTTTACATTGACTTCTGCAGTGTGTCTTGTTATTCATACACTTCTTTGTAAATGAAGTAACAGTAAAGAAAACGGGAATTAGGTATTATAGAATTGATCACACTCAAAAAAGTTTAAAGCATGTGTATGAGAAACTTTAAAGGTCTTCAAATACAATGGCACTTAAAAGAGTTAAGGCACTTAAAGCAGTGTCGTGCTTTAGTACCTAATGTATTCTATTTGTAAAAAAAAAAAGTAAATGGCAACAGAATTAGATTGTTGCTATAATTTCCTGTTGCTAATGGATGAAGGAAGACTTGTAAAACGAAGGTGCATTGTATGACTTTGCTGGAAGGCACAAAGGGTAAAACTAAGAATATGGATGAAGGGTTATCCAAACAAGAATGGCAGCTGTTCTGAATCACAGAAGAAAATGTAAGCTTTTTCAGCCTCACAATCCTTGATGAAAATGTTATGAAAACAAAGGGCCAATAAGACAGGATTAATAAATGGAATTTTAATAACATTGAGGGTCAGAAGACGGTTACATTCTTTTAAGGATCAGCTGTCATTCCAGAAATCTTATTTGTTAAGTATTCTAGAATATAGTAAATTGCATTTGGCATTGCTTAATGACTTGCACTAAATTCACCTCTGTCTTTTATTGATGTAGTCGAAAAATATTAAAATGAGACATTTTTAGGGGCATTAATTCCTCCTTTGTGCTCATTGGCTTTTGCAGTTGTTGCTCCTCTTGAGGACTTTTGAATATTTTTAGACAATGTACATGCATTCAGACTCCTGTGATTCACTCATTGCTTAATTACTGAAACACTCATTGGTCATTAATAATAAAAGTAAAACGACATGACAATTCAGAACTCTATGTAAGGCTCAAATAAAGGTGCTAAGTAGCACCTTTAGGATGCAGGATACTGTGCAAATATGTAATAATAATTCCCTTAATAAGTATGTGTGGAAGGGAGGTGTGACAAGGCCAGATCAGGGAAGCAGAAAGTCTCCAAAAGTGGTGTCAGTGGAAATGCTGGATTCCAACCTCCCAAATTCCCAGTTGCTGATGCCATGTCCAGACCCTACTGCTCTCTCTGGGACCTGTGGTGTCCTTTTCAAGTTATATTTGAACTGGACTTTTATTCTGTTCTTAGGACTTCAAGTTCAATATATAAGTGTGTGCTGTGTTTACATGGAAATGATATTTTACTCTAGTAGAGGTTTTATATAGGAGGATCAAAGCAAGCTTGTATGAGAAAAGAAGCATAGAGCCAAAACAAATAATTTTATAAGTTCACCTTTTCTGAAGAAAGTGTCACAGGATACATTTTGTTCAGCAAGATGAAACCAGTCATTTTAACAAACGTGAGTCTGTGCTAACAGATGTTGCTGGAAAAAAAATTCTCACTTAGTAAAACCACATTTTTCTGGCCTTTGGAGACAGGGCTGACTAGCAGGGAGCCAGAAACTTCTGTGTGGCCTTGGTAAAGTCAATTATGACCTGATTATGAAACGTGTTGAAACCCTGTAAGTTCAGTTGGAGTCACTTTGGGGGACGTTCTCAGATTTAGGTGGTTCTTACTCAGCTACATATTGCACTGCTATAAATGCTAGAAGTGTATATTTGCCTTGTCTGTTTTATCTTTTTATCATGTGGAGATAATTTTTCCCTATTTTGTGGGAGTCAGTGTTAGGACTAAATAGTTATTTTTGAGTATGGTCTCTGATTCATCAGAGCTTTTAAGCATATGCTTGAGAACATTGCTAAATTGTGCAGACATCTCTGAAATAGTTGCAGTAATTAAATGTAAAACATTATGAGCCTGAGCCAGAAACATTAAAGTCAAAAGGCACTTGACATTGGCTTTATTCACATAAGCTCTGATCCTGCTCACACTGAAGTATTATATGCCTGTCACAAGCACATCTCTTATTATTTGTAAATCTGCCATTACTAGACTGAATTTCTTTTTGGCTGTCTGGTAATGAGGGTAGTGATTTTCATCCTTTATAGTACTTTATGCCTTTGGACACTTTTCCTTACCTCTTTTTCTTTGGTTTGCCTAATACGGAGGTGTTTCTGGATCAAAGATACTTCTGTAAATTAGAGTACATGGCATACATAAACATGGGCATGTTACAGAGTTTAAATGTATAAGTTGTTTTTTACAGAAATTCACCATTTGCCTGTTTCTCACTAGGAAAGAGAGGTGTATCATACTAAGCCTTTACAGTAAAAATAATTCTTTCAAAACGTGGCATTAAACAGTAGGATGGTACTAAATACAGTATCTTGAGTGGCGTGTGAGAGACCTTTAGACAAAATATTTAACTTTTTTATGTTGAAGAACAATATTCAACAATATTCAAAGAGGGATTTTGAGGGGTCATTTACCTATAGATAGATAACAATCGTCCAAAATACTATTTTTTTCAGTATTTTAGGCTTTTGATTTCTTTTTGTGCCAGCTGAAGTAGAGATCTATATACTATGCCCTTTCCTAGGAACCAGAAGATCTTTTTGTGAATTTCATGTTGTTTATTAGCAGTACACTATCTTGCCTTTTTAAAAAATGTTTAAATGCTTTTAGCTTGCACACCAAATTTTGCCTGCATTCTTGCACTCATGATTCTGCCAGTGTTTGAGCACCATTAATAAATCTCTCTTCAGCATGTTTCTGAGGCAGCTCACTGAAAACCTGACTGCCTGAGCTGAGGTCAGTTTAAAAACCTGCAGAAGAAACGAAACCCAAATACAGTTCCCCCCATTTCTGATTACGGGGTGGATCCATTGTGGCAAGTACTTGCTCTGTTGGGAAGCAATGAGTAAATATATGGTGGTTTGTCATAGCCAGGCTAAAATCAGGAGAAGCTATGAAAAATCTACAAGAAATTTCACATATGGAGAGAAATTTTAATGCAAAGTTTTTAAATTAAGATGTTTCAAGCTCTGTGGACTTCAGGCAGGACAGTTTCTGTTTATGCTTTACTAAAAATATTTTCTGATAAAGGCAGACCAGATAAATTTCTATCAGTAGAATAAATCTGCTTCTCAGGGAGAAAAAAGAACTGTTTTATTCTTCTGCAAATTATTCCTGTGTTGGACTTTCTGTTCTGATAGAATATGTCTAGTGCACCAGATGTGTATATCTTTTGTTAAAACTGTAAGTGAAATCCTTGGTACTTTTTAACTAGAATTGCTTAATGCAGTAAAACAAATCCATTGTGTGTGTAACTGAATACTTGCAGTGGTGTATTTAAAACTGTGATTAATCGTTGCTAGAAGTCACGTGCTAAATAAATTATTTTCTCTGAAGAGTGAAAGGTTGCGTGATCTTGATAAATGTTCGCATGATTTTTTTCCCTTCCTACAGCACTCTTAGTCCAGATGTTGATCCAGTACTTGCCTTCCAGCGAGAGGGTTTTGGACGCCAGAGCATGTCAGAAAAGCGTACAAAGCAATTTTCAGATGCCAGTCAGTTGGAGTTTGTTAAAACACGAAAATCCAAAAGCATGGATCTAGGTAGTGAGTGATGTTTTTTCAATTTTTTTTTATTTGAACCTGATTTTCATGTTGTAAGTATATAGATTTTATAATTCCAAACAGATTGTGTATGTGCAGTAGTACTGCACATAATGTCTCCTTGTGGGTAGTAAAGTACTAACTTGAATGGCCAAGTGGCCTGGGTGGTGTTTGTTGTTTGTAAATGTCCATACATTCAAATATCATAGCCCTCTGGATACATGGTTATGCCTAAACACAGTAAACAGTATTTATTAAAATGGAGGTGAAAAATGCATTTACCAATCCATAGAGAATGATTGTGTAAAACTGTACCATGCTGTGGTTCTGGGTAGCCAGGTTTATTCTCAGTCCATGATTATAATGCAGTTAGCCTTAAAGATCTTTCATAGTCTCTCATTTTGTAGATTAATTCAGAATTAGAAATGGGACTAGTCTGACATCTGTTTGAGACCCAGGTTTTAATATTTATATCAGAAGCCCTATAAAGTAGCGGTGGCTAAAACAGGCACAGTGATCATTTAAACTGATAAACCAACTGAGAATAAGTAATTCCTAACAAGCCCATCAATTTTTCTGCCGTTGCATTTAGATTCTGAAATGCAGACTCTAGTAACCTCGAACAGTGAGTTTTGATGGCTTAAACACACAGAATTCCTTACTCAGAATAATAAGATATAATGCAATTCCCTCCTTTACAATAGTTGTGTCTTGCCTACAATCCCTAATTCACAAACATCCTCAGGCTGCAGTCAGGTTGGAGGTGTTGACTTGTCTTGACTGGTGCCGTGTGCTAACGTGTCAATAACACATTGTACCTGCCCGTGATGTGAACCACTGACACTGCATGAAGGTTACTGGTTTGCTGCCACTTCCCCCCAGAATGTTTGCTTACTCTTGCAGTTTATTTGCATGAAGTAGGACATCTCTAAGGTCCCCTAACTTGAAAAGAAAATATGCAAAGCAGGAGGAATGTTGAGTGCATGTGTGGCATGGGCACTAACTGGGCTAACCGTTATGCATTTACCTTTTAACAGTAGCTGACGAGACTAAGCTCAGTACAATGGATGACCAGAAAACAGGTAAGAATTGACAGTAAGGCTGTTGCTATAGAAACCTTGGTCAAAGCAGCTTACCACAATTACAGAACTGCCAGTCAAATTGCATGAAAACATGAATATTCCAGTACTTGCATGGCTGCTTTCTATTGTGAATAATCAAGTCGTACAGAAAAAGAAAATTTTTCTATAAGATAAGTATCCAGGATAGTATATTCAGCCAGGTCATGTAGGCAGACACCTGTTTCTGCACTTTAAACTCATAAATATTTTCAGAGTTGTTTGGGGTTTTTGGCCTTTCAAAAAAAAAATCTTGGAAAATCTCCTCCTAGCTTCAAACTGCAGTGCACAGAGAGATGATTTAGAAGAGTTAAGTGTTTGGCTATTACAGTGCTAACACAGTGCTTGAAAATAATTATTTTAATTAGAAAACTGCTGCCTTTGCCTTAAGTGGTCATCAGATACGTGTTGTGCATTGAGTTGAAGATTATTTGTGCAAGTTGATTTGCTTTTGGAGCTGAAACCCGAGCATCGTAACAGAACAAAAGAATATGTAAATAGAATCTTTTCCACATACCATTCATTGTAATGTTTCACAAAATGATAATGAGAAATGGCTTTCAAGGCATATTTTTTTATTAGTAATTAAAATAATGCACCAACAGCAATTATGAACCTTTATGATTTATTAATATAAGTTAGCTTTTGACCTACAGAATGCTATTTTAATTAGGCTAGATCCAGAGGACACCATAATATTACTTAGCTCTAATTAGGAACAATTCACCTTTTTAACCTGAAAATATTATTTATTTTATCATGATTTGAGTAGTAGTGCCTTCAATACAGAATTTACATTTACTAATTCACAACTGCATCTCTGTTTAACTGGACTGTATAACATGAGTAGGAATACTGAAAAGCTGTAAATAATCAAGTGATAAAATTACCATTTTTATTTGAACAGATCGGTCTTCTAGCTTTTAAAATGTTGCAGAATATGGCCACAGACTTGCAGCTTTGCAAAAAAAGAATGGGTAAACAAAATCAAAATGTATGAATGTTTTGGAGGATTAAAGCCATCAGAGTGTGAATGTATGAATTGTGTTAATGGTTGTGGTAATAATTGATGCTTAGGAACTGCCTTAACCTCTGAGTATTATTCACATAAATGCAGGTTAAAGACCAAACTCAAAAATATTGTGAATTATTTTTCATTTACTTATTAACCTGTGTAGTTGACTGGGATGTGATTAGAATGGTGTAAAACCTGTGTGTTTTAGTAAAATACAATCCTCAGGTTTTAAAAGTGCATAGTAGTTTTGGTGGTATCAGTAGAGGGTGGTATGAACTGAGTGTAGTTTTCCTTTATGTGTAACACCTGGATTAAATTCCAAAAAACCAGACAAGTTGGACAACTTGGGTGAAAGAACATGACCATGCTGTCTGGACTAGGCAGTTAAATATTTTGTGCACAGCAAATGTGCTGGAAAAAAATTTCAGTGGCTGGAAAAAAGGAAAACACCTTTTGCTGTACTTTTGTTTTATTTATCTTGTGTGCTTTTAACCAGGTTTTGTATATAAACACTGGATATCTTCCATTACTGAAGATGGATGTAGCTGTTAAACAAACCACTTACTGTAGTTTGGCTTAAAAATTGTTTGGTTCTAAAAAAAAAAAAGCTTCAAATGTGTGATGAACTATGCTTTAATGAACTCTAAAAGCCAGAAAACTTCAACATGTATTTACTTTAGAAAAGATAAAAACAAACTCTGTCACAGTTGGATTTAATAGTATTGGCTGAAAAGGAGAGCACAGAACTCTCCAGCTCTAGTTACTGTAATAGTTTTTTAATTATTTTTCTTTCTATAGTTCACTTGAAGTACCTAATCCTTGCAGTGTTTACAGTTCATCCTAGAGGTTAGAAGTATATTCAGTAGCAATTGAGCATGGCTCATTTATAGAGTACCAGGCATACTATAGCTCTAGGTGGTTATGTTTCCATATGCATGTCATGAAAATGAAAAAAATCAAATAACATCTATTTAAATTATTTATGGATTTATTTTACACAATGTTTTTTAATTAAACTTTTATTAAACTGAATCAAAATTAAACTGGTTTTGATGCAGCTTCTTGCCTTATTTCTCCCCTGCCTTCCCCAGATGAAGTGTTGATCTCTTAGTGTCTGAACTGAACTAGAAATGGAAAAAATTATCAAATGTAATGGAGCAGATATTGCTAAGTAAATAGACTCACTGATAATGTCCTTCAAGAAGGTGTTTAGAAAGTAGACTTTGTGCCTTTGCAAAACTGGTTTAATGAAATCCAGAGAAGTTTTTGGCATCAGTTGCAGGTAGCATTTGACTTGACAGCTCATAAAACTAATGTTTCAGAAAGAAAAAAAAAATGTCATTTAAAATGATTTAAAAGAATGTGCTGATGAAAAATTTGCTTTATGGAATAAAATTAGGCACTCTGGACAAAACATCATATATCCCTTGACACCATGGGGTTTGCCTTTGCAAGTCGCCCAAGCGGATTGGTGTCACTGTATAAATAATTACCTTAGGGTGAGATAAGGGGAGGCACAGTGAGTTGTTAAACAGTGTCAGCACAAGGGAGAAACAAAGGATGGGGATAGGGAGCAGCACTCAGGCTCGGTGTGATGTCTGTGTGCTCAGTGTCCCCTCGGTGAGTGTGCCATGGAGAGGCACCTGCACAGTCACGGACTGCATGGTGGCTGCAGGGCTGGGGACACAGGGAGTGCAGGGACATGTGTGGTGGGCAGGGGCTGTGCTTGGCAGGTGACAAAGCCCTCAGGAGATGGACAGGGTGTGGGCACTGTGAGCTGCATGGTGGCAGTCACGGCAGGAGGATTGCTGGGATACAGAGGGATGAATCCACCTCAAAGGATATTTGTTAAGGAAACTGTTGGAAAGGGAGATTTTGATAAACTTTAAATTTTAAAAATGATAAAAGAATCCCTTTCATCCTCAGTCATATAAATATGCTTTAGGTAGATGTGTCTTTTCCTCTCCTTTTTTCTACTTTAAATTCTGGTGTCAAAATAGAGGTAGGACTCATTCTGAGCAGATAACGCTTCTGATGATTACCACCAGGGCTGTAAAGGCTGGAAGAAAATGCTGACATTTTTGTGTTTAGAAAACAGTGTTTTGATGTGACTCATAAATTTTAAACAGAATCCTTTTTAAAGAAAGTTTGCTGTTTTTTACCAGATTATGGGTAAACGACTCACTTTCTGACTGGTGAATTCTAGTAATAAATTCTTAACACACTATTTACAGGGACCTAACTGTGTATTTTTAGAATAGTAGATTTGCTATGAAGTAGCCATAGAAGATAGTGAAGGCATTAAAATATACATAGGTCTGTGATCACACTGATAAAATTGCTTGTGAGAGGAGATTTCCCCATTTCAGATTCTGCAACCTGTTCACATTTGTGTTCATGGCCACCCAAGTTCAATAAATATTCTTATCATTTATGTAATCCATTATTAGTTTTACAGTACTCAACATTAGGTCATATCCCAGATGGGATATCCTTTGGGAAAACACAGCTTACATAAATACAGTTCTCACAAAGGTCTATATTGGGTGTCAGGAAATTGAACTTTTTTTAGTGTTCTTTATGAACACAAATGGGCACATAAATGCCTTCTTTATAATTACTGTTTACAAAAAGAGCCACTCAGTAATTAGGAAAAGATATATGAGCATTTCATTTGGAAGGTTACAAAGCAGATTGTGGAATAAGGAAGTTTACAGTAAGTTGCTATGTAAGAGGACACCCTTTCCTTTTGTATATGAAATTGGATCTGTCAAACAGCTGGTTTATATATGATTGTCCCATTTCCTCTTTTTTTTTTCCTCCAAGATGTTGCATTCTTTTTTTTCCTGTCTCATAGACAGTTTAAAAAAATACAATTAAATACTTTGAAAAGTAAAAAGCAAAAAAAAAAAAGTCTCATTTCTTATGTACTGCAGGCATTAGTGGAGGAATAGCAGATTTGACCATGGACTAGAAAGTGGACAGTTTTATAGGGCACTGTCTAAATTGGAGTGCTTTTAGTTGGCAGAGAGAATATTCTGTAGAACACTTGCCTTAGACTTCAGGCCATTTTCAGAAGTTTGGCAATTCCAGACTGCAGCTTGTTTGCACAGCTGAGAAGCCACCAACCCTCCCTGGTCCCAGCTGGCCCTGTGCTCTTCCCCAACCATCCTCACAACCCTCAGCCCTCTAATAAGTACAGGCTGTGCGTGAGAGGGTGGCTTCTTCTAGGAAATAGGAATTCCTGTAGATAAAATGTCTCATTTGTTGGGGTGCATTTATTTCTGGCCGAGGGTCCAAGCAGCAGCACCACAGACTGCTGGGGGAACCAAACTGCAGAGCTGTGTAGACCTGGGAGGGTAGATTTTTGGTTTGTTTCTGTTTACAAGTTAATCTTAACAGTAGGGCAGCTGAAGGGAAACACTTTGACAGCTGCTGTTTGAATTTATTTGATCTGAGGGATTTCAGTTTAAGGTAATTGCTCAGACTTTTAATAGCTGAATAGAAAATGACAGCATTCACTGCCTTGCTTCATCTCATACCAAGGTAACAAATGATGTGGAGAAAATTTGCCATGCTGCTGTTCAGCATCTCTTCTGTGGGGACAAACAACCCCCTTTCCTCCCCAAAGAATAGTTTTAGTAGAGCAGTAGCAGTTTTCCCCAATTTAAGGTAACTTCACATACCTTTCATACAGAACAGTGACAGATGCAGTCTCCCTTCTGTCTCCTAATTTCTTCCAGAATAGGGATCATCTTCATAACTTAGTATTATTCTGAAATAAATGCTTAAAAGAGGTAGTTTTCCTTTTTTGCACCTTTATTCACACCTATGTTCACTAATGTACTGTTAATAATTTTGTATTCCTGAGGATTCAAGCCTTGGCTCTGTCTCTCAGTGGTGGCTGGCTGTGAAATTTATTTTTACCAGATAAGGATGCTGATGTCAACTAGGTAACAGCCTACCACCTGGGACTGTTTTGGTGCCACAACAGTTCTCTTTTGTGCTCCCTTTGGGTAGAAAAATAGTGCAAATTTCATATTACAGGTGAGGGCTCTGGTCTCATAATTTCAGGAAATGCAGCCATGATAATGTCCCACCTCATCTTGCTTTCCACTCCCAAATCCTGTAGAAATCTGTAGCTAAGACTGTACTTTTGAATAAAATCAATAAAATGGGGTGTTTTTTGGTTTTTTCCCCCTGAAATATTCTTCCCAGTTTTAACTTTAGTATGAGGCTTAATTTTGCAGTTGTGAGGTGATTTGTAGTGCGAGTGGTTGTCTAAGAACAAAGGCTGTACATTTAACCCTCAAACCTGAGGAGTGAAGTCTGGATGGAGAAGGGCTGTTGCAGAACACTGCCTGAGGCTTCCTTGGCACATCTCTGGACATGCTGCCCTCTCATCAGTGATAAGAGCTGCCCTCAGCCCCAACAGTCTCTCCTTGTGACTGCCAGGAGTGTGTTTATTTTCCAGCTGGGTAACTGGTATTGCCCATTTTACTGGGTCCTTTCCACAGATTATTGTTAAGCAATTTCACATAATCTGAGCAAGTCAGCTGATATTTCTCAGAAACATTTAATTATGAAGTTGTTAGCAATTGGATGCAAGTCTTTAAACTCAGACAAACAGCATGTTCCTTGAAGTCAGAGGTCAGGCTGCTTTGCAAGACTTTTTTTACACTAAGCATGGTAGGAATCATGTCCATAATCTGCTCTCTGTTCATCAGTTGCTAGTACAGAGGAAATTTTCTGCTCAAACCAAAAATAGTTGTTTTGTTAGATGCCTTTAGATATGCATCTGTGCTGCTTGTATGAGCTAAGTTTTTAAAGCCCCATTATTTCTTTATCATTCAAATTGTGTAAAATAATAGTAATGGATGTTGGTCTCTCTTCACTGATTTGAAAAGCCAGACATTGCTAACATTGTCAGTTCCACTGACTGTGACTTGACATACTCATTTGCTTCTGAGACCAACAAATCTGTGGAGAATTCCCAACAGATTATTGAGAGATGATGTGAATAATGCTAAGTGTGTCCCCAAAGACTTTCAGGATGGATATGCATAATCAAGCATGCTGTTCTCAATACTAATTCTAATTACTTTTTCTCCCCCTTTAAATCACTAAGGTTCCCCAACCAGAGATGTGGGGCCTTCATTAGGTCTGAAGAAATCCAGCTCGTTGGAAAGCCTGCAGACAGCCGTGGCTGAGGTGACGCTGAACGGTGACATTCCTTTCCACCGCCCGCGGCCGCGAATCATCCGAGGACGAGGCTGCAACGAAAGCTTCCGAGCTGCCATAGACAAATCCTATGATAAACCTGTGGCAGATGATGATGATGAAGGCATGGAAACTTGTAAGTAAACTGTTGTTTTGTATAATGAGTGTTAATGGCATGGGTTAATTCCTTCAGAAAGTGACTAAAGTAGCAGAGCATAATTTTAGAATTTTAAAAGAATAGAACTAACTTCATCAATATTTAGGCTTTTTCCTTTCATTTGCTTTAACAGATCGCTGCACTCTGCAGCTTTCTTCCTTTCTATAATAGGAGAATAAGAGTATTGGGAATGTGTTTACTTAAATTACTGTGAAAATATTCTGTAAGATGGTTAATTAATGTACTAATGTAAACTAGAAAAAAAATACGTACAAAGGCAAACCCACTAAATTTATGTTACGAAAATATAGGCATCTAACTTTGAAATAGTACATTTGTAGTGTTGGGGGCATAAAAAGAAATCACTGTCCTTTAATTAGAGTGAGTAAGGTTGGCAGAGCTAATAAAATATAAAGTTAATGATCAGCTATTACCCACCCTAATGGGCATTCATTTACATTTTCAGTTCTTTAACCCCAAGTATGACCCAACATGTGGAAAATGTCATTAACATAAAAGAATCACTTCAAAGCTAACCTTATCATTATTGAACTATGTAAGAATGGGCTGGTAAAATGACAACTCATATTGAATGAAAATAGTATGAATGGTAAATTACCTCAATCAGGGGTTATATTAAAATCATTGAATTTTTAACCTTCATGTTGTACTACTTTCAACTTGTCACACACCAGCAGAATTTTTTTTAATCAACCTACAGCTAGTTAGAAGTTTATGAATGAAGATGATGATGGGAAGGTTGAAGTAGTAAAGTATTTATTCTGAATTTAATGAAGGGTTGAAAAGGAATTTTTCTCTCTTTTTAAAGTTTTTTAGTTTCAGAAGTTCTGTTTTATAAGCATCATTCCCTAATACTCTTTTATAAGTTACTTCTGTAACCACTCTTATTTTAAAAAAACTCTTGCCTTTTTGTTTTTTTAAATCTGCCTCTTTTTAAGAGTGTTCTGAGGCCACAAGGGAGATCATTTTGCCAGTCACTTTTCTCAAAGGTAGCTACAGATAGACTTAATTCTGCTTTGCTTTTCCAGCACGTAACAATTTCATACAGTAGTGAGGCTAAATGCTGGTGTGGTGCTGCTGGCTGGCAATCTATTTCTGACCACTAGAAGAATAGGTGTGAGAAAATGTGTAATGATCCTGCTCATTCTTACAAACTGCATGCCTGTGTTCTTTTGGGACATCAGACCATGTCTTTATAGAAGGCCTTGTTGGTGTGAGCCCATTGATAGCAATATCCTTGTTTGAGGCTTCAGGTATCCAAGGTTTATCCAGAAGTTACAGATGGTTTAACTTCAATTGATCAAAAATATAACAAAACTGTTGTCATGAAGCACTTTCAAGGTGAGTATAGGTTTATGAGATTCTGGCAAGGGTTTTTAAGCTTGATGATGCAATGCATAGAGAGTAGCAAGGAAGTATTTGGAGCCCTTTGGATCCTTCACATGGGAGCAGCGGGGTTGTGGCTTAACTCCTGCAGCAGCCAGGCCCCAGGCAGCTGCGTGCTCACTCCCCCACCAGTGGGACTGGGGAGAGAATTGGAAGTGTGAAAACTTGTGGATTGAGATATAGTCAGCTTCATAGGAAAGCAAAAGCCACAAGAAAAGCAAAACAATTAATTCACTGCTACCCATGGGCAGGCAAGTGTTCAGCCATCCCCAGGAGAACTGGGCCCCATCATGTCTACTGTTACTTGGGAAGACAAACACCATCACTCCAAATGTCCCCAGCTTCCTCCTTCTACCCTCAACTTAATATACTGAGCATGATTCCATGTGTTCTGGAATATCCCTTCTTTGGTCAGCTGGGGCCACCTGTCCTGGCTGTGTCTCCTCCCAAACTCCTACACATCCTCAACTTCCTCACCACTGTGGCTGTACAAAAAGCAGAAAAGGCCTTGGCTCTGTGTAAGCTCTGCTCAGCAATAACAAAAACATTTCTATATTATCAACCCTGTGTTCAGCACAAATCCAAAACACAGCCTCATAAAAGCCACTGTGAAGAAAAATAACCCTACCAGCCAAAACCAGCAGAAGCAGGGACCAGACAAAGCCTTCTGGCTGAAATCAAAATGTCATGGGGTGAGTCTTTGCCCTCATCTCTGGATGAGGCTGTCTCGCACCAGTGGAGCAAGAGCCATTTCATGTCATGAGAGAGCAAGAGCAGGGCTTGTCAGATCCCACATTGTAAAGAAGGGCTGAGCAAAGTGTGACTAAGCTATATGTGTAGAACTATGCATTTTGTTGTGTTCTGATAGCTTCCACATATAGTAATGAAACATTCAAGAAGTATTCCAGAAATTTCAAGTGCCAGATTAATAGAAGCAAAGGAGTAGCAAAGCAAATGTAAGAAGCTGATTGGACAGAATTCAGTCCTTGAGGATTTTTGCTTCTCGTGGTGACCATGGAAGAAGCTTAATAGCTGTCCCAACCCTATGTCACCTGCCTTCCTGAAAATATCTGTATCTGCATTAAACCTAAAAGCACTGCAGTCTGCTTCACTTTGTGTAAATTTTATATGGACTTAGGCTTCCAGAGAATTCACCAAATGGTGTCTTCAGCTGGACAAAGTTTGGGCACATATGAATATGTAGGAGTTTAACAATCTGGATCTAATGTAACTAAAGCCTCACTGCTGCCATAACAACGTTGCCTAAGTTTTTTTGAAATTGTCTTTAATTATTCCATAATTGTTTGAAATTAGAATGTGACTTTCTCGCATTATAAAACCCAGGCAACCATGCTGGTGGTCAGTTTGGAGATGCCCTTGAGGTTGGATCAATTTGTCTTACTTGAATTGTTTTGCCTTCCTCCAAGTGTTTCAGTGCTAGAAGTGTTTCTTTGTCTTCCAGACAGTGACCCACTTTGGATTAGCAAATACTAGCACTGCAATGTATTGTATAGAGGAGTTCCTAACATGTCATCATTCTGTACACAAAAGCCATAAAGAATACAGGTAGCATATGAGACAAAGGGGCTGACTCTTCTAAATGTCCTTGCAACAATGTGCTATTAAATTACTAAAAGTAGGATTAAAATCAGGTGGCACTGACTGGTTCTGAGGTAACAGTTTAATTATTTGAGAAGATGTGTGTGAGTTTCAATGGCTGTAAAGAAGGAACATTTGTGGAAAGAGATGTGAGTGTTCAGCTTTTACAGATAATTTTTCCTGGTTTGGGTTTTTTTTGTTGTTGTTTTTTTCCTTTTTTTTGTTGTTGTTGCTTTTCTTTTGTTTTTTTTTTTTTTTTTTTAATACTTGAAATAGCTGACTAGAAGCAAAATGTTTATCTTTAGTGGCATGAAGAAGAACAAGGAATTTTGATTGGGAGACATCAACAAAGCTTTCTAATCTTTTGCTGAATCTTAATTGCTGGAATCTAGGGCTGTATTAAATATCACAATAAGAGGCCTAGAAGCTTAGTGGCAAAATAGTTTCACATTAAGTAGCTTTGATTCCTCATGTGCATCTTTTCCATTTTATGGGCTAATTAGGAGAATAGCTTCATAATACCTGTTTGTGTAGTTCTCCATACTGCAGTGTGGTTCATGAAATGACACTAGTGTTCAGTTTAATTGATGTTTAAAGTATACTCCAATTTAATTTTTTGGCTTCATCATCCTGAATGGAGAAGCAGGAGGTTGCAGGAAAAAAAGGAAATAACAGCACCAAAACAAATACATCCTGCGTTTTGCAGTAACCTAATGTCATTACTGCAACATAACAAAAATTAGAAGTTTCATTTGTAGCCTGGGCTTGAATTTTAATTGAGCAGCATTTGCATTTGTTATAAACACTAGTAATTATGTGTATGTTAATTGCAGGATGACTGCACTGCATAAAAGTGAAACAAGCTTCTTCATGTCGGGTCCTTTCAAGAAAACTGGAAATCTATTTAGTTCAGTAGAGAGACCAGTGTTTACTCCAGGAGAACAGGCATCCCAGTTCACAGGCCTCAGTCTAAGCTACTGAGTTAATTGCAAGCGAACTGTGTATGATAGACAAATATTAATTGCAACACTGATGCAGAAAGGAGACGATGTTCTTCATTGGAATGTGCAGAATAAATAGCAAGTGGGAGCTTTGTGTCCTGGTTCAGGCCAGGACAGGGCTGACTTTCGCCATAGCCAGGAGGGGGCGAGGCCAGGACCCAGGGGTTATTCCATACCACTTCACATCATTTTCCAGGGACAGGGGAAAGGGTCCCTACCAGGTCCTGTAGAGCAGTGGATGGAACAGTCAGGGTTAGTCAGGGGTGAGAACTTGTGTGCCAATAATTCTTTCCTTTTGTGCCAATTGTTCTTTCCTTGTGTGCTCTTTCATTCGTGGTGTTGCTGTAACTGTTGGTTTTCTTATCTCATTGCTGTTTCCTGTAAATTGTGCTCATCTCAGCCTGTGATCTCTACCTTTTGTGCCTCCAGCTGTCCTCTCCATCCTGCTGCAGGGGGAAAGGGGAAGGGAAGGGGTGTGAGTGGGTGGCACATGTTTTGGAGATCCTGAGTAGGAGCACCAAACTGGGGAGTACCCTTCCTAAACCACGACACACTGTTATGACAAGTTGTTCTGCAACTCAGCATAGCACAGTAAACAATATATACATATATATTTATGATTTATTTAATGTATTGTTATGTGAGTATGAACAAACATAGGTCAAAACTGATTCGTCTTTAAAATTCTAGCAGTGAAGTTCCAAGTAAGCAGTTGATCTCAAAATTTGTCTGAAATTTCATACAGTTGTTTTTTTTTGCTAATTATATTCGTTTGCAAGTACAGTCTTTTAAATGTCTAGTTAGAACAGATTGTAGCTATAAATTAACATGTAAAAAAATTAACATTTCTATTCCAAAGTGTTTTTCCTCAATTCTTTTAATAATAACTAAATATCATTCCAGACGCTGATTAAGAAGCTCTGGGACCAAAAAAAGTACAAGAACAGCTAGTTCAGAGGCATGTATAGGACCTATTAGTTTCCTAAAATACAATAACGTGAATATTAAAACTGTATCTACAGTTGAGAAGCTGCTGTATCATCTGCTTTACTCGTAGCAGTCCTGAATTAAATGGCAAGGCCTGGCCACTCTGGTGCTTTGTACTTCAGAGCACTAGTTAAGATTCAAAAATAATGCTGGGATGTATCTGACACGGTATATTTTTCTTGAAATATGTCTGTGTGATCATCCAGGGCTGGAGAATATTTATAGAAAGCTTGATACTTGGTGAGTAAGTGCAAAGTCTATTGGACACGTCTGTGGATTGTAATATTAAGGAATAAAGAGTATTTTGCAAGCAAGATTCTGAGAGAGAGAAGACATTATATTGAATGGCTTTCAGTCAGTGATTTGTAGACTTTTCAGGTTCAGTGATTTACTTGCAAGGTGAAGATGAATAATGACTAAGAAAAGCAAGTTTATATTCTACAGTAGTCTACAGATGAGAAATTTCTGAAGAATTACACTCTTCTGTTGGCTGTAGAAGAGGTCCTGAGATCTTGAGCAATATTAGCAGAACAATATTAAGAAGCAGTAAACATAGGTGAAACTAAAAACGTTTTGTTTTCCTTCTATAAGCCATGACCATTTCAAAATATTGAGTACAAGAGGTTTTTTTTCTTTTCCATAGACTGTGTATACATAAAGCAAGACTGTGTTTTTTTCAAATTCTACTGCCAAAAGTTGTTTGGAGCCTTTGTATTCATTGGAGCTACAGGAGGCAACACTAAGTATGCATCTGTGATCCTAATTGCTGCTTTGTGCAGTCTGTTGGAAAGCTGGGAGATGGTTGGAGCCCTACTTAAATGTGATGATATAAAATGTTAGAGCTCAGGGAAAGTGCCGGCTTCACAAGGCATGCAGTGCAGCATTCTGACCCACCAGCTTGAAGCATTTTATTTCTTTCTTACTAAACTACTGAAGCAGTTTTCAGGTTTTCAGTGGATTTTCTTATTTTAAAAATTTTTCTTTCAAACTTTCTGAAATACATGTGACCTGTTAAATCTAACATTGGGTGAGCTTTAGGACTCCCAGTCTTAGATTAGAAACAGAGAAGGAACATTTATCTGCCCTTAAAGTATTTTACTTGTTCCACTGGATGAAATCTCCCACCTCAACCTCCCAGGCTGCCCCATCTCAACCAAGAATAACACCAAAAATATTAATCACAGTGCATGATGTGTTCTAAATGGCTCCAGGAAATGAAGAAGCATAACAAAACTATTATGTTACTTGCAGAAGGAAAAAAGTCTATTATGGCTTGCGTTGAGGTTTAACACTCCCTAATGACTTTCATATTTTTATGAGAATATTACTAAGAATTTATGGACAAGGCATGCTGCACTGGTGTTGTTACTTCTTGCAGATATTTCTAAATCTCTCCTCAACTGATTTAGATACTGAAACAAAATGGACCAATTAATATCACTTTGCTAATTCTCTTTATTAATCCATACATTATCCAGAGTACCCATAAAGTGCAAGTTGTGTTTTGCAGAATGGTCTGCAAAGGTGAATTCCTTGCTTTTATGAGTTTATTACTTCTAATGAACACTCTTGGAAAACCATGTAAGCAGATACTGATTTAAAAAAAAAAAGAATTTATTGTGGTTTTGCATATATCCTGCTTCAAAATACATTATGGAATATACCAAAAATTCTGTCCTTTTTGTTTGTTCTTATGTCACTGATGTTTCTTAATATGTGCTTTCAGTGGAGGAAGACACAGAGGAGAGCTCAAGATCTGGGAGGGAATCTGTGTCCACAGCAAGTGATCAGCCATCCCACTCATTAGAGAGACACATGAATGGAAGCCAAGATAAAGGTGACAGAAAAAAAACTGGAAAGGAAAAGAAGAAAGATCGAGATAAAGAGAAGGATAAAATTAAGGCAAAGAAAGGAATGCTGAAAGGCTTAGGAGACATGTTCAGGTAGGTACTTTGCAATCAAATGTAGAATGAATTATAAAAGAAGTTTATTTTTCTAATTAGTCATTATTGTAAATTCTTGCTGACACCATATTTTATTATGCAAATCCATACCTGATATATATAGGCTGATCTGTCAATTTTTGAGTATATGGATGGTGTCATAAAAAAGAAGCAGCTCAGAAAGAAAGAGAAGGAGATGGCTGGCAGGCCAAAGGAAAGGAAAGGCAAAGGAAAAAGTAATTTTAAGCCACAGACTGCTTGGTTTTGAAAGAGTCTTTGGTGATGTCCAAGTAATGCACATATCCTTTGACAACTCAAAACATTGGGGATTTTGTTTTATTTTTCTTCTTTAATACTGTACCCAAAGCTTATGTGTTGCTAAATGAATGCTTTTCTTTGCTTTACTGTTAAGACTATTGGTATCATGGAGGCAGGATGTGAAAGAGATTAATCAGTTTGAGATGAGAAACAGCGTGCTTCTCTCAAGGAAGACAGGATCTAAGGTTGTGTGCTCTGAGAATCCATAGAGAACGGGTCAGTGAAAGACCTGATTTACCAAACACTGAGTTCTTTTTAAAGGAGTCATCTCTCCAGCAGACATAAGTGATCTGAAAGGAGCACACTGCTGAGGTACACCCTGCTGTTGTGGGTAAATGTTGTAACATGACAAACATCTTTGATCACTTGTGGAAAGGGGTGAGAGAGCAAGAAAACCAGTTGTTCTTTTAGCCAGCTAGAGTAAATAAACACATTTCAAAGAAAAAGCAATATTAAAGCAGTGTTTGTTTTGTTATTTAATTTTAAAGTGAGGTACTGGTATTATTTTAATTATTTATTAATGATTCTACTCTGAAAGCATAGAAGGGAAGCTTCAGTTAAATTTCATCCCATTACTTTCTTTATCCTGTAAAATATTAGTTTAATGTGTGTTGTAACTGCACAGGTTCTTGAGAATTGTTCTGTGATTGAGAATAATATTATGAGAGTAGTAAGAAGAAAAAGTGGTTAATTAGGAAAAAAGAGTAGTTAATTAGAAAATATGGTTTTGAAATCTGCTTTAGAAAACACTAAATAATACCAGGCTCTTAGACAGTGTATGCTAGAACAAAAGAAGAATTATGGGAGATAGTCCCACATGTCAGGTAGGAAGGGAGTCCTTCAGCCTGCAAAGCCCATGGGAATGCCCTCATCCTCTGGATATTTGCCTGCCTCAATTCAAGCCTGGAGCAGAGCATTGTACCCCACTCTGGGAGAGTGTGGAAGGCAGGAGATGTGAAATGCTGAGTGGTTCTTCTCTGCACTCTGTCATTTTTAAGCAGTAGAAATGACAGGTAAAATTGAGGCGCAATATGCATGATAAATTCTATAGGCCTAAGTAGTAGCATCTTGGATACCTTGAGTGTTGTCTTGTGAGTTCAGTCAGAAAGTGTTTACAGCATCTAGAAAGCTTGGGCAGCTCCATGGGCCAGGCGAGGTAACCTTTTCTGTGTGCTTGATATAACACTTCTGAAATCTCTGATTTGGAAACAGCACTGATTTGAGTGATAGGATGATCCAATGCTTTGTTGTTTGCTCTTCATAACAGTCAACATTTTCTTGAGGTTTTTTTCCTTCACTACCATTTCTGAGTGAACTTTACTTTTCAGTCTCCTCTTAATTAATGTGAGAGCAGTGCTATCTGGATATAGCTGACTCCTCCTGGATCTGTAAATTAGCTTGCACCTTGTCAGCCCACACAAGAGAGGTGTTCCTGGCAAGGAAGAAAATGCTGATTGAGAGAATTAAGCATTATGCCTCATTTCCACTTGGTGCTTGATTTGCTTTGTTGACAGGCTTCTCAATAATGTTTGAGAGATGGGCTTTGTTATGTCTGCAAAATAAGCTACTACTTCTACCTATAACATGTTTTGTTTTTCTGTGCATTTGACATATATCATAGATATCAAGTAATCACTGAAAGAAGTTGTGTGATGGAAAATAATGATGACAGTAACATTTAAAATTCAAACCAGGATCAAAGCATAATTGGATATTTTAGTTCTGTACAATGTTGTAATTTCTTTGTCGTTCTTCTTCTTTTCTCCTTTTCCACTTTTGTCTTCCTTTTCAATGCTCTAATTTTTAAAAATCTTTCTTCATTAGGTTGTATGGTCAAAAACACTTGTGGGATGAAGTTGCTATTAACTGACACTTTATTCCAATGCCTGTATTTAGCCAAAGGGCTTTTCGTTACCTGTATGCAAACTGGCATGTCATAAAGAAGAGTCTGTGTAATGTATAAAAATAAGTCTCCTTGTGTTCTGTAAAAATCTTAGGATTTGCTGCTGGAATCTTCATTAAACTCTAATGTGAGATGGAAAGTCTCACTAGAGAACCCTAAGTTACCTTTATCCTTCAGCATCTAGTCATCATTTCCAAGAAATCCCGGGATGATTCAGATAAGAAGTCGAAATCATAAGTAAATCTTCTAAATATGTCCATTGTTTTACTGCTTGTGTCAGATGTAGTAAAGAGGATTGACAGAACCTTGATGGAGAGCTGCAAACTGCAAAACTGTGTGGCTCTGACACACACAGCTCCTGGTATCTCCAGAGGACCTTTGCTGGCACTGGGCTCTGGACAAGCTGGAAGTTCACCTTCTGACTGTGACATAAATCTGCCTGAGCATATATGTATTTCAAACTGGCACCTCAGGACACAATGGATTATTTAATTGTGCCATTTGACTGAGAAGTCTTCTTACAGATGAAAATAGGACAGAAGTTAGCCTAGAAAACTATTGAGCAGAAATACTGGTCTATTGGAGGAGAGGCAGGTGCTGCAGTGCTTTGCTTAAACCTGAATCTGTTTGTTTTATCTGAGTATTGGTATCATTCTTAGCCTTTCAGGAGGATCATGTGCCAGATCCTGTGGCATCTGAAATTCTGTGCAGTTCCTCCTTCTCCAGTTAGAGGGTGCCTGGATGGCCACTGCCAGCTGAGCAAATAAATTTTGGGAAGCTGATATGAAGTTCTGATAGTTTTTTGTTTCACTCCTGAGAGGCCTTCAGTGGATATGTGTTTTGACATCAGAAGTTTGTAAAAAATCTGTATGCTTCTCCAAATGCAATATGAAATATGTTTACTCATTTTGAGTCTGATTTTATTTTTAAGTAGAGGTTCTGTTTCTTGATAAAAATTAACCTGACAAAAACAATCAGTAGATTGAAGAAGTTATTATAGTACTGCCTTAAGAAAGAGTCTTCACAGTTTCAAAGAGTGTGCCTGTAGTTAGTGCTGGTAGATGTACATTAATTTAATGGGTCTCTGTGTTGTACAATTCTTTGACATTCCTCTCCTGAGAGAGAAAAATGGTATATGGTGCCTTTTTCCTCTTCCTTTTGCCCCTATTGTGTACAGAGTATTTTTATGAAAGTGGATCCCCATAGGATATGAGAGAGGAAGATTTGAGATATTACATATGAAAGTTTTGGATGATGATGAAATGATACATCTGCTGTGGTGCTGCTGATCACTTGCAATCCCTTCACTTAATTCATGCTTTTTCCCAGTGTGCAAGCTTGAATATAGTTGTTAAATGGGTGACTGAACTGATGATGTAAAATATGTCCAGCAAGTGGTCAATCTCAGGACAGGATGTGTCTGAGGAATAACATCTTTAGGCAAAAATGAACCTCCAAGACATTGAAAATAATGAGGAGAAAGAAGCAGCTCTGGGTTTCCAAAGGCAGGAAAGGGAATAATAGGGAGGCCAAGCTAGCTAGTCATGTCTTGCTGAAAATATCTAGGGACAGCCATTGCCTGATAAAAAATCCCAAACCTACTGAAACAATTAACCCTTGATATGACTGGAGAAAAATGGCTTTGAAAATTCATATGATATATTTAGATTTGTGTGGGGAGCAGGTGATGAGAACAAAAGATGGGGAATATGACTTATATCTTACCTGGGGTTTCAGCAAGAAATATCTGCATCAGTTTTGGGGGTCATTTATGGAATAGATGTAATGTAATTTGAAGCATCTTGGATAAATATGTTATATTAAGTAAATAAATTTTCTGCCATAGGAATTAGTACCTGAGTCCCACATAAACTTGACTTTTCAATGGAGAACATAAGCGCTGTGTATTAAGCTTCACAGAGGAAAACTGTAGCTCAAAATTAATCATATGCATAGATGTTTTTTGTATCGGAGGTTGCACACTTTAAGATCTGGCCTGTAATATTGATGGAGATGTAAGTCTTAACATATGGTAGCTGATCCTTAGTTCCTATTTTATGTGTTGTAGCACATAGGTGGGTAAATCAATGCACTGAATAACCAATGCAAATATAATATCCCCAGATTACCATTAAAATCTAATCCTAATTGGATTTAATTACATTTAAAATGATTACTGTGAGCCTTGCAGTGTTGCATCTTCCAGTTCTATGAGAGGAAATAGATAATTCAGTTTGCAACCTTGTTTAGCTGAAATCAGATATACTGCTGCCTGGCTTTTCCCCCCACACAGCTGTTTCCAAGGTGCACTGGACATGTCTAGATTTATAAACATACTATTTGTAGCTCTGAATTACACATTTCAACCACATGAGCTATCTGAGACCACTGAGTAGGCATTTGGGAGAATAACCCATGTGGATTGCTGTTGCTTGTTACATGACTTCCTTGTATTGCCTATTCTGGTTTTCATTTAAGTTTTCTCATTGTAATGTCTGTGAGGACATGAAAAGCAACTCACAAAGGTTATACCGCTGATTTGGTAATAACCTTCTTTCTCTTTCATTTAATAGCAATCTTCAGACTTTTGACTGAGCACAATAACTAAAACATATCAGAGTTGTGTAAAATACTGTTGAATTATATCCTAATCAGCAGGACTGGCAAATACTTTAAACTTGATAAAACAAAATCTGTGGTCTGATTTCTATCATTCAGTAGCTTAAGATGCAGCAATAATGACATTTTCCTTGGAAGCATGACTAATAGGACTTTGTATTGGTGAATGACACTTACTGATATATGGACTTAATAGAAAACATGGGAATGAGCTCTGAAAGTTAGAGGTTTTTTGTCTTGAGTGCTCATGGAATAAAACACGATAAATCTTGAGCCTTGGAACAGAGAGGAGGAGGTTGGTGCTTAAACACCCATCAGCTGCATCATTTCAAACTTGGAAGCTCATTGTGTGCACACTGAGTTGTGCCTGGGTTTGCTAACGCTCATATGAGAGCGCTGCCGACAGCTTGTGCTGCTTGTGCTGAGACTTTCATCAGAAACACTGAGCTGGGTCGTTGGTCAGGTAAATGGAATCTGGGGCCATTTGTGCTCTGGTTTTTGCCTGCTGCTATTACAAGCCAGCTGGCACAACTGTCATTAAGTCCACATCTGCTTCCCCCCTTCTGCCACCAGCTAGAAAATGCATGGCTTACTGTAATCCTGGATGCAGGGACTAAGCAGGATATCCTTTCACTTTAGAGGAGGAGCACCGACCTCATCCTGTCTGCAAGCTGGATACTGTTGATGCACCTTTTCTGTGCTCCTTTGGCTACTTTGTCCTGATCCATTTTCAGAGTTTCAGCTGGCCATTGGGACACATGGCATCAGAAGAGCCTTTCAAATGAAATCAGCCATGCAGCAAATTGTCATCTTTGATGCAGACGATTACCCAGGACTCTTACAAGGGTCTTTCAAAGCATTTTCATATTCTTCACTTACTTCTTTCCAATTAAAACTAAATAAGGGACTGAAAGAGATAAGCTTGGTTGGAAATAACTTCTTTTTTGGAAAGATAAGCAGTGCTCCTTCCTTTCTCTGTGCATTTCTGTGCTGTCCTGTTGCCTGCTGCTGGATGGAGGCAGCTGCTTTGAGGAGAGGTGTGTTTCATTGCCTGCAGCCCCGAGCACACCCGCTTTGGACTAAGATGTCATTGGGGCAGGGGGCAGTGGAATGGCAAATTTATGTTTCTGAACCAAACAAGTTCACATAATCTGTCAGGGATTTGAGGAATGTGGCTTCATTAAGTGGTTAGTAAACTCTCTGACTTTTAAACGAAACACAGAAAGCAGTGGTATGCAATTGTGCAAGGGAGATTTGAAGTGGGAGATTAACATAATCGTATGTGGCTTTCTGGTTTGTCACTCTGACAGAAAGCAGGGATTTTGCTCTATGTGCTCTTTACACTGGATTTTCCCAGAGAAAATCTTGAACTTATAAATCTGATGGTGGTATAGTGTATGGAGGTTTCGTTGTTTTGTTTTTTTTTTTTTTTTTTAATTTCAATAGAATCAGGGCTCTTGTTTCTAACATCCAGAAGTAAGTGTCAGGATGACTTGTTACTAGAGATGAGTTCATAGTGGCTGCTAACATATTCTCCCAGTGTTCTTCCTTTGCTTGTCAGCGACTTTAAATAGAGAACCTTTGACACCTTCAGCACTGTCTTTGCCTGCAAAGCAAGCGAGGGAGGCAGGCAGGGTGACAGCTGAGCCCCCCGCCATCCTGCCCGGCGTTCTGCACACTTCTCTTCCAGGCCTGCTGGATGAATATAGAACACAAGTGTCAAGGATGACACCTTCTTTATAATCTCTGCAAAGCCAGCCTTTTCAGGGAAGAATTTGTTGACAGTTCAGAGATTCAAAGTCAATTTCAGTTTAAGCTCATATAGAAATAGGATTTTTTCTTCCACCTCATGTGATAATTGAAGACTAAACAGGCAGTGCCCTAGTCCCTAACAAAGCATCATAAATAAATACTGTCTTGAGACATTAAGTATTTGTTGGGTGAAAAGCTCTATTAATGACATTTGTTTTGTTATCTCTTGGAAAACTTTTTAGAGGTTTAATTCACTACTGATAGTACCTGTACATTGGTATATATTGTGGATGCTGTAGATTATGTTTTTAAAGCAGACTCATCTTTGAAAATCCTTTTTAAAAACAGGAATAGGAATGTTGACTTAGGGGGAAAATGAATGCAACTCAATATAGTTTTGTATCTGGGATGACATAGGTGGTTAAGTCACATTTTCTTTAGGTAGTGAAGTTGGCAGCTGCAGGACAGCTGATCCTTTTCTAAAAGGCAAAGCTCCAACTTAGTACTGCATTTCAGTCCCCAGGAGCAATGATTTGTATTTGTGCTGTGTTGGCCGGCTGATGCCTCCTGGTAAGATGTTAACTTGTCCTACCATTGTGCAAAGAAAGAATCATTGAAGACGTAATTATGCAACCCCTCAGTGAAAATGGCAAAATGGGATTAAAGCAGTGTATAATTTCTGGAATAGAATACATTGACACAGAAGTAGTTGGTGAGCACCTGTGTTTCCCTGAATGCTGTAGGAAAATAGTAGGTGTAAGGCTTTGAGAGGCCTTATTCAGGCTTTTAAATTGTTGCTTCAGGAAAAACTAAGAGCAACACAAGTTCTGTAAAAAGAATAAGAGAGAGAGAAATACTAGAAACACAGTGACAATGGGGTATAGAAGTAGTATTTATTTCCCCCACTTTGAATCTGTTGATGAGTTCTAGAGGAAAGAAAAATAATTATAAGGAACTGAAGAGGTATCCAAAGTACTGCACTCTTAGGGATTTGAGCAAGAAATGTTTTCTGCTTGGTTCATCTCCTACTCACAGCAGCCCAGCTTCAACTTTTCATCAGTTGAGTGTCATGGCCAGTTTATTTTCAAATATCTCCAAGGATGGAGAGGCAGCAGCCTCTTCCAGCAGTCTGTTCCAATGCTTAACCACTCTCCTGGTGAAAAGCATTTGTCCTTGGTAAGATAGGAATGAGAGACACTGAATAATTGCTGGTACAAAAAATGTGAATCAATCAGCATTTACTTAAGCTTCTCATGAATCAAGAACATGTGGATGCACAATAAGATTTTAATGCAAAAAATGACATTTTAAAGGATCTTTGTGATACAGTGTTACTGTCAAGGATGGCCGCCCTCACAGGACCCCAAGAGTAAAGGAACTAACATACCTGAGTCTGTATTTGAGACTCCTTGCATGCTAAATGTTAAGGAATAATTTATCTATTATAAGAGGGTTTTTTTTTTCCCATTGTATTTCCAAGCATCTTATTCCAAATTGTCTTGGACTGGCAACTATTAAGATACTGAGCTGATTGTCTAAGGGGCAATAGTGTCTTATATGATCCACTGAGCTAGAAAAGGTGATTATTTTCTGTGACTGAGGAAGAAACAGTTGACAGCAATGTTTCTTTCTACTATTTCATGCTATACTAGAAAATGTCACCTGTTTTTTGTTAAATATCTAAAATTAGTGTTGCATTAATGCTGATATTTTCCATTTTCATCCCAAAGTACATATATCAAGTAAAACCTCAGGCATTTGTAGTTCAGCCAGTCATAAAAGGAGGAAGTTTATTTTACTTTTGGAGGAGGAGAAAGAGTTCTTTTTAATTCCACTCATGTTTGGCTGATTCCTTAGGATTTAATGTAAAAGCGTAAGAATTTGGTCACACAAGAGTTAAATGACACCCAGGAATTCCCTGTGTCCCAGTACTTTGCCTCTGACACTGGGCAGTTGTAGCTCCCAAGGCTGGGATACCAGACCTGGGTGACCAGGTGATCCCAGGGCTGTCTTCCAGACTTCAGGGATCTGTAGTTTGGGGGTTTCTTGAGACACTGCCTTTGTGCTCAAGTACAAAATACAATGTGAACACATATTCTGTTCTGGGCAATTTGTCCTGTTACTGATCGTTTGGGGTATATTTACCTAATTCCAAAATACTACAAAATCTGAAGTATGCCATATACAAAAATGTCTTCTAGAGATTGTGTAAATGAATTTTGTATCAAGGAGCTGCTTTTGCATTTCAAGTGCCCAGGCCTGATTGCAGTGCCCTGTAGTAGATCTGGCTCATTATATCAGCATTTTATGGCACTCAGGTAAGCATGTTTACAAAGTAGCAGTAAACCTTTTTGATGTGCAATAACATTTCAGTAGTTAATGTAGTGTTCCACCGTGTATTAAATTTTACCACTTCTGGGCAAACTTACAATAAGCAGAAGTGAAAGAAAAGGCTGTAGATGTTTATAAAATAGACCCTACTGGAATGAATTCAAGAACTAGTTTTACAGTGTATGTTTGGTCTAGCTGATGATGTGGTTAGCAGTAAATTTTGAAATGTTTGCTTTTGCAGAAGATAAATTCTTAGTTTCTATGAATGTTAACACTTTTTTTCAGGACTTTGTTGCTATCAGTCTTGCAGCCCCAAGTACAAAAAGGAAAAAGAGCATAGTACAGTTTCATGAAACTGCTTGGTGAACTTGACTAATTTCAATAAATATAACAGCGTACTACTGACAGGCTGTTTTAAAGAGTTTGTATTTCATGTTGAAAGTATGTTGGAAATGCTGTATTGGTAGAGAAATTCTCTGTTATAAATAACTACTCCAGCCAATGTTAACTGCTTATTAACTTCATAGATTTAGCTTTGTCAATGAAATCTGCTTAGTTAGTCCTAATGTTTTTGGGCTTGCAGTACAAAAACTCTTGGAGTTTGGCAAGCTGCTTAAACTTCCAAGACGAGCTATTTTCTCATTTTAAAAATAGGATAGTACCTTGTTCATGCTAATGTCTCCAGGGGTTTTGATGTCATATAATGTTTCCTGTATTGTATAAATATGAAATGTATGTATAGTAAAAACCTGTGCTAGAGCTCCCAGATACTGGTGTTGAGTGTAGTTTGAAGGTGGATGAATGCTGGATGGATGTTGGGTAGATGAATCACTGAAGATGTATGTAGTTTCCTTTTTCATGCTATTCTGTTATAAGTAGTGCTTGGTAAAAAATGTCTAATCAGTGACAAAGCTTATGGATTAGTTTAAAGGATCTGAAAAAGAAGATTAAAAAAAAAAAATGCATCTAGAATCTTATCTTTATCAGCAATTTTCAGTACCACAGTAATAAAAGTAGTATATTTTTATACCAATTGCAAGTGCCTCTAGCATATTCAACACCAGGTGTGTTTAGCATGCAAGCTGAACTGCTGTTACACATTTCAACAGCAGCATACCACAAATAAATCTCAAATATTTCACAATGTTGTTATAGATGCTATCATTGTCTTTAGCACATAGTGCTAAAATCCTAAAATTCAGAGCACAACATGCTGGCACAAGCAGGAGTTTCAGATGTAGTGTGACAATTAAAGTATTTCTTTTCTCTGATGTTGCTGAGCAGGTAATGATACCTACAATATTATAATCTGTAACCATTAGGATTCCTGGTATCATCTGTAGAGCTCCAAATACTTTGCTAGTTCTATTTGCCTTTTATAATCCCAAAGGAAGAAAACTGCTTGTGTAAGTTAAAGGAAATGTGAAGAATCAGTGCCATTTTCATTGTTGGGGTTTTTTCTCAAGATTTATTTTAGGCTATATATTCAGAATAGTGAAATGGCAGTGATAATTGCTGTATACTGTGTGCAACACTGAGCCTGAGCAGAGCTGTTATCGTTTCAAGAACATCTCAAGAGCCAGATATCTTTGAAGTCAAGTCTGGGTTTATTTTAAACATCATCTCTCTGGGTTTCTAAATAAATACAGGCCTAGTCATTTGCTACCTATAGTGCCTGAGCATGTAGAAATGAGAACAAAAATGTCAGTGTGTATGGGGCTGGTCCTGGTCTGAGATTTTCTGTGCTAGGAGCTTATTTATATGGGTTAGGGAAAAAAAACCAACCCGAAACCAAATGAAAAAGCAAACCACCCCAACTCATCACCCCACATCTCTTGCCTGTAATTAGTCCTGAGCAAGTCCTGCTTTGTACATCTTTTGAGTCTGAAAAAAACTCAGCTCCCAGCTTGGCCCTAAAATAATCAGCAGTGTAAATCACTATTGATATAGTTATTTCAACTGCTTTCAAATTCTTACCATGAAGACAGCTCAAGCTCTGACTGCTGGCAGCTACAGGATGCCAGGCATCTCCAGGGCTCCAGGTAGCTCTGGGCAAGCCCTGGAAGCAGCTGCTGCAGGGACCTGCTGTCAGACTGCTGTCCCAGCAATGATCCACCTGAGTCTTACTGCATCTGCTCCAGAGATGGTTTGTTCTGCTGCTGCTGCTGCACTGCAAAGCCTTGCTCTTCATTCTCCACCCAGAAGATACAGCATGTGGAAACTGAATTTTCCTGCTGCAGGGTATGTGAGCTGATAGAGGAGACAGAGGTATGTGAAGCCAGCAGTGGAATATTAATGTTTATTATCCAGTGCCTTGGTTCAGGCAAAGTCCCTGTGCATAGCCCTCCCTATCTTTGTAGCAAACTTTCAAAATAATGTGCCTGTTACTTTTTGCTCTCTGCTTTCTATGATAATGTGGGTTCATAGAATCACAGAATGGTTTAAGTTGGAATTTAAAGACCATCTAGTTCTAATAGAACCCTTACTGAGTGGGAATATCTTCCACTAGATCAGGTTGCTCAAAATCCCATCCATCCTGGTCTTGAAAATGTCAAGGGCACTTAAATGAATTATGTTCTAGGGTACCTTGTAAAGGTGTCCTGTTGGCATTGTTAATTTGGTTATAGAACTAAACTTTATGTTTTAGCCTCAAGGAGACTTGAGTTGCACTGTGAAACCCAGAATGGGGCAGGAGACCCTAAACTGTAACCCACAGCCATCAGCACTGGGGTGCTATGGCTCAGGGAGGGGAATTGCTTTTTGGTGTTGTAGAGAAGAGAATGACAGCTGCACACTTGTCTGGTTTTAGGAATATTCTGTTTAGACTTGTCCCACAAGTCCTACAGCGTTGACTGTGGTCTTCTGCTGGAAACTGTCTGTGGCTTCTCTACCTTCTGTCAGTGTAGATATGTGAATGAGGCTAAAGATCCAGAGACATCACCTATTGCTTAAGTTACCCTGCAGAGGTTATTTTCTAGGAAAATATCAACAAAGATCTCTAGCAACTGACAGAAAAAGTGCTGACTCACGTATTAACATTTCTAGGTAATGAGATCTGTAGGGAAAATTGAATCTTTGGACTGTTCTGGATGAACTGCAGCTAGTTTGATTAACTTTTTGTGTGTCTAAGTTAACTCATGCTGATTTTATACAGTTTAATTGCATGACTGCAAGACTTAAGTTCTCGGAATAATGTAACTGCAATTTCCTGGTCTAGCTAGCTTGTTTACTACATTTTTGTCCTAATTTCTCTGCTGTTGCATGTGCTTAGTGAGCATTTTTAGTGATTTCCATGTTGTAGCTCATGTTTACCTATGGCAGGCCTATTAAGCAAAGTGGTTTTGTTGTAAAGTTGAGCTGTGATGCCTCTTAGTATTACTGAGGGATTTTGTTTTTCCTTTTCTGGCAGGAAAGTCTTGAAGCAAATTTCCCTTGCAACTTTTTCTTTTTATTCTCTTTTTCTTTGGCCATCTCTTGAGTGCCAGTAAAATGGGTGGGTTTTTATGTTTCATTAGCATTTCTTATAAGGTTTGCCTTTAGACCAGTACCCATTTCCTAAATTGTACTTCTGTAGGGAGGGCTGCAAAAAATCATGGTAACCAGATGCAGTATTTGTCTCTGGCCTGGAAAAGTGTTAGATTTAACAAAAGAAGCTAATAAAAATGTTCAAATTGACCCTTCTCATCATTTGGACTTCTTGGAGCTCAATCAATCACTCATTATTATCAGAGTTATTCACACAGAGGCAGAAGTGCTAGTGTTTCTCATAATCAGCCCTTGAGCCAGACATAATTTGCAATTTGAAGCATTGTATTTGGAAACAATAATGCATTAAAATGAACAGAGCAGGAATTAGAAGTATAGTTGTGGAGAGAACGCGTTGCTGAGTAGCCATGGTTGAAATGCTGTCTCTAAGGATCCCGAGTGGACACCAGTAATTAGAGGCACACAATGTAGTATTGTTCATACCTAAATGGGTCCACAATTTTTAACTCCTCTGTGGAGCATGATAAATGCAGCAGCAGAGGTTGCCCACCTTGCTGGGGAGCTGTGGGCAGGTGGGGAGCACTGGGGTAGGGTGGTGTCACCTGTTGGGCACAGTGTGAGCCAGAGATGGGGGGCTGAACCTGGCACCCAGTACCGCTGGGATGTGGGATTTCATTCTTCATAATAAAATTGCTTACGTTATAGAAGAATAAGCACATTTTGCTTTAGATTGTCAGGAACTTCTTAAGTGGCAGTGGTTGCTGCTGACCATTTGGGAATTTTTTGTTATCCCTCTGTATGCTATTGTGCATTGCATATTGTATGTGTGCTTTTATGTATGCAGTCTGTGAGTTAACAAACTGCAGGCCTTCACTCAGGCTTTTTCAGGAGTCTGCTCTTGGCTCTGTATGTGAGGCTTTATTTTGTTTTTTGCTATTTGTATTTACAGTCTTTCAATTACTGTTTAGTATCTTACTGCCCAGTATTGCATTTTAGAACAGGGCACTGCAGTCTTGAAGGGCACATCCTGTTTGAGAGGGGTGACAGGAGAATTTCTAACTACATTAAATCACAGTATAAAAGGATATGTGTCTGATTGAGATTATATATCTATAAAATACCTATTATATAAAAATACTGAATTAGCTTAGTTGAGTCACATGTATGAGCTACTTTCTTCAATGACAAGTAGCAGACTGTGTATCAAATTGAAACTTGGGGCAAGTAACTGTGGTCAATAACTACTCTCTTTTTTGAATACATACATTACATTAAAGAGCTCTGGTCGCAAACTTTAAAATGCTTAGACTGTTATGAAATGTGCATTAAAATGTCATGTCCTACTTCAGTGGTTGCTCCCATCACTGATGACTGTTAACAAAATTGTACCTAAGCAGAAGATTTTTTTTATATTCCTGACTCCTTCAGGGATACCACAATCCCCGGTTTTAACAGGTTTTGTCTGACCACCATGAATATGAATTATTTATGGTGACTTTTACTATGTTGTGGTGCTGCTTACTGAGTAGATTTGGACATCTCTGCCGTCTTGCTGCCTTCTTTACAATAGTATCATTGTCAAATTTTTGATACATTCTTTGAACTTCTCAGCCTGCTTTTCAACTACAGTGATTTGAAGTAGTTAGGACTTTTTTTCTGATTGCTTGTGCTTTATTTATTTATTTATTAGAGCTGTCCATTGCTCCAGCTAGCTTCAGGCAATCACAAGTAGCAATGCAAAGAAGATTATCTTCTGTTTAGAAATTTGCAAACAGATGGTCTTTCCATAAAAGAAATCTGTTTTTAAAAGTTCCACCATTTTATGCTAGAAGTAAATATTACAAATGTTTAAGTTGTGAAAACAGAGCGACTTGGTGTGAATAATATTCTGCCTGTTGTGTCATGCCTTTCAGGCAATGTTATCAAAACTGTTTAGGAAAATAATTGAATGAAACCTCATGACATGTCTCTAGTTTGGCATCATACCCATTTTCTTGGAAGTTGGGGTAGTGGTTCCTAAAGCCAGGCAGATTACATTTCACTGGCTGGAAGCAGTTATGGATCACATCTGTTGTTTGCCCTTCTTTCCAGGAGGTTGGTGTGGGAATCACCGGGGCTGCTGCACATGAAGCATTGGGCCATCCTGTCTGTTCTTTTTGAGTAAACTTAGTTTGGTGAGATGTACTAGAACACCCCCTTGCATGGGGCTGGAAAATGGTTTTTTAATGTTTGGAAAGTGATATGGAGGCTGCTGGAAGAAAATGTGTGAATAGAACACAGGCGACCTTCACATGCTTTGCAGTATTCAGGCCCAAGGTGGGCACTTCAAGGGGCTGATATTTTGCAGTAACAGCTACTTGGGTTCTTGAGCTTTAAATTTCCGTGTTTGTGGCTGAGCACGTGAGTTTCTTTATTGCTTGAAGGCAAACATTGCTGGCCTAAGGAGATACAGCTGTACCTTTTAGAGTGTTCCTAATTTTCATGAGTGACCTATGACCTTTTGTAATGTGCTTTTCTTGGTTTGTGACAGTCAAGTTCTCCTGGCAGGGGTTGTCTGCTGGATGTTGCACCAGAAGGATCGCTGCTTTATCAGTTTTAACATTTGCAAGGTTATCCGTGGAAAATGAAGTTATCAAAGTCTGTTTTAATTAAGCCCACAAGCTCCTGCATCGAGGTGCCTGCATGCACATCAGTGCTTTTGTGTCATCTCAGGACAGTGCTGCTGCTGAGTCACTGCAGCAGTCACTCCACTCCCTCCCAACAAGTAGAAGTGGATCTACTAATTTGATTAGTAACATGTGATAACAGCCTATTTCTAGAAATCTATTGCCTATATAGAAGTGTTTACACTTAAAAACATGTTTTTAAAAATAGCACTTGCACAGTTTTGCTTGGAATGGAAAGCTTCTAAACCTTCAGATCATCGCTAAAGAGGGTGGCTTTTGTTTGTGTGCTGTATTTTTTTTGGGTTTTTTTAGCAACAGAATGATTTTGTGTGTCCCAATAATATGTTGCAATATAAATCTTATGATTTTGCTGATACAGCAGGGTAAAAAAGAAATCATTGCAAAATCATTTAAGCAGTGTTTATGTTAGGTGTGTCTCTGTGTGTGTGAATACTTTTTGCTACTAAAGGGAAAAGAGCATGCCTTGAAGCTAGAAAACACTGACAAAATAGCTGAAGACGCTTACCAATTGTTAATTTTTAATGATGGTCTTTTTTCTATTAAGGAACATAATGCTACTGAACTTGTCTCAATCAATTTTTGTGGTTTTTTCATTAATCAACTAATGCATGTTTCTTCTGTAGCTCTTTATTCTAATGAAATATGTGGATGATTTGGCAGACGACAATGATCTCATCAGTAACGCATCAGAGTAAAACCCTTTTAGCAGATTACACATGTATTATTTTTGTTGTATCAAGGATGCTGACATATTCTTTTAAACTGGATCTGCATTTGAGATAACTTTTAAATGAGGAATTTCTGTAGTTACTTGTATATCCTTTTTGCTTCACTTGTCCTATCTGTATTTATATCTACTTCTGCAAAATCATTTACATATTCTTTATGGCTGCATTTGTACCTTATGTATATTTCACATATTTTTTTTATATATATTGCATCATATTGTAGCTTGAGCCTGTTCTTTAAATGTTCTGCTAAGCTGTCTTCTCTGTCTAACTTTGTACTGTTCATTTGCTCTGATGCACCGGCCCAAAGCCGCTGAAGGCACTTGTTAGTCAGTGCCTCTCTGTTCAGCATGACAGACTTTGCATTAGGTCACCTCCTAGCTGGTGGCAGTCATTCAAGCAAGTAAGCTTGAAAGTGAGCCAGCTGACAGAGGGGTTTGGGCATTCATTTTAGTTTGATTAGATTATCCAAAGTTCACGAGATTTTCTATTTGAGGGTCAAGCTTACGGCATACAGGTCTGTGTTCTCATCTTTTTATTAATAATAATGTGAAAAACCAGTATCATGGGGTCTGAGGAGGGGCCTTTCCTCTGATATGACTTGGCTGTTATGTACTAGAGATCATATATTTAGAAGATGGTCCTCTTACAATTTTTAATTTCTTCACTTACTGTGATTCCTGTTGTTGGCTGAATTTAAGGATAAAGTCTGTGGATCTGTGAATATGACTTTGAGCATTAACACTTATTTTGAAACTTTCTCCAACCCTTAATGTAAAAGGAGAATTAAGGAGATATAAATTAAGTAGAACTCTGGAGTGTCTTGGCAATTAGAGTGAACAAGATTTCAGCTGCTCGCTTTCATCAATTTCTCACACTCTTGGACAGACAGGGTATTTTTAATTTACAACCTGTATTTCACTTAGTCACAGAACTTTTTTCTTTGCTTGGGCAGTTACAAAAAAAAATTACACTACTTTTTAGCTATACTTTTTATAACAGGGTTTAAATGAGAGAGCCGCTGAATAAACAAGCTGTTACATGAAGTAAACATTGTTAGTATTATGGAGAGATTATTCTATAACCATGCAGTTCGTATCCTCGACGAAGTATTAAGCTATATCTGTGAAAGGATGTTTATTTACAGAATGGTTCATTTTCTTATGAATTTTCTTATTACTTGGCTTTTGGAGGAAAAGGTGCATTTCTTTTTTTCTCTTTTATTTTCTACACTGAGTAATAATAATCTGCTTCTAAGAACTGAGATTGAGGCAAGTGGTGCCCACCGGTCAGTGTTGTGCTTCTGCTGCTGCAGGTGCTCCGGAGTAGCTGGTATAGCTCAAGCTATATCCAAGGAACAGAACTGTTTTCCTCGTGAGTTTGGTGACTTGGTGAGATAGTTGTGTGTGTAACTTGGTTGCACGTCATGTACTGGCTTGTGTCTGTGCACTGGTGTCTTGCACAGTGATTTAGGCTGAGCTTTTATAGCTCACAGTCAAATTGTTGGCACCAAACACAGCAAAAGAAAAGAGCTTGGGATTAGATTCTCAACACTGAACATCAGTGCCACAGATGCTCCTTTTCTGCATGGTTTTGGGTTTTAATTCCAAAATCAGTAGTTTCTACCTTTGTTTTTAAGCACTGTCCTCCTTTTCAGTATTGCAAGGAGCGTTGCTGTGCAGATGCCGAGCGATGGAGTTCTCATGTCTGTATCTGAAGGGAAGTTGTCATTTCATTTGCATTTGTAAGAGCTGCAACAAGTATCCCAGCAGCCAGCCCCCAGCAGTGAGAATGAGACCATCTCAGGTTCAGACAAGCGCCTGAAAAGCACCAAGTGCTCGAGGCGCTCTGTGAGCAGCTGCGCGCAGCAGAGACCTGCTCCCGTGTCTGGGGAGGGAGCAGCGAGGGCTGGGATCACAGCACTTGGCTGTGTCCTCAAGGCCTTGCACGAGTCTGCAGCCTGTCTGACACAGCGCAAATGGATGGTGATTTCTGCTTTACAAGGGAGATATCTTTGACTGGGCTTCTCAAGTTTCAGTCTTAGGCTGTTCCCAGTCACTTCAGTGGGAGAGCTTATTATGTGGGTGTACCAGGTCTTTCGTTATACAGATTATGGAAAAAATAGTATTGGAAGCAGTAAGGTTCCAAATTTCCCTTGGGTCAGGTATGGGACATACATCCTAATTCCATCTCTCCTTCCTTTTGAGTACCTGAGCAGTAAAGAGGGAAGATTCACAAGGGTTCAAAGCTTGGTGGCTTGCAGGGAAGGTGTCAAACACAAAATGTCCATGGGGCAAGTCAGGGACTGGAGGAGTTGCCCTTGTAAGGTGGTGAAACTTTCACACGGGTGAGCCAGATCTTTGCATTCAGTTCAGGGTGTTGTACATACCAGGAGTGATTCTGGGGACCTGACCCAGACTTCTGAGTCACACAACTAAACAAGGGCCACCAAACAGCAGCAGAAGGGCCTTTACCTCTGGCTGTGGAAACAGTGCACAGTAACTGTGGGATGTGGTTTTGGTGTTTTGAAGGGATATTGCATAGATTGCTTGAATTTCAGTGGTCTGAATAGTCTTATTTCTAAGTGTCCTGTTTTGGTAAATGTTCATGAATATCAAACATCATTTATATGAGTAGGAAACATCTACCTGAAGAAATTAGGACAGGTGATTTTCAATAGCTTGACACCGGTGTAGTCACACCCAAGTGCAGCTGAGAGAGTTTTAATGGTGTGCCTTAGCATTGCTGGATGTTGTATTTCTGTAGTTAAACTTAGCTTGATTATGACTGTTAAATAAATAATTTATAAATGTCTGCTATAAATTTGGTGAAGAGGATGCTGATATGGGCTGTGGGTTTCATTATGACTGTAAATCATACCTCATGAAGCAAACACTTTTAATAGAAGTAAATAACAAACACAGTTATTGCTAGCAAGAGTAATCTTACCAAAGGCTTAGAAGGGTGTTTGTCTTGGGGAGTGTTGACTGCCCCTATGGAAATAAAGGAGGTGTGGGGGGGTGTACAAATGTCTCTCCATCACAGTTCTTTTCAGCACCTTTCTCAATTGCTTGGTGGATCTCTCAGCATCTTCTTGAGATGCTATCTTGGTATCTTCTCAAAGCTTTGTGACTGTTAAGCCGCAATGAACACAAGTCTGCCTTGTACTAGAAACACGAAGCCCTAGTCAGGGAGGGGGGAGGATGGTGTTTGCTTTTCCAGGCTCCAGTGTAGGGACAGTGTGGTTAACGTTGCTGAACTTGTTACAGGCAGTGGTGATTGTGGCAGATAGATCACTTCTGCGGGTGACAAATCCAGAGAAGGCACCTGTGCAAGATCACCATGGTTCCTACTCTGCCAGGCTGTCCACTGCTGGGATGACCCCCGAGCTTGCCAGAGATGGGCACTGGGAAGGCTCCAGTCAGAGTGGGAACAGTGTGGCCACCCTCTGAAATGCCTGGGAAAGAGCCAGAGCTGTGTTCCAGAGACTTTTATCAGGATGGTCCTCAGGGGCAGAAGGAACATTTATTCCCAGGTGATTGGAAGAAAACCCTGAAAGAGAAGAAGGGTTGATGCCACAACTTGCTCATGACTCCAAACAAACCGAGCCCTGGTGCTGCTGCAAGTGCTCCCTGTGTGGTGCCACCTCTGCCTCTGTGGGAATGCACATGAGCTCTGTGTGCTCTGGACCTGCCTGGTGGGATCTGCAAATTCAAACCTTTGAATTCTGCTGGGTTTGCATTACATGTTAAGACTAGAAATGCTCTCCTCACAATCATGCAGCCTGACCAGACATTTACTAGATTGCTTACAATGATTATTAGAAATTTCCTGTGTACTTTATTTTTTTAATAAGGTATTGATTTCACCATATATCTGTTCATACTTGCAATGAATTGATTTATGGTGGCAGAAATTCCGTTTTGCTGCCAAAACCTAATGGGCAATAATTGATTCAATTTTTTTTTCTTCCCCCCTCTTTCCCCCACTTTATTTTAAACAATTTTTTTTTTTCAAAAGTAAACTGGGTACTCCAGAGTTTGATTCCTTTGCTTTATCTGACATTTTAATTGGGTTGAGGAAGGACAGGAGACTGAAGCAAATGTGAGCATCCCAGAGATGCTGTGTTAGAGTGACACATATGCTGCTTGTCTCCTCGCAGCTCTGCGTGTTCTGTCGGTCAGACCCGTGCTGCCACCTCAGGCACTCTCTGTGTGTCAGGGCAGAGTGGCTCAGTTCCATTGTTTTTCTGCCAAAATTCCTCTCTGGGCTTGAGGTTTTAGGGCTATTTTAAATTAAACAATCTCTTTTGTCTGCTGTGCAACATCCAGAACTTGATTTGAATCTCTTGTGTCATATATGTAAATGCTTAGTATAATGGTTTTGATTACTCTCTAATAAATAGGTGGATTTTTAAAAGATACATGTTGGTGTTTTGAATTTAAGTTTCACATATAACATTATGAAATCAGAGACTTTAACTTTACACCCTATTTTGCATTTCTTAACCCCATCATGTCCTCTGCATATCCCCTTTTCAGGTGGTTATTAATAAATAGTTTAAGTTTTCAGATGCCTGAATTTCTTGGGAAATGAGCAATCTGTGTGGAAAATGGGCAAACAATTTAAAGCTTATGTACATGCTCCTGTGCTGTATTTTTGTGTTTTGGTTTCAAAAAGCTGCCCTAAGAGCTGTAAACATCATTACACAATGTAAATAAAATCTCTTGACTGAATGGCCAGAAATTAATCATTCTGCAGGGTTGCTGTGTACTTCAACACACACAATGGCTTTGTCCTAGAATCAAAAGGAACCAATGGGAAAATATTATAAATCCCTGGTGAACTCTAAAATATTTTAAAGATGTTACATTAACAGGTCAGAAGGAAGCTTTAAGAACTTTGTGGTTTATTTCACTGTCCATGAGCATTTGTGGCATCCTGTTGGCACTACTGCTAGACTTGTTTGATTGCAAGTCTCAGTGCTTTAATTTCACTTTTGATGTAAACCTGAGTGTGAAGTGCCACAGTGTCAGTCAGCTCTCAGATCAGCATTTGGTATAAAAAAAGTAAAATTCTTGCTGCTTTTGGTGTGATAAATGATGCCACATTTAATTGGTATATATACTGTTTAACAGACACGTGTTAACCCTTCTGCCTTAAATAGAAAATTTTCTTCTAAAGTTTAGATCTATTTAAAGGTTATATTAAAGTGTTTGTTTGGTTCACTCTGTATGAAAATAATTCCTTCCAGAATAGGTCAGAAATGTCTTAAGAAATAGGAATAATTTTGTCCTAATAATAACTCAGTATCTCAAATGCCAAATTCTTCACTCCCTGAAAGTTTAAAGAAAACAGTGGAATGTGCAAATAAAGAAAACAGTGGAATGTGCAAGAAACTGAAATTTGAAATGTAGCCTTTGGAGGGGAAGAGGAGATGGGAAGAGGGCAAACCCTGGGTTGGCAGCACCCATCTCTGTCTGGGGCAGCCCACACAGCTCCATCCACCCTCCATTCACCCTCCCACACTGGAACACCCTTGGGGAAAGAGTCATGAGTAATAAAGTTTAAATAAGAATGCCTGGTGCTGAAAAAGTATAAATTGACAGTTTTGAATGGTGTCCTCTGTTGGGTGAAATGGCCCTTGTGGGGCGTGGGGGCTGGTGCTGCCCTGGGAGCTGTCAGACCTGCAGCTCCCTCCCTCCTCTCCAAAGTGGGGAAGCCTTTGCTTAATGCAAACCTGAGCTGTGTCCTTGGGCGGAGATGCTGTTCTAAAACATTGTTTGACTGTTTAAGAATAGTGGCCCAAAATCATGGCATAAAGGAGAAATGTGGCCCAAATATTATTTTTTTGTTTGTTCTGTTCTTCAGTGAGGAATTCTATAAACTTTTAAAAGGAGTGAAATGAAATTAAAAATGAAAAAAACTTATATAAAAAAAACAACAACCCAGAAGCAGCCTGAAAATACTAAAAATTGGGATTCTGAGGTCTTTGCATTTTCCCTTCCTGGTTTCCCAGCAGTCCTTCTTGGAGAACTCTCTTTGTCATGGAAGAAGGAAAATACAGTTTTGTTCATGTCACAAGTTAGATTCTTTTTTTGTGTGTTATTAACAGGTTTGGCAAACATCGCAAAGATGACAAGAGTGAGAAAACTGGTAAAATAAAAGTGCAGGAAGCTCTTACTTCAGAAGAGGAGAGAATACGAATGAAGCAAGAACAGGAGAGGTAGACTTCAGTATTTGCTTAAACCTTGATAGAGAGAGTTTGTTTTTTAAATTAAATAACTGAAGTACTATTTTCACTGATGAAATTTTCCACATGTTGATATGTTTATATACTTTAAATAACAGGACAAAGCTGGATTAATTTTGGACTTTAGTATGAACAGCTTCTTTGGCTGTGTTAAGCATCTTTTATAGACGCAGAGCTCCCTTTCTTATCGAGGAGACTGAAGTAATAAAATGAAATGCTTTCTCTATATATTCTATAACTGATTTTATTGACATTTTCAGAAAACAAATATTTATATAGAATGAAGTATGTTTTGTATTTTTCTTCAGAGTTTTGCATATCTAGATTTTTCATTGATAAATTTAGGACAAACATAAAAATTATGCTTACCAGTATATTTGTCACTGGAGTTCAGTCTATTTATGTGCCATGCAGTCTGTTTATGGAATGATATATATATATATATTAAACTGCTAATTGTAAAAATGAGTGGTGAGCACCTCTATTTTTCCTTGTCAGTTTCCCTTAATGTAAAAAAACCCCTATATAATATATATGTCATATGCTCTTCTCAATATTTCCAGTCTACTTTTCATCCTATCTCTTGTAGTCTTAGATATTTGGGGCCTAGACTCTGGTGTCTCTCAGATCAATTTAATCAAAATCTTGAAAAGTGTAGGTTACCAGTTAACTTAAACTGGGAGATGTGAGTTGAGAGACAGCCTCTTTGACATCACTTCAGTGAGGAGACAAACTTTACAAAGTTTGATTGCTGAATGGTAAATAGATTGACACATTTAGCAGTGAAAGTGAACTATTCATTAGAATTATTTATCTAAAAATCATGCCATAGCTTACCATAAATTTAGGATTGATGCAGAAACTCTGGTGGGAAATTTTCTTGTCCTTGTAGAGGAGATATCACTAATTAGTCATAATGATGTCTTTAATTACCATCTCTATGCACCTTGGTCTTCTGCAAATAAGAACAGAAGTTCATGAATGGTGGCTTCATCATTAACAGCTTAATAGAGAATATTAGAGCCACTGTAACTCTTTTGTAGACTCCTTAGTTAAACCTAAAATGGTTTGCTTTCAGTTCTTTTAGGGTTGAATGATTTACAGTAAAGACAGGGTGGGACTGTGTGTTTATTGGTTTAACTTATTAAAGTCCAGAAACCTTACCATTTATGACCACCTGTTTGGATTATATAATGGAAATTTTTTTACTCTTTAGCAGATATACTATTATAAATTGATGTAAAAATTTATTCTTGTCTTTGTCCATCCATTCTGATTGTAGAAGGTGGCTGGATTACAGTGCCTGGGTGTTTTTTAATAGTCTGATTGGTTTTTATTTTTTCTTTTTTAACAAAAGTGAGGCAGGGTCATTAAATTTGTTACTGTTTTTAAAAGTAAAGTGCCTGCAGATTAAATGGTAAAGAGGAAGGCTGGAATTGAAGGAAATCAGTGATGAGGGTGTTTGTGCAGCCAGCTTCCCTTCCCATGGATGGAGCAGCCACAGAGCTCATGCCAGGGCTGCAGAGCATGGAAAGCTGCCTCGGTTGCTCTGCCCAGCTCAGGGCAGGGGATGGTTGGCCAGACAAGCACCACTCTGTGCCCTGGCTTCACACACTGCTGAGCCCCAGCTGCCCCTCAGGGTTTCTTTGTAACATGAGGTCCCCAGAAAATAGCCATGTACATTTATGAAAAGAGGAAAGACTTGTCGCCTGGGTTAGTAACGTTTCTCTCTCTTCATTCTCTCTCTCTGTCTCTCTGTGTCTCTGTCTCTCTCAGTAAGAATGGTCAGAGTATAGACTGTCCATGTGGTGGTGTAAGAGAGGTTGCAATAGTCACGCTGGGTACCAAGGTAGAATTATGAAATTATTTGTATAGCCCCCAATGCATGGAGCAAATCCTAATCCCTGTCCATCAAGTTATGCTAACCGATTTGAATCTTTCCTGGAATCTCACTCCTCATGTGTCATAAAAACAATTTTATATGTTCACTGAAACTGCAGAAAATGCATGTGCCAGAACTTCATAACAGCTTGATGTTATAGTAACATGGGTCCTTATCCTCCCATTATTCTCTTTCCCTGTGTATTTGCTTTCCTTTGTGTTATGTCTATAAGAGAATGCAACTTCTTTGGGGTAGTCGCATGTACAACTAATAAAAGATAATAAAATAGCAACCCAATGTGTGAGGTGCTTCCTTATGTTTCTAAAAAATTCAGATGTTGATTTGGTCCATAGAGACTAAATGTTTTCGCAGTTAGATTGCAGAGTTCCCTTTTGATCCTGTAAAATAATGATGTTAGATACATGCTGTTAATGAAGAGTACTCTTGCAAATTAACTGAACAATGCCTCAAAATGTTTACTAGGAGACAGAGTAAAATATTACTGTCAGTGTTGGCTCATAATGGCTGCTATTTTAACTTTGTTTTCTGTGGATTTTGTCTTCTCATTTTTTTTTTGGCAGCACAATTCACTTGTTCTATTTTACTTGGTATTTGATACTGTGTACCTCTAAAATGATGCAATGCTTTGGGGAAATAGGTTGGATTTAATGAATTTACTATGTATGAGGGGCTAGGAGCAAAAATCCTTAGGGGGGTCAGAGAACAAGTGAACAGTCCATTAAAAAATCAATCATGCCCACAATTTTATGGAATTATTAATTTTAATAGTATTGTGCTTACAATAGTATTTTCTTTAAAACCTAGCATTCATATGGATTATGAGACAAATAAGAAGAATTCTCTTCAGTTTACTATGATTAAATTAATAAAATGGCCATTCATAAATATATTATTAATAATAATTTCTTGATTCTGTGATTCTTTGATTAAGAAGTGTATCGCTTAAGCTGTGGATCTCTTAAGCTACATCCTGTATGTGTAGGACATATATGTATATGGTGCATGTTAACTGAGAATCTTAAAGTAATTTTGAATTAAAAAGGAAGTTATCTAGTTGAAAATACAGCCAGCTTTCAATGACAAGGAATACTGAAACAATTAGGGGTGTACTTGATGAGACCACCCACTGGTCTTACTAAATTCTGTGAAATACTTGCTATTTGTAAATCCTCCAAATGTTGGAACAGCAGTTCATCCAAGGCCATAGAACATTGCCCCATGTCACTATGCTTTAACACTGGTTTGCTGCACAAAAACAAGTCTGCTTGCCTGATCCTTGAGTATCTGCCAAGCACTGATCCTAAAATCTGGCTGGGCTCTGCTGTGCTGTTGGAAAGGGTTCTCCCCTGCAGTGGCACCCGTCAAAAACTTGAGGCAAGACTGGGCAATAGGATTTCTGACTGTGGCCTTGAGTTTCCTAAGAAAAAGTCTTGAGAAAGCTGACTAAGAACCAAGTTCAGTTAGTTCTGGTCCTGTGCCAGATCACAGCTGTTTTACATATATGCTAATTTGGAGCCCCTCTTTGCTGTGTGGTCATCTTGTCTGCCTGTCACTGGGCTGCTCAAACTGGGCACCACTGAGATGCTGCATTCACATGCATGGGCTGAGAAAACAGCCCTGGCTCTTTGTGGTTTTGTTACAGAAGGTCTCTTATCAACTCCAGAGTCTCCTGATGTACCTATGGTTTGCGCATCTTGCTAAGATCTCTTGGATTTTGCAGACTGGAGATGTGTGGAATATCTTGAGCTTTTAGAGATGCTTCTAAATGCTTATAGTTTTACACAGGCATTGCAATGACTTAAAAGGAGATTTTGAAACTTTTGTCAGTGACCAAGAGGAATCCGTTAATATGGATGGTCACCTTGTACTGTGCTGCTGCATCTGAACCTCTGGAAGCCCACAGACCTTTCCAATCTAGAAACCTTCTACATCTGGTCTTTGGGGGCCTCCCAGAGTAGGTTTGCTCAATATTTAACCAGTGTGTCCATTGATATCCTGCAACCTGATTGCCCTGATATGTTCTCTGAATTCTTCAAGGCCCTTTAGTGTAGTCTCTTTCTTAGGAGATAAAAAGACAGAATTGCTCAAAAAACCTACTGCTTTTGTCTCCTGGTTGTTATTGGCAGTCTTTGCTGGACATCCCTCCGAACAGCAGTTTCTGATATCTTTGTTTCTCCCTCTTCCATACTCTTGCATTTTTCCTTCAATTTCATTTTTTGTTGTTTTGAGCTTCTTTTTTTTTTTTCTTTCCATTTCAACTTTGTGTTCATTACAAAATATATTGTCAGCAATTCCAAAACCTTTGTCTGTGGTCCTCCCTTCTTTAGCACAGGCGTGTGCAGTTCTTGGCACACATGGCAAGGCCATATGTGCCAGCAATCTTCAGCCTTGGACTGAGTTCCTTTAGCAAAGAAAGTTCTCCCTGACCTGAACAACTTTACTCTTGTACCCGATAGTAGATAACAGAGGAATGAACTAAGTGTACCTCTTTGTGAAGTTTTTAAGAAATTCATCTGAATCCAGCATGCTTCACTGCTGGATAATGCTTAAAAGATGAAAGTTGCAATTCTCATGTAATCTCATGATTCAGAGTTCGTGATCCATCTATGGGCAAACAGTGCTTATGCTGTAATCCGCCTCTAGAGGCACTTCTCCTCTTGGAAGCAAAGTCTAGAGGATATTTTCTCTGTTTGGTTAATACACTGATTTAAGAGCTTTACTAATGTTCTGTAAATCTCTATGTTACCATAAAAGTGTTTTAATCTTGGTATTGTATTCTTCCTCAACTTCCACTGAAACGAATGCAAAATCAAGTGCTTAAACACCTGTGTTGGGAGGATCAGTCTTCAGGAGATAAAGGAGAAATCTTTTGGGAGAGAATTAAAGTGTTGTGCTGGTGGAAGTGCTGTGGCAGAGGCTTCGGAGGTGCTGGCAGGGCGATAGAGCGGTCAGATGGGGCTCTCTGTGCCCTGTCGCAGCAGCTGTGCAGTCGCAGCCTGTGCTGTGCTGTGCTGTGCTGGAGCGCAGCTAACGCGGCAGAGCGGTGCCGCGCTGGGTACGTGCATGGGAATAGCTCTGTCTGCACCAGAAACATCCCGCTGTGCTGGTTTCCCCCTTTCTGACCCGGAAAAATGACCTTTTGTTCCTCTGCCTTACAAAGACAGCTACATTTACACGATTCTGCCGTCGCTGTGCCCCAAGCGCCGCCAGTCCCCGGCCCGGAGGTGCCTGCGGAGCGGCGGGGCCGGGAGGGGGAGCTGCGGGCTCGGCGCTGCCGGCCCGGCCCGGCCCGGCCCGGCCCGGCTCGGCCCCGCCGGGATCGCTCCTGCGGCCGCGCCCGGCGCCGGTGTCAGCTGGGGACAGTCGTGCTGAGCCGCGGGGATGGCTCTGGGCGGCCGGGGATGGCTCTGGGCGGCCGGGGATGCGCTGGGGGCCGGGGATGCTCTGGGTAGTCGGGGATGCTCTGGGCAGCCGGGGATGGCCCTGCGTGGCCGGGGATGGCTCTGGGCAGCCGGGGATGCTCTGGGGTAGCCTGGGATGGCCCTGGACGGCCGGGGATGCTCTGGGTGGCCGGGGATGCTCTGGACAGCTGAGGATAGCCCTGGACGGCCGAGGATGGTTCTGGACGGCCGGGGATGCTGTGGGGTAGCCTGGGATGGCCCTGGACGGCCGGGGATGCTCTGGGTGGCCGGGGATGCTCTGGACAGCTGAGAATAGCCCTGGACGGCCGAGGATGGTTCTGGACGGCCGGGGATGCTGTGGGGTAGCCTGGGATGGCTCTGGGCAGCCGGGGATGCTCTGGGGTAGCCTGGGATGGCTCTGGGCAGCCGGGGATGCTCTGGGGTAGCCTGGGATGGCTCTGGGCAGCCGGGGATGCTCTGGGGTAGCCTGGGATGGCCCTGGACGGCCGGGGATGCTGTGGGCGGTCAGGGATGCTCTGGACAGCTGAGGATAGCCCTGGACGGCCGGGGATGGCTCTGGGCAGCCGGGGATGCTCTGGGGTAGCCTGGGATGGCCCTGGACGGCCGGGGATGCTGTGGGCGGCCTGGGATGGCCCTGGACGGCCGGGGATGCTCTGGGTAGCCTGGGATGGCCCTGGACGGCCGGGGATGCTCTGGGTAGCCTGGGATGGCCCTGGACGGCCGGGGATGCTGTGGGCGGCTGAGGATAGCCCGGAGGCGGCGAGGATGGTTCTGACGCTGGCTCTGCACGGGCTCTGGGGGGGGGCGCAGCTGAGGGGACGGCCGGGGGTTCGCTGCCGGGATGCTGGGGGTAGGCGGGTCGGGCGTCGGCCCTGCGCTGGCAGATTCGCTGTTAGTTCTGGAGCTCAGTCAATGGGCTGACAGCACTTCTTTGTGCCGATGTAAACAAGGCTGCGAGTAGAGTGGGTGTCGTTCGCGCGTTGTTTGTCCTAAATTTAGAGGGAAGCATCCTGCCTGTTCATTAATAGTTAAAATAAGACTGATTCCAACACCCCACCCCCCCCGAAGGATTTGGTTATTCCATAAAATGCTTCCTGTATTATATTTTCCTAAGGGTATATGGGCCTTTATCTCTAACATGTAATAAACTTCTCTTCATCCTTCTCTAGTACCATTAAAGCCACAAGGCCTTTGTTGTAAAAGTATACTAATGAATAGAAATGTTACAACAAGAACAGAAGTCTTGTGTTTTCCCTTCATCATGCATCATCCATTTTAATTAGACGAAAGGGTGGTGAGTACTGTGACAAGAGTCTGGAATTAAAATCATTAATTGATGTCAAGCTGACGAGAGACTGCTAACATGAATTTACTGACAGCAGGAAAGAAATTAACCTTATTACTTTATTTAGTACATTGGGACTATTTATTATTCTTTCCTGTGTAAGTTCAATGTGTTCTGTTAGTGATGATAGAGAAAGACAAATAATTAATAAAACCTACATTGAGTTTTATTACCTCCTATCAATGACACTGGGATGAAAACCACATCAATAATTTACAAAAAACAAACCCACCACATCCTTCTAATCAATGTAACTTATCAAAACTGTTGCAGCAATATTTTTGGTATTTTAGATGAGTATAACAGGCTATGCTCTCTAGCCAAGTAGAATTGCAAGAGTGATTTGATTTAAAACCATGCCTTAGTTTCTTAATGTCAGTGTTTCAAAAAATGAAACATATTTTCTGCAGCAATGACATTGATTGGAATAACTGTCTGGTTTGATCATCATTGGAAGGTCAGCCTAACAAAGATGAGTTTTAATGTTAAGCATCTTTATTCTTTAGATGAAAGAGTACAGCAGTGTCTTACAGAATGACAGCAGCATCCTATAGATAATTTGTGACCCAAAGGTCATAATAAAAGAATAGAGGGAAGGTCATCCTGTAGTAAAGGCCATCTGGAACTGTTAAAGTATCAGATGGAGTAGGGGGCTGAACAGCAGGACACTCTTGGTGTCTTTCCAGATTTCCCAGAGAGACCATAATATTTTTATTGGAAAACCCCAACTTTTTCCCCCTTAAGCAAAATATTTTCATCGAGCAGTTTCATCTTACTTTAAGGAAAAAAGACAACATACTGTGATAAGGAAAGGATTTTATCTGTGTTTTTGAAATAACTTAAGGATTCAGCTTTACTTTAGCTGCTGCTGTATTTTGGTGCCACTTAACAGCTTTCAGAAAAACTGTTACCTTCTAAACCATTATTACTGCAAACATTCAGAATATAAGTAATTAGTGAAGTTTTCCATTAAAACTTTCACCTTCTTCCCAGCCTGTAACAGAGGAGAGGAAAAATTCCTCAGTGATCAGAAAATCAGAGCAATATGTTTCTCATTCTCACGTATTTTGTGATGGGGTCTGCTTGTCTCAGTTTCATGGAGATTTGTAGCATTGTTTTTGGCAGTGGTTTTATACATAATGGATAAGGGTGCAGGATATGAAAAAAAAATCAATGGCAATAATTTTTGGAAGAGAACACAGAAGTGAAACATGTGAATATTGAGCTTTGGAAAAACATTTCAGGCCAGTTCCACTTCATAAAAATACTGACTTTGGGAGCTGTGTAAATTGAAGCCTTGGTAGAATAATAGTTACTGGAGTAGTTTTTCAAACAAAACACCACATATTCTCTATCTACATATTGTAATTATAGAGATTTTAAGACATCATGCTAAAAGCATATTTTCTCTATTATTTTTCTATAGTGATTCAACACATTGCACTGGGCAAGGTCTAGTCAAGTCCCAGCCAAGTCCCTTGCAATATATTGAAAAAAACGTAATTTAGGTGATCTTTATAATATTCTGTGTTATAAATTAGTTTAAGGTGTCTTGTAGATCATATAAATTCAGTACTCTCTTAGACATATTAGTTCAAAGTAAGAGCACTAAAATGTTTCACTTTAGAATGCCAGGAACTTCAGGCTAAGGCAGCAGCATGTCCTCTGATGTCATATAAATTCTCCTTTAGTGGCAGAGTTACTGTGGCAAAGACTTATTTGAGAATTAAAATAGCTGTATCATAGTTACTAACTCACTGAACTTATTCTTGCTGAATTGAACAGAACTCAAAACCTGTCAGGTTTTCCACACTGCACTACAGGACTCTGTTTGACAGTAAACCAAGGCACTAATCCTATTCCTTTTTCTAGTTCTTAAATGTAGCAGCAAGCATTTGACCAGCCAGAAAGACACCTAATGATGCATCTGTAACAGGCAGATCCATCCTCCCTCCACAGCACAGCTGCAAACTTTATTTTGTAACCAGTTACTAGAAGAAACCCTTTAGGAGTTATGAGACAGCTGGCTCTGTTTCTGGCCACACTAAAGCTCTGTGCTGTCCTTACTGTGACCCAGTGAGGTTTTAGAAGTGAATCCTCAGAGGTGTTGTAGGTGTGAATTTGAGGGTCCTGAGCTAAGATATTGACTTATAAGCTATATTCTTTATTGGTTTGGGTTTTTTTTTCTCTTTTCCTTTTCTTTCATCTTCAGTGTATGAGATTCACATAATCCTTGCTTTGTTGTGAGGTTTTTCATTGCTTTTTTTGTCCCTTCATACTGTTTCATTTTCCATCTTCCAGATTAGGGTATTTTATATGTAGTACTCTAGAAACACAGAACAATGGACCTGAAGTAGAGCTAGCAGCAGAATTTTCTGCCCACTTTTGTTACTGGACTTCAGCTAGAGGAGCATGGCTGGTGGATAGGCTCAGCTCAACCAACTGATAAGAGTATTGTAGCTCAACCTCCAGCTGCTGCCTCCAGTATCTGGGAATGACTGATTTGAATCATGGGATGATGTATGGTACCATTTGAGATGTGGTTTGCCTATGTCATTTGCTTCTTGCACACATGGGAACAGCTGCTCCTTACACATCTAGCTGCAGAATTCAGATGTTACCCACCAGTGCTACTCTCTGGAGTTATTCTCCAGTTGGGGAAAAAAAACGTACTGGAAGAACTGGTCCAAGCAAGTCTGCATGAAGGAAAGCAGAGTCTTTAAAGCAAGGAGGGATGAAAGCAGGAGCTTGTGTTTGAGCAATAGTTGAATATCATCATCTCTTCCTTTCTACTTCAGTCCAGCAGAAGAACTGAATGGGAGATTAGAGCTAAGATAATTTAATGATGAAGAACCTGTTGTCATAGGTGTAAATATCAGCTTTTCTGGCCAGTTTTGTTATGCAAAAGAAAAACTAATTTCCATTTTACTTTCAGACAGCAATGATGTTCTTTGATGCAACATGGTTCCCGGCAGGGTACCAGTCTCATTTGCTCATTTGTGTGATCCTCCACTTCTGGGGTCACTGATCCTTGGATCAGACATGAAATTAAGGACAAAAAATTTCAGTCAAGGTAGTGTTTGTTCTGGAGACAGGAGGACCTATGCTGCCTGTGTACCTGCAACAATCTCCTTTGGTTGAAACATACGTATTCTTTAAAAAAAGCACAGCAGGCAAACCCTCCACCCTAAAATGTGGCAGACTGTTAACTGTAAAGCAGGCTGAAAGCTCCATTGAAGTGTAAGATAATTTGCAGATTTTTTAACCCAAAGTAAGCAAGGATTTTCACTTGTTTACTGCAACATCCAAGAAAGCAGGTTTGAGATACTGACAAAGCTGCTGACATGGACGGGTCTTCACTTTGTAAAGACAAAGGGTGAATCAAGAAGGTCAGGTGATAAGGAAGCATGGGGGTGAAATATATGAGATTCCACAAGGTTAGAGGAAATAATTTTAATGTCTCCTTTAGTTTCATCAATGTCACTTGATTTCAAATTGGTGTTTGCACTTCACCTGCTCATATGCATAATATTTACTTTCTCTCCCGCATTTTTTCATTTCTTTACGTCTTCATTTGTATTTTGCTGCCTTCTTTAATAGCCTTCTTTAATATAACTCCTTATAAAAATGAGCATAATGTTCTCTCCTTAATATATTAGGGCACTTAGAGTAATCACCTTATCACCTTTATCCTTCACCTTTTTTTCTTTTTTAACTGCAGCCCTCCTGGGTTGTAGCTCATTAAACGTTTTTGAAATTCTCATGCATCTCTTCTGATTTGAGGAGGGGGGATCTTCAGAGAGACAGTAAGTACTATCACATATTCTAATTGGCAGATAGGCTGTGATTGTTGAAGGAGAAAGAAAATTAAGACTGTCTGATTATGTAGATACATTAATTTGGAGATGATGGGCAGCCTTTTAAATGAAAAAAATGTAGTCCTTGTTATATTTTTCAGCTGTTGTAGAACCAATATGTAGGAAATATATGTATGTAAAATTTCTATGTCAGTGCAGAATTATAGATCTTTAAGAGAGACCATGTCACTTTTTCAAGGTACTATCTGCAGGGTATGCCATTCCTGCAAGATGTTTTTTTCATCCTGGTGGTTTTTTGTTTTTTTTTTTTTTCCTTAGTTTACAATAAACTCTACAGCTTCCTATGGCAGTCTTTCCCACTGCCTTTTGTTTAAGAAGTTGCCCTGCTTATAGTATCTTAATTATTCTTGCTTCAGTTAAATACCTAACACATTATTCTTTTCCTCTGATGTTTGCAGATGGCTGTTATGTCCCCACTCTGTCTTTTTCTTCCCCAAACAGCTTGATATTGCTGCCTCATATATGTTACCCAGTAGAACTTCCAGATCCATTCTTGAAAAAGTAACTCACAGATTTTTTTTCTCTTCTTTTAATTGATTGTTTATTTATTTGAACTATGTAAATTACCTTCTAGTTGCTGTTATTTAAGTTAATTCTGTTTTTGTAGCCTACTCTGTATTTCAAGAACATTTGAAATCTTAATCCTTTCCTCCAAAGTTCCTTCATGTGGGTTTTCTGCAGATTCAGATTAATAATGAAAACCCCTGAGTAAATTCAGAGTGATCCACATAGAAAATATTTCAATCTGTGCATTCTGTTGACTGGGAATCTATTCTCTAGGAACTCTGTAGGAGCAGCCTTGTTCAACTCATTGCATCCATCCCATAGTTGTTTTTCTTAGCCTGGGACTGTTTCTGTTCTGTTCACAAGGCCATTTCCCATGTTTTAAAAGGGAAATCTGACTGACTTTAACCACATCTGTTCTTGATAACTCTATGGTGGCTGCTGCTTGTCCCATTATCTCCTCTGTGCTTACCAGTAGTTTACATAAGAAGGGATTGAAGTTAAACTCATAAGTCTTTAATTCTCCTCCTTCTCTGAGGTATGTTTGACTTTTCCTAGTTTTTTAGTATTTTAGCTATCCTCAACAAGTTCTCCTCGTTGCTGAGAAAGTCTGAGGCTGCCTCAGACAGTTGTGTCAGATGAACTTAACTACCTTAACCAGTTTCTAGCTACTTTTTTTGCTGGTATATTGAAGATATTTTTGTTATTGGTGGTAGTCAATTATGCTGGTCATCTGCTTGCAGTCAACCATTTCAGTGAAGACAGATGCAAAGGGAAAAACCATTAAGCCTCAGGTCTCCTCAGCATCATCTGTCAATATCCTTCCCTCACTGCCACGCAGGGGAGCAACCTTTTCTTTGCTCTTCCTTTTACTGCTAATGCAATTACCCAATGATTTATTGTCATCTTTAAAGCTCCCTGCTACTTTTATTTCACATTATGCTTTGGCCTTTCTGATTTTGTCCCTGTATGCTTGTGCAAACTGACTACATTTTGCATGTGTTTCCTCATGTGTCTGAGGTCAGAGGATGGTCATATTTCAGTCAACTGCTCACACATGTGTATCTATAGCAGATAAGGCAGAACTCTTAATTTTTTTTTAATGACTTGAAAAAGTTGGGTTTCTAACCTTTCAGTTTAAAAATTGTATTTACATATCAGTATTTTATGACCTTTTAAAAAAAGTTTTGAATGAAATGGGGGGAAATGAGGAAGAGGAGGTGTCTTTCTTATTTACAAGCTGTGGCTGTTGGTGGCCAGGATTATCCATTGTGCACAGTGATCCTTCGGAATGATTTTCCCAGGGAAGCAGATGGCTCTGCTGAGGGTGGTTATAACTGTGATAACTGAGTAGCTCTAATCATGGCAAGAAAAGCTAAGTGTCATATGCCGGTTCAGAGTGAAATCACAGTAATGCCTATAATCAAGGTACCCTCATTAGAAGGGTAGTTGTCAGAAAAATTCTGCTTGGCTCCAGACAAAGGTCAAAGAAAAATAGAGGAGAGGACAAACTCCCATATTGACTTGATTGCCAAAAATTAGAAAAAGGGCCATTAAAGCCCTGAAGGCAGTAGAGAAGGTTGGGGGAGGAACAGTGGGACCTGGTGTGCTGTGCCTGCAAGGTATTTTTCACTAGCAAAGAAGGAGGGGACAGATTTGACAAGATCTGGCTGCTGGCCAATGCACTTTCTGACCTCTTTATTAGAAACGATATCTGGCAAAAATTGGGCTGAATGTGTTCATCCCGCTGGACTAACTTGAACAAGCTGCCTGGCTTTCTAAACGTGTTGTTGTTTTTCTCTGTTTCCAATCCATCATCCCAGCGCATGCCAGTCTGATGGTAGAAGAACTGAGAACTGGCAGCCGTGAATGGCTTGTCATTAAGCTTCTGTCCTTACACAATGCTGTTTCCATCCTTAATAAACATTGTCAGCCATCTCACATATGTGGAACTGCAAGCGTTCAATACTGATTTTGTAAATGAGTGAGTCTCGGTGGAAAAGACGAGGGTGTGGATTATCACTTGGGCAATAGCTGAATCCTGGCAGCAGCAGGAGGATTAATTGAATTGACCAAGCAATTGCACACCAGAAACAGCAGCCAACTTTTTTTCTGCTCTTAGGGGAGGACATTGCTGCCATTGCAGTGGCAAATGTAATGTACTAGCCATGAATATCCTTCCTGTACTGTGTTCATCAATTAAGATAAGTAGTGGGTTTTTTTGCAAGGATCTAAATCACTAATATGAAAAAAATCCAAACAAAGGAGACAGAAGGTCCTGGGGGATTTGGGATATACTTATATTTTACTCCCAACTTTAGATGAAATAAGGGTTGATTTCTTTTGACAGCTTTGCTTATTCACTTTTACCAGCAACAGCTCATCCAGCTCCATGGGTTTGACTTTTCTGTTGCTGAAAAAAGTTAAAGTATAGTTCAGAGAACTGCAGTAAACATTTAGCTCAGAGTGGAATTGAATCCCAAATTAATAACATTACTTAGTACCCGCATATGAGTTACATGGCCAAATGCCCTTTGTGGTCAAGGAAGAGCTACTCAACACAGTTGGTAGAGGCTGGAGAAAGGTTTGACTTCATCTTAAAATGTCCATGTTGCAGATGTTCAGCTGAACTGTGTGCTGGACCATGCAGTACCTGCCTGGTATGACTGAATCTTGACCAGCTCTCCTGGGAGTTCAAAGCATACCTTGATACCTAAATTTAGGTGTCTAAAATGGTAGTTGCCTTCATCTGAAAGCTGAATATCCCTCACAGTTTATAAGAAGGGAGCAAGATAGCTGCTGTTTCCTGGGGACAGCCATGCAAAAGCTTTTGCCTTCTTTTTGCGACCACCATTTCATGTGCATAGGAATTGCTGTACAATGGGTATGTCTATCATTACTGGATTAGCTTGCAATGAAAAGCTCTTCTAACAATTATAGGAAGTTCTGCAGCTAACAATATTGTCATTTGAGGCAGTTATCATTAGCTTTTGAATTGAATGGCACACAAATGCATGGGGATAGTTTATACTGAACATTATAATTTGAGTCTCAAAAGTATGACAGTGTGTTGTTGACATTTTCAGTGTTAACACTTCAGCAGGAAGGGTTTAGAAACATCTTGGGATAGCTTTTGTATTTTTAAAAGTTCAGTTTAAATACTGAAAAATTGATTAGCAGTTTCTGCAAAAACTCTTTGATGATGAAAAGAGTTATGTGAATGTTAAGCATTAGCATTATTATTGTTGTTCACAAAATCCTTAGGACAGCCACAAATCCTCAAAATTAGCTGATCTGAAATCTCGGACACAGGCGTTTTTATTGTGCCATGTCATGAAGGAATACAATTCAGTGAAGACAGCTTAATACACTTATCCACATTATGAAACCGAAGCATTGTAGTCAAACACTTCTCCAGATACTGGATTTCATTAGTGGGGGTGTTGCTGATTAGGGCTGAAGCACAGAGCGAGTTCTAGGCTCTCATCTGTGCTGCACAGATTTTTAATCTTCCCTACAACAGCCTGCACTGGCATTTCCCATATACATACTTGATGTGCTATGTGCTAACAAATGATTTAGGGCACATCAAGCATATACACACATGAGCACATAGAGGGGTCAGCATAAAATACAGCATCACATTAAGTTCAAGTCCTTATATAAAAATATATTCAGAGTTAAAAGCTATTATAATTCAAAAGGGATAGTGCAGTATTCAGCTGAGAGCTCTTATTCTTTTCAAATATATGCCTACATATTTTTCCCTAGTCGCTTGGTTCCTTCAAGCTGAAAGACATAATGTTTAAATGTGGTATGTCCTTGAAAAGGCAAACCCAAACATATTTTAAACACTATTCAAAAACATGTTAAGCAATTGAAATACCTATACTTATGTCATGTGAAAGTGCTAGCATTTTCACACTGGCTTAAATGTAAAGTACAAAAGAATAATTAAGAGAAAAAATCGGAACATTTTGGGACATCTTAAACCTTTAATTTTACTATTATCTTTTGTTAAATTCTTTTGCAAACACTTTGTTTATAATTAACAGGAAGAACAATGTATTTAGACTCTGATTTTTAATACTATGTATTTGTATTAATAAATTGTATTAGCAATTGTTAAAAATACTCTAAAAAATTTTGTGGTAGATATGGACATAATTACTTCCATAACACTTAAGCAATCAGTTCTTTCCCACTTGAATGGGAGTAAATATCCCTCATGGAGCCATGCATGGGAAAACCTGAATGCTCTGGCTGCAAATGGCTCAGCATCCAAACTATTAAAGAGCCAATAAGCAGATGCAGGAGGAAAGGTGGTTCACATGGAACAGGGAACTCATGTCTGCACCTGTGGGGAGTGACGTGATCTTCATGGTCAAAAGGCACAGAAGGTCACTGCCCTCTCCCGTAGCAGTTTGTGCAACAAAAGCACATATCACCTGTAACCACCAGGTAATTCTGTTTTATAAGCACTTCAGGTAACAATGTTTTCTTCTGATTGAATTACTCTGTGCCACATTATTGTTACACTGTCTGATTTCATGCACTGAAATCTTGGTTATCTAAAATGCATGGATTTTTTTCCTTCAAATTGGTGTCAGACAGTGTTCCCATATGTGATGATAAATTATCCATTTAAAGGAAAATTAAAGCTACCAATGTCTAAGAAATTTATGATTTCCTTTGCTTCTTCCATTCAGAGGACAAATATAAGTAGATAAATACATTTCTTCACAGAGTAAATAATACTGGACTACAAATTGGGAGGTAAACTACAGTGAGAGGAATCAACATGCACAGGTGATTTTCAGACCTGCTCTTCTTCCTACATAAATATCTTCCAAGTGATTAAGGCTGTAACACTTCTGAATTAACAGTTTTGGGGTATTGGAGAAGGTAAAATGTATGTTTTTATTTTAAAATAGACCTGCAGAAACCCTGTTTAAGTTTTAAATTTGAGTCCCTCTCCACTGTAAATTAATCAAAAACAAATTCCAGTCTGATGTTGCTGAAACTGTAGAGGAAAATTCTCTCAGCTGACCAGTTTTCACTTCCATTTTTCCCTATTAAAATAAAAAGCAAACAAAAAGAAAATAATTTTAATATTTGCAAAATTAAAAAGTTATGTTAGTTTAAAATGAACTTTTAATTTTTTTTCTTTTCATTGTGACTGAACATGGGGCATGTAAATGGATCTTTGAGCCATCAGCGTAGGTGGTTCTGTCTGTTGAAGGTAATTCAGTCAATCAGTTGTATACCAAATCACTATCTATGGTCAATACTTTGAGGATCTGTGGGGGAAAACATGTATCCATCCCTGTATTCCCTTATTTTTAATGGTGATCTTTGTAAAGGAACAGTTTTCTTGGGATTCAGTCTGATGAGGAGCCATTTCTGATCTTCACATACCAGCTCAGGGCTGTATTCACATGTTTGAACACAGATGACTTGTGTCATTTGGGCTGTCACAGTCTCTGGGACTTCAGCATGACCTGGGGGAGTCCTTGCCCCGCAGCTGCAAGTCCATCAGGATTTCCTGGGGATGTCAGGTGGCCAGAGCTGCTTATATTTCAGCAGCTCAGTCAAAGGCTGGGTATCCAAGCTCCCAAGGAAAGCATAAGCAGCAGCATCAAGAGTGTCTCCAGAGTGACTTCTTTCATTCTCTGACACATGGATGGTTCCTGACTGCTTAGTGGAGTCTGCTGCCCACAGCTCCTGGCCACCATAAGGGGACCCTGCACACGTGGCTGCTCTGAGCTCACCTACTCCTGCCACTAGGATTTCAAGTCTTTATCTGCAGTCTGAATCCCACCCTTTGTGTATCCCCTTTTGTTTTTGCAAATCTAATCTTGAAGGGGCCATTTTAAAATTCCCATGAATGTCAAAGTTACCTAACTTTAGGGCTTTTCTATTTTCAGAAGAGTCGAGGCTTGCTTTCAAAAGAGACAGAGGCTTTGAATGGGCTGTTCTTGTAGAAAGTTGGAGAACAAGATGTCTTTGGAAATGACACACAGCAGAGATGCACAGAGCTGTAGTCTGCATGGATGGATGCTGTCACTCTGTAGCCATGGCTGTATTAGATGACAAAGGAGCACATTTTACTAATGGAAGGGAGGGGACAGCTTCATTTTGTGATGATGACAGAGCATTAAACTGGTCTGGGGAGACAGTGTAAAGGGGGGGTGTGGTCAGCTGGCTGTGCACATGTGTGTGTGCAATACATCAAATTTCATAAAATACCAAAGAGACTTCGAAGCCCTGATCAAATTTTTGTAATAGCTTTATGTGCTTTTGAAAGTATGACCTCTGCTCGATTTGTGCTTGCCAGATTGCTAAATGTCATCTGTTTCTCTCTGTCACTTTTTATCATACAGCTAAATTAGTGCACATAGGTATAAACCCTGTCCAGCATCACCTTTAATTTGTAGCTTTAACACAAGGAACTTTCTGAGAAGATGCAGCCTGCTTTTGAGAGATGCCAGATTCTGTTTATATTTTTTAAAAAGCATGCACATCTCAAAGGAGTCATACAAGAATCTGCTTCTGCTGCTTACTGCATGCATGCAAACAAATATATCCATATCTCATATCCCTACACAGTTTTTAAATTCTGAAAAAAAAAAATTGTAGTATTAAGCTAAGTGCATTAAAATTCCTCTCTAAATACATGCATTCGAACCATTAAATCTGGTAAGTTTTGATGGAGTACAATACAGTATGAATAATGTCAGGCCAGGTAATAGCACAGGCATCCTAGGAAGCATGAAACAATAGATTAACTCTGTTTACCAGCAGCTATGGCTAGTCATTATTTAGCTAAAAATGAAACAAAAGGCAGTGGATAATCAGATGTACTCCTTAAAGACCAATGTTGATTGTTAGCATTGTTCAAATCTAGGCTTCAATGTCCAAGGTAAACTTGAGACCTCATGGCAAACTGAAAGTGGAAACCTTCACTGGTTTCCATTGAGATAGGCTACCTAAAGTGTCTGCTGACTGCTGCTTTCAAACGCCTCAAGGGGGACGCCCATCGGTTTCAACCTTCTCTTAATTTTTCAGAATCCAAGCGAAAACTCGAGAATTCCGAGAGAGGCAGGCTCGGGAGCGCGACTATGCGGAGATCCAGGACTTTAACCGGACGTTCGGCTGCGAGGCGGATCCGATGTACGCCGGCATCGCCGCCTACGACTCCCCAAACAGCGGCACAGTGACGCTGAGCGCCCGGCCACAGAGCCCCAGGGAGGGGCAGACTGTGGAAGCCTTGTACGCCCAGGTGAAGAAACCACGGAACTCAAAGTCTTCACCTGTGGACAGGTAAGCGCCACACCTCAATCAATGCACCCTCTCAAAATCCACCCTTGTGTTGCTTTGGTCATGGGAGGTGGTTGTCCACATCAGTTGGAAAGGCAGAGCTGCATTTTTGTTAATGGCTTTTTAAAGCTTTTATGTAGAACAGTGTTGAAGTCATTCAAATAAACCTGTTACAGAATGGGGTAGGAAAATTGCTTTCTGCAGAGCAGCTATATTTCTTCTCTTTCTTCAGATGGTTTGGAATTTTGGAATCACTGTTGGGTATCATTAGAATTAAATTCAAATTTTTAATGTAATCAGGTTTATTTTTCAAAACTCTAGCAGATATGTTTGTGGCATACAACATTTCCAGTCTATTTACAGCTGTTACAAAATCTCTGAAAGTTACTGTTGTTATAGCAAAAATGGGTTGAATCTTATATGGATTCTACTCCTACTGTAGTCCTGAAGTTCAATCTAACAGGCTGAGATTTTTGATAAAATATAGGCCAAGTGAGCAAATTCTAAGCTTCATTCTTGAGTTACTTGTTGGGTCGTAGCTTATGATTTTTACTCTTCCTGCAGTTACATTATCTAAACTATGTCTTGCTTGTTTTTATGCTGAAACTGGGCGAAATTCTATTTTCTGTTGATGGAGTTCTGAGTTCATTTGAAAACCTGAAGCTAAAAGAGGAATGTATACCAACATAAAGTAAAAATACTGAGAGACAGAATTCACTGGGGTTTTTTATGCTTTAACAGTGAAAACACACTTGTTTTCTTGGCTTACTATTGTAAACTTGTAGTTCTGCATTTTCTCAGTGTTACAAAAATTAACGCTAAAATCCTAATGCAAGACATATTGTTCACTCATTTGGAAGTTATTTATTTAGCTCATAGTCAAGCCATTCATTTTGTTTTCTACCTCATTCTTTCCAGCAGAAAAATATTGAATTTTCAGTAAAATCAGCAGAGCAATGTCTTTGTGTGCACTGTTTGAGATCTGTATGGCTTCTGCATGAGCAGTGGCATTCACCTTGCATATTCTGTTCTAGGTAGTAATGGAGTAATTTATATTTCAGCTAAATATCTAAAACTCTTTGGGGACTGAGAGCATTGTACTTGACCCTCCCCTTGATCTATTTTGGAAATTTTTTTACATAATATTGATAAACATACATCCTCTAATATGACAAATAAGAAAATCTCAGCTGCATTGTGGAATACATACATTTTTACTAAAAATCAGTTGCACAGCTGCCTTTTTATTTTCTCAATCACACCCTTCTCTTGCATTGGGAAAAAGGTCTACTTTTCATAGCAAATAATTTATATATTGGGGTATGTGCATGTTATTTCAGTGAACGAAGCAAAATAATGTTAAAAGATGACAGCATCTGTGTCCTTGGAATTTTGTATTCCTCAGCCTTATATTGGCTGGCACTGGTGTACCCAGGTGCCTGACATTTCAGCACTTTTGTGCCTTTGGAAATCAAGATAGCTTGGTTGGATATGTCTGCCACGTGGTGACTCTCATGGCTGTTTTTGTTAGACCAAAGGCAGTGTTTCATGCTGGAGTTGAATGGCATCAATGTCACATCAACAAAAAAAAAGTTCTTTGATACAAACCTGGCACAGCAAAATAGGAGACCTGTGTGACCCAGTTAACTCTGTGTGGTGGCTGATAAAAGAGCCAGGAGAGAGTGAGTAAAGTGGAAGATAATGGAGTACCAGGGGAATCTGATGTTAATCAGGTAGGTAGGACTAAAGAGCAGTGCAGTAGTTTTGTACATTCAGGCTGCTCCTGGAGCACAGAGGGTCCTGTCTCTCACAGCTGGATCATGCTGTGACAAAAGGAGAGACCCAGCACACACAATGGGCCTGAGCAAAGGGATAAAATGCAAGTAGGGTACCAGAAATGGGGCATGAAAAACCAACCCTAGGTCTGTTATAAAGGGGGCCACATTTGACAAGAAACACCCAGAAAGAAATATTTAATTCAGATGTAAAAATATTATTATTTGCTGTAAGTGTACTCTGAAATACCTGTTCAGGGGTTTGAGGCATGAAGGTCTGGTGTATTAGGGTTTTCTTTCCTCTCTCTCCTCACATCTGTATCAACAACCAAGCTGTGAAGATGGTGAATCTTCCCTGGTTCCAGGAGACCTTCTGGGGAATGTTGCAGTGATGTGCACAATCTCAGGCTCAAAATTACCTCTCCCAGAAGCTGGGTCTGTACTTTGGGTCTAGTGCTGAGGGAGTGTGTTACAGAATCATGTAACAAATAGTTTGGATTGGAAGGGATTTTAAAGATCACCTGGTTGGGCGTGGAGGAGGTGTGACAGTCATCCTTGAGGTGTGTGAGGGGTGTCTGGGAGCTTGACCTTTGTAATGCTCAGTGTGAGAGCCTGGATTAAGGCTGAGATACCTTCCCAAAGGCTGCTCTGTCTTTTACAGCTTTATCTTAGATATACTAAGAAAGCATCATCTGAGCATTGTTCTAAGAATCAGTTGTGACCATGTGGACCTGAGGTGCTTGTTAACTCTTTTGCCTCCTTGTCTGTAGAATATCCATCTCCTCACTGCATATGCATTGCAGCCTCTTTCTTGCTATCCCTTTCCAGCAGTGAGACCTTCCTCTTTCACTTGGCATTGCCTTTGGTGCCCCTTTTGACACCAAGCATCCAAGTGCCTCTGCTCAAGGCTCTTCTCCATCTCTCTTCTCTGCAGTCTGATTTATTCTCATAAAGCTACAAGAAATTTGATGACAAACAGTTGGTTGCTGTTCTGCATCCTTAAAATATTGTGTACATGAGTGTTCACCCATGGTGAGTGTTATTTTCAGAGTGTTTTACTTCTTCTCCCTCCCATCCTTTCCTTTCTTCTGGATGATTCAGAGGTTACCTGAGTAGAGACAGTTGCTTCCAGTCTTTGTGGATGGAAAGGGAAATCACTCAGTGTGTTACCCTTGTGCTGAACTGCCAGGAGCTGGTCATGGCCAGGCTGTCTCAAATCTTTAGCACGTTCATATTAAAAGCAGCATTGTTTATATGGGAATGTTATTTCTATTGAAGTTTGGTGCTTAGTGCCAAACAAAATTTGACATTTAAGTATGTCCAAAAGGTTATTTAAAAGTCTGTTATGAAGGAGCCTATAACAAAATGTCCCATAATAGTTTGCATACCATTGCTGAATACTTACGACAATATTTTTTGTAACTTGCAAGAGCATTACTGTGGCTGTGTGTGAGGCCTTGTCAGGGTTTGTTTTCCTTTAATATTCCCCCAACATCTCTATTACTTTCATTAACACATACCACCAACTGTTGTAAGTTTAACTGTATCATGGCAAACAGTGAATAGCAAAGTGGAGGACAAGTATGTCAACTGCTCATCAGTGTAGACAGATAGTACAAAACAGTAGGAAGCACATGGTGATTCCTTAAACTTTGTCTGCCAATTTCTCTAAATAGAAAGTAGATCATATAATGTCAAAATACAGCAAAGGAGAAAAAGATTTTAACTCACTCATTGGAGACATGCACAGCTAGATACATGTGTAAGTGACAATGACTTACCAATTTTACTGACAATGGCTACTAAAAAACCCAGCCTGTAAATAGTAAATGCAACTCAATATATCCTTACAGGATTTGAAACTGGTTTAGAACTACTTTAATGCAGATTTGTATTGCATCAGAGTTCAATCATTAATGAATATTTGGTGGGGTTTAGAGGGGAAAGGGTTGTTTGGTTGGTTGGTTTGGTTTTTCAGTGATTGTATCAGTTACGGGTATAACACTAAAAAAAGTTATTTTCTGCTCTTTATCCTAGAGAATCAAAGCAGACTTTCTTTCTTAACAGAGGAGTTTATTGCTCAGAAGAAAGGAAGCTCTAGCAATAAATAAATAAACACATAAATAAATATGTTGGGAGAGATTGATGATCAGCCTAGCTCCATATACATGAGCTGCCCTTGTGACATCAGCTCCATCCAGTGCACTGACAGCGAATAGAGTCAGGCTGCTAAGAAGTTTTTCACTTCTATGTTAGGCATTGATGGAGTGAAGCAGAGGTGGAATGTATAATCTATGTTTATTTTACCGTTTGGGAAAGAGGTGTCTCAAGAACATAGTTCTTGAGAATAAGGCTTTCAGCTTAGCTGAAAAATGTCTCTAGTATGTTTTGCATTACACAGAAGAGAAGCTGAACGACTGATCAATACTGCTTTTCATGTAGATGACAAGGATGCCATACAGTGGGGCTTTATGGCAATCACCTGACATCCATAGCTGAGCACGATGCAGAAAGACAACTCCTAATGGCTGTCACTCTTTAATCATTTCCCACCAAGAGTGCATTGTCCTGAAATAAAATTGAAATAAAATAGGCACTGTGCTGCTGTAAATCTAAATAGCTTGAAAATAGTAGGTTAGACTCCTCCAGCTTGCTGAGGACATTTTAATGGAAACATAAATACCATAATCATATGCTTTTTGCATGCATTTTGCCATTAAAAGAAAAAAACCTTCATTTTAGAAGGGAGACCTTTATGAACTGCTTTATTTTCTATCAGAAGTGGAATCAAGTTATGTCAAAGGAATATCTGGGAACTGAAAATAACCCCACTTCCTTTAACTGTCATCTGCTCAGTGCAAAGAGGCAAGATTGTTTTTTTCAGGTCGGGTCACATACTTTCCTTGCTGCTTTTCCAAAAAGAATGGGAGAACATTTTATTAAGTTGTTAACTTTGATTTTCTCAGTAATATCTTTGTGCGTAAATTGGCATGAGAGTAATGAAACATGGAAACTGCATAGAAACACTCTGATATAATAAAAGAATATGTAAAAAGTGAAATAAGCAGACCCTGTCTTTCTAGTGTATATAAAATAACTCTTAGCAATAGCAGAATGGGTCATGAAAGCTATGAAATACTATATTGCTGTGCTTGGATAAATATTTGTTAAAAAAGCTGGCTCTTGTGCAGCTATATTAAACTTCTTTATTAGTAGTGTCAGTCACAGGAGTGTTCTTAAGTCTGTGGGATCATTTATGCCTAGGAATTGGAGCTTGCTGCCAGGCCCACCAGAGATAGAGATAGGAGTTATTACTTAGGGTGATGCATCCTGTAAATGCTAAGATGTTTCTCAGAAGAAGGGATTTTTTGATGGTTCTGGAAGTTGACTTGAAGAGCACTTTCGTGAAGGGAAATGCCACAGCCCTGCAAAGCATCTATCCAGTGACATTTAAAACCTGCAGAGCAGTGCAGAGGGCTAACAACCTAATATTGAATAAGATTATGAGTAAGCTCTTCCCTCCTACCTCTGTTTACTTCTCTGTGCTGATCAGGGAGTGTTTTCCCATCTCCTGGATCCCTTGTTCTTCCCTGTTTATCACCCTCTGCCATCTGAGCCCTGCAGATACCATGCTACAGGGGAAGGAACCACTCATGCAGGTGAATGTGTTGAGAATACTTAAGTTGCAGGGACCTTCTTGTTTTGCAAACGCCATAAGTAATTGGTAATTTTCAGAAATTAATAGTCACAGGTTTTAAATCCTTACCTTCCAGTCAGTATCACTCTTTTGTGGCATTACAAAGCTTAATTCCTGTGAGAATCTGACTTCTGGAAAGACTTTCCTGGCCAAGGAAATGGCACATGGGCCATTATGGAATAATCAGACTCTCCAAGGCAACCTGCCTGGAGAGCAGTGGGTTAATGAACTGTTTGCAGTTCTCTAATGTGTAAAACTGAAAAAAAATACTTGGAAGTCATTGTGGTATTTTTCTTCCTCTGTCTGTTATAACCCAGAGAAGGATTAGTTAGAACCTCTGTGAGACTCTTCATGGGGTTTAATTTCACTTTAGCGCTAACACATTGGGGTTTTTTGTTTCTCTACCCTTCATCCTATAAGCCAGTAATCCTTGCCCCCAGGACTGCCTAAAAATTAGCTTGGTCTCTCATAGACCCGTGTATTTAGAACCCAATAGACACTATTAGCATTGGCATTTTATTATCTTAGGTTGGTTGTTTTCTTTTGTTCTTCCATCTTGATAGAATATAAGACAAGTTTTAATATAAATTCATGAGGATTTATGTAGGCTCCCTATTGTGAAAGTATGCAACTGCACTCCCCTGTTTGGGTTACCACTTTGGTGGAATAAATGGCAGACTTACAGTGAACTCTATTCAGGTCTCCCATTTTAATTACTTGGAAGTCCTGGTCTCTCTCTGAATAGATCTCAAGCACTGATACTGTTGTGAGAACCACATCTCTCTCCATTTACCACAGGCTCACTGAAACCCCGGTGGTTTCTCTTCCCCTCTGCTCCGGCCGGCTCGCCGTGCAAGCTGAAGTGTGACAGCTATTTGTTTGTTTTCACAAAAGCAGCTGGGGTTAGTACCTCTACAAATGGTTGCAGTGGGCAAATGCACAGAGAGATAAGAGAGGTGAACTTCCCTCCGTGGGTTACGGGACCAGGAGGTGAAGAGAGACGCACCCAAACGTGCCCTTGGTGCCCCTGCTCTGGGACGGGCGGATGGGCTCCCGGGCTGGAGGCTGGGACTGTCTGCATAGCTGGGGGATTTTCAATTCCTTCAAGTGCAGTTGACAGACTGTTTATAAAAGGGGGGTCAAAACCTGTCACTTCAACACAATATATTGGTAACTGAAATGCGTTGTAACTGAATTATGCGTAGTATTTTTTGTTGGTAAATCAGTACAATTTTCACACAGATATTCATCAGTTGGGTGTTTTGTTGCTTGAATTAAAAAAGAGAAAAACCTTTACTTTTTTTTTAGATGGTAGAATTTAATATTTAATTTAAAAAAAAAAGAAGGAAAAAAAAAACTATAATTTTATATCGCAGTATGAAAAACCATGATGCAAAAGCTAGAAAAGGCCATATCTCGGGCATCAAATGGTTATTGGATGGCTTGAGATTGCAGTCCAGAAACCCAGCTGTGTGCATAACTTGCACATCTTTTTTTTCCACTAATGCCATCAATGCAACTTGAACTTCTTCATCCTGAGAAAATTATGGGGAATATTTGAGTACAAGAAGCTGAAAAAACAAAGGCTTTCCATTCATTAAATCGAGTGTTTTTATCCTACCAGTGTAAACTGCTAAAATCTGTTCTTTGCAAGTCCTACTAACCAAAATTTGTATTGCAAACTGATGTTGTGCCTCACTTGAACACCATAATTTAATCAGTTTAATTTGTTGTTGCTGTTGAATGTGGCCCTTTCTAAATAGAATACAAATTTATGATCTTTTTGTCTTTTATGTCCCTCCAGTAACCCATCTGTTCCTCTTTGGTGAAGGATTCAGGCTTCTCCTTTCCAAGCATTTGAAGAGCTAGGGATTTTTCATTTTAGATTTGTCTGGTTATGGGAGAGGGGTGCACAGGAAGAGCTCAGAGAAAGTCCTGTGTTTTCATTAAATCTTGGCTTTTTACTTTCTTAAATTAAATATGCAATTTGAAGTTCAATTTTAATGTAGTTTAATGGATGAACAGTAAAATGTTTTTCCAATGTTGGAGGGTTTGAAAGGGTTTTCCTTCTTTTCTATTTTTATGAATGATACCTCCTTCACAGATGAGACAAACTATATTTAACTACACTGTTTATCCTTATGGCCAGCCTTGTTTGTTTATGTGACCCACAAATCATCCTGCTTATGGTCACAGTACTTTGTCACTGGAGGAAGTGGTGGAGTCTAATTGTGGGGAGGAATCCTCTGCAGTGAACTTCAGGAAGGAAAATGGCATCACTTCATATGGCTTGCAAGGGGAAGTGGTTAATTCCTTTTAACATATTGTAAACTCATTGAATGAAACATACCACACTGGCAGCCCTGGAAACTGAGAAATTGCTGAAAGATCTCATTTCAGTTTGTTCTTGGTTGGAAAGCTGAAAAACAGTGCTTTTCCACTCATCACTCAGAAAACAGTGTATATTCCTGCAGCCTTGTACTTCATGATATATTGTTAAAGAATTGGTTTATAAGGTGTTTGAAATCGTGTTCCTTAAGGCTCAAACACTGTGATGTGAAACATTGAAAGGTTTCTTGCATGACCTATTTTATATGATTAGGTATTTCTGAAGAACATCAGACTTATTTCGAAAATCAGACTTACTTGCCGTGATTTTTTTTTTCATTCTTTAAAATACTAGTGGCATTTAAATAGCTTTTCAATTTGATGTATTCATAGCACTCTTTCTTACATGATGGATATATCAAATGTTATTATGGTAAATAGATGACATATTTGTAATGGATAGGTAATTTCGTGTACCCAGAGTTTAGACAGTGATATAACATATAAGACTTAATTTATGAAAGAAAAAGCAGAGGAGCAGGTTTTGCTTCATTTTAATTTGTGTGTGTAGTTTTGTAACAATGCGTGGCATGCCTGAGCTGCATTGCTTTCTGTAGTGAAATGTCTCCTGTGTGTGACAATTCATAGTTTAATACAGCCTTCCCTCATTCCTAGGTTTCCATTTAAAAGGAAACAGTACAAACTGGGATGAAAAGAGAACACATAATTTCTACTCCCAACATTTAAAAAACACACTTAGACTTCAAGGGATGTGAGAACTAATGTCCCTCAGATTTTTCATTTCCACTTATCTTTGGGATGGGAAGAGCCCTGACCTGGCAAACAAAGAAGACAGAAGATATTAGCATGGGTCTTTATTTCCCAAGACATAGTTCATGGCTCATTAACAGTGCTAGTGTCTGTTCCTATGCTGCAGAGAAAACAAGCAGAAGTTGCCTGTCCTTACTTTGCGATCGTGTTAGTAGATATAGTGTGAAAAAAAAGAAAGAAAAAAGGATAAAAAGAAGGTTTAACTGTTTATTATTTTGTACATCATCTTAAACTGTGCTGTGTCTGCCAGCTTAAGATAAACTCTATGCATATTGGCTAAAATGTCAGATGAACCCACCTGTTTTTAGGATTGCTAAATGCCCATCAAGGAATGGAGGGTTGTGCTGAAGCTGTTTTAATTAGCAAAGTGTGATTTAAAGGTTGCTAAAATCAAAAAGAGCTTATTCATTTTTCATCAATAATAATTTTTCTTAATATTTCATCAGAACCTGCTGATTTGGAGACCACCTTCTGGGCTTTGATTCATTAGGACTGCAGACATAATTTAATTTTTTCCCCTTTCCTCATTCTGTGATATGCTCTTTCATCTTTGAGACATTGTTAAGATGTTTCTAACATTCACAGATTGCTAATTGATCCAACTTTTTTTAAAACTGTACTTAAGACAGAGGCTTCTTTTCTGTGGAAACAGTTTTCCATGCATTTGCTTTTATAAATGTATTTATTAATCTCTACATAGGATAAAAGTTCTCAAACAGACATTGAAAATGTAGGACTTGTATGGTTTTATATATGGCAAGTGAGGCAAAAAATATTAGGGACATGGTAGAGGGAATTCTAAAAATAGTTGGTAGAGTTATTAAGATTGTGCAGTTACTCCATTAGGCCTTTGTAGTTCATCTAGAATAACTTGGTATTAAAACAGTGCTGTAAGTAATGGTTTTTTTGTCTAAATCTTTGGGGGATCATGGAGAAGAGCAATTATGGGAATTTATGCAAAGGCATTTTATGAAAGGATGTACAATTAAAAGAAATTGCTCCTTTCACTTTAGTGGGGCTGTTCATCTAAGTTTTGTCTACATTATCATACTCTGGTAATTCCTAGTCCCCAAATGCACTTCTGTTACTATTTTAAGTTGAGCTTCATAACCTGTTTCTTCTTGGAAGATTTCCCTGCAGAGAAGTATCTGGAAAACTTTCCATTTGGGGGCCTTGTTAGAACAGCAAGGGCTGGCTGCTCAGCACAGCGGGTTGGAGCAGTCCCGGTGCCGTGGGCTGTACCCTGATCCTTTTCTGTGAGTGGTTGGAAAACCACCACAGTCTCCATTTTCCTTTGCTCATCCCAGTTGTGAAATGTGTCACGCTGGGTGGGTGCACCTGATTCTGTGGAGGCACAGGGAATTAGAGAAGGGCCATCTTTTTCTTTTCTTCCATGAGGCCATTTTCCTCAATGCAGTCTAATTAGAATTTCAGGAACGTCCTCTATGTCTTGCTTAGATGGCCAGAGCTAAGTTGTTTGTCCTGTGAAGCCACACTGAACAGTTCATGCAGACTGAATTTCATTAGCTTTCATTAGTTGCACTATTCTGCTGTAGTTAAAATTGCTGCAGCTCAAGATGTCAGAATTTAGCAGGAAAATAGGCAAAGCCAACATACCATTCAGTGTCAGAAATAATCCTACTTTATTGGAGCTCACACTTACATTTTTACTATTCTTTCTCATGGCTCAGATGTGTGTGTCCACATTCAGTAGAGCACATGCCCGTGTGCAGAATGAAATGCAGATACAAGGATGTGTTTAGTTGTGACAGAATTTTTATGTGCATGTGCTTATGTCTGTCTGTATGTTTTTGTATTTAGAAAAACTCTAAAAATTCCTCTGCTCCAGAGGAAGTGACCTCCAGAAGTCATCTAGTCCAGCCCCCTGCTCAGAGTGGGTTTGCTCAGGTCAAGTTGCTCAGGGCTGCAGTTGTGTCCTGAATATCTCTGAGGATGGAGATTTCATTTAGCTCCCTGGGTGCCTGTTTTAGTATTTGATCAGCTTCATGCTAGCTAGAAAAACAAAGGCAAAGAGAAAAATGCTTTTTATATCAGAATTTCCTGTCCTACTGTTTGTGTCCATTTTCTCTTATTCCAATGCTGTGCAACTCAGAGGTCAATCTGGTGTGTGTGTGTAAAAAATAAACCAAAAAACTCAACCAAAATTAATGAATCATTTAATGTAATATTTGGAATATGAAACCACAGATTCAAATTTTTCAGGCATCAAAAGAAATTTTAAAATAATAAGGATTACCTTACAAAATAATTGCTATCATTGAGTTTCTCCTTTAATGATTGTCAATGTTGGCTTTTTTAGCTATTGTATTTTCATATTTCAAAATGCACTTACCTAGGTCTTGTTTCTCCCAAATTATTTTGAAAACATGTATATTTTTCTCTACTGCACTCTCAAAACTTGAATAATAAGTCTTAGAACACAGTATAACTCTTGATTCATCTTTAAATAAAGGAAACTGCATAGGAAGTTGTCTTTTTTTAATTCACAGGTTTTGTATTATGCTTACAGCATTCAGCTCCACCAAAAATGTTGCATCTGAAAGTACCCTTAAAAATGACTCAGAGCTGTGTGTGTTGTTGGATTGCTCCTTACACACACTCGGTTTTGCTAGGGCAGGATTGCTGCTGTGTGGGACGTGTGGCTCTGACAGCCTTTCTTTTGCTAAAGGATTTTCTGTTTCTCTTTTAACACTGAGGTTCTGCAGCTCATCTGCACAATTTCCTGGACAAAAAGAGATCATAACTCCCAGAGAAATGATACTGTGTTGGCAGTGAATTCTGAAACAGAGGCTTCTGGCTTCTGAGCATTTCTCAAGGTCCTGCTTGCCATGTTCATTCTGGGCTGGGATTTGCAGATGGTGAGTGCACTGTAGGAATGGAGGCTCAGGAGACTCTGGATCTCCTGTGGAGCTGAAGGGCCACACCAGAGGACAGAGGGGGAAATGGAGCAACTCTGCTGTGGAAATCAGGAGCACTGCAGGATGGAGATCAGGGAGAGGAAGCTGCCTGCTGAGCTCTCTGGGACAAAGTGGAGCCAGCTATCCCCTCACCTGCAGGAAAAAAAAATAATAGAAAAATCAGCTGCCCTCCTAGTAAGCACAGGTGAGGAATAGGATGGTCTGTGCAGGGTTATCTTTCATCCAGAGCATATTTGCAAGGACCCTGAGGAACTCCATAATCTTTAATGGGACTTGTGGTTAATATAAGCACACCTTCACCCCTCAGCTGATCCCTCCCCAATCCCTGCACTGACACCTGTGCAGTGACACACTGCTGCTCTTTAATTGCACATAAATCAGGGCCAGAGAGTGGACACAAGCCAGGACAGTATGGAAGGAGAATTTAAGTGTAAAACGTAATTACCTGGGCTGGAACATGGCCAGGGCACCAAGGTTAACACCTGTATGCTGGTGAGAACTGCCTGTTGATATTCTTCCAGAAACCATTTTCTACAGAGTTGCAGAGAAGACCCTGTTAGTCACTTGGTTTGATCTCCTCTGTACACAAAATTGGTTCTTACCGTTGTGTATTGTCACTTGTGTAGTGCACATTGAAATGGGATATGTTCAGCGGCATTATGTGGGCTCTTTCTCTTATAGCTCTTGTTTGAGAAGACAATTGCCTGATATTTAATCTATTTTTTTTGTTTTATTGCCTCCATGTTCTCTTGAATGTACTAAGGTCTACAACAGAAAGGCATAAACCACCTGAGATTCATGGTACCTGAGCATGTCCCTTGAGATACTAAGAAAGGAGGAAAAAAATATTTTGATAAATATTTGTGTTCCTCAGTGACAAAACAGCAAGTTAACTGCAGCTGAGAACTGAACAAAGCAAGCTCAGCTATCACCACATCTCACCAGGAAAGACACAAAGCATTACCATCTTCCTTTCCTTCTTTGTTTGTAGACAAATGCAACTTCACTCCTTTTGTGGGCTTAGTTTAATCATATTTTTCATGTTTTACCCTCTTATTTCATTATTCCATCTTTAGTCAATTTTTATTCTCTGGGTAGAACACAGGAATGCCATTTCAAGCAACTCAACAGTCACATCCTTCATCATTCTGCCTGAGCTACTCAAACCTCCTCTTCACTGAGGCAATACTGAGAGCAGAGCTGCCTCTAGTCATTCAAGAACTCTGAAAAGTGGTTTTAGATTTCTTTCTCAGTCGGGTATTAATCCTGTCTTAAAATCCTCCATGTTTTCATCTGAAGGTAGCTATCTCTTGAATACATATCTCTCTAGTAGGAGGAGAAATAAATTTTGTTCTGCTCTTGACCTTGTTCTTGATGGGTGTTTTTAATTTGTAAGAAGCCTACAGCATTTCAGAGTCTGTCCTGATTTCATATTATGCCTGTCAGTGTTACCTGAGCATCTTTTCAGAGGAGGTCTGCAGAACATTGTATCTATTTGTTATGTGAGGCAGAATGTGGACATCCAGAAGGAAAACTGTCATTCCTACAGATTGAGCCAAGCCTTGGTAGCTGTGGCTGCAATATTTTATTCCTTACAGATGAGCACTGAAAAGGACTTCTGCACATTCAGCAGCTGGGTACACAATCTAGCATTCAAGTTAGGCAGTGTAAGATCAGATTTTTATTTCTTTGTTGTTATTGGTTTTTATGGTTGATAGTATAATGATCATTAATATTTCACTGGAATTTATTATAAAAGAGAATTATATGGTAATGTTAGAGGGAAATGTTGAAAATTTTATGTGATTTTAAATTGCTGTGTATCCAGTCTGACAAATTGTGCTAGTGTATAGGAAATAAAAGGAACTAAGAAGTTTAAACTCATGTGAGCAGAGGAAGGCAATTTTATAGAGTAAATAAATACAATATTAGGAAGGATGACATGAGGGAAGTGTTGATGTGAAAGGAACATGTCAAACCAGGAGGAAATGAAAGTTAGAAGCATCATGCTGAGGACTAAGGATGAGAATGAGGTGGTGTGCCCAAGGCAAAAAGAGCTCCCAGGCTTTGGACTTGGAGATGACAAGAAGGTGGGATGAAGATGGCTATAGGGGGTAAAGAAAGGCAATAATTACATTCCAGCAATCTTTAATGTATGTCACCAAGGTCCTTGGCCATGATAGAATTCACACACAATTCACCAGAATGCAATTAAATTCTGTTGTTATACTTTTTCCCCCCATATGAGCTCTCTTTCAGGATTCACCTGAGATTAGGCAAAAATACCTGAGCTCATTTATTCCCACCCTGCAACTTCAGCAGTGCTGCAGACACAAAAATGAAGCCTTGACTGCTTGCATCCCATTTGATCCACATCAGAACAATTTAAAGAGGCATAAAACAGCAGGAGCTGCAATGTAGGTGTTCAGGTTCTTGCTGCTCGGCCACATTACTATCTTGCTGTAACTGCAAGGGTGTTGCAAACTTGATTAAAAAAATTAATGATGAGAAACAAAGGGATGAGCAAAGAGACCAAAAGAAAAAAGTGAAGAAACCGTGCAAGAAGTTTATTGCATGCAAGTCATCCAATTATCCCTCAGAGCCCACATCCCTTGTCTAATTGCCTAAGTTGATCTTTCTTCAGGACTGAATGGATTAAATGAATAGCAGGGCTGGTGGAAAGCAGCCTATGGGAGGCATTTGGTGAACAGGCTTGCATGAACAGCAGAATAGAGTTTCTATTTGCTTCTGTTTGTCTGGGCCTTCTGTTATCAAAAGAGGAGCAAAGAATGAAAAATATGAGGGCTTTTGATTAGTAAATAGTCCCTTTGGCTCAGAGTTGAGACACTGGGGGATGCTGCAAAGCCTATCCTGATACTTTTTATGCTGTGCTAGTCTGTATGGTATGTCTCTTTATGGGATCATAAACTCTCACTTTACACTATATTAAGTTCATTTGAAAAACTTAAGGAAAAGGAAAACTTCTTCAGAATATCTCACTGCAAATTCACTAGGCACTGGAGAATGTCAGGGTTGAGCTGGCATTAAAATGAGAGTCAGTGGCAGCCTGGATCCTTGTCTCACAGCAGTCACATGTGCCAAACTCACAATGGAGGAAAGACAACCGTCAGGCTTAATGTGCCTTAAAGGACTTCTGTTTAGTACATTTCTCTCAAAACACACCAGATAAGAAAGAGTCCTGTCTAACAGTTTCATAGCTCACCCTGTTCTGCAAAATATCTCCTGCAATTATCCCCTCTAGACAGCATCCATCCCCTTTCCTCCTGCAACCTTAGGGGTGGAAGTATTATTAAGGGAATGAAATAAAGAATATCCTGTGAAAGAATGAAAAGGAGAGGAAATCAGTCTTCTTCCAGTCTTGTTTCCTGTTGGGCAGCACCTTCAGTTTTGCCCAGTACATTGCCCTGTGAAAGAGTACATTTAGAGCACAGAAAAATCCTCAAGGCTGATGTTATCTTACTTTTATTTGTACAGTTCCATAGAGTGTGGTGCAGTATTTTGTAGAGTTTATATTAAGATCAGGTTGTCTGCCTTACAGTTGTTATGTGAAATGTTAAGATGGAACACAGCATTAGAAAGAAAAGAGGCTACAGGGATGGTAGGTGGCTCATTTGGATGTCCTCAGGTGACATCAAGCTAAGAAATTAATTTCCTGAGAGAAGCCTGCAGCAGAATGGAAACATTATCTGAGCTGGAAAGGGCTTAGCAGAGGAGGCAGAAAAAATTATGTTTTCTGAGCAGTCCTAGACTTATACCTGCTCATGTCTTCCTTACTTATACCTCAAATTTTATTTAAAAGTAAGAGTTTTACAAATTCCTATGCAGTTATTTCATCAGGACCTTTTTCCAGCTTGCTCTGCGGTGAACACTGAAATGATTCATGCAGTCGTACTGTTCTGACTGAATAATTAAAACATTTTGACAGCCTGAATGTACAATGGATTACATATGCTTCTCTGTCTAGATCTCTCTCCATATATATATGATGATTAACAGGACTAGGTCTTACATCATATTATTTGATGGTTCAATGAACTGAGCTTTCATACTGCACTTAAGAGTGTTGATAGAATTAAGATAGTCATGATGGTTTATAGATCTAGCTGTCAAATTAGAAAACTTCACAGAGTTAAAGAGAAAATGTTTGCGAAATGTAGAGAACTTAAAAAGGTGCCACTGTTATGTTTAGATCCAAAATTTTTGATTCTAAATTCTACTCTTAGCTCCTGGAGGGTGAATGGATATCTCTGAAATACTCTGATTTAATGTGGTTCCATCAGGCCTAGATCTGTTGGGATGTGTCCTAGCCAAAGCTACATAGGCTCCACAAAAGAAGAATTCAAAGTTTTGAAAAGGAGCTTGTTCATGCCTAAATTAGAAAGCCAAGCTATCTATATAGCCAAAGGAGAGAGCTGGTATCCTCAGGAGGGCAATTCAGAGCATCCAAGTGAGATAGCTTTAGGCAGAGTTGCAAATGCTCCCTACCCATACATATTAATCCTGCCCTGAGGTCATTTAGTTACCAAGTTGTTATCAACTCCTAAAGTCCAGAGTCAACCAAGCTTCCTCTCTGGGCATGGTTCAAGTGAAAGTCCATTCAGTGCAGGCTTGGCCATCCATAGCTCTCCAGGGCATTGTCTGGTTTGCTCTGATGATCTTTTATGATCCTGATGTTGTGGTGAATCAGCATCACTTTTGCATCTGCCTTCACAAACTTGACATTCTCATTAAATGGAGGCACTGAGGAGGATGTTCACACAAGTATCGGTGTTAAGAGAGAGAAATCCATATAGTGCATAGATAGAGATACCTCCACAGGGAAAATCAAAGCACTCTAGGAATGTGCCTTTCTCTAATGCCTGGGACATCCAATTTTCATAACACATGTACTGAAAATTAGATGTGTGATTATCCCATGAAAGGCAGAAGCAATGCCTAAATGTAAATATTTGGAGCAACTTTGGATCTTCTAAAGGTCATAAATCTGACCTATAGCTCCAGTCAAGAAGGATCTGCAGCTGCTGTATGTCTGTTTCATATTTCAATGGAAATAAGTCTTTGGGTCACTAACATGACACTTAGATTTCCATGTTTAGGCATCTGAGTTGATGATACTCACCAAGTGACTTTTAGCTACAATTACAGTAGTCAGGGGGAAACTTAAACCTGGTTTATATAGATGCAAGATCAAGCTTAAAACCTCTCCACCTTTCTGCCCTTTCCTGTTGGTTAGATCAGTGTCTGTCCTCATTCCTGAGCATGAAAAGGCAAAGTATTATGTCTGATTTTGACAGTGTCTGGACAGCTATTGTGTACTTTCAAATACTCCAATGTGCTTAAATGTTACAAAATTTAAGTACATGTAAATTCTAAATATTTGTATGAAAAGGAATTAATTTATAAGATTATAATAATCAAGTACTTGCATATCTTTCCTTTCTCCATAAAGTGTTTTCTGGGGCAAGACTATATGCAAGACAAAAAGCTGTGAAGATTTAGCTCACTGAATCTGGCCAGTTTTAGAATGTTTCTGGGCTTGTATTCTTCTGGAGACTCAAATATTGTTAACTAAACACTGCCTGTTTCCCATTTCAAAGCTTATTTTTTCTTGTAAGGTGACTTAAATGCATGGATGTTTGTTATCTCTAACTAGCTGTCTCTTTTTGATGGGTATTTAAATATCACAGAGCCATAGATATGATAACCAAATTGATAAATAACTGGGGTTTTGTTTTCAAGAAAGGTATTGTTTCCATTTGTACTATAAAATTTTGTATGCTTCAGTGAAATTAATGCCTGAATTGTTGGATAATGTCTATTTGTAGCTTTTGAGTAAACTCTCCTGTGCAATCTCTACACATGTGAAGTTGAATTTAAAAACTAAATGTTGTTTACAGACATTTCCTCAGCAATTTCAGTTGCATGTGATAGCTCTAATTTGTCTGCTAGAGAAGAATTTGCCTTTTAGGGACAAAAAGGCAATTGTATACAGTCATCTACTTTTACATGTTCCATTAATACCATTTACTCAAGCAGGACAAGAACCAGTTTTGTAACATATTTTGAGAATCTGTCAGACTATAAAACTTTTTGCTTTATGTAGATAATATAGTATATGATAGATTGGGGGAGACATTGTTCAAAGAATAATTTGAAAAAGCATAAAAGAATTTTGATATCTCTGCAACTGCAATATTGCTTAAGAAGTCATGGCATTATGTAGTCAATCCCTTAAAATGCAATAACAGATTATTTTAATATATGTAATGGAATTTTTCTCACTTGATTATTATAATTGGCTCAATAAGTAAAACATTTTAAAAATTTTATGTTGGCAGTGCCAGCATAACAAAGGACTTACTTAACATGAGAGTATGCAAACAGATGGAGTTTAACTTCATGGGCAATAATTATTAATGGAAAGATGTTTCATAAATGATTTTCAAAAGGATGCACATCTTTTCTATAGGTGATCTTTATTCTGTCCTACTCTGAGAGCCCCCCTCATATGATGTAATAGGTTTCTCAAAAAATGGAAATAGTTTATTCTCCCTGTTTGCAGTGGACAGGACAAAAATACTGGATTTACAGGGGAAGTAAAAAAGATATTTTTGTTTAGTGAGAAAGAGGATGAAGCACAGGAAGTAGATTACTTGTCAAGACTGTGGATTTCTCCAACATGAAAAGTCTGTATGGTCATGTGAGATTGGCATAACCAGCTAAAGCTCATTTTTATGAGAGCAGGACTTTCCCCTTTCAGCCAGGGAAAACCATTTGAATTCATTGATCATTTTTTTGTTGTATATTATATGGTATTTTATAGAGGCCCCAATGTGAACTTACTGATTTGACTTCTTTTTGGGGTAAGGACGTTATTATTTTTCTGTTAGTCATGTAAGATTTTGTGATTTGTTTTAGGAATATTTGTCCTGGTAAAATAATTTTTGTGGCATGCTGTTAGGTTTTATTATTAATAATGTCATTAATATTATTGTTATTTACTAGTAGTATATACATAGAAAATTGAGAGAATGTTTTGCTAGAACTAAGAGGAGCAGAAAAGAAAAGGAGAACTGTTAGAGGTGACAGCATGATCCTTTGTGCTAAATAGTTCAAAATATAGAAAATTACCTTGCCTTAACATAAGCTCAATATGTTGTAGGAAGTTGGAAGTTCAAAGCTACTGCTTTGAAAATTTGTACCAAAGTATCTTTGCCAGAGAGGCAAATGTTTACTTTTTGTGTGTCTGGAAAAGAAAACCATAACTACTATGTTCAAACTGCTGTTATAATAAATATTTTTAAATAAGTATATTGCTTTGGCTTCTTTAAGAAACACCTCATTATTACTGCAGTGATCTTCAGGGTGCTTTTAATCAGAAAATCATGTAAATTGGTATACTAGTTGGCAGCTAATAGGCTTCAGGCTTTGGATGAATTATTTTGCGCTCATACAATAGGCATATTAAATCTGAGCATTTCATCATCAAATCTCTAATAAAAGTGAACACATTGAACAGTCATACTTAGCACTTGTAACGTGCTTTGCTGCTCTGAAGCATTGCACAGACAATTGGAGCTCTGTGTGTTGATACCACTCAAAAAAACCCAAAACAACCCAGCTAAAGCAGTCAGTAATGCACATTGCATTGATGGGAGGTGGGTATCAGAGAGGATGTTTTACACATTTGTACTCCTCTCTGGATATCTGCTGTTACAAGACATGGAGCAGATAGACTTTTTCTGTGATCTAGTCCAACTGGTTTTGTTTCTTTAAGGTGGAAAATAATTAGGTTTAAAAAAAAACCCCAAAACCAAAAAACAACCAAACAAAAAAAAAACCCATCCAAAAAAGGGGTATAAATAAGAAATCTATGGTTTTGTGAACTCATTTGCGTATGCAGTTCACTGACTCACTGACTTCTTGAATTCACATGCAGGCACTTTGTGAAGCAAATAGGAGTCATCAAGTCTAGCTGTTAACCTAAAAGTCTTATGTATCTTAATTGACTGAGTGACACAGATATAGATGTCTCCATTTTATTAGGTGAATCCCACTCTGACTCCAGATACCTATGAAGTTGCCATTTAAGTCTGAGACAATTTGCTCTTGACTGGCAGTGGTGAGAAGACAGATGGTGCTTCATGGTAACTTCATGCCCTAGGGCTGCATGTAGCCACTATGCAAACACACAAGTTTTATTCTTGGGGATTTTGAGTAGGGTCTTCTTTATTAAATCACAAATGAAGATGAGTGGTAGAAGATGAAGATGGACTTTGGGGTTGGCTATGGGGGCTGACCAATTTCAGCAGCTGTGGTAAAAATTACCACCACTTGCAAGATGTGTACTATTTTTTAGTTACTCGCTTACTGCTTTGTGTAGCACTGTTTAGGGCTGCGGAGGGGAATATGAATTATGCAGCTTGTATACTAAATTTTTGTGGCAAGATATTGTTCACTTCAGTTTTCTGACTGCTTCATATTAAACTTCTTTAGCCTCATTTTCAACTGCTTGCACCACTTGTTTGTGTCAAGAGAAATATTCTCAAATCAAACACGAGGAAAGCAGGGCATTCAAAAGCATCAACCACATCTGAATCTTCTTCCCTGAATTTGCTGTCAGATTGTTGTGTGAAGGCTGCCTTGGAATCCCAGTGCTGAGCACACCCCGTGTGCAGAGTGCAGCTTTGAGCTGGGTGTGTTGCTGTTCCTGCTTCCAGATTGCACTGCGGGATCAGGGCTGTGTCACACACAGAAGTGGTTTGTGCTGCTTTCGATTAAATTACATTCCATCAGTGCTCTAGATTTTATTATCATCAAAAGAAACATTCAATTCACCTGCCACTTAAGCTCCCCTCTTCCTTCTCTCCTATTCAAGACTGAGAACAAATGTTGAGTGAAATTATTTTAAACCCACACATTTGAGACATATTAAACTTAATCTTTCTTGTCCTAAGATGTTTGAAGTTGTCTGCTTCATCAATTATCAACATGTTGCCTTCTGCTGGACTATATTCAATACTCTTGTGTTTCATTATAGAAAAGTAAAGTTAGAATTGTGGGTTTAGCATACATTTTCTTTCTTTTTATGCAGTCCTTCTAACAAATATAAGTTTAATGTTTTTAAATATTCAGATTTTTAATCTTCAACCTACAATTTGTCTTTCAACAGTGGCAAGACACATTTGTGTATGGAACTCTGCAATGTCTCTTCAAGACAATACATCCTCTACCCTAATGTATTGTATCTATCCATTAGATTTCTCATGTTAAATGAGTAGGAATCATTTTAACATTCAATTTTTTTTTTTTAATCATGTATCTAACAGCAGGCAATGTTATTTTTCTTCCATGGGCTTTGCTTATCCACCCACTTCCTTTTTTGTCATGATGAATTTCCTTTGTAGCTGATTATAGTGATTTTCTGGTTTGACATCCCTCAGGCTGTGCCTTCTAAATCAATATCTTTCGGTGAATGTTGTTGTGATGAGCTCCCCCCCCCTCCAATTTAAAGAATACTTAAGAATAACCCAAGTGAAGATTTTTTATGATGTGTCAATTTACATTCTCTTCCTATGTCTGTTTCTCAGTCAAATCTAAATAAATTATTGTCTAAAGGTTCCTCATTTTCTACTCTTTTAAATTGCTACAGTCCAGATTTTTGTTTTCCAGGCTGGCATTTATCTTTGTCTTGTAGCTGTCCACATTTTGAAGTATACAAATACCACAGACCCCTGATGTTCCTTCATTAAATGTATTTGAGGTGTTGACCAGATTATGGAAGTCATCAATTCCCTCTTAAGACAGAAAATGCATCTCAAGTTCTGTGGAAAAGGGGGAAAAATAAACTCTTTGTTTGCTTACTCATCTGGGAAACTACAGTCTGTTGCCAAAGTCAGTTATCATGAGCTTTGATTAGAAACCAGCAAAGACAGCTGCCGAAAACCATAGTGAGAAAGATTTTATCCGCTTAGAGAAGAGTTCCTTTGACTTTGGAAGAGCAGAGGGACATTGCTTGGGGAATATGAATATGCATTCCTTTTAATATGTAGATGGCTATGGATGTAGATATTCTAGCTTGCAGTGGTTGTTGTTGTTGTTGTTACAGTGTCACTCTGTCTCTCTCTCTCTCAAGACTCTTTTATGACCCGAGGGTGCTTTTTTCTTTAGTTTTAATTATTTGTGTTGCATCCATATGTGCAGACTTGTAGTGTATCCAATTTTGCAAAATGTGCCCGTGAATTCATTTGGCTTTAGCTGAGATCACAAGTTTACTAGTTTAAAGTCTTCCAAACAGACAAAAGGGGGAATTGTGTACTGGTTTAGAGATACATGGTTAGAAGCTACATTTCTGAGTGGTTTTGTTCAAGTCATTCCATTTATATGGTGATTCTCTCTTCTCAACACAAAATTTCAATAATAAATTTTTAGTTCAGAATCTTAGTACTTTGCTGGCAAGGCTTGTTAACCTATGAAGCTTCTTGGCTGCTGCAATTTTGGTGGTTTCCTTGATTTTGCAGTTTTTCCAAGTTGCTAAAGGATTTTGTGTACAGAAACATTGTGTTGTTGACAAAGTGAACCTGAGGATGTCACCACTGATGTTAATATTTCCATACAGAGCCACTTCCCTTTCCCAGAGCTCTGGTGCTGTGCTACTGTAAACAACTGGGCTGCTGTGGTGTCTCCCCAAAAAGAGGAATGTTTTGTTGCCTTTCCAGTTTCCTCCATTTCGGATGGTCTGACCTCCTCTCAGTGGCAGGTCAGGAATCACAGAACCATTTGCTGAGCCAGATCTGCTCACTGGCTGCACTGAAAACTCTCTTTTCTACCCAGGATCATTTTCTGCTGAGCCTGAGGCATCACTTGTCTTGTCACAAAGTTCCTGGTGGTCACCAGAGCTGAACTTAAGTGAAAATGGTGTTAATTTATGAGCATGGGTGTGGGAGAGGGAAAAAAAGCTCATGGAAGGGGCAAGAACTGGTAATTCTGTGTACTTGGATGGCATCACCTTCCTTTCAATTGGCAGTTTAAGGTGGATGTGTGTTGTGCTGTGCCTTTCCCTCATCAAACCTAGAATGATATCAAGAGCTTCACAGTCAGGAGTCAAACCTGGCTTCTTTCTGTCATGGTTCCATGGTATTTGTACCTAATTTATGTTCATAGCTGACCCTAAAGTAAAGTACAAAGTAATACTGTTTGAAATCCTGTAGAGTTTTGCAGGTTTTTGGTGGGATTTTGGTAGGGGTGATTAGCTCAGTTGGTTAGAGCAGGATGCCAGTAACACCAAGGATGTGGGTTTGATCTTTGTACAGGCCATTCACTTAAGAGCTGGACTCAGTGATCCTTGTGGGTCCTTTGCAACTCAGAATATTCAGTGAGTCTGTGATTCATTCTCTGTCATTACTGTAATTGACAAAATGGCCATCTTATAAGGCTTGTTTCACGATTTCAATTTAAGAACTCCATGTTTAGAACAACATTTTTCAGTTTAGGTACTTAAATTTGGACTGACATCCATTTTCTATAATCCACTATGTCTTATTTTCAATCATTATCTATGATTTTGAAACAGGTACCTGAGGTTTTCTGCATTTTAAATTTGGTGCCTAAGAGGAGATCTCATCCATGGAAAATGTTGACTGCATAGTGTGCATATATTGCTAGACCAGGATTAATACATACAGACACATGTTTATCCAAGGGGAGCGAAAGGTGTTCTTAGCATTTCTGAAAGTGGATGATATGAAAAGAAAAAAAATGAAATTACATGGTAAGAAATAATATAGTAACTAATCATGAATCTTCTGAAATTTGGAGTTACTGATACAGCACAATAACAGTGAAATGAAAATATGAGGATCAGCTTTGACAAGAATGACTAGCAGAGAGCTCTGAGGAGGGTGAAGAGGTTATTGGTACTGCGCATGGATAAGGGCAGCCTGAGCAATGTCAGTGACCCCAGTGGGAGGAGATACTAAAGGAAGATTTTGGACACCTGAGCCTGGGCTGCTCAGGCAGAGCAGGTGTTTTTAGTTTCACACCTGGCTTCTGCTCAGCAATGTCCATGGTGCAAATGCACAGAACTAATGTGAATGTAGCTGACATGTTTTTATTCTTTTATTGTAATTGCTTTGTTTCCTTTACTCCTCTGTTTGAAACAACATTGTTTTGAGCAGAGCAGCAGTAGTTCAAATTCCGTTTTTAATTTGAAAGCAGTGGGATTAAGTTACCTGGCAAGAATTCAGTGGTCAGAGTCTTGACATTTAAAACCCTTTATTTTACAGGATTAGACAGATTTCTTTTTCATCTTTATTCATTGAAAAAAGCAAGCACATTCCTTGCATTAACATAAAAACCACTGCCTATAGAAGTGTTTAAGTAACTCTTAGTCTCTTTCATGGCATCCTTAAATTTTGAAGTTAGTAGGTTATGATCCACTTTATAAAAATACATTTTTTTCAAAAATTATAATAATTTCTTATAAAATTGTATTTCTATTTTGGTTAATTTGCACTCTGCCTTGCAGTATCATTGTCAAAAGCAAACATAAAATGTATTTCTTGTATGGTAGTGAACAGAGTGTTGTGTGGGGTGCTGCAACACAGCAATGAATGCAATGTCAGTGTATTTTGAAGGTCAGACACAGTGTATCAGGTGTGAGGGTACCTGACTCCAGGTAAGAAGAGCTTCTGGACAGGAAAAGATGCTGAGACATTGAGCAGTAAATTTACCACATTGGGTCTTCACATCCTGGCACAGACTTCCCTGTGTTCAAGGGATCCTCAGGGAGACCTGAATGAGCCTTTTTGGGAATGCCTTTGCCTAGACCTTGCTACGGTTTAATTTAACATGGATATTGGAGAAGCTCCATGTACTTCAAGCTCCACTGTGTTGGGTGTAACTGTATAGCAAATAATTAATTTTGAGCCCTTGCTGCTTATAGTTAGGGTGGGACAAAAGGCAAGAGTAAAGTCAGAATGAGAGAGAAAGAAAAATACCAGATAGTTATAATTTTTAGGAGAGTTCAGTTAGTGGAAGATTATAATAGCATATTTTATACTAAAGAATATGAGTATATAAATAGGGATTATATGTATTTTGTAATTATGGGGTGTGATTATGTGATACATTTTGTTCGTTCAAGGACATATTAGGCATTAGATAATTATACAGCAATGATGCCAAACCTGACATTAAAATTAGTGCTTTGAGATTTATACCTTTCTTTTTTTTAAGAAAGACCTTAAACAGTAAGGCCTTCAGGTATGTGCAGTGTTTACTGACTTGTTAGGGGTTAAGATGTTACTGTGCCCTTTCCTGAATCTCCTCATTTCCAAAGCTTAACCCTTTAAAATATTCTATTCAGCTCATTACTGTAGCAAGCTGTGACACTTAAATAAAACAAAAGATTGCATTCTCAGATCAGATCACACAAAAATGCTTTCTTCCATCCTCGCTTCTGAACATATGTTTAAAAAGTCACAGGAAGCCAGCCTGTAATCTGTGGTTAAGAGTTTAAAATCACATGCATTTTTTGTGACACATACATGTGGAGTGCTGTAATAGTTTGTATTAGCTGTAAAGGCTCTGTGATTTGCCCTTGACATCTGTCAGATATCCTCTCACACACACCCCCACCAAAAAAACCAACAAAAAAAACCCCAAAAAGTGGGGAGAGGGGCATTTTGGAGCTCACATATGTGTATGTGATTTTACTTCCCTTAGAACTACTTCCCCTGGTTACTTTGTATTTTAACTGCTGTTTTTTGACAGCCATTCACATATATTTTAGTGTTATTTTCCTGTGTGCTAAAATTTTACATCTGATGTATATGAATATTCTTTTCTTTTTGAATAATTTTGGTCTGAGAAGTCATATTTTCACACTGATTCCTCAATGCCTTCAGCAGATAGTCTTCAAACCTAGAGTGATGCTTTAACTGGTAGCTTTTACATGGAGGTTGAACAGACCTCACACAAAAATTTGTCATGAAATCCTAAAACATGCAACAAGGAAGAGATAAAATTGTACAAAATGAGACTGCAATACCTATAAGAAAATTAAGGGGGTGTATTAGTTTCTGTGACAGATGAATGTTGTCTCTGCAGCATTTTTCTCCATACCAATACTACCAGGGTAACTTTAACCAACTTAAAATTTAATGCCTCAAATAATGGAATAACCATTCTCTCATCCTAAGACAATTTTTGCATAATAAAATGCATGTGAACCACCTGGTTTTTTGAGGATGAATGTTTCAGGCTTATTTTATAAGACAGCACAATACCTGCAAAACTGCACCAATCCCATTGAATTGATTTGTGGCTTCAGTGGATAGACCTGTACATTCTGTTCAGGGTAGCCTGTTAGTGTTTAGAGAGAATTGTTTTGCAGTCATTTTATAAAGGCAGAGGAGAGGGAAAGATGTCTGTAAATATTCTAGGCATATTCCAGTCTTAAGACAGTGTCTTGACCCTTGAGAATATTCACTTAAAATCTCATTGTTTTAACTGTTCCTTTAGTTGCTTGTATTTCAAGGATATTGGTTTCTCTGATTTAGCTGTTTGTGTAAATTTTATGGATGGACTGCATTGACATGTAAATTTTCAGTAATTTTTGGCCCTTTGATAGATAAAACCAGATAAAATAAGAACATTCTATCTTACAAAAAAATGTAAGAAATTTCAGGAAGCAAGTTTGCTCAAAGAAAGAAGCTGATTTAACAGTGCTGTGATTTATGTATCACCAGTGGGAGGTGGCATGTTTAATATTGTGTAGAAGCATAAGGCTCTTATTGTCTGTGATAGTATTTGAAGTGTATTTTTCCTTTCTAAATTTGCAATCCATAGCTATAGCAACAAATAAATATAGCACTCACATTTACAACACAGTTATTATGTTTTACATTTGCTATAAAAGGTATATTTTAAAATAATTCTCAGAAGATAGATTATAGCTGTTTTATATCAGGGTTAGCTTCCTAATGGGTCCTCAGAGTGAGAATGTGCAGCATTTGCTGTTTATTAAAATGAACCACTAAGTTTTCTAGACCTGGTGTTAATGTTATGAATTGCATTAGGAATTAGATTTTCAAACTATGCACGTGATTGTATTTCAGAGTACTCTGTTCTTTTTTTACATCAATTATCTCAGGAATTTCATGGTTAACTACAGTTTGCCACAGTTATAAAGCAGGAACTCTTATTTATTGCTCAAGTACTATATTTATGTTTGAACAAAACACCTTTTGTTTTACTTTGCTTATCAACAACCACTACTGTTTTCAGCTAAGGTTACATTTAATAATTAGGTTTTCTAGGGGCAAGAAGTCAACTATATCTTTAATGAGTTCCGTGACATCACTGGTGCTGCTTATGCTCCTTGGCAATAGTCTGCTTTGTGTGAGCAGATCACATTAGCTTTAAGAGAGTAGCACAGATGCCAAGGTCAGGGCATTGGTAAGTAAGAGATCTTTGAGTAAAATAAAGGCCTAAAACTATCCAAGGCAAGGGAACAATGAACTGCTGTTCAGCAATATGGTAGCAGCTCCTTAAAGTTATTTTGTTCCATGTTTGAGTGTTTCCTATGTCTCCTTTGCCTGTGACAGCTGAGTGAGGAGCAAGGAGGATCCTGAAGGTTTGGGCTAAAAGTGGTAAGAAGAAAAAGTATGCTGGCACCATGATAGTACTGTCCTTTCTGCTGTTTTTCATGTTTGAGCCCTCCAAACGTGGTGGCACCTTTAATCTGTGATGCAACCCTCATAATCAATTGCAAATTTGCAAAAGGAGAATTTGTGGTGGAACTCTTTTTTAATACCTGGTTGAGAAGTTCTGCTTTTGTAGTTGGTCTGTGGGTTAGTGCTGACAAACAGAAGTATAGTGCAAAAGGCTTCATCTCTGTTCAAAAGGTGAAATTGGCAAAATCTCACTCATTTACTACATATTCCTATAGATTGTGTATAGAGGGAGAACTGGACCTGCTTTTTGCCTGAAGTCAGAGAGAAGACCAGGGGACAGAATTAGTACAAAGAAAATGGAAAGGAAAGCAGTGAAACAAATCCCTGTAGAGAGTGAGAGCCAGTAATGGGTGTTATAGCAGGTAGGAAAGACAGGAGAAAATGCTGAAGAAAAAGAGTCTGAACTGGAAATAGCCTTCAACCAAAACCAGAGTGTTCACAGAGAGAAGTGGTGGAATAATACACAGATATCTGTATGAGATTTAAAAATTGCGCATCCCATCAGGCTGAGTAACATTCGTCCATGTGTTGCGTACTTTGGAAATGTTAATTTTTTTCCATGGCACTTGCCAGCTTGCTCTCATAGATTCAAAATGCAGCCTCTACTGGTTGAGTTAGAACTAGCTGAGGAATAAACATGCCCAATTACTGAAATATGTCAGACAAAAAAGATGCCATACATAGAATGAGGGGAATAGGAAGATTGCTTTTCCCTCAAGGGGATTGGCAACAATAACAGTAAAAGTTAACTACACTCATGCATTCCAAGTGATTTAAAAACTTAAAACGTCATAGCACATTTCTTATGTGATGGCTTTATCTCATTGCCAGGGCAGGGTCCCATTACTGCCAGGATGTAGAGCTATGAAAGCAAGCACTTAAAACCACAGCAAGACCTACCAGCCTGGAAGTTCCTTGATGACTAATGCCTGAAAAACGAGGTGCCTGGACTGGGGAGGAGGCTTCGTGTTTAATTTGGGATTGTTCGGTGCCCTGAGCTCCGTTTCTGTGCGTGACCAGAGCCGAGCTAATCCGGGCAGGCTGACATTTCCCTGCCCACTCCCATCTGTGTGCGCGGAGCACAGCGGGCGAGCACTGACTCAGCTGGGGGCCTTGCACAACGTGTGGCAGTGCCTGCTGAAACAAAGGGGAGCCAAGCTCATCATCTGACACCAGAGAGGGTGCAGCAGCATTTAGCAAATGAAAGATGGGAAATTGTTTTTCACCTTTCTGTGCCTCGTTTCTTCCTTTGTCGCAACTGTGCCATTGTAGAACAAAAAAATTCCCTGGGACAGAAGGTTCTACTTTCCCTGAAGTGTATGAGGTCTTGCTGAGGATTCCCAGCTGTTTATGCCCTTGCCTTTTTTTTTTATTCTGGCTGGTGACTCTTTTAATGTATATTGTATAAATGGATCTCCAAATTGTTTGAACTGTATCTTTTATTACATGAATCCCAGTTCTACAAAGCCAGGGGATGGCAGAGCTGAAATGATTTCTCTTGTCACGTAATGTCATACTCAGTTTTTCAGGTGCTGTTGCCTTGTATATTTAGAGAAACAGCTGGTTTCTAGGGAATGGTTGGAGGCCTGAGGAAGAAATTGTTTTCCTCTAAGCAGGTTTATGGGAGCTAGTTTGCTGTGATTGATTGTGAGAGTCTAGGTGTCTGAACACCAAAACAAAGGCAGGAAGAAAAAGGTGGGGGGAAAGGAAGAAAAACTGACATCTGAGAAAACAAGTTGTTCGATAAATACAAGCCCTAAGAGCTCCTTCATTCTGTATGCAGCTTGCTCAGGTTTCCCTGAGAAAATCTTGCCAGTCGGAAATGGCAATACAGATTTTAATCTGTAGGGAAAAGCAAGAGTGCCAGATCAAATATGGCACAAATGCCCACATGTTGCTGTCTTCAGGCTCAGAGACCCAGCCACTGTCTCCAGCCACTGGTCCCAGGTTAGTCCTTTCTGCCCATCTCAGCACCCTATGTTTTCCCATGCAAAGTTTGCCATCAGTGCTTTCCACTCCTGCTGAAATAATGTTTTTTTCTGTATGAAACAGTAAATGGAACAGGTACCCTGCATCCTAAACAAAGGAAAACAAACATCTTTGAGATCCTCTCCTCATGAAGAAATCTCTGTTGATTAGCATTATTCACCCAAATATGCTATCTCAGGTAGTCATTTCAATGATTCTCCTGGAGCTCTTGGGATACTTTCCTGAAGCTTGCCACACATTAAGGTTTTCCTGCTCAGCATCCTTTCCTGACAGAGCTCTCAATGTCCTGTCACTGACCTTGTTCCCTGGAAAAGCAATGCACACATCACATGCCTTGGGATTAGGAAGGAGCATTTCTGTGGTTTTGACTTTTAATATAGTGTAACAAATACTCAGTTTGGACCTGTAACAGTTGGCTTACAGGACACCTTGTTCATGCAGTAGCATTTAAATAGTGTGTCCATGAAATAAATGAGGAGCTGGCCCAGCAGACAGTGTTGCTATTTATTGAGAGCTCAGTGCTACCCTGAAACTTCATATCTCCATAATGAACGTGTTATCAGACATTGATATCAGATATCATTCATATCAGATATTAAATAGTGAATTGTTAGCACCACAGGCTTTCTTCAAAGCCTGTTCATGATTGAGGCTGATGTTTTAACTACAGTGCAGGGATTCCACTGCTGGACAAACAAAGCTCTTACTGCTGTGGCATATGTGCTGTAAATGTGTGCCAACCTAGCAGACCATAAATGTGTGGCAGCTATGAAATCCAATGAAAACTGAAATGAAGTAATTTGCTTGGTTTATTCTCTTTTGGAGTATCAGGAGCTCAGATCTTGAAAACTTGGTGATGCATCATCCTATACTCTGCTGCTGAAAAGCAGCATTAAGAAAGTTGTTGTTTGCCAACTTTTCAGAAGTGTGCTGTCAAATAAACCCGTATCTTATCTAAGATAGGAATTGCATTAGAAACCTCACTAAAATGTAAATTAGATTTGACTTCCTTCTAGACAGAGTTCATTCCTTGAAGGTATGTCTTTTCCCTCAGAAGTATTCACTGTATGTTTTTATTAGACCCTTGATCATAGTTTACCACGTCTCCCTTTATATTTCCAGCTGCCCACAGAGTGTGGGCTCTCTGTGAAGGATCTGGTGCTGAGTTTGATGGGTAATCTCAGGAGTCCTGTGAACTGTACAGGTTAGAGCTGGGAGAAGCTCAGATGTGACCAGACTGGCCATGTGTCACAGCACTTTATGCCTGCATGTACTGCACCAAATGCAGTTATGCAATGGAGGAGAATATCAAAGATGTTTTGAAAGTTGCAAATGGGTTTTATGAGTGAGAATCATCCTTTTTGTTGCTTAAAAAGATGAAAGCGCTCAATTTTCACACACATGAAAAAAAAGACTGTCAGATGTTTTAAATGTAAAAACTGCATAATGTGGCGTCTTGTCGTATCTGTGGTTCCCTTGTGGATGAAAATTTTAATCAGATGGTTTTGTACTTTAAAGGCTTTTCATTTGATTTACAACTTGTAGGAGTGGAGTAGCAGTAAGCAATCAGGGAAAATGCCATGAAGAGGACAAAAGGAAGGTGAAACACAGTGTTAATAATTTAGTTTCAATAACCTTAAAAGGTTTACCAGTCACTTTTAACCTTGTATCAGAAAAGAGAAGAGCACAGAAAGCAAGCTACTGCAGTGAATCATAACAACGTTTCTTTTAATTTGTTACTCATTTATCTAAGTCTGGATAGAAAACAGCCAATACATTTGTTAAACCCAAGGGCCAGAAAGACACCTAGGCATCAATTTGACTTAGTCCTTTTGGAAGGACTGCCTGCCATTTCACCAGAGCCAGTAATGTCAGGAACTGATGGTGATTGTGGCTGTGGAAATGGAGCAGTCTTGTCACTATCTCAGACTAGCCAAAGCAAGATTCTAAGAAGGCAGTAGGGCTTTCAGAAGTGCTTAAGCAGTTTAGGTACCTAAAAGTTATTGACCTCAGAGGGAATCAGATACCAATTCAAAGCTTCACATACTTCCAAAAAACAGATAAGCACCCATGTTTGGGTTTCTTGCCTACTGAACTGCAGGGTCTGAATCTCTATCCGGTCTCACGTAAGCCAGGGTAACATAAAAAGTGACATCTTCATGTTGCTTATGAAGGAGTTTTAAAAAATGAGTGTAGTTTTGGTTTTTGTTACAAAGGATCAGGACATCATAAAAATTCATGTGGCGTTTGTATACATAACTTCTCAGCTGAACAGTTGTGCCTCCATCTCCTGAACATGTACATTTCAAATTTTGCCACAAATGTGCCTCATGTATTTCAATTTTTGGCACAATACTTTAAATCCATTTTTTGTAACTCTCTGTCTTCATGGTAGTAGGCAGTTTGCACCACACACTTGAAAATGTTTCTAAGTAAAAAACTGAATTCCTGAGATTCGGGGTGGGGAACCCAAACTTTGGGACCTAGTATGATCTAGTCTAATTTTAATAAAAATGGTCCAACACTTAGTGTCCAGATACCTGGGCTGTATCATGAATTATAGAGTAATTTTTGTATGCACTTACAAATATGGCACCACAATAATAATATTTTAATTATTATTTATTTATAAGGTTCTCCATAATTTTTTATACAGAAGGCCTTAAATACCCATTTATCTATTTTCTGTGTGCTTTCTCTCATAAAGCCAAGCCTTTAAAACCCTTTAACATTAATTATTCCACTCAAAACTGTGAGATGTGATCTCCTTTTTTGTCAAATGGACTTGTTGCCATTTGACAGCAAGATTCCATGCATGCCTTTGTTTTGCAATTTTATCTTAGAGTTGGGAAGATTTTGTACACTCCCTGTACACTTTTTTCTTATAGATCAGAGAGAATAGTCATTTATTTGCATTGCAGAAATGATCAGTGACTTCACTTGTAGGTATGAAAGAAATGCTTGTGAAAACAGAGTCCCCTCTGCACAGAGCTGAATTTTCACTGTTGCCAAAGCTGATGATTGAAAAGAATCAGGTTACTTTTTAAAAAATATATGAGCTGGTAAAATGGTTTATTTCCATCTTGTGGCATTGTTAATTGGCTAATTACTGTTTACTACTACAGTGGCATTCTTTTTATGAGAAGCTGAGTGAACAGTGAGGGATGAAAATCCACAGTTTAATCTAGAGAAAGAGAAGATGTCATTAGAACAAAGCTGAAATTGCAAACACTGAGAAATGCACAAATGGATTTCTCCATGAGTGGGTCACTAGGATAAGAAACATGTTCCTGTTCTTAGCTGCTCTTGGGTATGATGGTCTCTGCTGAGACAGGTAATGGTGTATTAGGGATTAAAGTAAGGTCTTTTCTGAATTGTTTGCATTTTAATGAGAATGTAATTTCTTAGTCTTACCTCCGTGTAAAACCTCCACACTGTCAGATTTGTAGGGATATTCATGAGTTTAAAAGGAATGGTAGTTAATTAGCATTTGGAATATACTATTCATGTGGCGTTTGTATACATAACTTCTCAGCTGAACAGTTGTGCCTCCATCTCCTGAACATGTACATTTCAAATTTTGCCACAAATGTGCCTCATGTATTTCAATTTTTGGCACAATACTTTAAATCCATTTTTTTGTAACTCTCTGTCTTCATGGTAGTAGGCAGTTTGCACCACACACTTGAAAATGTTTCTAAGTAAAAAACTGAATTCCTGAGATTCGGGGTGGGGAACCCAAACTTTGGGACCTAGTATGATCTAGTCTAATTTTAATAAAAATGGTCCAACACTTAGTGTCCAGATACCTGGGCTGTATCATGAATTATAGAGTAATTTTTTGTATGCACACTTACAAATATGGCACCACAATAATAATATTTTAATTATTATTTATTTATAAGGTTCTCCATAATTTTTTATACAGAAGGCCTTAAATACCCATTTATCTATTTTCTGTGTGCTTTTCTCTCATAAAGCCAAGCCTTTAAAACCCTTTAACATTAATTATTCCACTCAAAACTGTGAGATGTGATCTCCTTTTTTGTGAAATGGACTTGTTGCCATTTGACAGCAAGATTCCGTGCATGCCTTTGTTTTGCAATTTTATCTTAGAGTTGGGAAGATTTTGTACACTCCCTGTACACTTTTTTCTTATAGATCAGAGAGAATAGTCATTTATTTGCATTGCAGAAATGATCAGTGACTCCACTTGTAGGTATGAAAGAAATGCTTGTGAAAACAGAGTCCCCTCTGCACAGAGCTGAATTTTCACTGTTGCCAAAGCTGATGATTGAAAAGAATCAGGTTACTTTTTAAAAAATATATGAGCTGGTAAAATGGTTTATTTCCATCTTGTGGCATTGTTAATTGGCTAATTACTGTTTACTACTACAGTGGCATTCTTTTTATGAGAAGTTGAGTGAACAGTGAGGGATGAAAATCCACAGTTTAATCTAGAGAGAGAGATGTCATTAGAACAAAGCTGAAATTGCAAACACTGAGAAATGCACAAATGGATTTCTCCATGAGTGGGTCACTAGGATAAGAAACATGTTCCTGTTCTTAGCTGCTCTTGGGTATGATGGTCTCTGCTGAGACAGGTAATGGTGTATTAGGGATTAAAGTAAGGTCTTTTCTGAATTGTTTGCATTTTAATGAGAATGTAATTTCTTAGTCTTACCTCCGTGTAAAACCTCCACACTGTCAGATTTGTAGGGATATTCATGAGTTTAAAAGGAATGGTAGTTAATTAGCATTTGGAATATACTATAGCTTTGAAAATGTGGACTGGGGGTGGGATAAGTCTGAAACCAAAATAGACTAGCACACCATAAGTTTCTATTTGAAGTGAACTAATTGAACTAAATTACTGAGTTTTACATTAATGTATAGTCTGTCTCCTCATTTTATTATTTTTACTAAATTGCTCCTTATTAGAAAAGGCTGTTGTTGAGTGCATGAATTGTTGACAAAAGAATTTCTTCAACTTTGCCTTTGATTTTTCATGGTATGCTGTTGATTTTTGGAATAATACTCTAGGCTTTTAGAGCACAAGAGCAAAACTTTTATAAACTAAAAGAAGGCAGGTTTGAAGAGATTTTAGGCCACATATGAAAACTCTTTCCATTTAAGTCTTTGTTCAAGAGAGTTTTGTTCACAAATAAGCCTACAGATATTGAGTTGATTTTTAAAATTTTACAAAAAAAACCTTCATTTCCTCATCTGAGGTATGCAGTGTGTTGTAAGACTTCTAGTTGTAAACAACTTGTTTGTTAACTAATGTACAAATATCTAAATAATAATTATTTCTTTGCTATTTCCTAATCTTAGCCTCAGCTGTATTGTTCCTGGAATCTTTGCTAAATTTATTTCCAAGGCACTAACTCATGGGAGCAGTCCCATGATTTCAAGCTGAAAGACTCGAGCAGGCTTTTGTAACATTTTATTTATGGAGTTCATTTATTGACTTTTCTGTAATGCTCAGCACTGTGGTGTCTGAACACCTCATGGACACTAATGCTTTGAGTATCTCAGCACTCCAGTTCAGTTGGGAAATTTTATTTTATGGATGGGGAGTTGAAGCACTTAAAAACTGGCTGGCACAATCACACTGGCACTTTGTAGCAGAGTTGAGGAAAGAACCTGTATTGTCCAATTCCCTCTCCAGCACCTTGAGCAAAACACCATCTTTCCTCTCTAAATAAGTTTGCACTTGTTTTCCAATGACAAATAGGCAGTCAGAGTGGTTTAAAGGTCTGTCATGGTTGGAAAACATCAGCTGTGATTCCAAAGTTAACTAGGAGCTTAAATTTCCCCTCTGCTGGCAGTGGCCATGGCCTCTTCAATTGTGGGCACCACAAAACCCCCAGGGATGCACCATGACTTTGTCATAGTTCAGCTGAAATTGAAAACTCTGAGTGTTTTGGGACATGGAACAGGCACCAGTGAACTGTGAATTCTATCTATATGTATGTCTGTATTTTTGCAGGGAAATAATTGAAAATGCTGTGAAGGAGGAGGGAGCAACATAATTGCTAAAAGAGAAGTGTTTCCATGTGGGAGCATCATCAGAGTGGAGGAGGGGTTGTTGGGAAAATTATTCTGATCACCAAAGTTTATTACATCGAGTTTGGTACATCTGTACAAATGCAATTTACCTTTAAGTGTAATTGGCTGTCGTGTTGAGCTCCCTGTCCACTGTGAGGAAATCACCGTTATGTCTTTCATATGGGAGGGAATTCAGGAGTGCCTTGTTTACATTGCTACCATTTATAAAACATTTAAAGCAGCTATTCTGCTGAATAAACATTCAAGAGCCTGAAGGATAAGCATATCGCTTAAACTTCTTAAGACTAAACTTTCCAAACCATTTCCTGCCAGAGGGACCTAGCAGTAAAATTGCAAACTCTGTGCTCCAAGATGAGATAGGCAGAATTAGATTAAGCAGCTTACTGTTGACATGTCTATTGATCTGGGTTCAGCGCCGCTTCCTGTCTCTGCTAGCAGTTAGATTGCTGTGTACAATAACACAGTGGCCTGGTTTATGTGAAATTGGGGGACTCCGAGCATCAATTACTCCAGGAAGGCAGTGGCACTGGGAGATAAGGTTAAGCCGCTCACAGTGTTTAAGACTGCTGAAACCCAAGCAACATATTTGCTGTCTAAATTGCTGCTTATAAATTTGACAGCGTTCCGTTTATGCTGTTGGTTTTTTCCCCCCTCTCCAAAGAGAGATCATCCTGTATTGTTCTCTGCAGGTAGCAGTTTGGTTCTCATTATAAACACGCATTGTTCGTTAGCCTTCACTTCCTATCAGCCCTTTGTTAAAAGTTCCAAAGCATCACCTGGATATTTGAATAGAAAATACTTAGACACGAGTGAGAAAGGCATGAAATGTTATAGAAAATACCCATAATAAACTAACAAAATTTTCATGGTCATATTGATTCTGGTATTGCATTAAAGGTATTCTTTCTTTTTATTTTTTTTCCTTGCTATTTAGGAACACAGCATTGAATAACAGCAGCAAAAAGGAAAAAAAAGCTGGTACCCTTGAATTTCTCATTTAGTGTTCTGTTTTCTTCATAAGCAGTTCTCTCTTATGCTCTGTGACTTTTTTTCTTTCTCAGAAACTGTTAACAGAATCAGTTAGAAGCAAAATGATGCTTTTCACATTTAAAGAAGCCTGTAGAGAATTGTTTCAGGGGTCTGCTTGTGATTAACTCAACCTGGATTTTTTTTCATCTGGAAGAGGGTCATGCAGAAGAGGTTTTCTCCAGGGGGCACCTTTTAAGTCACTTTACAGGTGGCTGTTTCAGTTTTATGCCACACACATTTCCATTGTCTTAAAATCAACCTTCAAAAAGAAATCCAGTATTCCCATAGAAGTATGAGCAAAGTTGTGTCAGTTCTGGCATTGTGATGGGAGATCTGTGCTGTGAAACTGATGAAAGGAAATATTTTAATAGTGACATTTGAGTTCATTTATCATGACATTTTAGGGACTTGGTGGTACATATTTTTATCTTTGAACAATCTCCCAGCAGCCTACTGCCATTAAAGTGGGGGAGGGCACTCCTTCCACACAGAGCACAATGCTATAAAAGTCCAAAAAGATACAGCAGTCAGCTGTGATGAACTGAAGTAGTTCTAACTGGTATGTGACAAAAAATGGAATTGTCTCCTTTTATTAATTTTTAAATATCTTGACACACTATAATTAACATTGCCCTATGCTAAAATTACAACAACATCTGAGCTTCTGTATATTGGCTCCTACCTTGATGCTATAAATGAATATAGGAATATGGGAAAGCTAACAGAACATATTTCAAGTATGTTTTAGCATTTTACTGGCATATTTTTGAGTTTTATTTTAATGAGTTGCTGATTGATGTTCTTGTTGGCAATGCATAAGGGGCACTAAAGTACTACCAGCAGGTGGGCACTACTAAATACTTTATATTGCTGAAGATTATAACTATCAATACAAAACCTACTCCAATTATTGCAAGGAGGCTGAACCCAAAAGTCCAATGTCACTGAGGTTTATAATTCCATCCTCATCTAATGCCATTGTGCGGGTACATGTGTGATCTTTATGGGGAGTATCCACTTTCAGACACTGCACTGCCTCATCACAATAGGTTTCTGTCATTTAGTGATTTAAATTACATCCTTTTATTTTGTTAACTCCTTTAATAAGTGTTTTAAACTGCCACCTTTCTGCTCTTTCTTTCTTGCACCTTCTCCCTCCTGCAGAGTTTCCTTGCAGGCTCGCTAATTCTTCAGGGGTTTTCCTGACACCTTCCTGTCCATCAGTCCTGTGCAGTTAATCAAGGGAACCAGTGAGCATGCAGGGGTTAGCCTGGAGCAGAGTTAATCGGGTTGGCTTTGACTTAATTGTGCCTATTGTTATAGGGGAAATCAGCACCTGGTGCAGGGGGCCGGTGCTGCTGATTGCTTGAGAGGCTCAGCTTGCAATACTGTGTACAACATGATGACTTGCCCCAGAGTTGCTTCTAGTTGTAAAGAAAGAATTCTAACATTTTTAGCCTAGAAAAACATGAAATTAATAGCTTAAAAGTAGATAAGCTCATACCCCGGAATTAAAACAAAGAACAAATTAATAATACCCATTGCAGCCACTCTTCTTGGCTGCTAAAACTGTATTGGAAGTGAATTGGTTGTAGCACACATGTATTTAACTATGAGCACTCTCTAGCACATCTGTACATTGTCTAGCATATAGTAATAAGGAACTATGGGAAAGTGATGTGGATTGACACAAATCAGTGTCTGGAGACATCAAAAAACCATGGTTTTTTAAGGTCCAGCACAGCTTTATCACAGACTGCCACTGATTGTAGTTCAGCTCATTTTCCACCAAAAAAATTAGAAAAACAAGTGTTGGATTCCCACTGAAAGGGAGCTCATGTTATGTGAAGAACAGTTGCATTTGTTTCTTGCTTTGATTGAAAAGCAAGCTAAGAATAAGGAGATTTGGACAAAATAAACCTTTTGATTGTTGACTTGCAATACCTAGATGAAAACAGACCTTGCTATAGCCCTGCAGTCGTGCCTCTTTGATGGTATTGATATTACAAAATGAACTCTTGCAGAGTAAAGACATATCAAGCCACTAAAAGCCAGCAGAAAGGAATGTAAAACCCAGGCAAATTAGAAAAGGATGGAAATGGTTCTGCAGATGCTGCCAGAGGAGCTGTCATCCAGTAGCAGAATATTTCCAGTTCAGCCTTACAGACCACATTTTTACATCACAGATTTTTCATAGTTTCTAAGTTCTCCTGTTGGGGTGAGATCCAGAAGCCACGATGTCTTCAGCTATATGGGAGGTACCTGTAGTAGTGTGATAAATAGCTCACATGAGCCACAGGGTGGATGCACTTTCTCTTTTCATGTTACAAGTGATACATTGGTATCATTCCAATATAATAGTAAGGAAAAAAAACACATAAAATTACTATTTTCCAATATTTACCATTGTTTTCCTAGCTAAGTATGAAGGGAATTAAATCCTTTTGAGGTTTTCCAGATGACAAACTGCCAAATGGTATCAGGGCTCTCAGCATCACAAAGGAATATATTGTAAAGTGTTAAGTAGTGTTTTAGTAAAGCACTGGATTTTATGAAATTAATTTGAAGATGAATTTATAATTCACTAAATAATTGCAATAAATACTCCTGAAATTATTTACATTTTCTTCTCATTGGTTTCCTGTGACCTGAGCTTTAAACTGAAATGAAATCTTTTTATTTCTCCTTAGATCTCTGTTTCATTATATGTAAGACTTGAAATCCAGTGCCCTTTTCACAGTATAAAAAAGTTATTTTATTCAATCAGTTTGATTTTCAACCTCCATTTAGAAAATCCTACAACTTTTAAGTTCTATCAAAATAATTTTTAGTGATTTTTCTTTCATTTGGAGATGGATTGTTTCTTAAGAGGAAAGTTTGTGCTGTTCTAAAGACATGGAAGAATTGCACATATGACAGTGCTGTTCGTGCTAGCTTTTTGCCTGAAGCTGTCATGATGGAGTCATTTACAATTTTACTTCTTCATTGATAAGCCATTATCTCTAGACTGTTTTTATAACTGCAGGGTTTTGCACTTTGCCACAGAAGAGTAGGACTAAGTTCACAGCAATCTATTTCCCTAATTTCTCCATAATGCACTGTGACCTTTCCCAGGATGGTGTTTCTTTGTGGCAAGATGAAGAGGAAGGAAAATAAGAGTTTGCCCTTTCCAACTAATTGACCAATGTTTTGCTTTAAAGGTAGTGTTACCTTTTTAATGCAGTTGTTAAAGATATAATTTCTTTATTCCTTTGTTCTATTGACTCCTCCAATACTCTGGAACATGCCATAACTGCAGTCTAAAGCTTATTATGTAGAAATTACAAGTAGAGTTCTATTCAGTCTATTATTCAGTCACAATGCTTGCAAGTAATACCCTTGGTAATGTTTGTTACAATATGGTGATAACAATTGAAGTAATTGTTTACTAATTTGTTCTCTTAATTGTGTTTTAACATTCTGATCTTTAAAGGATGTCCTATGGGAGGAGGAGTAGTTTTTCGAGCTATGTATTATGAAAGAATGTAAAAATCTTTTATTTGTAGGTAACCTATTTTAGGAATAAAAGTTAAATAATATTCTATGAATAAAAATGTAATAGGCTATAAGAAAACTTCGGGGTTCTTGTGTTTTCATGAAGAAAACTTATTTTTGTAAAATGTTCTCAGGAGGATGTGTGATCTGGATTGCACAAGCAGCTATAAAGTGAGACTCAATGAGGAAATAAAGGCACTTTGCATTTACTGGTTCCGCTCCCAAGCCATATGTTTTTACATGCATGGGGCTTGTTGTGCTGTTTCAGGGCGGAGAAGCAGTAAAAGCAAATATTCACATCTACACGCGCAGCAGACTCTAAATTCAGCTCTTTCTGATCATAAATTTGCTGTCTTCCAAGGAGGAATGGAAGGTTCCCTGTGAGGTGGCAGAAGCTGCAGTGCATAAGGAACAGTTGAGTGCTGGATAGACAGACATTCTCAGTACGTCAGACTTCTCCGTGCTCAATTGGAAAAGCTATTAGGCAGTGACTGCAGGGCAGTGTTTTTACTTTTTCCGTGTCTTGGCTTGTTTATGTTAAATCAGACCACAGGAGGTCTGTTGCGTTTCTCTGGCAGTTATTGCAAGGCTTGCTGTGGCAAATTCTATTTATGACACTTGCTGTATCCTAGGTGCAGTGAATCTTGGCAGACAATCTGGAAAATTTCCCATCTTTGTACTTGCAGAATATAATATCTCAGTAATGGTGTGACTGTGGTGACTCACTGTGAAGGTCCTAAGTTCAACTACCACAGTAGCCAAAAAATCTAGACACATTTTAATTGCTGGCATGACATTTGAAGTATTTGCTTCATCAGTGGATGTAAAATATTAAACTGAAACTCCTCCTGTTTTGGCTAGAGTGTATTCAAATTGAAGAGAAGAACCAAGAGCAGCATTTCAGAGGTGTAGGTTAGTGGCTTTTGGCCAGCTTTTTTTTACCAATGTGATGTCTATTAAGAACAAATAATCTTACATGTGTGTGTTTTGGCACTGCAGCTATTCTCACTGATGTGTGCACTGTCAGTCACGTGATTGTCCTACATAAATAATATATTGATGATTACAGAGATCTGGGATTCTGTTATGATTCTGCAGGTGTGTAAACAAGTTGTCAAAAATCATTTATCCATCCACTTAATGCCATTGGTTATTCCATTGTAAAGTCTCACTTTAAAACCGCCAACCAACTTCTCCTAAGGCAAAAGTGAACCTTGAAAAATTAGAAACCATTGGAACCTTTTGATAATATATTTAATATTAATTTAGGGAATGTAAAAACACATGTAGTTGATTTACAAGAGAATAAACGTGACAGCAAACAGTTGAGCTGTGCTCAATAACTTTGGGACTTTTAGAGTCTTCTGCTGCTTTTAAAACCTGCATCTCATGGTCAAGCAGGGGAAATTAATCTTCTGTTTATGAAACAAACCAAGTTATGGCTTCAGGACCCCATTCTCTAGAGCGAGAACAATGATTATATAGATGGCCATCAAAGGGCCAGTGCTCATACCACCGCTGGGTGAATAATAAGGTTTCTGTGGGGTTTTTGGTGTCCTGTCTTTGTGTTGGGCTGCTGATGCAGTTTGATAAATGTGTAGAGCTGGAGGATCCATGGGATAATTGGCACAACTGCCACAGATCTCTGGGAGGTTGCCTGGAGCATCTGCCCTGAAGCTGAGAACGGGGTCTGGCAATGCCACAGACCTATTTGCCATCTTGCCATTGTTTCCATGTCGTGACAGAGCACATGGGTCCCCTCAGTTGCTTGTGGAGGCTGCATCAGCATGGGAGCACAGACTAACCTTTTCCTGGCATCTCTTTTTTTTGATGCCATATCGGATTTCCAAATTCTCATGCAGTTTCACGTCTGTCATTGGCATGGAAGTGTTGACAGCTGCTACATGATGGCAAAGCAAATGCATCCTTGCCTCCTTGCAGTCCTCCCACTTGTGACTCACATGGGGTTTTTTTAAGGGAGAGTATAAAGACTTTAAGGACAAAGGATTTCTTTCAGCATTTTGGGGGGCTTTTTTTTCTTGTGCTAAGAACCATCAGAATAACAAATTTTGTAGTAGGGGATGTACCTGCTTTGTAAGACCAACACCTGTGGACTGCCATAATTAATGTGTGAATCTAAAAGTGGTAAGAGAAGACAAAAGAAGTGAAAGAGAGCTCAGTCTTGTGCTAGCCAGCTGCTGATGCCAGTGATTTCAGGAGCGAATGCCGATCATGCCAGAAGTGCAAACAGCATGTGGACAGGTTTGTTTCCATTGTAAAGAGATAGGATACTTAATTAATTTCATGAGGCCTCTGGGCTGCTGTTGACAAAAAGTGCTTACACCACCAGGTTAGGTTGTGGGTTAAAGATAGGGCTAGGGAAGGTTTGAAGTGCTGATCCCTAGACTCAAATTACCTTTAACATTTTCTTTAATGATACAGATACCCTAGTTTTGCTTAATTACACTTTGCTGTCTCAAGCAATCTTTCCCTTGAGTCACTGAAAGTTTTATTACAACACTTTAATCTGATTATGAAAATTAATATACTTGTTCCATCTTTTAATTTGCATGAGTAAAATCTCTTTTTCACATTTCAACCAGATTAGAAGTATATAGTAGAGACTTGTGAGTTTCAAAGTTTTAAAATCTTCCAGTGCAATGTGTTATTAAGGCAATATAATAAAAAGCAGTATGTTACTGACCTTGATGGAAATCAGTACAAAATTATTTCAAAAAATATTTTGGAGTTGAAATCATGTAAGTCGAACTTAAGAAATGCATATCTTGAATCACCCAGGAACTTGGATGAAATATGGAAAAGCTCACATATAAGAAAAAATAGTGGGAGGAATCCTGAGCAATGATCATGAGAGCCTGAAAACACACATTTTGTTTCCTCGCACTCGTGTGTTTGGGTTTAGTTGAAGCAGAATGTATAAAGTATATTCCCTTTTACTGTTAGCTTGAGGCAGCCCAGCTTTTAGGGTATTGGTGTCCGCAGTGACCCTGGGTTTTGCCTCCAGTGCCCGTGCCCTGCAGAGCTGGAGCGCCCCAAGGGCCCCTGCGGAGGTTTGAGCGCTGCCCCAGGGGTGTCACCCTCGCCTGGCCACCCCAGGAATGGAGTCGCTGCAGGGTGTGCCGAGCACACACTTCTGCTGCCTTCGCTCGAGCTGGCTGAAGCCCTTGAGGGTGAGTTATCCCTGATACTGTGCTGTGAGTTACCGACACCAGGGACATGCTGAAAGCTGATACAAGTGTCACTGCGGCTGACAGTGGGATGTTTAGCAAATCCAACCCATGATTATTTCCAGAGACCACTTTTGCACTGCAAAATTTCCTAATGTGCTGCCTTGGAAAGCTCAGCTGTAGGACAGCATCTGCTCCATGGTTTTATCTTTGCCATTTCTGCAGTTCCTGACTTTACTTGGGTGTTGCAGAGGCATGGTGGTGTAATAGGACGCAGGTTGAATGTGATGGAGAAATAAACTAATAGAGTAAAACTGTGTGCAATCTCTAAGGAATGAGAAGCCATTGGCCATCTTAATGCTGAGAGCAGATATGGTTTAGTACCAGCTGTACAGCTGGCAGCCAGAAGGGCTGTGGCTGCATATCAAAATGGTATCTTTACAAGGCTAAGAAAATATGCTGAATGTAAGTGTGAAATTACCGAGAATTTATTTGAACACATTTTAACATCATCGAAGAGATAATCCACAGACACCACAGGACTTAAAATCACTTAAATTTGTACATGCATGTTACACCATTTTTTCATTAGGGAATCTGTACTTTTCCCCTCCTGAACCTGGCAAAGACTGAGGCTTAGAAAATTAGGAGAATAAAAATTCAGAGAACTCCCAGAATATATCAGAATGGTGATTCACCTTGCTAAGAAATTAAATTCTCTTGGGGGGAAAAAAAGGTTGCATTTTTTATCTCTTTACATCAAAAATGTTCTGGATTATTCTCTTAAACCTACTAGGTGAAAAAAAGTCACTATTTCTGAGAGGTGCCATTTGATATTTATGAAGATATTAAAAGCGATGTTGTAAGTAAAATAAAATAAGCATTCAACATGTTTTTTACAGAAATAATATTTTCATTTAAAGTCAAAATGATGGATTTCCTTACTACCTTTTTTCAGCTTTTTGTGCAAATTGTATGTAAATGAATGCAAATAAGCAGTCCTCACTACTAAGTTGCTTAGAAGTATAAAAATGCATAAAATTAAGTTGTTCAGACAGAACTGTGCATCTCATTTATGTAAAGAATGTTTAAACTTAAATATTTCAGCTTAAAGTGTTATTGTTTCAGGTAATAAAATGCTTTTTTGTGCATTACAGAGGAAGTGCACGGACATTTTGTTACCTTCTGAAGACCTATTAGTGTATATGGGAGTCAGTCCTGTGTCAGCCAACCTAAGAAAACAAACAAACAAACAAACAAACAAGAAACTAGGAAATAACTAAGAGGTCAGCACTGCAATTTTGAATGTTTTCCACCCAAGTGTAGACTAAGTTCCACTAGCTTTCCTGACCTGTTTTTGTCTGCCTTTCTAATTAACGCTTCTGCAGTGGATAAACCTGAAACCTAGTGGAAAAGAAACCTTGAAAATCAGAACCACAGAAAATTTTCTTTTTTATTCAAACCTGCTTAAAACCTGGTGCTACAGCCAGCAGACTCCCCACCCAACTCTAATGGGGCTATGCAGCATGAGAAAGGAAAATTCTGCTTGATTTTCAATAAGATACCAGGCTTGAGTAATGCCTGTGGTGCTGTATGGGATTAACGATCTCTGTGCTATTTATAACGAGGCAAACTAAAATGCAATTTTTAGAGAATTATTGGAGTTTTATTGTGCTGCCCGGCCAAATTCAGTGAGTAGGACTCATTAGTGTGTAAAACAGAGTTAATTTATACTGAATATCCCCCATCTTCGGATGGGAGCTCTATGTAAATCATCTTTTCTGGTCATTAATTTAGGCTGTTTGCATTTCCTTTTGCTGTGGGAGCATAAGTATGAAATATTAACTAAACTTCCCTGGTGAAAGTGCCCCCTTATGCCTCATACTTGATGTGGAAAATGTTTGTTCTTCTTGCAGAACTCCCCTGCAACTGAAGGGTGAGAGCTGTATTATGCAGTTGAAACACCTAGTGATAATTGGCATTTAAACCAAATTTCCATAGCTCTAGAAACAGGAAACCAAGGTATCTCTAGAAAGGAATTCAATGAACACTTCCGAAATATTGGGCAAAGTGTAGGCAATCTTTGAATGATTGATTTCATCATGATTGATCTTAGAGTTTTTTGAAGTAATTGATGGTATTTTTTTTTTAGTTCAGTCCGTTAGTGCAAATAATTATTAATCAATATGCACTCAGCTCTTACTTTAGAAGATAATTTTAACACATGATTTATTCTGAACATTTCAATTGAACTACCTTTACAAGGAGAAAATCAATTGGCTAGTGGTCTAAAGCACTTTAATTATCTGAAGAGCTGAATTCCATTTTAGGGTTTTTTTTTAGTTGGGTTTTTTTTTAATACATTGTCCCATTGTGATATAATCCTTCCGCTGGGCTGTATTTTGCCATCCTCAGAAATACACTAATTCTCTATTTCAGGTTATTTAGTCTTTGAAATTTTCAGTTCAATAGTGAAAACACTATGATTAAACTCTAACATTGGAAATTAAATAACATGCAAAATGAAATAAAAATGTGGCTTTTTCCAGATGAGAAAACAGTTGGTTGGGTTTGTTGGTTTGGTTGGGTTTTTTGTGAATGTGTCAGCACATTTGTAATTTCTTTAGATGTTTTCTCATTCATAGCAAGCATAGCAGTGGAAAATTACAGTTAATTTGAAATGATAACGTGATGCCAGAACTTAGACAGAGGTTTGAAACATTATAGGACAAAAGGTGAAATCATTAATTCATTTGCAGCGAATATTAAATTCCTGAAATATGCATTACTCTCTCATTATATTTATATTTATGTGCTTTAATATGCCTGTAAATATTATTGTGAGTCTGAAGGAGCATTTGTGCCATGGCCATGAGCATGTCAATACAGCCTTTCAAAGTAATTTGCACTTGGGCTGAGGCATAAGGTTATGGAGCCATCTGTCGCCATGAAAAATCATTAGAATAAAGAGTGAGGTACAATTCCACTCATGTTCCTGATACGTTGCATTTCAACACCACAGTAAAAACACTTCTCTCAAATGCCCTTCACAGGCCTAACAGGGAAACTTGAAAAGAGTCTTGTGAACAAATGGATCAAATGCCAGTGGATTCACACAGAGCTAAGACCACAGCCTGCAGACAGTCTTGTGGTGGCTCTTTGGGATCTGGGTGGGTTGCCCTGCAAGCTCCAGGGGAAGAGTTTCTGCCTCCAACAATAACAAGAGCTGATGTTCTTGAAATGGCCTGAAGTTAATGTTTGATTATATACCCATTCATTATTGCATTTCTTGCATTTCTCCCAAACTGGACAATGAACATATAATCATAAACATCCAGTTTGCTATTCAATGAGATTATAGTAATTGTTTCTCAGTTCTCATGGCTTTCTATAAAGCTGCAAGAGATGAATCATTGTCATTTGCTCCTTTGGAATAGTACAAGATTTTTTTTTTTTTTTTTTTTTTTTTGCTTGGGATACCAGAAAAGCTATATATCTTCAAAGTAGGAAAGTTTAGATCTTAGGGTTTATTTTGCTGGAAACATTCCTTAAAAAGATTCCTTGGAGGATGTTAGTAATGTACTTGTAAGATTTTTAAAGAAGCCAATAATAAAGAGACTGCACTACAGTCTGAGGACCCAATTACTGAAACACTTGTACATATGTTTACTTTTAAGTCATTAAGTACTGTGCATATGGAAAACATCATGTCCTTCATTTCTGAGCCTTGATCTTCAAATGTAAGTGTTGTAGAAGCAGAGTTTTTGAATTTTATCCTGTTTGATGCTGAGTACCTTATTTACTGTCTGATCTGCTGGGAGATCTGCCTGCTCGATAGCTTGTAGCAGGTAACTTTGTTATCCAGGCAATCAGAAAGGAAGGAGTGAGTTTGCTTTAGGGTGTAAAAATATTTTTTACTTGATGTAAATTCCTACATCTGACAGCATGACTGGCTCTGAATGACCTCCCAGAGGAAGTCCTAGAAGGAATGCTATGGTGGTGTGTATTTTCCTGCTAAGAGCCTGTGACAGATGCTCATACTTTAAATTATGTTTCAGATGAGACAGACAGAAGCAATAACAATGTGAATATTAGAATAAACCTTTGTTAATTTCAGTTGGATAATTAATGTTGTCAGTGGTTTGATCTGAGGTCAAGATTTCTATAGGAGTAAGAGAAGGGTCAGACTTAAGCCATATTTGCTGCTCTTGTTTGGTGTGTGAGAGTCTGTGTGCTATCTCCCCTTCTGCAGAAATAGCAGCTCTTTTGTTTTCCTCTGTAACGATGCCTGTAATCTGAACTTTTGCATTGGTATATGTAGCTAAAGTTATTAATGAGAATTCTGACCTGGTTCAAATCAACTAGATTTTTTTTCCTTTCAGTTCAGTTAATGGCCTTTCTATTTTTTGCTCAATAGCCTGTTTGAAAAACAGCTTTTAAAAACCTAGGATTGGAAGCAGTGCCATATCATCTGCCTTATGAGAAAACAGATGAATAAGATGTGTTCATGTAGCCAAATCAATAGATTTTTAACCTGGCTGCTTTAACTATATATTTTTTGAAGGTGATTATCTCCAGCACCAGATAGTCTGTCTACTGGGTATAGTAAAGGTGATCTCTTTTAGGTTATTTAGTTCAATTTCCAACAGAAGTGAACTATTCAGGAAGTGTATTTAGAAAAGTCTATTTTTCAAGAGTTCTAAGGCTAGAACAAAGGACAGGAGATCATGGTGGTGTGCTGCTAGGGCTGCCACACACAGAAGTACAATAGTGAGCACCTCTGACTGCAGAGGAACTGCTGAAGAACTGTAAAATCAAGTTGCTGTGTGTGAAAGATCAAGCAGGTTAACTCCTGGGATTTTTTTCTATCAAGATGCTTTCTTCCTTCCATTCTGTTGCCTGCTGTCTTCAGAGCACAGTGATATTGAGGCTCTGCAGATTTAAAACATTTGTCTTTCCATCTCCAGTGTACTACAGAAGGATACCTCTCAATTTAATCCTAAAAAATTTAGCTGCATGTTAGGCTGCCTTTGCTTTTAGGAATTTTTATCTTTCTTGAGGCTAGAGGCTAGGCAGCTGTATTCTATAGTGTTTTTTGTATCATGACCCTATTGTTATTTTTTTAAAGAGTATTTTTAGGAATTATTACAGAATTCATATCTATTTAATTAAGTCTGGATTAGGAACCTAAATTATTTTGTATTGCCCAGCTGAGTGTTTTCTTATGTGTCTGAATTCTGGTTTAGAGATGCATGAAAACAATGGCAGGCTAGATACTATTGTAAGGCAAAAGTCCATAGTGTTGTTTTAAAACATATTTGAAAATATATACTTTTTATTAATTTTAAATCATGGATAATGCACTCATATAAAACACTGGAATTTTCATACTGTGATGAATTTGATTAATTTGGCTTATTGGGTACAAATAAGTCTGAACTAAAAATGCAAATACATTTAACATCATATGCAGAAGTGGGCATTAAACCCAGCTCCTGAGAAAAATGATAAAGTTTACATTTTCAGGTTATATGATGCAAATACAATTATAATATCTTTATAGGTACTCACCACAGGCTTAAGCTTTCAGGTTTGAGCTCACATAAAAGTGTCTTAATTTAAGAGCTCTGTCGTGTTAGTGTTGGATAACTAGCTAGAGGATAAATCTGTGCTTAATACAAATCTGTCTGAGTTGGTGATTTTGAATATAATTTATATAGAAAGTATAGGTTTTTTGTGAGAAACAAAGCAGTTTTATTTGACAGCTTTAGTTGTAGGCATGGTTGTTATCCTCTATTGTTGCATATATTCCCAGGAACATTTTTTTTCCTTTTGCACCTTACTTAGCATTTGAGGATTTTATTTTTTATTTTTGTTTTCTGCTTACTCACAGTGTGTCGTTGTGCTACAGTTTGGAGGGTTCTATTGTTCACAGCCATTTTTGTAACCATAAAATCACAGAATTGTTTGTGTTGGAAGGGACATTTTAAAGGTTATCTGACCCAGTCCCCTTGCAGTGAGCAGTGAAATCTCCAAGTAGATCATGCTGAGATCTTTGTTTTCATCTCTGATGTCTGCTGGTGTTTTAAAAGGAGGAAGGAGCTCGCTATGTGTGGTGATCATGCAGTATAAGGGCAGCCAGAGATGACTCCTTCAGGTTGCTTTTTGGGAGGGCAGCCCCAGAGGCTCATGGCTTCTTTCAGAAGTCCTTCATTAACTGGATGTAGGATGAGCCACTCTCATAACTGGTGAGCGTGGTAAGCTGTTCATAAATAATGTGCAATTAGCATAGGTTGATAATAAGCAATATTCAGCTGAAATGTCAGCATCCAAGCAGCTTAGACAACATCTGTTTGAGCAAAACATGCAATGCACATTCTACCCCTGTTTTACAGAACGTCACTTAACCAAAATTCTTGGTTAACCAAAGTTTGCATGTCTCTCCCGGAGTTGTACAGCATACAGACATTAGTCAGCTTTGCTGAGCATAACCCCTGTAAATCTGGCATTTAAGCCAGCTGGCATATTTCTGCTGTATTCTGGGACTGAGAACATGAAACACTGTTTGGAAGGAAAGGAATCCAGTGAGCCTTGGAAAAGCTGAGAAAATCTCTTCCTAACTGATAAAATAAATGAAACTTTAGCTGAAGGTTTTGATGGTCCCTCAAGACATTTGACTAGGCACAAAGATGGAGGGGTAGAAATGTGCACTGTGGCATATCTGCAACTCTCTATATGATGTGTGTGTATGTTCCCATATAAATAATGATATATGTGTGAAAATCACAGGAGAAATTATGAATGCATTTCTAAATATAATATTTTGCCAGGATATTAAGTCCCTTTTGCAAGAAAACCATAAGCTTCTTTGCACTAATAATTTATTTGAGAAATTTAATAACTCTGCTCCGTGTTTGTAGTCATGTGCAAACCACCTATTTTTGTAGGGCTTGTTTTCAAAGTTAACTTTTGTTTCTGATTTAAGACCTTCTTCCTCTGTACTGGTCAGTGTCTAGAATATTATTTATTTGTTCTTACTGCTTAGGCCATTATTCCATGGACTAGTAGTTCTTCTGCAGTCAGTAAAACAATTCCTTTTGTTACCAAGCCTATTTTTCTCACTATTACCTTGACTTGAAGAATGGATTTGCTTCATTGTATTAGAGAGAATATTTTCTGACAGCTTTTGAGTACAGATCATTAAAAAATTACCAGTTTGAAATGTTGACTTTTGTCTCTCTCTTTTTTTTTATTTTTTAAATAGCTTATCACATCTTTCAACTTTCTAAATAATTAAATCTCCTTGAAAACTCATGGGAATTCTATGTTGAATAGTACAGGTTGTAATTAAGCAGAGTTATTAACAATTTTGTTGTTGATAAATTTGGGCACAACTCTGCTTTTGCAGATGCCAGTTGACTTTATAGGTCTGATCTTTCTGCACAGAGAAAGACTGATGTACTCTGTGTACTGTTGACAGTTTTACACTGTTGTAAAACCAGAGTAACTGAATACAAAACTGTGCCAAAATCATGTGATAGCTGTAGGAATAGTAGAAGATTTATGGTATCTTTAACTGTCCATTTTTTTACATTTAATGGCTCCTGTTCTGAAAATGATGAGCTAGACAAGTGTTTTGTTGACACTTGACAATTGACACCTGATTTGGGAAATTAATTATATTTACTCTTTTCAAATAAAACAGAAACTTTGTATACTCTGGAGTTTGTCCAAGTCCAAGTCATGCTAAAAACAAAGTTCTGTTTAGGAACTGTCTCTGTTGAGCAAAGGATGTCTTAGGATGTTTTATCATAACCATCAGTATCAGAAAAGAGCATCATCATTTCCCAGCCATGTTCTTAATAGTAAGCTCTTAATTTCCAGGGATTTCTAGGAAAACCCAGTGCATGTTATTGTTGTGAAGTTTATTCATCAGCTACCTTAGAGCTCCAGATATTTGCAATTTGAGTTATTTATTTTTGTTCTCCTTCTCCCACGCCTGTCTTTTGTTCACTTGATTTGTCTGTATGAAGATCTTCCTGGTCCATAGTTGAAATTACTGAGTGATGTTTTCCTGTGACTGTTTAAGTGATAATATTTTGAAAAGAGCAGAGCTGCTAATTTTAGTGCAGGGATGTCCCTCAGTTATAGCTCAGTTTTAAGAGGAAGTAACCAAACCCGAATCACTTCACTAGAGCTTTGCATGTTACTTTATTCAAGCCTAAAATCATGCTCCTGTAAAAGAAGATGTAAGAAACTGCAAAGGTTGCAGCCCCTCATATTTATATTTTTACACCTTGTATTTCTGACAGAGTCAAGCCAGGCTACAAAACAGGACATTTTATGTTCTTGAAAGGAGAGCTTTTATGCAGCAGAAATGTGAGCTGTGCATAGGAGTGTGTGCTTCCCATGCTGATTAGAAGGGTAACCAGAGCTTCATTGTAGCACGTGGGGCAATTCTTCATCCTTCACTTGCCGTGTTGAATACTACACAGAGGTTAGTCTTCCTCAGCTGTTTACTCAGTAGAGGAAGAATTTTGCTTCCCTAAAAGCCTGTTTCCTCCTCCATTGAGACCAGCTTGCTAAGGAACAGGAATGTGTTCGTGCTTCTGCATCATGCCCTTCTTAGCCCAAGGCAGTAAAAAAAGGGTTAGTGCAGCTCAGGACAGGGGTGTAAATAATCTGAATGTGTCACCGTGAGGGTAGAGAGGGGCTGCCAAAGTACCTCTGGTACTTCAGCACATTGAGCAGACTGACTTCGTGCCATTTTAGAGGGATCTTGTTGTTCATGACATGCTACTAAGTAGGTAATAGCTAAATTGCAGGTTAATGCAAGGGGCAGGTTATTTTTCCATTGGATTAAAGCTTGCAGAAAATAGATGAATAGAAGAGGAAAGATCAGAATTAGTGGAGAAGAAGAAGTGATTTTAGGAGCTTTTAATAATTTTGCCTTAATTAAAAACCATCTGGTATTTTAAATTTTTTTAGAATACATAAGACAAAAAAAGAGTCGGTTTCTATCATGGATTTATTTTTCTGCTTCAGCAACCAATATTCAATTATTTATAATGATGCTTCAGTAGCTGTGGAGGGCAAGATTTAATATGGTAATGGCAGTATTATATCAGCATGCAAACTTTAAAATGAGGTGGAATGAAATATTTTAAAGTAATGTTTTAGTCTCTTCTTTCTGTTAACCTCTCAATAGCTTCAGCTCTTTTGTGCAGATGTGAATTTTTCCAAAGAACAGTCTATGGAGGTTCATTCTTTATGTAGGTGCCCTATAAGGTTCTCAGCCACAGATTCATGAAAATTACAAAATAATTCTATCAAAATGTTGTGTGTAAGCAATGCTTACCGTGTCCCGTCTGTTCTGAGCAGAAAAGCAGGTATCTTTCTGATTCTCAATGTGTTTCACAGTGAATCAAGGCATAGTAAATGGGGGCAATTCAGACCCCATTCTCAATTCCTTGTTTATATTCTCTGTGGGGAAATTCCCCTTCTGTATTTCTCTGAGCATTGCATCTCAGATGTGTTCCACTTTTAAACAAGGATTTGGCGCTGTCATGTTTTTGATGTTACTTCTTACAACATGTTATTGATGCTTGCCATTCCAAGATCATGAGGGTGCTTAAAGAAGTCTTGAGATTAAAATTTTTCTGTTCTTTAGATGCATGTTATTGATTTTTGAGCCTTTAGAGATTTAGTGGCTTGTGTTTCCAAGCTTTTCTGCACCAGTCATGTGAGTAGGTCTTACTTTAAAGGGGAAAAAAATTTTTTTTTCAGTAGCAGAACTGAAAGTCTTATGTCCTACAGATTTTCTAAACCCTTTGTTACTAGAAAGATGCCAGCTCCTTTCCTGTTACACTTCCACCTGAAAAACCAGTTGTACAAACTTCAGCAAGTCTAAAGCTACACATGTGCTGAGTACCAGGATAAGAATGTTGGTCAACCAGCTGGCAGCTCCACAGCACTGTCTGAGGGCTGAGTTGTGACCACAGTCCCAACAGAGGGGCCAGCAATTTCAGTTTCTGTCCTTGACCCAGACAGTGATTTGTATAAAAATTTAAGGAACTTAATTATTTTGATACTTTTATCCCTAATTGTATCTTAAATCAGGCTGTAGTTGGAAAGATATTCATAGTTTGAAATACAGACCAGCATGATCATAAACACTTCCTTTTCTTAGGCAACTAGATTAAAAATGCAAGGAATGTATAACTTCCATCACTTGGCACTTTGGGAAAATACATAAATGTCATAAGAGTAAGGATTAAATTGTGAGACTTGGATAACAGAACTGTTCTGCTCATAAACTGATCTAATTTCTCAGATATAAAATGTGTGATCGGGCTGTGCAGTTTTGAGAACATTTTTCCTATTTACCATGGCAGACTATTGGCAGGAAGAAGCAAAACTGCCTATTACATAGGCATGATAAAGCTGCAGCATCTCAATGGAAGTTGAGGTGGAAACCCCAGACAGGGGACTTTCATTAGGAGAGTAACAGCCTCTGCTCTCTCCCAGCATTGCTATTCACTTCATATTGGTGATTTTATAACCACAGAAAGCTCTGTGAATTTAATTGCTGGAAGTTAGCTTTTATTTTTTTTTTACTAACATCTAAAATTCATGCTCAGGGGCACCAGTCAGTCAGGAAACAAATCTTTGCTCCAAGTTAGCCTTTACAGGTGATTTAAAGAAAATTTAGTTCCTTCCCACTTGGCCATGCCAACACCTTTATCCTCTTGATGAGTTCAAAGTGAATGTCTCCTCTGAGCTCACTGTTGGTGCTGATTGGCAAGCCTAGGGTGCTAAACAGCTGTGCAGGTGGCAAGCTTTGCCCCTGAGAGAAAGCACATCACCTTTGTGCCTGTTATTTTGCCTGAAAATACGTAACTGCACCTTTCCCAGAAGTCGCAGCAATGAAAAATTGTACCACTTTCTGCATCAGCAATTTTAAATGCTAATTGTACATGGTAGTGGATAAACACGGGGGCTTTTCTAACAAGAACATAATTTATCTTTTTATGCCTTCATCATCATGTCCACAGTGTTCTAATTAATAGGTTTACTGAAGTCTATTGTGTGGTAACTTTGTGGTATTTCTACTGTTTGGTGTATTTTCTACAGTAATGTGCAACTTTGTAATGTCTTCCTAGGTTTTCTGCTTCTTTCCTCTGAACATATGTTATGCCATTTGTCAAGTGATTTAATATCACCCCTTGACCTTAAAAATAAAATAAAGCTAGATCAGTGTATAAAGCCATGAAAAACTTTAAAAGCAGACTCTACTGCAGCTTTTCTCACTCAATCCAAGAGCCATGAGACAGAATCATTCATTACTTGCTGTTCCTGCAGTAGGGAAATGACAGGGCAGGTCTCCTTATTTATCATAATGTTTAGTTTACATCATGGAAGGTTTAATTTTTGGTAAGGAGAAGTTATTAAAAGAAGGTACAAAAAGAGTGAACTGTTAGCCAGAAACATTGATTACTTAGCCCATTGCAAGCACCTGTACCACTATCTTATGGTGTTCTTTATCACTGAACTAACAGAGATCATATTTACATTAGTGCTTAAATTGAATGGGAAAAAACAATGTGGCATGAATTTGAGAGATGTACCATAAGAACTTAAACACCTGTTTTCTGTTTGGTAATTTAAGAGCTTTGGAAAGCACAAGCACAATGCAGACCTAGGGCATGTGTGACGAACATAATTTCTCTCTAAAATTCTCAGTCATCACATAAAAGCAATTTTTTAAAAATGTTTAGGATTTTGGGGATTTTTTTGCAATATTTCAACTTTAATTTTCTGCTATTGTGAAACCGATAGTTGTTAGTAAGGTCTTGAAATTTGAGCAATTTGTCTATCATGTAGCATGAAATACTGCAGTGCTTGAATGCTCGACTTCCCCAGCTCAGTCTCTCTTGCGGAGAGGGGCTGCTCAGTCTGCTCTTCAAAGGGAAAATTCTTTAGACCTATTTGCAAGTGTGAATCCGGAGCAGTGTCTCAGAGGTCAGTGCATTGCCATATGGAAGCATATTTCAGTCTACCTTTCATCCTTTCTGCTTGTGCTGGCATGGTCTGTGTATGAGAAATGAGAGCAGAAAGGGGTGGGTGGAAAGGGGGAGATAATATACTTAGCATATCACTGATATCACAAAAGATGGAAATGTACAGTGCATCATTTTAAGAAATTATTCTCTGCTTTATTTGCTGAAGTAGCTTTTGCTTAGCATCTGAGGGAGTTTTCTCTAATTCTTTACCCTTCTCTAATTCTTTGTGTTCCTCAATTACGATGCCACCTTCATGTGCAAGACACAATTTTTAGCAAAGTCATTGAGAAGGTTCTGTGGTCAAGTTCAAGAAGTTGTTTCTATCTGTCTGTGGGTCATCTTTTTATTTTTCTAAGATAGCAGTTGGTAAAAAACAGATAAGACTTTGTTGGGACCAGCTGTAATCCTGTGTCCCTGAGACAGCCCAGTCCTAGGGATGCTTTCCTCCCTCCTTTCCTCTCCCCAGCATTCTCACCTGAAGAGGGAAGTTCAAGGGGAGTGACAGCCTAAGCAGTTTGGATTGCTGAGGAATCTGCCACACTAGACATAATTTCAGTTTGCTGCTGCCCAGTAGAAAATGGAACAGAGCTAGAGATCTGCCTCACATCAGCCAGAGAGTTCTGATTCTAAAGGGAGCTCTGCAGTGCTGCTGCAGTTGCACAGACCTAATTGAGTGTGTACAAATACACAGCCAAACATGCTGAGGAAAGCAACTACAAGGCATAGCAAGTAAAAAAAAAATCTTTTTTTTTTTTATGTCTTCCTTTCTGGAGTTCATTTGTTCATCTAAAATAATACATCTATTACTTTTTGCAATGAGGGGGTATTATCATGCAAATTCCACAACTATTAGCAAATCTTTCAGCAAGAAGAATTAACTCTTATCTTACTACTGATTGATTCAGAGGTGAAGTAAATAAAGTGGGTACTTACATAGTCAAATGTCTCTTTGGCTCCAGAAATTCTATATTAGGATTTATCTGTTGTAGCTGGGAACTCTGGGACTGGTCTGAACCAGGTGATTTTTTGAAGGTGAAAGTGTAAGGTACATATTGCTTTCCTCACTGTTACACAGAGCTGATCCAGGCTTGTACCTATTGTTACAATCTTGTTTACAATTTGGGTTTCAGTCTCTCATTGAATCTGCAGGCTGCTTTGGTCCCTGGTACTGTCAGTGTTGGTTTGAACCATAATTTGAAATAGTCTCATTTAGAACACAAAAGAGCTAATGAATAATATTGAAATGCAGGAGATAGAATCAGTAAACAAGGAGGAACATGTGTTTATTCTCTTACTTTTTACATTGAAATAATTTTACAAAGAACATTAAAATTTATTTCAGCCCCACATCTCCCATGAACTACAAAAGCATTATCAACACTGAAAGGATATTTTTCTCTGTGCAAAAATATATTCCCTGTGCCAAAAAAGTTTACTGGTCTGAATTTTCTTAATCGGTTCCTCTTTTCCTTGTTCAGTGTGATACTTCTAATCCATCTAATTTAAGGTTTCAGATGAGAGAAAAAACAACTGTTTATACTGTAAATTATTTCAAAGGTTTGTCACTCTTATGGTCTATTCTGTTCTTCTAATACACACTCAGTTCAAAGTGTGGTGACAGAAATTGCAAATGACTTTCTTTTAATGTTATCAATGTCACATATGTGACTTTTCTGCTCCTACATTGCACATCCAGGTGCAAGAATCCACTGGATACCCAAGCTCACAGTTGCTGTATAAGAATCCATTTTTGATTGGTTGTTCATTAGGAATGCTAAGATATTTTTAGTTATACTTTTGCCCAGAATTTTGTTCTGAAGGTTTCCATGCATATCTTGAGTTTGCTATTCAGTCCTGTTGGTTCTTCATAAAGCATGTCTTTACAATGTCACCAAAGATGTTCCCATTAGCTGTTGGTTCCCTACCTACAAATTGTTTTTCAGATTCTCAGTGTTCTTTAACATGTTTAATAGATGAGCCATGTTCATTTTGTGCTGTGCTACTTTTTCATCAGAGAGATAATAAGGAAAGATATTTATACAGAAATTAGAGCAAGTATTTTCAAAAGTTATCTTTATCTACTGAATTTGTAATATCATTACAAAATGGTATGAAATTTCCCAAGAAGACCTGTTTTCTATTAAACAGTGTTGATTGGTATTAATCATGCTACCACTCAATCCAACTGATTGCCTCTTTTAACACTATTTTCACAATTTTTCCTTACAATGAAGTCATGTTGAGATGATCCCATTTATTTTCTTGAAATGTTGACACATTGTGTTTTTTATAGATTTTAGAATTTCTGCTGTATTACAGTAGATATTACACTTCAAAGTACTTATCCATAGAAAACCCTCAGACCATCCCTTAGAAATTGTAAACCAGAAGTAATCTCTTGCAGATTTGGAAAAAAATCATGTAGATGTTTGCTCTTCAATAATCTCCTTATTTGCTATTCAATTGACAGCATTCTTTCTCCCTGAATATAAAAAAAAAATATTTCCTTTGCACTGTTGCTAATAATTTCTGTGTAGTAAGGGACATGAAGATAATTCTCATTTCTTCTATGGTCTGTAAGTTTCTTTCATTAAAAATTATCCCTTTTACATAATTAAATTCAAAAATGAAATGGAACGATGACAGAATTCTCTTTTCTGTGCTTTCATGAGTTTGGGATAGGATGAAAGCTATTGCTTTGGAATACTTAGCCCACAGTAGAAAGTGATGTTTGTATATTGTGAAGTTTAAAATTAATGCTACTTTATAATGATTTTCCTGTATTTCAATTAACCTTAATACAAAACTGGTCCAAATAGTTATAAATTCATATCCTAATGAAAACTATGAACATGAAAGAAGTGGTTGAAATGCATTTTGAAATTATGTTGCCCACCATTTGGTAACAGTAGCATCTTATGTATTTCAAAGGGTATGTGTCTTGGGTACAGTTGGGTCTATTTTGTTTTAAAATCCATTTGAGTCTAAAGTTCTGCTTTTCTGGTTTCTTACATCTTCTTTAAAATTTTGTTTTGACATTGACAAACTGAACGTACAAATGCCAAGAGAATTCTCACACTGTGTTCAGAAGATTTTTAGTAGCCCAGGCAACTGTTTGCCAAGAGTTTGAAATGCTGGAATTTTTTTTTCCATTGAACAGGACATTTTCACACTCTGAAATATTAGAGCATAATTATTTTTTTTAGTTTTAAATAAAAATCCAACATATTTGAATTTTGCATTATAAATTCTCTTTCCTTTCTCTAGCAAAATGACCATGAAGCTTTCTTCTTGCCTAGGTTAGAAAAGAATAAGTTATGTCATTCTTGTTTGCTTTGAAGAGCTGGATTTTGAAAAGGCAACACTTCTAGATTGCCTAGTTTGAAATAAAGGGTAATAATGCTCTTGTAGTATTGAAAAAATAATCAAGGGGCTACTAGTACTTTTATTGTTCTTGAGCTTGTTCCTGAAAGGAGGATCATATCCATACTTTGCAACATTTTGCCAGCTTCCTAAAGGCTTTTTGCAGCTGCATTGATTGTTGCTGCTAATTGGGAAAGTAATTGGAACATGCCTGCCTCTTGTGTTTTACAGCCATGCCCTGTCATTAGCAAAAGTGATGCCCTCTGACCCTTATGGCTCTCAGAGGTCAAAATATATCATTATATTGGAGTGCAGTATTTCATAACAAAGGCCATAGCAGTGGCATAGCTTAAACATTTGGGTGGTTTTTTCATTGAAAAGAAAAGCTTATCAAGGGAAAGAATGGCCTGCTAACTATATTTATCTTACACTTTGAGTAACTGCAAAATACAGAGTCCTGAGACGTGCTGTGTAAATATTTTATGAAGGAAGCTTCTCCAGCAGAGATGTTAATAATTTAAAATATGATGTACAACATACTGAGTTTTAGGCATAGACATTTAGTAATAAATTTGTATTTTGTATGAAAGACTAGTAAATGACTCCCTTGCCACATATTTTGTGTTACAATTGTGTTTGCATGTCTTCCTTCATAAATTATGCCCATGTATATGTATGTCACAATAAACTTGGATTTTTGAACCAGACATGATTCCAAGGTCCATTTAGAAAGGATTAGGAGTCACTCCTAAAAATTATGTAGCCTCCAAGTTAAAAGTGTCTGCCTCCAAGAATATTTTGTTGGAGTTTTAAATTTATTTTGGTTTTCCTTCTGGAACTTCTTATGCAATTCAAGGGAGAACAGTCCCCCAGAAAACAACTATTGTTTTAAAGTCAGGTTTTATTCTGTTAATCATGGCTGCAGCAAGGGTAACATTCCTCTTTGCCTTGGCTGTCAGTCACTTGGAAAAGTTGGCCAGGAAACTGAGGACCTACTTTGTAGATACTTTTCTGTCCTCATCCGATTTAGCCGCAAAACTCCTCTGGATTGAGTTTTAAATTCACTTGTTTAGAAAACTAATTTATGGTATTTGCATACTTCTTGAGTGCTTTGGGTTGTTTCAGAATAATGTTGTGGTGATAAATATTCACATTATGTTTCCAATTTTCACAGTATTCATGCTGGGCAAACAAAGTAGATAGACCACACAACAATAAATTAGTATAAGGACAGACTTATAAATGTGTCAGTCAAAATATATTTTAATTCTTCAGGTTTAAAATTTTATTTTCCAGTTCTGCTGTTTGTATTGTACTCTTATCTTTTTGTCCTTAGTTGCACTTGCTATTTTATTATCTCATGTTTTTTTAATAGGAAATTAAGTCTCTGTTCTATGTAGAATTAACCAGAGAGAGCATCCAGAGCATGCAGTTCTTTTCCAGTTTGTCAGAATAGGTTTGCCATTTCATACATGTATGGTATTTATGACTGCAATATAATAAAATATTTAAAGTGCAGATTATGACTCTTCTGTACTAAAATTCAGAACATCTTCTGTCAGGTAGAAGTATTACATCTCAACATTAACTCTGTCTCTCTGCATCAGATAATGCTCTCTTATTTGTATTTGTTAATAAGTGCAGACATTCATACTTTAGTACCTGATGGGGATGTAAGAGACAGAATATAGATTTTTTTCCCTAAATTAGAAAATTATCTGAATGGATGGTTGATTAATAATCATTCTAAATTGAAGTGCTTTCATAAGCTACCATACAGAACCTCATTTTTAAAAAATCAATCTTTCAAAGCTGTCACTTTTGTCATTTTTTAAACATTTGTTGAGGAGGAAAGAGAATATTTGTCCTAATTCTGAGCTCCCTAAGCTGTGCCAAGAAAAAAAAAAAAAAAAAAATTATCCATCCCACTAATGCACTGTATTGCAACAGAGATTAAATTGATCAGTCTGCTTAGGCATTTCCAGGGTGTCCCTTGCTGTAATATCTGGGCTCTGTATTGATGCGCTCCACAGTGCACTAATAGGTAATAGAAAATCCTTCAATAGCTAGCAATATATCTAATTCCACAAATGACTTTTACTGTGGTGGATTATTGAAATCATAAGCCTGGTGTTTGAAAGGGCTGAGGCAGTGGTGAAATGCTAAGAAGGAAGGACGAGCACATTTCTCAAGTTGTGACAGCCGATTCTGAGGACGTGATGGCTCCGAGCCGGCCCAGGAAACTTTCCCACAGAGGTTTATTGCAGGGCTGGGGCTGAGAGAGGGTGAGAGACAGTGATTTATAAGAGCTGATCCTGGATCTGTCATCTACTCTTTGAGTGGTTTTAACACTGAATTCTGCCGCAATTTCCTCTTCTTAATGAGCCAGTGAGGATGAATCACTTAATGTTTGAACATATCTTTTAAAATGTTACAGGCTGTTCTTTGTCGACTTTCATTAAGCTTTTATTTTAATCTAAGACGACCAGTCAAACACAAAAGATATGCAAAGTACTTCATATTTTGGCAAAGCCTGTTTAGAATACTGCACATGCATAAAGAGAGAAAAAGAGAAAACTGGATCAAAGAGCATTTAAGTGCATTCTCTGAGCTCATGTCTCCTGGAATGACTGAACTGAAATACCTAATGCTGAAGCTTCTTGTGGAGAATCTTATCCTGGGTCTTGAACAATGTGCAGCACAGACTGGGTAGGAATTTGTAGTTTTGCTGCAGGTGAACTTCCTGTCATAATGGATGTGTTCAATAAGCTCTAGTTATTGAATTTAAACAGTCTTGGTTCTTAGAGCAATTCAAGGAGTTTTGAACACTGAGACCCAGCAAATGCCATTTTTGACCTCTTAATAAATTATAAATACATGACTCAGGGGCTTGGAGCATGGATGCATTGCATTTTCTCTCTCTTGAAAACAGGGAAGCAGAGTCAGGGAAGGGGCACTCAGCTGGGGAGAATTGTTCTTTGTTACTTTCTTCCTCTGTAGGTCCTTTTATTGCATTTAGACATGCTGTAAACAAACACCAATCTCTCTCATCTGTCACATTAACTCGCAGGCTGCTCAGCAGTCCTCAAAGTCTCACAAAGGTCGTAACATTTCTTTAATCATATCTAGTTTGCTTTTCCTGTGACTGCCCATTTTCCATGCTGTTGTCTTGAAAATAAAGTATGTGATATTAACCTTTGGGTATTTGATTTGTTGGTATTGCCAAGAGGAAGTTGAAAGCAGACAAGATCACAGTTTGTTGTTTGTATCTGTTGTTCTGAATTTATGGTGTATTTAATTAATCCCATGCTTCATGTCATCCATTAGTCACCTGAAAAGGCCAGAATTACTTTGACTTTTCAAGGCAGGTGGTTTGGGGACAGGGCTTTTGTCTGAAGTTTCAGAGCTTAATCATGTCTTGGGAAATGCTGATGCTCCTGGTTGCACTGACAGACACTGCCTCCACTTCCCACTAAAATCAAGGATGGCCTGGACACCCCTTTTGAAGTCAAGACACATTTTCCTAATGTCTTATTGTTGGAGACCTCTATGTGAAAGGGAAAGGTTTGTTTTCATTGTAATGTGAAGTGTAGTTCTCAAAGCACCCACGTAGACATTTTGTGTAGCCTGTCTTGCTGATGCCTGTAGTGTCTGTCTGTGGCACAATGAGTTTCATATACTTTTACTGTCTTTTGGATGGAGAGTTTTGATTTTTTTCTCAGAGTATTTTGTAGCTTTACACTGTTCCTGGCTAGGAGGTGGAAAAGGAGGATTTTTCTGGAATACAGTCTTGCTAAGCATGAGGCTACAGGGTGCAGGGGTTGGTGGATTTTCCTGAGCTTCCAGTCCGATGCTGTTAGATGTTCATTTTCTGAAAAGGAAAACCTGCTTTTATGCACATACTGTTTTCAGACTAAAACCAAAGGAACACTGTATTTCCAAGTATAAAGGCTATGATCTTGGAGGTCAAACTTTCTTTATTTCACTGCACATTCAAAAATTGAGTGAAACCAACTTTCTATTAGATCTATTCTCCTTAAGTGTTTCTTTCTTCCATTAACTTTCCATCTCTGCACACTTGTGTGATTTGTCCAGTGGTTTGTCTCCTCTCTACTTCTGCCTTCACTTACATTAGTCTGGTTCTCACTCAATTAAAACATTTGTCTTCACCTTCTTAGTCTCATTCTCATAGACTCGTGAATCTTTTCTGATGTTTGGCTTCTACCAAAGTCTTCTTAGGTCAAGTAGAAAGAAACCTCTCTAGGGGTCGTATCCTCTGGAATCCTTAGGTGTCTAAGGTAAACTTTGCACCCACCATTCATAGTCTCTGTGCACTGATTTTTCTCCCAAGAGTAAAAACTGAAAAGCTTTCACTCAGAAATTTATCTTTAGATGTCTGAAATTTAAGTGAGATGGTTCTCACATTATTATTTATTGCTTCTTTATAGAATCCCTAAACCCAGTTCTTTTTTCCATATTTTCCCAGTACCTTCTCCAGTAATATTGTCACATTTTATTATGCTATTCTCTATCTCCCCTTCAGATTTATGCATAAGTACTTCATCAACCTTTAAATCTCCTGGTATCTCCATAAACATATGTTTGTTCCCCTTCTTCCCTCCCTGAAGTTCCCTTAAGTCTCCTCTATTTTAAATTTGCTTCTCAAAAAATTGGTTTCTCCCGTATGAGTTCTCCACAATCTTTTTCACTTCATTTCTGTAATAGGTGATCTGCAGAAGAAAATAAGAGCTGAGAGGCAGAGGTGTCCGGGATAATGTCTTCTTTCTGGCTTTTGTGCCAGCTAAAACAGGAATAAGGAGTACTCAGCTGGTTTTCACTGCTGTGCTCTCCTCGCTTTTCCCCCTCCCCAGCATCCTCACAACCCAGTTCCGTTGACTTTCTTCCTGCACAAGGCAGGTGGTTGGATGCCCTGAAAGGAAAAACCATGGAGCTAAACTCTTGAAGAGCAGATGTGTGTGCTGACCTGCAGTAATAGCCTAAAACCTCCAGAAATCTTTTCCCTTTACCAGAAACAACTCTTTCACACTATGGTCATTAACATTTGCTTCCTGCAGTGGCTTATTATTGTTCAAAGTCTCTGACACATAAAACCAAAGTCTTTGGGACAGAGTAGGTAGGGGAAAATATACATTCCATTCAGCAAATTTGGTCTACTGCCATATGTTTTTACTCAGCAGCTTCTTTTCCTGACTTTAAACGCCGTGGTTGCAGCAGCAGCACCTGCCTGTCCCAGACTTCCCGTGAATAGTCCTGATCATCTGTGCCTCATTCCCCCTCCATCTCAGACAGCCTTTGCTTGCTAGTGGAGAATGAAGCAGGAGGTGAAGTGTTTCTTTCTTGTTTCTCATCTCCCTTACATGCATTATACTTGTACTAAACTCATTGTTTGAACAGAGGAGGGAAAGGTCCTTGTGAAGGGATCAGATCTCAAACAAGCTTCTTCTCTAAATTCCTCTTACCAGTCACCAGCTTCATGGTGCTCCATGTGCCATCTGAGATGAGGGTTGTAGTCTTTAATCATAACACAGTTCTTTTATCAATTTGGTCAATAAATGAATGATATGAGGTGTCAAGGTTTACAAACCACTGAACTCTGTTCTTGTATTCCATTGTTCTCTTACTTGCTTTTCCATTGAAAAGTAATTGCTTTGAGCACCAGGAGTGATTACAGAAGATGACACCTTTATAACCAGCCTCAGGATCTTGTTCTGAGGAAAAACTCAGCCTGTAAAATGCTGTATGCCTCACCCAGCAATTATGCTGTTGTACCTAATTTCAGAAAGCATAAATTGCCCATTATTTCTGAAGAGGATTGGGTTTTTTTCACCAGTGCTACTGAAAGTGGATGCTTTCCCAGTGGATTTTCATATGGCTTCCACAGAGCTATATAAATAAGAAATACATTATTTCTTTTTATTTCTCACAATTTTTTTCTTTAATTTAAAACTTAACTATTTTATAATAAAATTTGTTGATGAGCAAAGTTTAGTAAATGCTTGGAACCTCCTAAAATATAGGTTTTAATTTTTCTGTATTAAACATGTTTCATTATGAAGGTGTAATTGTAACATATTATAATTACAGATCAGGCAATTCAATCCATAATAAAATATTTTAATGTGTTTAAGAATTTTTTTCATGTCGATACCACCATGTAACATGGATATGGTTTTCTGTGGCAACTTATTACTGAATGTTATCTCTCATAAGGCAGTATATTCTTACTTCTGCTTGAATTTTCATGGTGTACATCATGAAATACCTAATTCTGCTGAAAAATCCAATATTGGAGAATAACTGGATAAACTGCTTCAATTGCAGTCCATGAGAGCCTGTAGCAATTTGAGAGCAGCACAGGAGTTTCTTGGCGTGATCCCAAATGGAACATGTACAGTTCAGGTGAATTAAAAAGAATGTTATGATTTAAGGAATAATGAAGTATTTCATTTTGGTAGATGATTTTAGCATGTTTTCCACCATTTCTGCATCCTAGCTTTTTCCAAAGCTGCTTCTTTCATGGAAGAATTTAGTATTTGACTTTTCACCTGAGTCTGAATTTTGTACTTCATAGAAATTCCAATTCTTATATTATCTTAGAAATCAGTAACCTCCAGTGCATATTTCCAAGGCAGGAAATACATTAAAAGCAGTGTTTTTAGGAAAGTGGTACACATAGCCCCCAATAAGATCTGTTGTTAACACAATGTCATTTTAAGAAATTTGATTATATTATGCAAAAGAAGTTCCCTGAAATTATTAAACCAACATAATAGATGTTGGATGAAGAAACTGTGGGACAGTACTGAAATACATATTCTGCCCTCTTCCATGCCCATGTGAGGACATGAAGAAGAAGGAATTTCTCTGACTCTCTTCCACTTGCTGCTCCTATTTGTAGTGCTCCAGGGTGGCAGTGGCTGTCTCACAGAGCCTCACTGTGTTCCACAGGGAAACGGGCCAGATTCGGGGTGTCCTGGTGTGTCCTACACCACAGGCACTAAGAAACCACAAAGCAGGCTGGTTCCATTCATCACTGTTTCCTTCTTGGACCCAGGCTGAGGAGGTCTGACCTCAGAGCTTGTGGCAAAGCAGGAATTTGAGAGCGTGGCAGATTATTTGCTAGATATGCTTATTTAGATAAGAGGCACCATTGAGTCTTTCTAGATGAAACTAGAATAGCTGTAATGACATTTGTTTTACTGTGCAAAGTGGTCTGTCTTTCATGGAATATTAAAGGGAGAAGACAATGTCAATTTTCAAAGCAGGTCTATTTGGACAGCAGTCAAATCCAAACTACTAGGAGAACAAGAAAATAAAATTGCAGCTAACTGTAAGGGACCATTGTGTTAATATTGGAAAAAAAGCAGTGTCTGAAATGAAATTGTGAATAGGAAATTCTTGGATTACTGAATATCTGAACAGTTGAGCATAATGTGAGCAAATAACTTTGTGTTCCGCACACCAAAACTTGTTTTTATTTTAAAACAGAGAGCAGTAATTGTTCAAGACTTTCAGCTGTCTTCATGTGACAGGCCAGGTGTGCATATGTTCATTCATGTATGGCATTGTGCATTTCCTACATAATTGTTGAGATCATGCCATTTGTAGGATCTGTAACTCCATACTCCAGCATAATAAAAAGGGAGTCTCTGGGGGTGGTGGGGGAACTGAAAGAAGTGTATTCCTCTCTTCATAAAAATAAACCTACCTAAGCTCAGTAGGGCTTCCTTAACAAGCATTATTAAGAACTGGCTGATCAGCAATACTACCCACCTACATCTGGCACTGAATTTCCCAAAGATACAGCTTTTTCATTATCTCAGGAAAAAAAAAAAAAAAACAAAACAAAACCCTGTATGCTTATAGGGTAAATCCTGCTCCTTTAGTGCACTATTCAATTGTTCAATATATAATATTTTCTGTCAGCTCTCTACACTGCAGCATTGGATGCTATGGATCTAAAAAGTAAGTGCCTGAACCAGAAAAACAGAGAAGTGTAATAGATACTTTCAAATGTAGCCAGTGCCTTGCAGAGTAATTCAGTTTTTAATTAATACACAGCAGTAAAGTACAGTTGGACAAAAAATTACTGGAATTGCATGCACTTCAATCACCATGAAATCCAGAAGAATGCTGGCTGACCACAGATGAAATCTGATTTCTGAAATAAGGTGTATTAAACAGTTGCTTTCAGAAGTTGGGGGGACAATGACTCCTGATTATAGAAAGAAGCAGCAGAGCGCCTGCCGCTTTCCTCCCGGTTCCCTTATGGGGAAGGCAAGAATCAGGCAGAACCCGTGAAAAGTGACAGCTCGTGTGAAGTCTAATCCTGCTGGTTTACCACTGAGGATAGTTTTAATTTCCAACTGCCAATGGCATTTACTGTTCTGTATATAAAATTGCCCTTAGCTGGTATTTTTTGACTGCTGATGAGCTTTATTCAATTACTTCCTGGATACTCCCAGCTCCTGTTGACTGCTGGGGGCACTGGGGACAGTGCAGCTGTTAAAGAGGGCACCTCGAAATATGTAAATGAAGGGATGTGAGTACTGGTTCCTCTGCACTGCTTGAAGTCAACTTCTAGCTAGGTTGGTTACCTGGGAAACAGCTGTCAGCACAGTGGAAAGGAATCTATTTAGTGTGGTGGATAGGTGATGGCTTTCAAAAAAAAACAGAAACGGCAAAAAATCACACCACTGTTCCATAATTTAGGTTTTTAAGTGTGTCATGAAAGAAATAGGAGATAAGGTGTTCTTTTAAAGTTTGTTAAGAATACATTATTCCCTGAACAAAATAATCTGGAACTGCAGAAATGTTTAATTACTGGGAAGAGTTCTTTTATAAGGGATTTACATTTCAGTAGTAGGTCAAATTTTGTTTGTAACAACAACACTAAAAATAACATTTTTTTACTTGCCAGTTACCTTCAATTAGTATGCTGCAAAGATACCAAAATGGAGAATAGTTTGTTAGGTTGTTGGCATTTTTCATCTTCAGGATTCTTTCAGTAGCACTAGTCTTTAGATCAGTTCTCCACTGAAGTTAAATATTGTTGAATTTTTCAGATAGTGTTTCCTGCACCTGCAGCAGAGACAGGTTAAGAATAGCTTTTCCAAAGTGGTGAGAATTAAGAATTCTTGGCTTATGCACTGTGCTCAGATTCACTGACCCATGTCATATCTCAAAGACAAAAGCAGAAAAGACAGTGAAATGAAAATGCTGGGTGTCTTGGCACCACTTACGCATTTCTGATGGCCTAATGATAGCAGCACCATCAAAGCTCAAGTTGTCACCTGTATTGTTGTGCAGTTTCCCTCTTTTTAGAGGGGGTTTCATGCTGCTGTTTTGGCAGAGGATAACAACTTTGAGCTATAAAATGGGTACAAAGTACATGCCTGCCTATCTTCTTTGTTCATAAATTTTTGCTTTAGCTCTTAATGTTTCAATTTGAGAAGGACTGAGCATCTCACCACTGATTTGTCTTCCTCATGTGACCAAATGGATTTCCAGACTCATTGCAGAGATACTTAGGTTCCTCTTCTACCCTTCCTCTTCTACCTTACCTTGGTTTCCTTAAGGCTGTCTGAGGATCTAAATACCTCTTATGTTGATACACAGTGAGTGCAGGACATCCTAGGGACAAATTTCCATTGAAAATGCCATACTCCTGCCTTTTCCTCTGCCCCACGTCGTGTGTCCCTGACTGTGGTAGAGCTCACAGAGGGATCAGGGCACTGATCTTCCTGAAAGCAAGCCCATTTGAAGAAAAGAATATAAAAGGAAATAAAGAAATAACATGATTTTTCATTCAGCTCTTTGATTTGGATAACTGTAATTTCATGAGTGCTTTGTGGCTCAAAGGTTGGGACAGGAGCATTCTGCTCAGAGAGCAAAACTTCAACATCAGTTCAAAGAAAGAGTGAAACACACTGCTGTTGTCTTAACCAATTTTGAGAATCTTAGCCTAAAAAAATTATATTATTATTTTATAGTAATAATCTCCCTGTCACTTAATTTGATCCTGTAGAAACCATGTCTGTACTCCTACACATAGTGAAATTCTGATTCTTTTTTCAGGAGTGTCTTTTGAAAAGCTCCATTTAGTCTAACCACCTAGTCCATCAGCTGGAAGATTATCATCTCAATTACCTATGTATCCTTGTCCAAGATCTAATATTTCTCAAGCTTCCAATATGCTACAAAAATGTATCAAATACCATTCATTGGGAACACAACTGCTCCATAATGCTCAGTTTTCATTGCTACCCTTGCTGATCAATATCCTTAAAACCACAATCCTTAGCTTAAGTTAAATATAATTGTCCTATAGGAAAGATAGGAAGAAAAATATCCTGGAATCTATTTGAAGGCAACTACAGCTAGCTGGTAGCAGATGATGAGAGGAAATGATTCTAGATGAACACAGCTTGTTCCGTGAGTTCATACTTTATGGTTCCAGAAATAAAAGTACTTATCCCATACACCATGTATATGGTTTTACTTTTGGATCTTTTTTAAGCCATCTCATGACAACATTATTGCCTTGAAACAATTAAGCCCACCTAAAGGAACCAGGCCTAGGCTGTATCTGTTCCTGCAGAAGGAGAAGCCAAATTAGGCACAAGAGGTGCCTATGAGTAAAATGACACGGCATGAAAAGGCTCCTCCTCAGAAAAGGAAAATTTCACATGGTTATAAGCATACGTTTATGTTAATTAAGGACACATCTAGGGTTTGAAGGCTTGAGAAATTGATATTACTCTACAGAATATACATGATCACTCCTAAGTATGTTGTGCCTGTAACTGCATATTACTATATACTCCACACTATACTTAGCAAGTCTGTCTGTCAGAAAGCTCTAATTGCTTTATGTGTGAGAACATTAGGCTGCAATAAATTTATATACACAGCTGTTCCATTACTGTGGAACAAGTTTTATCTCCTAATAAATTGATGTTTCTTTTTAGTGTCAACTCAACCCAAAATTTACACCCAAGAAGATGAACCTTAACCTCATATAATTAGTTCAGTGACACCAGTGGTAATAGAGGGTATACACTGTACATCTCTTAAACATATTGATGGAAAAAGTTTTGACTTCTGTTAATTGTTTCTTGAAAGCATAATTGTGATTAAGAGCAGCTTTAATTGGAAAAGGGAAAAAGAATCACGACCTTTAAACATGCATTGCAAATAGCATGTCTGCATTTACAAGGAATTGCACCATAACAGGGAAAAAACTAAATGCCTTCTTTAAAATAGAGCAGGGAGAAGAAAAGGCATTGTGGTTCTGTGTCGAGTCACATTTAGGTTAATGGAACAGAAGCTTAGACTGCCCTGGACTTTTGATTAATATTTAATTAATCTTCTGTAGAAGACTCTGATTTGAATTAAACTGGGTACTAATAAAGGAACCAATTCACCAAGGACTTCACATAAATTTGACCTGCCGTTATGAGAATTTAAATTAAAATGGCCAAAGTTTTGTTTTCTGCTCATTTTATGCCTGGTCTATATCAAGTGCAAGTAATTTACTAGGAGTGATGTAACTGGAAAAGTGCAGCAGGAATTGGTCACCAATAATAGAGCCATAGCTACAATATGACATGCCATTTGGTTTGTTTTAAATACCATGAGCTAAAGAGTTGTATTGTTCTCTCAGTACCAGCTTTTACAGCTGGAAAAGAAGCATTTAGCTGTACACAACAAAGGGGAGTATCATTTGATTAAAAAGATGTTTCTGGGAGTTGCTTATACTTCCACATTGTCTCTTAATCAGAGTGGCATTAAAAATGGTGCAAATGAAGTCAATTCCCCAGGTGCTGTGACTTCCTTGGCCTCCCTTCCCATGTGTGTAGGAGTGTAAGTATTGCCTTACTACTGAAGTAAGTATTGCCTACTGTGAAGACAGGGAGGGGTTGAACTGTCTCATGAAGGATTCTCCTTTTTATCAATCATGATGGATTGTAAAAAGCATCTATACAAATTCAACATAGGAAAAATGAGTTTGTAGCTAGCTCACTCACAGTTTTTTCTGCCAGCTCTTTTCATAGTCAGGGTAGATGCCATCACCATCTTGTGTGCTAGTCAGCTCCTGACCTAGTGAGCAACTTTGACGTGACCCTCTCCATTAGTTTGGATGACACCTAAATCCCACAGAATTTCCTCAAGTCTCATTACTAAGTTCTCATTCAGATACTCTGACTTCGGCAGCCTGCTCTAATATCTAATTCATCTGGTTTTAGGTGTCTCCAGGGTAGTCCTGCATAGCTTGGCTCCTTTCGCAGTCAGTCAGTCACTGAGCTGAGCCCTCACTGCATGCATTTGTTCTGGGGAAAAGGAGCATTTCACAAACGTGTGTGTGCCTCCATTGTGCAAGAGCAAATCTGTTCTTAAACTGTGAAATCTTTGGCTAATGTCTGGTTGTAGGCAGGCTGTGCAGTGTCTGCTGCAGATAGGGGTCCTGCTATTTGAGTAATGCTTAATGATGCAGAAATCTGGAAAGAAAAAAAAAGTAAATAGCAAAAGTGCAGCAAAGTCAGATCTTTGTGGGTGCTGCTTACTAAGGATATTTATCATTCTTTCCTTACATAGACTCTAATTCCTGGTTTTGGTTTCCCTCGAAAGCAAATTACTGTGTGGCTCAAATAGGAAAATTCGTGGGAACTGAAATTAATCTGAGCTAGCAGCATAGCAACAAAAACTGCTCTCTGGAAGCTATGTCTTGCATTAATTATTTTTGAAAATTCCAATAGATACTCATGGAGCTTCTCTTACCCTTTTTATGGGAGAAGTAATTTGTAAAGAAGGCTGGAGCTTACACAAGTGATGTACAATGTCTGGTACTGCTTCTCTCTTTACAGGATCATGGCAGTCCCACATGTAAAAAAATTAGTGTGACCTGTTACAATGTAACCCTTGAATTACAAAGTCAGTACTACATTAAGAGCTTATTTCCAAGATTAATCTTAAATACCAGTGCATTTTTGTGCTGATGTTTCATTAGTCTGTCATTTAACAGCTCATTGCATTAATAAACCTCATTTTATTGAAAAAGATTTTTAAGAAATTAATTGCAATTCTTATTTTTTAAGATAATTGAAGAAGCTGCACTGAGTTTTAAAATTGAGGTAGAAAAAAATGTGGTAGAAAAAATAGTTTTAATACCTTTTTAAAATAAATGTATTTGTTAAAATTGACATATTCTTGTATATGTAACTCTCAGACATTTCAGCCTACTAGGATTTTGCCTAGTGAAGAATGGTTGAAGCCAGTGGAAACAAGTCTATAATTTACATTAAATGGAACTGGCTGTGCAGTATTGCTTATGGTAATACCTACCTTACTTGCTTATAATATTTTATCTTGTCTTCTGAGAGCATGAAAGAGCATTTTGTAGGTATGTGTTAAATTCTTCAGGTCAGTTGAGTTCATAGTCATGTAGGCTCACAGTTCTGTAGTCTAATTTTCTTCTGCTGGCAGAAGTTCTCCTTTGCTGGAAATACCCAAAGGAAACTCTAAAAAAGATGTGGAGAGTGTTGGAATGTCAGGGTACAACTTAGCCTTTTGTCACTTCTTTAATTATACATTTTCTGGTGTTGTAACAATTAATTCCTTCTATTGGAGAGTGGTTGTATATGAACTGTAGGTGGCCTGATTAGCTATTTCCATGGAATATAAATTGTTGCCAACAGTTGTTTGAAAAACTGTTTTTATCTCAATGCATGTGTGTCATCCCATCAATGCCTTCAGAGTCTCAATCCTGAAATAAGAGAGGAAGGAAGGAAAATATCTTAAATAATGAGCTGCAATGGCAATTTTTTTTTTGTTTTGGGGGGTTGCTTTTCATAGATATTTGTTTACTGTATAGATCAAATGCTTAGTGTGTCCTTTGACAAGTGCAGTCCATTAAATGCTTTATTCATGAACTGGGATCAAGGGATTGTCTCAGCTCTAGCCTGCTCTCTGAAATAAGATAATACAAGCAATTTCTGTTAAGTATTATGGTTTAGGAGAGTGCAGGGAAAAGAAAAAGTTCTTTAATCTCTTTGATCAGATTTGAATGGCAGTAAAATCTTATGCATTAATGCTTAAAATTTGAGATTTTATCAGCAATCATTTTAGTAAGTAGAACTTGAGCTGCTGTGCTGAATAAATATACTTCTCACTGCATGTAATGTGTTGATTTCCCTGGAGTTGCTCTGTATTTCATTGTAGAGAAAGAATGAAGAAATAGTAAATAATAAAAAGAAGAAACTGAGTGATATAGCTGTAAGTGGACATGTTTCAATTGGTATGATGTGCATCTTTCTGGCAGCCAGGGATAGCTTACCACATAATTTCTATAGCAAATTGTTTCAGAATTAATCCCTGAATTTCATACTGGTAACAAGAAGCTTAGCGGTGAAAATTATTCCTTATTTCTTCCCCCAAAACCTTGGTCAGATCTTCACAGGTCCGTAAATTCTGAAAGCTCTGTTGGATTCAGTGGGTCTGGATAGGTTTGCGCAAGCTAAAGCTCAAGCCCAGAGACGCATTTTAGAGCTCTGTACAGGAACTGGCTTTGCTGTTCTTTAGTTAGAATCACATATGTACCAATTTCCATTTCAGCAAAGCTTGCAAATTAGAAATCTCACTTTTTTAATAGCGTTCAGGAAATATTTCTGGTTTCCATAGCGGGACCATGAAGCGAGCGCACGTCAGACGCTCCAACGGCAGCAGAAGGTTCTGGTTTGCAGCAGCGTTTGTGCTGCTGGGCCTCCTGCCTCCAGTGTCTGAAATAGAATTACAGTACAATTTTCTTATATTTATTATCCTGCTGTAGAAGAAAAGGCATTTTCATGTTTTATGATCTGAGGCCCTGTGCTGTGTGACTAGTCTGTTACATTTTGGGGGATCTGGCCAGTGCAAGTTTGAGCAGCAGTAGTGTATGCTACACAGTCATGTTTGATATCTGCAAAACTTTTTTTTTTTGCACTTGACACTTGGACTGAAATATTTCTGATTAAAGATGTCAGAAAAAAGCAGTATCTTAGAAATCCAGCTAGGTAATGATGACAAAATAAAGTGATATCAGTTTGGATATATTTTTAACAGGATGTCAAAACACATTGTCATCAAAATCCCCAGAGACACCATTATGGTGTCAAAATGAAACGTTATCAACCTAAGACTACAAGAATAACAACGAGAAATAATACTATTGTAACTTTGTAATGTACTGCCAATATCATGCAAAATAAATTTGATGTGCTAAGTGGATTTACTTAGTATGTATGTTTCATTTCTTCCTGTTTACTGAAAAGCGTGTGGCAATTATGTTACCCAAGAAAATGTTATAACATTTGCATAGCATTTACTTTTAGTAATGTAAAAGTTGAGATACAAATTAGTCATACTGATGAGACCTTGACCACAAAAACTGTTGCGTTGCAGTCCTTGGCTTATCTCAGGCGTGCCTATACACTTCTACATGCTTCAGAAACTAAGAAATGTAAGGCTTTTTTTTTCACAAAAGAGAATTACAAATGGTAGCATAGTGTACTCTGTAAAGGACCCTTAAAATTATACTGAAGTAAATGAGATCTGTTTATTGTATGAACTTTATACCGAGCTTTAAAAAAGGCTTTTGCGCATGTGTTGTTATGTGAATGCAAACACAGAGAGGCTGAGCAACTTGATTTTATTCTAATGAGTTTTTCTGCCAAAAGATTAAAGTGTTGCACGGCTATGCCAGTTGACCGTCACCTCCTACCAGGCGTTCCTAGTACCAGATTTCTTAGGATGATTCATTGTCCACCTACCTTGAGCACAATTTAGCCATCTAGAGTGGATTCATCTGCCTTAATATAATTGTCTAAAACTATCCTGAGCTTGTCCCTCTACTCTTCTTTGTCAATGAAAAAAGTAATGAGCTCTTGAGAGTAATAATTGCATCCAAAGACAAGTACTGTGATTGCCCTCTGGAATAACTTATTTCTCTGTATTTCCCATAGAAAGGGTCCAGTAGTTTGAACTATGTACTTGCCTTCTAAATGATTACAGTTGGTTGCAAAGAATTGCATCTTAACCTTCTCCTGGTAAATAAATTAGCTTTGCTATAACCTTTATGGGGCTAATTGTCTTGGCAAAATATTGAAGTTACGAGTAAATGTTGTATTTTGTCTGCAGTATGAGAGATAGATGATTTTGGGTTTCTGAAATCTGCACTTGGGTTAAGACTAAACAGCCCAATGGCAGGAAATATTAGAATTCAGGATTTCTAATCCAGTGTTTCAAACCATAGCAAGACCCTCAGCAATTACTGGGCATCCTGCACAATACATCTGAAAAAGAATTCCCGAGGAAAAGGCATATTTAACATTTCCAAGATGAAAAATAAGTGAAATAATTTGAAAATATCTCAAGTAGTAAAAGTTGAGTTCCACCTAACTCACTAAACAACCAAGTGAGTTTTTGAATAAAAGGCAATTGCTGTTTTTTCTGTCCTTATCTGGAGTTGATTATTTTTTTAATACAACTGTAATTTCACAGCAATTTATAGTTTTAAAGTCATTTAAGACAGTGTGGTGATAAACCATGATTAAAACATCTATTTACTAAAATCTTCATTTTTAAAGTAAAATGCTGAAAGGATTTATCCAGAAATCATTTGTTTTGGAAGGTATAATTCTGAGATTTGTTTCTACTCTCCATATGCATATAATTAATTTTAAAATCTTAATTAGTTTTTATGCTAATCAGTGTAAATCTTAGTGATAAACTTCATAAGAAGGCAACAGTCGGGTGAATTTAGGCATCAATTCAAGTAATCAATCTTAGCTTTGATTTTTTTTTTCTTGATTGATTCATATTGTGTGCACAGGCACTGAATGATGAAATGCTTAACAGTAACTTCTGATTTAAAGTTTAATTTACAGATTGCAACTTATATAGTTGCAAAATAAAACAATAATCCCACAATTTTCTGTGGTTTATATAGTTTCGGATCTACTCCTATCAAAGGGAGTGTCCTCAACTTTCACATAGATTTGGTATCCTTAGGCCAAGTAATTTTTGTTTGTTTGTTTTTAATGGAAAATTTCTCATTCTGCAGTTTGAAATTAGCCTATAGTTAAAGTAAGATATAATGTAAAATCAATCAAAATATTATTTGAAGATTTATAATGCAATAGTCCCTCTGTCAAAGTACAGAAAAAATTATACTATTATTATGTAAGAGGCTGGTAAGGACAGGGCAAGACACGTGAACTTGGTGTAATGCATTATCTTTTTTAATGTTCAGGCTTTTTACAGAGATGTCTTAGTCCATAGGTCAGTGTTTGTCTAGCAATGTACTGCTTAATACTGTAGTTTAATGAATACTTTAAAACAAGATGTCATTTTTATTAAAGGCAAGTGTTCACAAGAGTCAAAAACATTCTATTTTGTTTTGTTAGTTGCAACATCCTGGTACCTATTTACTAAGTGTTTTCTCTAATTAAAGAGAAATAAACAACATAATATATTTTTTGGGTTTCCAGTATAACTTATATCAATGCATTAAGCAAGATCTAAATACTTTTAAAGTGAGGTTTTGCATTGAAACAGAGCTGAATTTCACCATTTACACTATGTTTTTTAATGATGCGTTATTTAAATAAACCTTTTTTTCCAAATCTGTTTTCAAATTTGGAACTTTTGAATATTTTGAATAATTTGAATATCACTCTTGGTTTGTCCTTCAAATGGTGCAATCAGGATTTTTTTTCCTCTTTTTCAATGTTGCTAGACCCAGCGTGGCTGGAGCTGGGCTCTGAGGCAGATTTTAGGGCCCGGTGTCAGCACAGAGCAGGAGCTGAGTGGGCTGAGATGAGTGGAGGGGGCTGGGCTCTCCCTGCTTCACAGCATTCACACCTCACAGGTGGTGCTGGCCATGGACAGATGTTCCTTTTTGCAAATCCTGCCGTGCTTTAGGAAGCGACTGCTCCCTTGCTGCTTCTGCTGCCCCTCTGCTGAAGGCTTCTGCCCTGTGTCTCATCCTGAGGGATCAGAGGGAGCTCTCCCTAAACAGCTTCCAGCAAAGCAGCTGGATTAGCTTAACTGGAAACAAAGGCTGCCATGGCCTGGAGCCTGCTAGGGATCTTCTGGATGATCCCTTCTGCTGGCACAGGAATGGCCAGCTAGGTCCAGGAGGGGATTTCTTCTCTGTGGTCTTTGTTAAATGTCTTTGTATTGCTGTGCCAGGCAAGTCTCACATTGGCACAGAACAGCCTGTGATGTCTAATTGTGGGTGTTCATCAGAGCTAGCAGCACTGGAGCCATCACTGTCTGTTCCAATTAGGACAGGAAGATTCTTAGGTCAGAGCCCATTTCTCACCACCTGACTTTGAAGTAATTTTGTATTTCATTTGGAATCAAAACTGCAAATTTCTCCCTTGCTTGATCACTAGTTTTTAGTTTTCCTTTTTCATGTTTTATTAAATCTTGCCCTGTGTATTTCTGCTATTTCTTTAACATTCTCATAAGAAATTCACAATTAGATGTCTTGTATTTTCTTTTAGGTTTTGTGGCATTCTCTTTTTTCTTTTCCTTTTTGTTTTTTTTTTTTTTTCCTAACTCAGAAAGTGCAATACCCTATGAAAACAGCTGTAACAAGTTGTGTGTGGCTGAAAATTGGCTTGGCTTATATCTGCAAAATCTAACAGCTCTAAAGAAAGTCTTAGACTGTGTGATAACCCGGTAGCTGAGTGTCTGTTTTCAGATGTTTATAGCAAGCTCCTAAAATCTCTGCTTTTCCTTTTAGTAGAAGAATTCCACTGAAAAGTAAGACTGGATTTCAGTCTCCGGTGTGCAGGCTCTGACAGGCTAATAAGGAAGAGTGATGGTGGCAATAAAAAGGGTCTTGGGTGCATTCTTCGTATTTCACTGGTTGTAAAATGATGGCCCTGCTACAGAAGGGCCACAGAGGGACTCAAAGTGAAATCTAGTCTGGAAAGTTTGAAGAGACTGTCGTGGTGAAGTGACCTCCCCATCAGCCCCACCTCTCCACTTTGTTTATGGCCATCACATCAGAAACAAGTGCTGAATTTCGAGCATTTGATGCTACTTACCTTTTTAACCTGGAGAAGAGAGGTGTATCTTTTTATTTTTAATTATTTCCTCTGTTGAAATTGTGTAAAATGCTCATCTAAACACAATGTCAAAATTTGGAAATTAATTTTATTCACTGAAGAAGAAAGTGAGTGCATTTGAAGACTTTAGGTACTTCATGGTATTGCAATTGATGAACTTCCACTGTGAAGGTAAACTGGAATGACACTAAAATTCCCAATGAGCTGATTTCACATGCATACATATTGACATAAATCCTGAAGTTTAAATCCTGTTTTGATGGAATTACTATGCTGAAGTGTGTAGGTATGTGTGAAGGTAACATGCTATATCTTGCCTGTCACATTAAGCCAATCCCTGAATTTAGCTGCCTTTAAAACCTCCTGACTTTAAAGAATATATAATGCTCTGTGTTCATTTAGCAAATACAAAATGGCAAAAGAGGATGAGTTTTATAACTGGGTGAACAGTAGAAGTAAGCTAAAATTGAAAGAGATCTGGGGGAAAAAAACTCTGGTAGAATGTATACCCTTCAGCATGCAAGAAGCTGCCCTTGTTAGAAACTAACTTTGCATGCATAATTAATTTGAGCTGCACATTTTGTTTCTTACAACTAGAAGAGAAATTTAATTCAGGTGTTTGGTGAACATATGGGGGATTTACTGTGAATTTATGACCTGTGGTTTGAGTGTAAAAACCCAAGATACTAGCTGATAAAACTTAATGAAGCTTGTGCAGAGAAACTATTTTTATTTGCAGTTTTGTAATTCATACACTTTTTGGTTTTTAACACCTCTCCTCTACCTTTTTATGCCTTATTCCCAATAAATTCTTTGACAGTTAAGAAAAACAAAATTAGTGTGGAATAGGGCTTTTTATGCCTTTTTCCAGGTTACAACCGTGGTACATTTGTAGTCTAACAAATTTGATCTTTTGCCCAGCTAATTTTTTTTCTCAGATGACTGTAGAAATTCTGTAATCATGTAACAGCTCTTTTATATGGCACTGTCCATGGTTGCTCCTGTTTGTGTACCATGTCTGGATGTGTTGATATCCATGTGTTCATGAAAAATCTGATGTCTCAGAAAAGGACCACATGTAGGGCACAATGGAAGGAGAGGACCAGCCAAATTGGTTGCACTAACTTAAGCCTGAGGAGTGGCATTTAAATGTCAAAAAATAAACCACAGAACAAAACAGGAAAAGACCAACCTGCTCTGGCAAGCCGGTGGCAGGAAGGAGAGAGTACAAACTGTGCTGCTGCTCAGCCCTCATCGCCTGCGCTCTGTGGGCACAGTCATCTGTGTCACTGATGATTAACAAATCTGCTTAAAGTGAGCAAACCAGCAGGCTGTGCATTGGGACGTGGTGGTAACTTCAAGGCTGGAAAAGGGCACACTTTCATTTTATTTTATGTCCATGACTTTTTGAAATAACCTGACAGTTTCTGCTTATTCACCCTCAAGGGCCATCTGAAACAGACAAATCCATCTGCTTGGGGTTAAGCACTGTGGAGAGAGGGTGCTCGAGTTCCAGTAAATGTAGCAGAAGTTTTTATATTAGATTATCACCACTCTACTTTCTGTTGGGCTGGTTCATCCTGCTCAAGTGATGAAGAAAGGGGCCAATTTTGTAGGCATTCAGTTAGTCCTGTACTTTGGTGAGGATGTGTGCCACCAGCCATGGTGTGGCCACATTGTCAATCCTCAATGTGGTGGAAATAAATTTGTTTCCTGCTTCTCTCTGTGTGTAAACAGAAGTAGATACAAATTCAGACCTTAATTTTTAATGTGACACAGGTAATCTGCTCAAATGAAAAGGGATTTATATCATACAAATGGGTGATAGTTATTTGCCAGCTTGAAGCAAATAAGAACCCATCTGTGTTTTATTACTGCTATCCAGAGATCTAAGCAGCCGCTCAGGCCGGCGAGGCCCCGGCAGCTCAACTGTGTGATAGAAGATTTCAAGGTGTAAAGAACACTGTTTGTTTACTAACCTTTTGGTTATTCTAGTCAAGTTGCAACTGCCTGGTGGTGTTTTTAAGACCCTTTTCCATGCTTTTTCAGGCCAATAAATTTTTTCCCAAAGCTTCAGTCGTCCCTGTTCAGTGGCCTGTTTGTATCTACTTTATCACACTGAAAATCTGACTGTTTTGAAAGGAATACAGCTCTGCACATCAGTGCATGACATCACACTGAGACATTGCTTAATGATCTGAGACCCTGATGGCCATTGCTGCAACTGCTTGTTCCTGGAAATATATGACAGCCCTGGCCTATCTAAGTCTTGCTTACCATTGCATTTTTAGTCTGTGCTGCTGCTGGTGTGTTTTGAAGCAGCACTCAAAAAACAACTGATTGTGAAATGTGCCATCTGCAGATGGAAGGCAATGGGGTGCCAAGTAGAGCTGTGATACAAGAAAGCACAGATGCTTTGCAACCCGAGTAAACTTTGGCCCTAAAAGCCTTTCCTTGAATTTTATTTATTTTAAGAACATTTAACATTGAGAGCACTTTGATAGAAGAACATCACTGGTATCTGATGCTAGGAGGTGCTAATTGTCTTCTGTAAATTCACAGCCATCCTGTTATTAAGTAGGCATAAGGGAAGGCTGTCTGAGCAAGCTGTGGTTACTGTAGAGAGCTGTAATTCCAGTTTTGCTAAAAATTTTAAAGCTTGCATAGGTTAAATCTTCAATAAACATTGGATGTATTTCAAGGTAAACTCCTTCCTTCCTGCTGGTAGTCCTGAAAACATGGCACATTTAATTGAACTTTTGAGGACTTGCCCCATACACCCACAATAAGGAATTTAGGCAGCAAGAACACCTGCAGCCTGCATTCTAGTAGTCTATTGATATGACCCTATCTTTCTTGGGTCAATTCATCCAATAAGTCAAAATTTATTTTGCTTTAGACTGGCTAAGGACACTTCACATAGGATATAATTTGTTTAGCTCTGCCCCAAGGGATAATTATGTGACTTGCATAAAGATTTTTAGATAAAGCAGAACATCTTGGGATCTGAAAAGGAATAAAGTTAGGTTTGCACTGTTGACTCCAAAATTTTATTGGTGACAGTTTTCCCTAATGATTATGATTTTTTACATTTTCCTCCTTCTAGAAGTACTAATTGGGAGTTGAATGAGATACCAAGTGGGTGTACCAAGTGTTCCCTGAGTGCAGAGGGAGTGCAGTGGGAGACATAAAAACCAGCAAAAAAAGCACTGATGATAAGAGTAACTGGATGAAGAAAATCACAAAAAAACAGAGGTGACAGCATGGCAGGCCAGGACAGACATGTACAAGCCCTCAGTAGTGAGAAGATTAAGGCAGCTGTAATTTAACCTAGAGAATCAGAACAAGCTTGAATTGAAATGGAAACCAAAGGAGGTGAATCAAAGATATACTCTAAGCCCTCAAATAATCTTTTAAGAAATATATCTTAGTGCCTCCTTAGCTGTCTGCCTTTTCCTGTTCTAAATAAAATATTTATTTTTTTATTATTATTAGCCCACTGACTTGATCTCAATTTCTATTTCTTACTTTTTTCCTCCTCAAAGAAATTTGAGGAGATACAGAAATGCCTTTTTCTAATTTTGTTCTTTTTTCTTCTGTGAAATAGTTCTTTTTATAATTCACTTCTTTTACAATTTTCTAAATCTGAGTCATGTCCCTTGCTTTTCAGATAAAATAGAAATATTATGTTAAAAGATTTATCTTCTCTGCCATTATCAAACCTTTAATAAGTTTGAATAACTTTTCTTAAATCAGCATGACTTCTTTTTTCTTTTCATTTTTTGTAAGGGTTTCTTTGGCATTAAAATAAGTCCTTAGGTCTGGAGACAAGTTGATCATAAATCCCAGATCCTCCTTGTCCTTTGTTACTCCTCTCTGCAGTGTCTGCAGGGTATCAAGTTCATGCATTGGCTGTTTGGGAAAAGACACATTTTGGCTTCATGGCATGGACACTATGCATTTATTTTCTTGCTATTCCTCTATAAGGTAATTGTTTTAATGAATAACTATCACAAAATGTGCAGAAGCCCTCAGGCCTTTAATAACCCTTCCAGTACCCATTTTGGGGCTGGTGCAGTGTACCCTGTAGAGTGCACAAGGTTTAGTGCAGTACTTTGGAGTTCACCTTCTGTTTGCCATGGATAAACTGCTTCAGTGTCACTTCTGCACTGTGATCCCTAAAATCTGAAACAACCTTTATTACAGAACCCTGATGGTTTACCCATCATCTTGAGTACTACAAGGTATCTATGGATGGCATTTTTTCTAGTAATTTTTGCGCAGAAATTCAATGACTTTTCTCGTTCAAACATATTCTTATGCCTGAAATTTCAATATTTACTATATTTTTGCTTTTTTAAGTGCAATTTATCATGTAGGAAACACTTGTTTGTGTGGAAAGCAGTGGACTGCTTGTTTGTTGGATTAACAATAACTGTTTTAAAAATCAACAGACCATTTAAAAGTGTCTTGTCTTATACTGGATTGTGATTAATCCCTTTAAAATGTGAAGTGTATAGCAATGCATGGGAAAAAAACAAGTGGTTGTATAGTAAAGCTGGGCAGAATTTGACAATAAGGAATAAATTTACATAAAATAAAACTGTAAATGGAGATAAGCTGTTTCACAAAATGAAGTTGAATTAAGGAAATAAAATTAGCAACACACCTACAATGAAGTGGAAATCTTGAAAATACCAGTATTTCATTTCCACCTGTTCTAAATTAAGCTTTCTTTTAAATGTACTTTTCAAAATGGTAATTTGCACATAGAAATTGACTTACCCTACAAGTAAAGCATTTCCTAAAGCTCCCATTTGGGTTTTAAAAAAGCATGAAAGAAAACATGTCCCTAAATTCCTTCCTTTTCTTTGCCTTTGGTTTCAAACAAATTTTAAAAATAAATCAACCCAAACCACTTCAAAAATTAGCCTTTGCCAGAACCATACTAATTTTTCTGTCTGGCCAACCGAGCACTGATAAACTCTATTTATTGGCACTGAAAAGAGTGGGAGGTAATGTCTCAAACATCTACAACCTCCAATCCCCTGCACCTACCAGTCCCAAAAGACATGGAAAACAGTCACAAATGGGCTCTAGAATTGTCTCTTTTCATACGAAAAGAGATACAGGATATAAATTCACTGTCTTCTATTGTACCCTGTGTCTAAGAAAGGAAATCTATGGAATTGCTTTCCATTGTTTCTCTGCAGATTTCTCTTTTGAAACAAAGTAATAGATGTCCATTCCTCATCAGCTCTTTTGAAATAAACAATGAAATGCAGGGCACAAGAAGCCCACAAGAATAGATGAAAATGCTTCTGGTTAGTCTTGATATAGCATATTTGTTTGTCAGGCTTTCTGTGGCTCCCACACAACATGTTTGAAAGAGGGAGGTTGTAGGGTCAGGTGGAGGCTGCACAGCTGGAAAAATGTCAACAAGATTAATAAATACCCACTTTCCCCCTTCTCCATGAAATAAGCCATTCCTGTGCATATTTCACTACATGCACATGGTTTCGTGTACACCTGCACTGTGGAGCGTGGATTACTGGGTATTGTGGAAAAATTGATGGTTTTGAAGGATTGAAGGTTCTGGGTGTGCTGGTTTGTATCAGTACCTCTGGGACTGAGCCCTCCCCAGCCACCAGTGTCTGTGGGGCCAAGTGCAGCCAGCTCTCATCTGCTGCCCAGATCCATTCCTGCCCATGGCCCTGTCAAATGGATGGCTTTTTACTGGCCCCCAAGCCTTTTAATGCTTTCAGACTGATCAATTTAAAAGACTTGTTAAAAACAGAACTAAGGGATGACAGGCTCTTATTGATTGGAGAAAATAACCAAATTTTATATAGGTAGAGCCTCCAGACATTGTAATTAATTTGATGTGAATAAAGATCGGATAGTACTACAGTTTATTGATCGGGGAAAAGTATCTTTCTTGTTTATTCAGTAGCAGAGATCATTAGGACTTTTAATTTCCCTTTATGTTAAGTCTGACACTACTATATCTATTCTTCTTCATTCTCTAGGAGTGACACATACTGAAAAGGTGCCAACAGTTTATGATAATTTTTAGAAATGTTCTTATTTGTCTTGTCCTTGCAACATCTGAAATTTCTTTATTAGACAAACAGCATTAATAATCTTAAAAAAAATTAAAGATCTTTGGACTAAATTCTTGTAAGTTATTTTCATGTCTGCAGTCCTGCACTGCAACATCAGTCCCAGATACAGGTGGCAGTTCCCAAGTGTATTGATCATTTCCATCCTTCTGTTTTAGCAACAGATCGACCCCCAACAACCACGACCGGATACAGCGCCTGCGCCAGGAGTTCCAGCAGGCGAAGCAGGACGAGGACGTGGAGGACAGGAGACGCACGTACAGCTTCGAGCAGCCCTGGGTGAGTGTGCAGGGCCTGCCAAAGCTCGGACACCTGGCTGACTCCTGCTCTTCCTGGGTGGGTGGGGAGCAGACCAGAAGGGAGGCAGGGTGCTCTGCCTCCACACTTCTGCCCTTGCTGCGATCCCCATTTTAGGTTCATTGATGTTTACTTCAGTTCTAAATTTCTTCAGCCATCTGTCATGGGTGCAGACAGCATTATTTGCTCCGTGGTTAGACCCTTGACTCTGGGAGTTACTGCTTGGATTAGTATCAAAGGCAGTACCTATTGATCTGAAAGTTTCAAGGAAAACCAGGATAAAATACATACTAACAAAAATAATATAAGATGTAACCTTGTAAATGCTATTTTCTCTCAAGCAATATCACTGTGTTTAGTTATTTTCATCAAGGCAGAACTTTGTATTTTCACAGTAAAGGAGAGACGAACCTCCTTTACAATAGTACCACTCTGACACATTAGCTAAGACAGTTCTATATTGAGATATATGTCCTAATTGATCTTTTAAATCCTATTCAAACTGATCCAGTAATGTGATACAATTATTTAAATACTTGTGCTTATCTTGATTAACATAATTGAATTAATTAGTGCTGCTTTTTAATCAGTTATGTATACTAAATTAGGATCCTTTAAATATGAGGCAAAACCTGTAATTTTGTTGAAAATTCCATTATAAAGACAGTGAACAACTTGTGTTCCCAAAAAAGTGGGAACTGTGTGATGACAGCAGTAGAATCTCTCACAGCTTCCTCTGAAGCAGGTGAGGGTGGTGAGTTATGCTCAGCATTGCACACAAGACTGAGATGAGAATAGCCAAAGAACCACCATGTCTGTGTATGCAGTCGCTGGGAACAATATCAGGAGACAGGCTTCTCTTTTCTTCTGTTAGAAAACATCTGACTTCCTCTGAAATGGAATAAATAATATAAACTTCTCTTTATGAGCAGATGCTTTCCGTTTGAGGTGGGGAAGATAATGTGCTAGCTCATCACAGGGAGTTTAGCCATTTGGGGTAGGTTGGGGGTGGGTGTAGTTGATACCTTCTGTTACCCATATCAGCTACTGTTTGGTTTCCAAATGAGAGATTTCAGCAACATTCTTGGGAAAATTGTGTATGAGAAAAGCTTGCACTCTTGAAGACTTGAGAACTTAACTACTGGAGGTCATGGGCCAAATTGTTGTATATCTAAATGCCATAGCAACTTTAGACAGTCAGCTTGGCTTTTATTTTACTTTCTTGTAATGAATGAGAAGGGAATTATTTGGATGACAGACTGATTACCTTAGGAATGGAATAATTTCCTAAATTCTGGGTCAGAACATTGACCTTTCTATTTTCTCTTATTCAAACAAATGTTATCTCTCTGTTTACTCCCCTTCTACACATCATGCAAATGAGCTCAACGTGACTAATTCAGCTTAATGTATTAATATTAGTTCTGAAGCTTATTGTTGCTTTTGTAGGAGCTGCTCTGTTGTTAAATACAAAGGTGACCAAATGTTTTATTTTAGATAAGTACTTTTAAAAAAAGTTGCCCAGAGTCTATTTGACTTATAATTTCATTTTTCCATCATGTACTCCAGCCTTTCAAGATCACAATGCTTGGAAAGGATAAAGCAATGATCTCATCCATTTCAGCACTTCACAGTTATTTCAGTTTTAAAGAGCCATAACCCTCTTTTTTAAGGAGTGTGTTGTACTACTTTAACATCTTAGTCTAAAATGGAACTATCTTGAGACAACCTCTCAAAACAGATCCAGATGTGTTATTAAATACCAATGACACCAAAAAAATGCAGAATTGGTTTATAATACATGTGTAGGAAAATACTTAGGTACATCCATCAGTGTGTTTTCAGTCTTCTCCATCTGTGAGCTGTTGGTTCCAAACCACAGCAGTGCAAAGTGCAACTGTACGTGGGCCATTGTTGAAAAGAGAGTTTTCACCTGGGAGAGATGGGTTGTGCAGCCTACATAAACAAAAGGCTTTGCATATAGAGAAGCCTCTGAGCCACAAGGCAGCAGCCAACTCTGACCTGGTTTGGATAGAAAGAGAGGAAAAACCCATCCTTGGAGAAGTGTGTGCTATGAGGTGATAAGTAGTTTGCATTTCTCATTACCAAGCTGATGGGATGGTTGAGGATAGGGAATGAAGTGCTGATGTGATGGGGGGACTGTTGGTTACTTTAAGGAGGTATAAATGAACATGGAGTTTGCAGTGGAAGTAATGGATGCTGATGGAAATCTGGCAGCTCTGAGGATATTCAGAGGAGCTCAATGCCTCAGAAACCCACTAATATATTATAAAAATGGTCCTGTAAACCTCACCAACGCCAATTCCTCCCAGATTATTAATGACCTGTGACACAGGAGTCCAGTTACCTGTGGCAGATACCTTCAGCCTCCTCCCTGGCTGGGAGGCAGATCTCATTCCATGGAGCACAAGTGGCTCTGAGTGGCACCGGTGGGTGCCTGGCCCATCCCTTCCTGCCGAGGCCCACCAGGTGAAGGTCATTTCTCTGTACCTGAGCAGTGCAACAGCACTGGACTTCTCGCCCTACTGTGTTTGTCCTGCCAGTAAACAAAGTACTTGACTGCCTGCGAGTGTTCAACAGCATCAGGCAGCTGAACAGACACAAAAAGTGATAGTGCTGGAATGAGATGACACTGTCTATTAAGCAGCATAACATTTCTGCTCAAGGCCATTTGAATGACACGCTGTTAGGGTTTAAATAACTGCCTAAATGTTGCAACATCCAGCCATGTCTAAAATTCACTGGTTCTGTAAGCTGAGCCAAAGCTTTATGGAAGAGATTTTTGCATTTGTTTATTTTAGGATGACTTTCTCAGGCATCATAACTTTTCTTTTTTTTTTTTTATGGTGCTTTTTATGTGTTTGTATTTCAAAAAGTGAGGTACAAGAGGCTTTCAAGGGCAATACTATAGGCCTGATGTTGCATGGAAAAAAAAGATAAAAATAACATAAAATTTAATTAATCCATTTTAATCCTGCTGGTGTTAATTCCAGTCAGAGTGCAGAAATGTGTATCTGGACATGCAGAATTGCATGGAATTACAGTGTGTCTGCTAATATTTAAGGCCCTTGATGTTGCTATGACACTTTTATACCAATGAGGATTTTTTTGGGGCTGATTTTTCTGTTTTGTACCATAGCTGAGCCTGTGTTTTCTGTGCTTTTCTGGATTGTGTTAGGTCTGCTGAGGCTTACCTTGTACCAGTTCCAGACTTCGGGGGACTTGGTTGTAATTTGTTCCACATCTTGTATTTCTGCCTAGTCACATCTTGATTAACAGACACGCCCACCCCTTCAATAACAAAACCACAGCTCTGTAGCCCTAAATGCCATGGGAGTGAACAATCCAATTTAAAAAAAGAGCATTTTAAATCCATGGAAAACACTACAGCTGCTTGCCAGTCCTGCCTGGGGAAGCACACCAGTGATCCAAAAAAGCCCACAAAGATGCTCGAGGGACAAAAGTTGGTGCTTTATTTCATCATATTCAATACAATAATTGGTGCTGAAAATGGGAGGTGGCAAATTCCATTCACAAATACATTCATCTCCAGTCATGCTGGATCTATTTGAATGACAGGAAAAATCTGGTGTTGAAAGTTTATTTGTACTTTAAATATTTAGGAGTCAAATAAAAATGTGCTTGATTTTCTACAGATAACAGCTAAGTAGGTCATAATATATACACTACCTGACTTGGCTGAGTATAACTTTAATTACATGCACAAATTTGTGAAAAGTAAATAATTACATGATTTTCATAGAGAAAGACTCCAGGAGTCCTAATAATGTATTTATACATGGCTTGATCACTAAAGGCTCAGAAGGGCTGGGGTTTTTTTCTGCTTGGGTGTTTTCTGCTGTTTGTTGGTGTGGAGGACTTGTCTCTATAGAAAAAAAATTCTTTTATTCTGTTTAATATGCTTATTTCTTATCCTTGTAGTCAGGTCCTTGACCTTCTCAAAGCTATACTAAATTTTAAATAGTCTAAGATTCTTTAGGAAACATTTTTATTGCTATAACTTTGACCATAGCATATTAATATTACCTGAAAAAATGAATTACAGACTTTATTCAAAACAAACATTGTAAAGTTTATATCAGTCTGTAAATTATGTAGCATTACTCAACATATTAGTGAGAAAGAGAAGAATTGTAATAATTCTTTCTATTATTAATCCATTTCAAGCATCTATTTTAGGATATTTTATGCAAGATATTAGGCAATATTTAACAGAGTATTGCAGTAGCTAAATTGCAGTTTCTCCTATCTCACAATCTCTTTCAGAGAGGAAACCAAAATTATTATTACAATAACTCTTAGGTAAGTGTATCCACAGGTAATTTCTCTCTACCTGTGTAGCTAATACCCATTTTATATATCAAATTTGCAAAGGATTTAATAAAATACCAGCAATTTTTGCTAAGGTTTAGGCTCTAACATTTTTTTTATTTTTAACTTTTTTACCCACTTGCTTTGATCTACTGATATATTTGAAATTAAAAAATGAAGATATAAGATTTTAAAATGAAATTAAGTCATTTTAGTTAGTAAAAAACCAGATTTATAGCTCACAGTGAGCATAAATACCTCAAGTAGAATTTCAGGGCTTAGTGGTTTGTTTCTGCCATACTGAAGATTTCCCTTCAGCTGCTCCTAACAGAGAACAGAAATCTGCTCAGCTTCCTACATAGACACCACAGAAAGGTACAGAAAGGGATGGGATTTTCTTATTACATGTTGCTTGAGTTAATACATGCACCTGTTGGCAATTTTTAAAAGACATGCTGCTATATGTTCTGTTCACCATAGCAACATAAACACAAAGATGGAAGTAAAAATAGTTTTCAAGGACATCTCCCCGAGACACTGAATGTTTTTTATCATTCTGAATTATGATATACACAGTTACTGGATTGTCTGTCATCTGTGCCAAGTACATTTACACATAAAGCAGGCAAGGTCATTTAATCTTATCTATTTCTAATTAGTGCTGCACTATGAGAACCACAGACTTTTGGGGGCCCTGTGCCTGCCAAGTTCCCAGGTGAACTTGAAACTTCTTGGTTAAACACAGAGCTTAAGCTGGAAAAAAAAAAAATAGCACATTTATTTTAATAAATTAGTGGTGGTTTTTAATAACTGGGAAAGTACTAAGGGACCTGCTCCTTTAGTAATCTCCTTGTTAACTGTTTCTTTATCAACCCAAAGAGTTCTGTGAGTGAGCAAGAACTTCTCCCAGCTTGTTCCTGTGGCTCTAGGCTGTTAGATAAGTATGTCACTGCCATTGGTAGATCTTTTGTCACCTGAACTGGTTGGGTCTCCCTGGAAAGCCCTGGATGTCCCCATGATCTCCTCTCTGTAATGGCAGCTTTGATCTGTGCCATTCCTGAAGGATCCCTGCTGCCACCACACAGGACTACAAATGCCACTGTGCAGGGACAGAAGCTGTGTGGGCAGCCCCTGGCATAGGTAGGAAAAGAGAGGGACCTTTGTCCCTAAAATATCTTGCCCTACACTGCTGATAATGGTCACTGCAACTTGAGGCATGAGGGTTACATGTTCTGTTACAGAGCTACTCTCTGTAACAGAACATGTAAAAAAAAAATGTTGTTTGCATAAAGTGAGAAGGTAGAAACTTTTAACTTTGCAGCCCTGGTTTAAATTAATGCATCTTTGGGAAGAGAGCTGTGTAATTTCATCTATCTTAAAGCACAGTTTTATATGCTGAATATTGTTTAACAATGCTGAGTGCACTATCATTGCCACTTAAATGTATTGTGGAAGACATGAACATACATTTATTTGTATAACTCAGCCTTGATTGTTATTGTGGCCTTGACCACATCCTAATTTAAAAGGTCAGTGCTTGTCATACATCCCACTGCAAGCAAGGCCAGAGTTCTTATCAATCTGTTCTGTGAGGACCGAGCTGTTGCCAGCTTTGTTGGATGGTTTCAGGTTGTTATAATTGTACTTAGCCTTGTGTTGATATCAGTGTTATAATTACTGTGCTACGTGTGTTCCTTGTACACTTCTTTTTGCTCTGTTGAAAGATCTGGAAATAGTGCAACATTCTTTTTCTTAATTTTCTCCATTTTATGCTAACATAAATGGACTGGGTATTTATATAGATGTGTGTTTAGGAATGGATTTTATTAAAATATATGTGTATAAAAGCATACTATGAGAACTGAGACAAAATTACCAATTTGTTTTTGAGGAGCAAATATATTTATTATATAAATATTTTTTGTTTAGTTACTTTAATCAACAGCACATTGAAAAATTATATCACTCTATGGAGATTTCTGTTTTACTGAGCAAGTTAAAGGTCCAAAATGGAATATATTAAGTCTTTATATCATCATAACCATATATCAGGGGCATTCACAATGAGGTTTTGAATGAAAAGTTTTGAAAGAATTGCCTTTTCATTAAAAAAATGGTTGAATGTAACTGTCTATGTGTATATATGTTATGATATGGAATTTATGATTGCATACAAAGGGAGGATTTTTGTGTCTCATTGACATATTTTTGGCTTGAAATAAGATAATAGATTCAATTATATGAACAGTTTATTCTAGATGTGAACAACATTCAGACTAAATATATGTCCTTTCCAGATTAGCTAAGTATTGCAAATCCTCTTAGTTTAACAGGACATACCTTCAGTAAATCAGATAATGGATTTGAGATGTTTGCCTTTAGACCCATCAAATTATAAATGTCATTCATTAGATGAAATTCTTTCTGAACTGCAGAGAATCCAGACCTGACTCCTCAGATCCTGTCATTCTGGCCATGCACTACAGCAGGCAGACAGGGAGTGACAGCTCCTGCCTCTATTGAACCATTGGTTCCTCTGTGCATTAAAAAGAAAAATCTCTGAAGTTACATTTTGATCTTAGTCCATTCATACTCCATTAGGACTTTCAGAGCCTCTGTCACTTTACTGCAGGCTTTTGTGGTAACTTCATCTCTCCACACATGTGTGTGTGCTTTCTAGGTGATGCATTTTATTGTCCTGTATAAACCTAAACTGAGCAGCAGCTCAATCCTATCTCCACCTTTTTGGTGATTTAACCATTCTCTGTACTGTCAAATTCTTTAATCCATTATATTTACAGCCAACTGAAAAAAGTGAAACTGTTTTCAAATAAAGAGAAGCAATTCTGATTTCTTGTCTTATCTGTGATAACTACTTTCTCACATATGTCATAATGTAGCTGCAAGCTTTCCAATGTTGTTGAAGTGAAACCCATGAAATTAGGAGATTGGCTGTAAAATCTTTGTTTAAATGTTTTTATTCTTTATGGGGAAGTTGATATGGGAACTTCTGAGTTTCCCCCTGGTTTGCTGTAAGCTGCTTATAACCACACAGGAGAGAATTCACAAATAAACCCTATGATTTTCAGGTAATCACTCCCTTCCATAAGCTGAGCCCTTCAATAAAATACCAAATGTCAGAAGACTCTCAATAAAGTCAAGAAAGTTAGAAATGTTGACATATGCAATAACTGAAACGCTGCTCTGTATGTGTAGCCCTTATTTAATATAGTGGGAAATCTCTGTGGGGGTTATTGGTTTGGACATACATATGTACAGCTTATTCATCTCTAAGAAAATTTCCCACAAGGCTGACACATGATTCTGTTTTCTCAATTTGTTGCTTCATCTCACCATTCCTAAAGCATTTTTTCATTAGAAATGCTGTTTTACTGAGGTTTTTACAGAGTAAAAAGTAACCTATTCTGAAATAGACATTACTGTTACATTCAGGATTCTCTTAAATGAGTTCACTGTTATTCCTAGTCTTTCCTAGTCCACTGTTAATTCCTAGGCTTTCACATTCTGATTCTTTCACCCAGTAATTTTCTTATAATGGGAAAATTGTATGTGTTAAATTCTGAGCTGAGACTGGTGCTCTGTCTGAAGTGCCTCCTCATTGACAACAAACTCTAAAAGTTGTACACCTGTTTAAAACTTGTTGTTTCTGGCTACCTGCAGGTGCAGGACTAATAGTCAGACATGAGTCACAAATGACAACTCTAGTTTCTAAAACTTGTCTTCTACGTGCAAAGCTTTTGGAAAGCTTTTTTCTCTTGCATATATTTGTGAGCCATCTCTTTCTGCTGCAGAAATTATAATGGGAAAAAAAACAAAAACAAGAGATGTTTGTTTTGAAGAAAAGCAGAGATGAAAAGGCAAAACATGCTTTTAAAAGTAAGTCTGAGCCAAGATGTTTCAGTCCCAGGCTCAGACTAATGGTTATGCTCCCTAACCTCCCCATATTTAAACTTACATATTTTGAATAGTACTGGTAATTTTAAGGAGAAAAAAAAATAATGCTCTGTTTCTTTGTAGGCAAAACCTTATTAGTAAAACAACAAGAAAAGCCCATAGCATTCTTTGGTTTTTGCGACACTTTATTTTGCAAAATGAAGTCACAAAATCTGAAGAAAGGGATAGGTATCCCTACAAAAGTAATCTTTTCCATGGTCCAAAGTTTGAATCCAGTCATTCTGTCAGATCTTGACCTGTAATACTCTCTATTCCCAGAAAGACCATCCATTTTCACTTGCTTTTAGTATTGGCTTCAACATTTCAAATTGTCACCCCATCAAGATCCTACTCAGAGATACAGGAGTCCTCATTGTCCACAAGACATTTGCTGAATTTATCTATTTGATCATATTGAACCAGAAGATGTTTTCCCAGTCTTTGGGCCAACTGAAAAATAGGATGGTTCCACTAAGGCAGAGCATCACTTGAGTGTTTTGGTGAGGTTCAAAGGAGCTGCTATGCTCCTTCCCCACTCAGATCCTTAGGGGGGTGTAGAACTTAGCATTAGCATGGCTAGGCTAACTTAGAGTCTCAAAATCTGTTCCACTGACTTAATTTAAATTACAGCATTGCCATAAAAGCATAACCCATTCTGGATGATTCTTTGCTCATACATCTCAGAAATACTAGATCAGAAACAGAATTTGTAGCACAGGCCACTGTTACGGGTCAGAATTTACCCAAATTATTGTGCAAGAGCTGCTTGAACTGCATGTTAAAACAAGTATGGCTGTATTTGTACAATAGCAACTTAAATGATGGCTGTTTTGTGGGTGTTTTTCTGCTTTGTTTAAGACACTTTCATTTTGTTTTGTAGCCAAACACCAAGACATACTCACAGAGTGGCAGGCACTCCGTGTCAGTGGAGGTCCAAATGCAGCGGCAGCGGCAGGAGGAACGGGAGAGTTTCCAGCAAGCCCAGCGCCAGTACAGCTCCTTGCCCAGGTATGGGAACTTCCAAAGCTCTTTGTGCCTAGGAGCCTGCAGCTCACTTCATTTGTGGTGGAAAATGTCAGACTTTGTGCAGACACTTTTGTTCAGCATTGATATCAGGTGGAATGTATTCACTGTGGAAGAGGCATAGAATTTCTTAAGTGAGAGCATGTGGTAGCTGAGAATTGCTTCAGAGAATTTCTTCAGAGCTGATTTCAGGGGAATTTGATGACATTTCAGCACCCAAAAGAATTGAAATATTGAAACAAACCTATTCTTTGTGGGACACCATCCAGTTTAATTTTCTGCAATTACAAAAGTCTCCTGGGCATGACATGAGTTGTCCCATTTTGATATGTCAGATGATTTTTTTTTCTCTTGCCTAATTCCTTACTGGGTAGAAATTCTATCTTTGAGATGTTACTATGGAAAAAAATTAAAAGGGGAAAAAAATTTCAAGACCTCCAACAAAAAAACATGTAGCTGAGAAAATGATCCAGGAAAACAAAGGTCTTCATGTTTGCATATATACATTTTTAAATAGATATAGAATACTGAAAATTAATTGATTTTTTGTGTAAACAAAGCTATGGTTTTTTTTAAATATTAAGTGTTTTAAAGGACTAGTTGTTTGGGAGAAATGGCTTTTACTTGATATTTATTTTAAGAATTAATAGATGTTTAGCCAGCTTGTATTACAAATTAACTCTCATAGTTAAGCATTATGCAAATAGTCTTTGCATTTTGAAATATCAGCAATGGTTGAATGGAGAATAATTTACACCAGAGTGTGGTGTCAAAATGCTTTCCAATAAGGCTGTATTATTTTTCATGACTTGTGTGGAAATGGTGTGGAAAAAAAAATTGTTGTGACAAGATATGTTTTACCAGATCTAACTCTTCTTTTTGGAAACAAATATAAGCCTTATAGCAAAGTTATCTAGCCATGAACTCTTATCTTAGCAGTATCTTTGAAAATCAAACAGTTTCAGATTTTCAAATGCTTTAACACCTTTCAGTGTAAAATTTTTCTGTTAAGTTTGGAAGGTGGGAAAGGGAAATGTAAAGTTCCTGTATTTTCTGAGATAGTTAATTTCTCATCTTGAAAATCTTTATATCCCCTCTTCTTTTTATCTCTGCCTTCCTTTGAAAGTGACCACACCTATTAATGCCATATTGTTTTTCCTAAGAAATTCTCTTTCAGTTATGCTAGCCCCACTCAGCCATGTTCATTTCTAGTTTTAAAACTATGATGCTTAAAACTTGCTTCCCCTGTTCACAAGGGCTGGTAGCATTTAAAAGTTGGAATCAATTGCAGTGCTGTTCAGTGGCAGAAATTAAAAACTCTAAGGTGAAAATTAATCTACAAGAAAATGAATCAACAAGAAATATGAAAAATAGATCATAGAACAGCTCATAGAAATGCTTGTTTTCAAAAGAGTTACTGAGAACTTTACTCAAGGTGGTTTTCAACATGAGAAATGGCTAGCAATCTCGCAATGCACGTTACTGTGTAATTAATGATAATTTAATGGATTAGTTTGAGCTTTCTGGGCGTTTCAGCTGTGCTGAGAGCAGACAGAACTGCAGGGCTAACATTCAGCACTGTAAATACAACAGTACTCCTGCAACAACCTGGGGCATCGAGTTCTCCAACTTTACACACTGTTCCTACACTGTGACTGATTCTTAAAGAAATCCTACTGTTACTCTGAAAACTAGGTCCCAAGATTAATGTTGCAAGCATGATTTGGTAAGGATTGAAGTTTGCACTGGCTTCATTCCTGAGCTTTGTTGCCTTTCATCCTGTGAATTCTCTAAGAACCTCCTATTTTTTCCCCTTTGCACATTCAGATCTTTAGTACTGAAGGCAAATAAACTCTTGAGTCAATTTTAAAGGAACTTCCCAGAAAGACAGGGAAAGTGTGCCAACTAATTTTGAACAAGTACCAGAAAACAGTCAGTAAATTAAATTGGTTCAACTAGTCATCCTCTTGTCCCATGTGAAACTGTAAGAGCAAGGTTTGACTCCATGTTAATTTTGTATTACTTAAAATTTATCTTGCTCTAGATCAGGAACTTGACAGTTTTGTAGCCTACAGAGGTTCGTTCAATTTGCTCTTGTTCCAGGGAGTGATAAAACATGACTCAGAAGCATTGTTGCTTTGGCAAAGTTGGATATGAGATTACCAATAACAGCTATAAAAATTTTGTAAGAATTTACATTATGTTGTAACTTTTTCTGCAGTAATTCACGTTCATCTTGCATAATATTTCTCATCCAGAGGCCTCAGAATCAGTTATGAAATAAGGTAGATATGGTAATTTTCAAATTCTACACGTAGAAGGAAGATTGCAAAAACATTAGGTGACTTTTTACTTTTAGTAATGGTAGAAAAATTTTCCAGTTCTCCTGTCCCTCTGATGCATATTCATTGGATGAGGCCACACTGTCATACGTGATGACATGAAAAACCAAGCCATATATAAACAACTAAATTATTTTCTTATTGATTTATGTCGCAATATATTTTATTTTATTGCTTGATTCTCATACTCTAATTTTAATCTCAAAGTGGGTATCTCTTTTGCTGCAGCACAAAATTGTTTTACTTTATCATCACCAATCTTATTTTAAATTCATACAAGCATCTAGCAGTTTGATAGTAAATTAAAGTTATTTCAAAACCATAATCTGTCTTCAAAATAATGTGGTGATTTATTGTGAAAAGAGATAAGAATTTGTAATTCCTGTGTGTATTTGGCCTATTTATCTACTCCCTGGAGCCAAAAAATGAGTAAAAAAATGAGTAAAAAATGTTATCTCTGCCTCTTCTTTTATGAAAGCTAGAGCAGACTGGAAACACTCCTTATAGCACAAAAATCCTTAGTTCTGGACATGGGAGGAAGAAACTGGAACTACCTCTCAGTAATGGGCTTTATCTTCTGACTTGTGCAGTGTTCGGGCAGGTGTTTTAAGGACCTGCCTGTTGCGTTTGATTAAATAATCAAGTGTCAGTCTAGATTCAAATCTTTCATGAGTGACTTTACAATTGTTGGCTGTTGCCTGCATTCCTAGGAAGCACAGAAACACCTATGGTCTTTCCTAGTCTGCAACTGAATTGTAACACTTTTCTTGAGAACATGAGGGTAATCATAGCTGGATGGGTTTTCATGGCATATTCCTCCTGCAGAGGCCTAGAAATATAGTTCAGCTCTCTAGGAATTGTTCTTCCAACAAAAGAGAGAAGAAATCATTTTGGGGCAGAAGAGAACTGTGACTCTAGAAAGTGACTTCTAGAGAATGCCATCTCTGGACAAAAGCTGATGACATGGCAGAAGCTGCCTTCTTTCCAGAGATTGTTGTCAATAACAGTCAAAGGTGAACCAGAACATTTGTCTTAAAAACCTTTTTCATTTTTCTTTTCAGGCAAAGCAGGAAAAATGCCAGTTCTGTATCTCAAGACTCCTGGGAGCAGAGTTATTCCCCTGGAGAAGGGTTCCAGACTGCGAAGGAAAATCCCAGATATTCCAGCTACCAGGGATCAAGGAATGGCTATATGGGGGGACATGGCTTTAATGCCAGGGTGATGCTAGAAACACAAGAACTGCTCCGTCAAGAGCAGAGGCGGAAAGAACAACAACTGAAAAAAAAAACTTCTTCTGAAGGGCCTAGCAACTATGACTCATATAAGAAAATTCAGGACCCTAATTATGCCCCTCCTAAAGGTCCTTTCAGACAAGATGTACCACCTTCACCATCTCAGGTAGCGAGGCTGAACAGATTGCAAACACCAGAAAAGGGAAGACCGTTTTATTCTTGAGGTGAAGAGAAGGAGGATCAACTCACCATGCAATAAGGAACATTTTCATATAAAGACTTCTATTTTGAAAACTTTTTACGCTGATGGTACTAAGGAACATATCCGTTTTCTATTTCAGTGCCTTTGGAAATCTGGGCAAAGCTTTGGTGGGCCTTATGTCTTTGCCGTTCTGTCCCAAGTGTTGAATCCATTGAAGGGCATTCCACCATTTGACAATCATAGTGGAAGTGAGCAGCACTGTCCCTGCCTTCCCAGTTCTGTAGCCCAGTCCTGTAGCTGTCAATGGCTTTTTGCTAGGATTTGTTGTAATGTGTTTTATTTTGCAGTGACTTATACCAACATGCAGCTTTGTGGCATAAAATTAATGAATTTGAGGTTGAAGGAAGCATTGACATGTCCTGTATTATTTCTCTCGGGTCAGAAGGAGGTGTACATATTGCTCTTGAGTGGATAAGGCTGAGCTCTACTCTGAATTGCAGTTGGAGTTCTGATATGTTTTATGGTGGAGTCATTACCAGTCTTTGTTGATCAATATTTAAGTGTCTATATGCTGAAAAACTATCCTTCTTCTATTATGCACATACGCACTCTTTTTTCTCTCTCTCTCCCCACTCTGAGCTTATTAAAAAAGCCTTTATCCTGACTCATGAGGAAAACAATATTAAGCTTTCAGTTATCCTGAGAATCCTGTTCCAATTGCCTTATAATCTTAATGCACAGTCCATTACAAATGAAATAACTGGAGAGAGATTATTTATACAGACACAGGGAAGCCTTTGATAAGTATATTTCAGTATTTTATTAAAGATGGGAAATTATGAACACACATGCAGTTGAGTTCTGCTTTGCTTTGCTTCTAAATTAATTTGGTCATACGACATTTGTATCTAGGAAGAGAACTAGGGAGGGTGTCATGTCAGCTCATCTAGTACACAGTAGCCTTTGGACAAATTTTGGAGATAGCTCCAAGTAAGAGCAGAGGAAATCAAAGTTTTTCTTTGGATCAAATACCTGTAAAGAGAACAATTCCCTCTTTTTAGGCATTGTGAATCTTTGTGGACAATTTCCTTTGTGCTTCCATATACCATATTGTTACATCATGATGCTACATTAAAAAGAAACCTTTAAGTACATGAATGAGAGATAAATGGAGACAAGCTGTTACACATCATCCTGAAAACATGTCAGTACCCAAAAATTACTAAAGAAAATGATTGCTCTAGCAGAGAATAATATTTGAATGTGCATATGGTATATGAGAATTCCTTTTACAGCAGCTGTTTTTCTGTTTGTTGGTCTGAACTTCATGTATTGTAAAAAATATAGCTGGGTTGCTGAAGTGCCTGCAAATCCTGATGTGAAAAGGCTTGAGAATGGATCTCAACAGATTGTGTAAAAAAAAGCAAGAAAGCAAGAAAAAAAATCATGTATTGCGTGATTTAAAAAAAAAAAGCCTATTTTTTTTACTGGCACATTTTATTTTTGCGCCAACTCATTTCTAGAATGTATGTGAAATATCAGCACACATATCTGTGTCTTTTATGCCTGTTTGTTAACAGTTTTTGTTGTTAATAATGTACTCCATGTTTAAAAGTTCTTAGTGTAAGCACAGTGACATCGGATGACAATAGCTTTTTTACACAGAATTTACAAAACTGTGTAAAATGGCTTTCCTTGTACATATGAAATTTAGAATAAAAGGCTGTTTCCATCCTTGTCTTGGTATTGCCTGTAGACCCCTCTGAAAACTGCTGCAGACATTGAGTTCAAAAAATTCCTAACACATGTTGTTTTATGCTATTCCTAATGGTTTGTGTGTGTCATCCTATGAAGAGCAGAGAAGAGAAGAGAAGAGAAGAGAAGAGAAGAGAAGAGAAGAGAAGAGAAGAGAAGAGAAGAGAAGAGAAGAGAAGAGAAGAGAAGAGAAAAAAGAAAAGGAAGAAAAGAAAAAAAGAAAAAGGAGAAAAGAAAAGAAAAGAAAAGAAAAAAAAAAAGAAAAAAAGAAAGAAAAGAAAGAAAAAAAAAGAAAAGAAAAGAAAAGAAAAGAAAAGAAAAGAAAAGAAAAGAAAAGAAAAGAAAAGAAAAGAAAAAGAAAAAGTTCACAGCCCATCTGAGCACCTGAAGGTTGCTGAAGTGCCTGCAAATCCTGATGTGAAAAGGCTTGAGAATGGATCTCAACAGATTGTGTAAAAAAAAAGAAAGCAAGAAAAAAAATCATGTATTGCGTGATTTAAAAAAAAAAAAAGCCTATTTTTTTTTACTGGCACATTTTATTTTTTGCGCCAACTCATTTCTAGAATGTATGTGAAATATCAGCACACATATCTGTGTCTTTTATGCCTGATTGTTAACAGTTTTTGTTACAATAATGTACTCCATGTTTAAAAGTTCTTAGTGTAAGACAGTGACATCGGATGACAATAGCTTTTTTTTACAGAATTTACAAAACTGTGTAAAATGGCTTTCCTTGTACATATGAAATTTAGAATAAAAAGGCTGTTTCCATCCTTGTCTTGGTATTGCCTGTAGACCCTCTGAAAACTGCTGCAGACATTGAGTTCAAAAAAATTCCTAACACATGTTGTTTTATGCTATTCCTAATGGTTTGTGTGTGTCATCCTATGAAGAGAAGAGAGAAGAGAGAAGAGAAGAGAAGAGAAGAGAAGAGAAGAGAAGAGAAGAGAAGAGAAGAGAAGAGAAGAGAAGAGAAGAGAAGAGAAGAGAAGAGAAGAGAAGAGAAAAAAGAAAAGAAAAGAAAAAAAGAAAAAGGAGAAAAGAAAAGAAAAAAGAAAAGAAAAGAAAAGAAAAGAAAAGAAAAGAAAAGAAAAGAAAAGAAAAGAAAAGAAAAGAAAAGAAAAGAAAAGAAAAGAAAAGAAAAGAAAAGAAAAGAAAAGAAAAGAAAAGAAAAGAAAAGAAAAGAAAAGAAAAGAAAAGAAAAAAGAAAAAAGTTCACAGCCCATCTGAGCACCTGAAGGCTGTCCTCAGAGGCAAAACCCACATTGTTTAATGTGTTGTGTTATTTTAGGGCATATCTATCACATTTAAGAGGCACATTTTTAAGACTAACCTCAGTGGCAAAAATCTTCTAATGCTGTAGCATGGAGTCCTTTGCCCAAGGACAGCACTGTCAGAAGGACACCCACTGCAATCTGGCGAAATCCAGGCACGTGTTCGGAGCTCCCTCTGCATTTTTTCTGTGTTTTGGGGTCTGATGGGAGTCCTTTACAGGAGTGTTGGCATATGGAAAATGGCAGAAGGCAGATTTATGAATAAAGCAATATTTACAGTGTCAATAATCCTCTGTTTCCCCCATTAGTATTGGAGCCGAGTCTGGTTTTCTCCTTCTTCCCCTCATTTCTCATTTTGTTGGTTACTGCAGGAATGTCAATCATGATTCTGTGTATGCATGACATCAAGGTGTTGCCATGGCAATAACAGTGTCAAATTATTCACTGTGACTCTAGTGTGGGATCTCAAGGGGAAGAGCAACAGGAGCTGTGGGGTGGACAGGCAGCTTTCAGTGCCCAAATAAAGTAAAGGCAGGATTTTCCAAAAGACTTAAATTGTAGTGTCTTGCATTTGGGCATGGGGAAATAATTGCATTTGCAGTTTTGCAGTCCTTACTGTCTCATCTCCTGACTACATTCCCAGATTACATAGTTTGTCATTTCTGCAGATTTATTTGCACTGGCAAATAATTGCAAACACTATAAAAATGCATTTACAGGAATAGAAAACAGGTTGAAGTCCTTTTCAAAACAAGGCCTTTGATAAACTGTTGTAGGAAAAAGGGCATGTGTTTGGAAAAGTATGAAGTACAGGATGTTTTATGTGTGAGGATGGCATATGTTAAAGTTTACTCTTCTATGAAACTCCTCTTCAAGGTGTTAACAATTTACCATAATTAGATGTGTTCATGAAAGAAGGCAGATGTTCTCTTTGGGCTGTGTCTGTGTTATGTTAGTAAAGAATAAGGTCTTTTTCTGGCTTTGTCACCCTGTCTTCTTCCTGACATAGTGTAGACAGGATTTCTAATATTAACTCCCATAAGTTCCAAAGGGTGATAAGGAAGTGGGAGGGAGATATTTTAATAGAAAATGACCTTTAGTTCTGCCTAGTGAATAGATTCAAAAGTTAATTGAGCTAACCACATTACTGCAGTAATTTGTTTGTGGATGCATTACCATTATGAGATTAAGTCTGTAACATTAGTATATTTGAGAATGGTCACAGGACAGACTGTAAGGGAGCTCACAACATCGAGGAGTGGGTGTGCAGCTTGCACATTTTGCTCTGCTGAAACCCTGAGAAAACCATCTGCAAAGCCTCCTGTATTTTATCAAAATAATTTGTTAATCCTATTGAAATTCCTTGGGAAACTTTAATATTACTAATGCAGAATACTGCTGCTTTTCCCAAAAAACCTATTTCCCCTCTTCTTATGGGCCTCCTTGGAAGCATGAGTGCAACCCTAGTGAGTTATTGCATGGGCCAGATAGTTTAATGCATGCTTTGAGAACTCTGCCATCAAAAACAGTGAAATATGGCGTAGAGCCCAGCTGAACATGGCTGGAAAGTACAATTGCCATTTATTGCTGGCAAACAGCTGGAAGAACAACAAAACAAAATGTAAGCCCATCATGAATGTAGATATGTGGCCATGAGTGTAGATATAAGGCCTGCCTTTCAAAGCCGCACTGATGTTTCGGTCACGTTCTCTCTGTTAATGAGTATCTGTAACACTGCATTTATCTGTTCTGGGTATTTTGAGAAGGGGAGGGTTTGGCCAGACAAGGAAGAGATGTGCCAGATTAGCAGTGTTGGCTAAACATAGGATATTCTTGAGTAATTCAAACCTTTGAACTTCGGTTGTTGAGACTTAAAGTGAATTTGGCTATTGCATGTCCTGGCTTGCAAGACTGTTTTCAAAATATTTCCTAATTCTATTTGCTGTGCCTGACTGTTTCTACATCTTTCTCTCCCAAGTCCTCAGTCTAGTTAAAAATAAGCATTGTAAGGAATCTGTCAGGAATGCAAATGCAGAAAAAGACCTCATCTATTTCTTATGCTGCTGTTGTACCATTCCATCCTAGCCTTCCAGACTCAATTTAAAATTTGACTTTAGCATGGCAGAGGAAGGGTGAGGGTCAGAAATCCACAATGGGGGCTGATTTTGTGAAAGTATGGTTTGTGTGTGTGCATGTGTGTACATGGGAGAGGCACAGACTGGGTTAATTTGCCTTTAATTCATGTCCCTCTTCAAAAAATAACTTGTAGCATTTCTTCACTGTTTTTCCAATCTGTGCAGAAAGCAGGTATGATTTGATGCACATGGTCACTGTTTCATGCCTCCTTGTAATCTATTTTGTATCAGCATCACACTCTTTTACATCTGCTGATTAATTCTCTTGCATTTCTTTGTTTTCTAAATGACATGCAATTCATTCATATCCTAGGCTACTTCTTGCCAGTGATTGATTTTTCTCTCTTAGATTTGTAAACCTATTGTAATATTTTTCTCTCCTTAGGAGTAGTATTATCTTTTTTAATTTACACTTTAATGAATTTTAAAAATTGAGACTGGAAGCTTGAGTTGGGATTACACAAAAGCAGACCAAAGATTATGGCTTTGATTTCTATTCTGTGTGCAGTGCACACTTCCTAGGCACTTACAGGGACTGGACAGAATACTCTCTGAATGAGATGAAGAAAAACATCAAGCCTGGGATCTTTGGAAGAAAAAAAATAGGGGAAGTTTGGAATATATATATTTATGCCCACTGTGTTCTGCCTACTGTGAAAAAAACCTAAATTCCTTAGATGTGTCACTCTGCCTGACTGATGGTTTCAGAGCTCAAACTGACATGACTGTGGTTTAAAGGCAGATGGATGGAAGAGGAAGCTGCTTGCACCATTCCAGAGGATGCCAGGACCTGCTTCTCTTGCAAATAGACTCCCAAAATTCTGTTTTCAGATGCACATCTTATAGCAACTGAAGTCTGGAATGAGCTTACATTCACAATTTGAGCTCTAAGTGTAGTGGCTGTAGTGACATTTGTCAGGGAGGGAGAGATGACAGCCACAGGTAATAATAGCTTCAGGTATTAGATTTTAATCTGCTTGTTTGTTGGGGTAATCCTTGCCTTAGAAAATTAAGGAAAGAAATGAAGAGGAAGGGAGAAGTGTAAAATGTGAGTAAAAACGTTCTCCACTTCCCTTACACTCTTGTCACTGTTGCAGCCACTGGGATTTGGTGGCCTTTTCTTCTCCTTTCTGCCCCAAAGGCATAAAAAAGAATAAACTAGATAGCAGTAACCTCAGCACAAAACTCACCACTCTCCTAGATAGTCACTCTATTGTGCAGTGCATAAGATGTGAATTAACAAGGTGACAAGGAGAACAATGTTACTGTCCCTCTGTCCCTCTGTGGGTTTCCCTGGGGTGTGTTTAAATTGTCAGTCCTTTGGACAAGGAGTTGTGTTTATTTTTTATCTATAGAACAGAACAGTATTGTTGGCAATAAAAGCTGGTGACTATTTGGTGGCAGAGGGGGAGTTGATGTGAAAAGTTTTTTAAAGTTGATATATATGGACTTTTGCAGCGGGTGTACAATGTATTTGTAGCCGTAATTATATTCTCATTTATAAGTACAGACCATATTGCAGGGCTCTTTGCTACAGTTAAAAGGAATTTCTCAGGTCTCTTCTTTTATCTAAGGCACCACTTCTTTAAAGTTTTTAGAGAGAGTGAAAGAAATTTCTCGTGGAAATAGGAGACGCATTCCTGAAGTCACTGTTTGAAGACTGCAAACTATCAAGAGGGATTTTAAGAGATTTTCAGGAGCTACAGCCTTCTGCCAGTAGCCCAGAACCATTATCACCTGTTTTCAGAAAGCTGGAGAAGACATTAGTTTTCACTGTTTCACCGAGGTAGTTCTTATTCCCACTTAGAATATGCTGAAGTCTGAGACGCCCTTCTGGGTACCCATCACATTTTATATCTTCCTTAGGAGCAAAGGCAAAGCCTTGTTATAGTTCAAATGTAGCCGGGCCATTAAAAGCCAGTAGGTTCTTAGGAACAGGAATGTCTTTGTCTAAAACTTTGCATCTAATGGTGGTGATGTGTGTTTTGCTCATTCTACCAAACATCTGTAGTTTCCTGCTGGTGACACACATCTCCCTCAGCTTTCTCAGTGTGTGCTACATTCAGGCTCTGCTCTGTGGTCCAGCCTAACCTGCAAGAACCATTTCAATAAGTGTTTATAAATAATATTAATGATAATTTATTACTACATGATCAGTTGTTTTCTGGGCTATCAGCCACAAAGGAAGGGAGATTTACACGTGAGGAACCACTTTTGCATTTGCAAAGGAAGTTTAAGGCTGAGAAGTCTTTTCTCACTTTGGCTTCTGAAACTCACTGAAGGTTACTATAATCCACTGCACCATAACAGGGACTGGAAATGGCAATGTCTTGCTTTAGTGCCTGGTTGCTGATTTGCAAGAGTCTGGTTTATAATCTGGACTGAGTTAATTGTAATTTTCCACATATTGTTCCTCACTTTGAGAACTGAACAAAATAATATTAAAAATTGAAACCACTATATTATGCAACCTGTTGCTAGTCAAAAGCTCAGTCAATACTATAGCTAGTAAAGTAGAAATAATTTGTCTTTGCATATCTCATTCTTTTTTACAAAATAAGGCACAGCATTTTTATGAATAGTAGCATACAGAATTTAACAATTGTTCATTCCTTTTTTTAAGTCAGTTTACATGAATAATTTTCTCATCTTTATGCAGAAATTTTCTGCGTTTTTGTTGACTAAAATATTACTAATCTAATTTCCTATTAAAAAACTCATTTCCAGCATTGCAGAGCTGAAAGGTGCTACCAAGCATTTAGTCTTCAATTTACATACAACAAACCCTGTAATCTGATGGGGGATTTCACACAAGGATGGCTGCATGCAATTACGTGGGCAAAGAAAAAATTCCATCCAAGGATCTGCTCTACAACAATTTCATCTGTTGGTCTCCCATTAAGAGTTCTATTGTTAAATTGCTTATTGATGTGGACTTAAGAGTAGAAAAATCTACACAGTGTTGTCATGCCACGTTTTCAATGCTGTTTGCATTTTCCTTTTCTTTTTCCTTTTTAATTATAATTTGCATTTGTTAGAAAGGGACAAAGTAAACAGATTGGAATAATTCATTTGAGTTAACACTCATTGACAAGAAAACATTAGGCATTCTCCAGATGAAGCATCAGTCATGAAAGACAGAAGGATAATCCTAACATTACAACTCAAGTAAATTAGTTTTTGGATATATATTCCAGCATTGCATGAAGCTGTACCAATTCTTAATACTGTCATAATAATATGCACTTTTAAATGCTGCCAGAAATCATGATTACAACAGAGAGAGGATTCACTGTTTGTGTTTATTAATGTGGGAACGTTGGAAGAGTATTTGATATTAAATGTCACAGTCTACAGTGATTGGAGCTAAACTGTAAAACTGGTTGGGACGGTTTGTGCAGATAGATACAAATGGCAAACAGCACTCCACACTCTGCCATGGTGGAAGTACATTCTGGTGTTACGCCTCTGGCTGCACAGAACAAGTGCAATCTTGTGAACCTGGTGCCACCCCTTTGGAAAGGAGGTGAGAGAAAGTGGAGGGTGCAGGACCAAGGTGAGCATGAGCCTGAAGCACATTTGCCCCTTCCAAGTACAAGGGAGCCATTTGTACCTTGGCTGGCCCATTTCATTTCCCAGCTGAGCTGTGTTTGTCCATAGGTGGGCAATTGGGTTGTGTTTTTTCTTAATTTGCTGAGAGTGGATACAAAATTCTGTCCCACCACTCTGTGCCAGCAGCACCATCACAATTCCTTCTTAGAAGCTTTGACTCAAAAGCTGGCAACATTTCTTTCAAACAGGATGGAGGAAAGCAGGGCAGGGAACACCTTGCCCTCTCTGTGTGTTAGGGAGACATTACCACAGAAGAAACACTTGCAATAATGTTAGTTTACTTAGCTGCTACATTTCTCTTTAATTAACTGGTGTGTTGTGAAATTCACAGTAGTGTCTTCTGCTGCACAAAGTTTTAGATGCAGGACTCAGGCTGGGAAGGAGCATCCAGAAACCTGACTTGTAGCTCTGAAGATATTTAAAAAAAAAAAAAAAAAAGTTACAGAGCAGTTGATTTATCTCCTAGTGTTACCATAAGTGTTGTCCCAGTCCACACTAAATCATAAATGAAATGTGATTAAGGGTTAATCTCCCTCTAAATACTATGTATATTTATTAAATTGTGAGTAATTTGCAATATTATGACATTTGATAGGTGATATTCAGATCCAGCTGATCCAGTTTCAGCAAAGAGCTGAGAGAACAGCAAGAGCCCTTCTATTGTTTTGAGCTGGCATTTTGAGGCAGCAATGAAAGCAGTAGAGCTGGCAATGCAGTAACCTAATGCAGAACACAGGCTTCTTCTTTTGTTAAACATCTCCTCCTAAAAATGCTGGCAAGTACACATTGTTTCCTTATCGTTCTTTCCTCTTGAGAGATTTCAATTCCATTTACCCCACGGGCCCAAATCCTCCCTGAACACACGAGTTAGACAGTAAGGAGGATTACCAGAAATAGCTCAGACAATGACCAAAAGCCGTCTTCCGTGCCTTTTCTTTCCAGCCAGCCACCCAACTTTCATTATCAAGGGGATGAATACCATATCTGACTGCGTAATCAAAATCCAGTGACCTGTCAGAGCAGGCACTCTCTTGCTGTTTCCCTTTGACTGGGCTTCAGTTCTGGCACCCTTTTAACCCAGATTTCCTGACACATTGTAACTTGTAGACATTTAAGGATACAACCGCTGAGCTAATTCGTTTTGGATTGTGCCCTTACAGTATATATGGCATATTTAGCGTCATGATTTCTAGTAAAATTGGAGCACCCTGATGCCAAAGAAATAGCATTTAATTTAAAGAGCACAGCAAAGAAGAATGAAAGCATATTGAATAATAGAAATCTCTGCCCAGTTTTTCCAGCAATTTTTCTGCCTGTGATATTTGCCAGAACATTCCTGATGAATGTCTAAGGTAAAAACGACTGCTCATTTGGATCTTGAATGTCATTCAACATATGGAAAAAAACACTGACTTTTCTTTAAATATAGTCCCACACAATCATCATTGAAAAATACTTTAATTTTCTTTTTCCTCCTCCAAATGCATTACTATGTGCTTAGTGGATTAACGCTCAGCAGAGTTCAGAGAAAGTCATATGAGGTGCCAAAAGGGCACATTCTCCTGTTGCAAAGTCTAAACCTAAACTCTGTTCCTTAGAGCCAACTCTAGATTTTGTAAAGAATGAGGTAGAGATTATTTTTAAATGCTTTTCCATACAGTATGCTTCCCTTTTTCCCTCTTAACTGAGTCAAAAAAGCAGCACAGCTCAACACAGACATAATATGCTTTTGGTGGGTTGGTAAGGGAAAACAGAAGGGCTGATTTCACACCTCCAGGATAACTGTGCTACCAAAAGGGGTCCCAGAGCAGGTGCCCTGGCAGGCCCCACATATCTCTATGGTTGATTTGTCTCTGGGCTTAGAAAGCAGGACAATTTCTATGAGGAGTCCTCTCTCAAGGCTTTTTCAGAAGGTTACAGTAAAGAACTTCTCCATGGTTGTCCCAGATTTCTAGGTGTTTTAATAGGGATTAAGTACTGAGCTGACTTATTTTAACAATAGATTTTCTGCTCTTTTAGAGAGGACATCTCAAGAAAAATATCTGGAATTTCTTTTATATTTTCTGTCCTTTTCTTTCACAGAGATGTGAAGTCAGTTACCTACCCAGCCATTTTGCCCGAGGAGGATAAAAAGTGATACCTTTTGCAGCAGACATTCTGAGGCTCCAAAAATTAGAAATGCTATTTGTCCCATTTATAAGCAAAATGTGAAAATTTCAGAAGTCAGCCTCTGAGCAAGGTACCAAACCCAGCAGCAAGCAGCAGACTGTCCCATGTATGGTGTTAGCACTAGACCTAGATCTGTCTAATAACTTAACCAACTGTGTCTTGGCATCAGGCCCTGGACACTTCAGTTACTTTTTTTTTTATTTTTGAACTGAATGAAAATTCAAATATTTAGTACTGATAGTTTTCTAATTGGCTGATTCTTTTAGTATTTTCAGATTAGGCCGTGCTTCTTGGCAAGCAGACTTTTATAGACAAGTTCTTCACAGCCAGAGTTGCATCCCTACTTAGTGTGCAGAAGTAATATTTCTTAGACATCTAGTTTATGTGACAGAGAAAAAGCATCATAAACTAGTGAAAGTTATTAATTTTTAATATTTTATTTCAAATTTTAAGGTGTGCATTTGCTGGATAATGAAAAATACTCGGAAGCAAGCATTTGGGGGAAAATGTACATGAATCAGAAGGATGCTTATTTTGTATTTTCACTTCCTATGATCTTCAGAAAATGCTGACTGCAGTCAGCAATGTTGGCAACTGTCCCTTTTCACAGAACCCCTGAAGTATTGCAATACTTCATTGCCTGCAACAGCCAGCCAGGCTTTTAATAAATTAGTCCTGAAGGTAGAGATGGATTCTGGAGAGATTCTGAGGTCAGAAGAGACTGCTGTAATAATCTAGTTTATTACCTAACTTCCTTTTTAACACCAACTGTAGAATGTTGTTCAATACTTCCTGCATCAAACCCAGTTTGTGGCTGAAATCAAGAAAATCTTTCAGAAAGACATCCAGTTTATATTAAGGATGATAAGGGGCAGGGAATCTACCACATCCTTTGGCAGTGTCCTTAGTTTTTAATTGCTTGTACTATAAAAATTTATGTTATTGTCAGTCTGAAGTCTGCTAACTCCATCTTGAATGGTCTTGCTGTGGCTTTTTGTTTGCTCAGTTAAAGGCAAAATTACATAGACATAATTTTACACACTGAACATGACTCAATAAGACCTGGGCTTCAAATGAGAAACATCAGCCTTGAGTCTCAGAAATTCTGATCATGGAGGAATGAGCACCCAGGTGAGGGAGAGAGAGAGGAAAGGCAAACCCCAGAATGATGCTGCCTGCTGAATTTCCAGCTGCAAACTGGACACAGTCAAAAATGGAGCCCAATTTTGAAAATCTGGCCTGTAAATATCAACTAAGAAATACACTTTCAAGATACTGGCTGCTGTCAGGTGAACATTCTCTTGATGCTTCAATATCTTCTTTTTAATGTTTTTTGGGGATTTTTTTTGATGTTTCTGTAACTAAAACCAGGCTTGTGTATCAAAGAGACGGTTTGCAGGCTGCTAGTCAGTACTGTGACCTAGAGATAATGCTTTTTCTATTTGGTATAAAATCATGATGCATTGTCACCTTGAACCTCCCATCCTCTCATAAAGGGCTTTAATCTTATTTTTCCTGTTGAACAGAGGCATTCTCATCCTTTTGTAGTCAAATCATAGGATCTGACTAAAGCTGTTTTCAAAGAAAGCAATGTATCTGGTAACTGAAAATCTGAATTTGATTTGAAAACAAATATAAATATTTTGTATTCTAATTTTTTTTTTTTTTGTACTGAGGACAAAAAGGAGAACGGGAACTTCAGCTTGAAGATTAAAGTCAAGATAAACGCCTAAACCAGAGCCAGTACTCCAAATCCATTTTTTCCTTTTCTTTGCTGCCAAGTTTTTTCCCTAAACTAAGAAGAATATTTGCCATTGCAGTGATAAAACTGTTAGCAGCAGAGTTCAGTCACACCAGGGAGAGAATATGATACTTTAGAGGAGGATGTCAAGGTAATGTCAATAAAAAAAAAAAAGAAAGAGAAAGGGGGGAAAAAGAGGCATAGAGCGACTTTTTAAATCTTTCACACAGATCTTATCTATTCATAACCGAAATCAAAGCAGCTCTGATTGCTCTATCAAGTGTAATATATAATTAAGGCAATTCAGTCCTAAGGTTTGGGGTTATCGCAGATCTTTTGACTTGAGTCGCTGATTGTCTTAGTGAAAGAACTGATGGGGAGTTTTTTGACAGAGAGGTTTTCATCATAAAGAAAACCATCTGTCAAAAGGAAAACTTTACAGTGAGGATAAAGCCTGCAGAATAATCAATAGCCCAGGACTTACAGCACTCCCAAGAGTGCGGTAGTGCAAGGCCCTGCTCTCAGCTGGAGCAGTGCCCGAACCTTGGAGCTGCTGTCTGGCCAAGACTGGGCCGGGCACGCTCTCCTCTGGCCTCCATTTAAATTGTATTGCAACAAACACCCAGCTCCTGGGCTGCACATTCAGTCCCTCAGCCTCTCTGGCTGGTTTCGGTTTGGCCCTGGCACAGGGGTGAGAAAGGTTTGAAATGTTAAGAAAGCACTCTCTAACAGTGCACATGTACGCTCTGCGATCTCTGTGAACTCGCCTGCCCTGAAGCTTGACCTCTGCGCGTCTCTTTGAATGTTCTTTTTCTGAGAGGCCCAGAGCACACATGAATTCCTGCCTTTCTGTGGCACCCCTGAGACCGGAGGAGCTGGGTATGTGCTCACTCTTTCTGTGCTCATTCCTGAGCCGGGGTGTGAGCCGCACGCAGATTTTCCTTCCCTTTATCGGTGAGGGTGCAGACATTGCGAGGAAAGGATTGTGCTCGCCTCTTACACTCACAGTGTGCTTAAAGGGTACGTGTTAGCAAGATACAGTCAGGCTGAAAGGTGTTAGTGGCTGCCAACAGGGATGTTCTGGCTCCAAAGAAAATAACAATCCTCGTTAAAAATAATGGGCGTGCCAAGCAATCGGCCGGGCTACGCGGAACAAAGCAATCAAGGCCCTTTATGAGGTAAAAGCAGCTGGTGGCTGAGGAAATACCAGCGGCACTTGGATGTGGCTTTACGACACAGGGGCTTTGCAGCAAAGAGCCGGTGGAGTTCGCTCCTTCCTGCCCTTCTCCCTTCCTGCAGCCCCTTCCCAAGGCTGCCGTCCCTTCCCAAAGCTGCTGCCCCTTCCCAAGGCTGGTCTTCCTTCCCAAAGCTGCCGCCCCTTCCCAAGGCTGCAGCCCCTTCCCAAGGCTGCCGCCCTTTCCCATGGCTGCCGCCCCTTCCCAAGGCTGCCGCCCCTCAGCGCTGGCGCTGCCGGTCGCTCCGCCGGCCTCAGCAGGGTAAACAAAGCAGGTCAGAGAGGCCTGGGGTCTCCAGAGCTGTGGCTGCTACCAAAAACCACTGACTGAAATAACATTCAATCTGTGGTCTTGTATTACATTGATTTCTTTTTTTCTTTTACATTTCTGGTGGTTCAATATGATTTTTTTTAATAGAGAATAGAAAGTAATAAAATAATGCAGTTTCTCTGTTATCTTTAGTGTAAGACTTTAGTGCCTCCTAACACATTTATGGAATGTAGGACTGAGAAAAAGGAAATCATAAATTCCTATCCCAGCCATGCTGCTTGCTAGGAGGTGTGTCTGTCATGTGCACTCCGCTCAGGCTGGGATTTACATTTTCCAACTTGAGTTAGTCAAAAGTGTGTAGGGTAAGTTACTCATATAAATGTATTTCTGAGTCAGCTGAGGGAGAACCACCTACACAAAGAACTTCTGCCTTCCCTAAAGAACGGTTCAAAACTGGGTGCTAAGATTGGCCTAGCCTTAAGGAAAGCCTATATGATTGACAGCTTTAGAGTATCGAAGATAGGTGTGATGAATTCCACCCTTTTAATCTCAAAATCCTGTCCTACTTAAATTTAAACTAAGATTACTTCATATTTCAGTGGGATGAGGGTGTGTCCTTTACATGCCTCTTTAAGAGAATTTCTTTCTCATATTTCAAGAGGAAAGCACACTGAAGTCCCTGAGACCCCCAATCCAGATGAAAACCCTTCTCTGTGTCCCATGTTACACTAGCAAGGGCTACACTGATTAGTGCTGAGTGGAAGAAATAAACAAGTCTCCTTGCTTTTTGGTAAATTCCTGATCTTTATCTACCTCACAACTCTGGAACTTTGGAAATGTAATTAATGTTTGTTAAATGCTTCCTAGGTTGAAGATATGAAAATCTCCCTGCTTTTTAATAACAAACGCTTAAAAAGTGACTATTGAAAACTTACTCCTAATCATATTTGCTACTGATGTATTATGGAGGAGATAGAAAACCAACATATATAATTACCAGCCTGACAAACCATGAAGCCCCAGTTCGAGAAATTGCACAATTCCAGCAGGAAACCATGTTAAATAAAGAAAAATCAAATAAAGTCTTTTGTTCCAAAAAGTTATATTGAAATGCCCACCATCTGCTTTAACCTCCCAACAGTGAGGAGATTTAATGTCTGCAAATCTTCCTTATCTCATCTCATTGTGCCCTGTAAATGGAAAACCTATTTGCATCTAATAGAATAAGGCATGCCAATAGAAATCTCATATCTATTGGCAACTTGTGTAATTCTTTATAGCTATATAGTAGATCCAGATGCTTTGGAAAGGGATATCTTCCTTCAGGAGTACTGCTGGAGGGAGCCTGGATTGATTCTCTCTGCAATTATAGATTGGACCATGGTAATCACTAAAGACAGGGAAACATTTTAATTCTGCATTGTGTAGGCTCATTCTTGCTTTTAAAAGGCAAGCAAACAAAAATCCATCTATTTTTCTTGTCTGTATAATTTTAGGTGCATCATTAAAAAAAGTATTCAGTGGGCTATTAAGGAAGCTAGCAGTGTGTCCTGCAGACATTCCCAGTCTTCACGTGACATTCAACAATTAAAATTATTCAAGGAAGGTCCAGCTCAAAATTCCAATAAATAACTGCAGATCAAGACTGATTGTCATTAGACTCTTCCCCCAGCCCTCACTAATAAAACTTTGGTACCTAGGTTAATCAACAGACTGGCTGCTCCTTCAGAGCAGACCAAGAAAGCTGCCAGGTCACTGGTGGCTGTTGCTCCACTGCATACACAGTTGCCTTTGTGTTCAGAGCCTGTGACTAGACACAAGTCAGACTAATTTGTCTTAATTCAGCTCAGTTAGAGGGGGGCAGGTTGTAGATGGGCTTATATTTAACATTCAGCAAATCAATTTATCATGAGCTTGTGGCTTTACAGGCACATCTTAAACTGACATAAGTAGATGGCCCATGCTGTGGCTTCTTCTGGCACACACAGATCCAATTCAGCATAATAGCATCAAGTCTCATTTGAAGATATTTGTCATAGTGTCTAAAGTTTTAAGTGGTAATTATGATATTTAGCAGTCTTTTAACCTAGATCTCTAGATTTCAGTAGACAAATTGAAGAGGGTTTGTCATCAAGATGCTTGGGAACTGGTGTTTAATCTTATCTCTACAGAAATGCTTAAGGAAACCAGAAGGTCTGTGGACATTTCTTACCTGTTCCATGCACATTTTATTCTATTTCACTGATGACTCATTCCATTATTTGAATGCATTCATTGATGGCAATGAGTTTAGTGCACACAACTTCTTAAACTTTGCCTAATGCTTCTCCTTTTCAGTGGTATAATTAACATAACATGTTTAAAAGCTATCAGCCTGACTCTTCCAAGTTTTTTTTTTTTTTTTTTGGAGTATGCCCTGGCACAGGATAGTTTTGCTCTAACTTGCAGCCTCTGTAGAAAAAGAGAGCCCCAGCTGAGGATAGCATTGCCAGCCTCAAGAGAATGTAGCCATGGAAAAATGATAGAAGGAAAAAAACCAGGGAGTGTTACCTTCTTTACTTAAACTGTCTGAGAAAATAAAAGTATCACTGCTTTAAGTCTTGCCCATGGAGCATGAAATATGAAGTCTCTTCCTTAGATAAGTTACATATACAAAAAGAAGTAATAGTGTTATAAAATTTTCTGTGGGAAACTTTCTGATTTTGAGAAACCTTGAGTTCTGCTGTGTCTTTTAGAAAGTGACAGTTTGCTATGGGGAAAACACTGAATTCTACAAATAATCACAGAATGCACTAGATACAGTTTATTGGCTTGATCTTTTGTATTTAATTGATATTTGCTATGAAAATAAAGTTCAGCCAAGCAGAAGAGTAAAAAGTATGTTGTGCCACATTAATTTTAGTTGTACAAGCACATAAATGGCCATGTGATCATTCCATAGGTTAATTTCATACCCCTGAGAAAGGCTCAGTCTAGTTTTTGTTCCTTGTTAATATTTCACATTAATAAATAAAACTGAATGTTCATGCTTTGCTGGACAGTCAAAACTCAATGATAAGAAGCTACTACTACTTGTCTTACCCACTCTGCCTTCAATTTCCCATGGGCACCTTCTAGGTAAGGTGAAATACTGTGCCTCTGTGGCTTGAACCCCTTGTTTTCTAAAATATGATAGAGAGGAATGCTTTTCAAATGGAAAGATGATTTTGCTGCTGCATTCCAGAAAAAAAAATTACAAACAGCAGCACAGAATCACAAAAGAACAGGGGCAACATCATTTGACACAAATGGAAATCTTTCAGTTCACATCAATAGGCTTTAATCAGACCAGTATTTCCTTATTGCCTAGTTTTGTTTAGAAACATCCTTTAGACTTAGAGTGAGAACTAAACCCTTCTCTCCCTCCCCCTCCATATTTATGATCCAGGCTTTTGTTATAGTAGCATTTTCCTGCAATGCCTGCAGAATACCAATGAAATATTTCTTCCCATAGTGACACATACAACCATCCTCGAGTGGGAGGCACTCTATTTACAATATCCTACTAGGCTCCCTCTTTAGCTTCCTTCATCTGTGTCTCATGGCTTATTACCAAATGCTGTGAGAACACATGGAACACCTACACCTCACTAGAAAGACAAACTGAATGGCTTAAAACACACAGCCTTTCAGTGACTGACTCACAAATTATCACTTGGTGAGCAGGGGCTTTATTGCACCTACACTCTTGTGCCAAATTCCGGCCAACAAAGTGACACGGTAGGTAAGTTTAGATGAAGGTGTTTACTGGTGGATAAGACAATAAAAACCTCGTGACTCAAATGTTTTGAACTCCTGGACTTTTTCCCAGCTTCATTTTCTCTTCAAAAACACAGCATGGCAGAATTATCCAGCAGCCACCCCGTCTGTATATGGATACTCTGTGTATGGGATTCTGTAATACATGTTTATTTTTAAGCATTTCTAAGGGTGTTACTCTGGTAGCAGTCAGGGTTTCTGGAAATAATCAGTGAATCCCAAGTTAGAACAAAGGTGCTAATGTGGTACCAAGTTCCCGAGTAAATAAACAATTGCTAAACAAAATCTTTTCAACAGCATTGCATGTCTGTGTCAACATTGTGTTTCCTCCTTGAGTCATCTGGTCAGCAGCACTCCAGCTACATGGGAGAGGTCTCCCACTTCCTACAGCTGGAGTTTTGTGTCAGAATATACCACTCAGGATTTCCTGTGAGCCACAGGAGTTGCATTTTTTGGCAGGATTACAGAAAAAAGTCAGGTTAGAAAATCCTGATGGGCATATTTGAGGGGAAGAAAGGACATGAAACAAATGCTGTTTGTGCCAGCCTCAGTGTCCATTAGCTAGTCAGACATAGGAACATATTTGATCTTTATCACCCAAGCACAGAGATACAGAATTTTAATACATGGAAAGGACGCCTCAGATATTTCTTATTCTGCAGATTCTGCAGATTTATAAGAAATTACTAATAAATGGGGGGGGGGGGAGACATCCACACAGGCATTTGTTTGTTTATTTCTAATATCCAGCACTACAGTAAAAACTACAGATCTTTTTTGTTTTCATAACTGGCTCCAGAAACAGAAGTTACCTACTTTCTAGTTCAGATGTAGTGGAGTAGCCATTATCTTGAGATGTTTTTTATTAAATGCGGGAAACCTTACAGAACTCCTTGATTTCATATGATTGCTGCTAATTAAGAGATGTAGAAAGCATATGATCAGTTCATCTGATAGGATTTTTTCCAAGGCAGTTTGAAAGAGCTTGCAAAAATTTTGCAATCTCTATGTTGGTCCTGGTTCAGCTTGAACCTGAACTCCAGTGTCTGCTTTTGAATGTCCTCTCAACTCATTATCTCTTCCTATCTCTTGTTAAGATGCTTTACTGAGTCCAAGCAGAGATGTTCAGCCTTTTTCTAATAGAAATACAGTAAATCTTTCCTCTGTCATCATAATGCAAGATTCTTGAAAGAATCACTTCACAAATTTCAAACTAATAACTTGTTACTTTTCACTGATGTAACACATAGGTGGATAACATTCCATCACCATGACTATAATCACCTTCAGCCCCAATTCAGCATCCGAGCTTCTGGCTTGATTAAGTATTTGTCACTTCTATTTCATCCTCTCCTGACAGAGATAACTTTCTTTTAAGTCAAACTGTCATACTCTGGAGTTCAGGAAGGACACGAAAATGTCAGGTAATAATCCCTCCTCAATCTTGTGAGTAGGTAACATTGCTAATATGCAGAACCATTAGAATGTTGGCATGAATTTAGCTTAATCATTTGCAGCAGTTCAAGCTTTATTAAGATACCTTAAGGCTGATCTGGATAAGCTTCTCCCATCTTTACATGGTTTGCTCTGCTTTCAGTACTTAACAAAAGGCATGTTTAATCTTGCAAATTCTCCTGAACCTTTGTAACTTTATTTTAAATGAATTTCATCAGTCATTTGAGCGCTTCAAAAAAGCAAATATATTTTTTTTCCCAAGGAAATAACCTTCTGAAAAGCAACCTGTCTCAAAACAGTGTGTCTGTGTGGTCAATGCCATCTCTGGATGTTGAAGACTGTCATGCTAACATCATTAGTCATGCAAATAATCAGAAAACTGCCCCATTAAACAGATATGCAAAAGCTAAATAATACTTAACAAACTGATCAGGCATTAGTAATAAATAGTTTTATGTTCTCGCATTTCCATCTCTCTTTGTTTTTAGAAGAATAATATCTGGTACCTCATTTTCTCTCTCTCTCTGAGTCAAGAAGAAGAACATTCACCTCAAGAGTTAAAACTTCAGAGAAAGTGAAGAAGCATTATCTTTTCAACATGTTTATGGAACATGTTAAACATTCAGCATGTTTAAAGAAAATTATCTTTGACATATTTATACTGTGAAGGGGCTAAATATAAGGTTTCCAAAGCCTTTGTCCTCTTGAAGGTGAAATTGAGTTTCTGTCTAGATCTTCTATTTAGACGACCCCATCTTTTTACTGTAGCAGGATGGAATATTGGTGTACTATACCCATCCACTCACCCAACTATCTTCTCTGATTTCTTTTATCCTTTGAATCAACCTTTTGTGTTTTGTAGCATAACTCAGTAGCAATATTCATCACTAGTTCACTTTCTTGTTGCTTAAGTGTACTTGCTTGAAATGTGTGACACCTGCCATGTCTGTACCTTCAATAATGATGACTAAACACAGCCAAAGGGCAGTTTTGTGGCTGATGAGTCAATTTATCTGCAGGAGTAAATGACATACCCTTGTTCATGAGTAAGTCTTTGTAAATAGTCACTGAGCACTTCAGAGGTGAAGAAATTTTTGGTTTGAAGACTGCAATTTTGTGTACAGTACCCAGCTCCTCTATGATGTGGCTGCAAAGACTGTGTAGTTTTTGTGTTTATTTACACAGAATCTGCTTGTATTCCTGAAACCTTTTAATCTGAATAAGATCTCTCTTGAAAATCTTGAACTTCTCTCTTCACTTTCCCTCATTAGGTTTGTAGCCTCTCTCCAACTGCAAACACATTAAAAGCAAGTATTTTACTTTCAAGCTCACAACTCAAGAGCAGACTAATGGTTTCTAAGTCAGACCTTGGTTGAATTCAGGTTGTTTCCATGAATTCAGGTTAACACAGAATTGATAGGGTAATATTTTCTTTGTGGGAATTCAGACTAAGGTCATAATCACCTTTTTTCTCAACATTTTAGGGTGATATGAGGTTCTGCTCTGAGATTTATTTTCAATTTGTCATTCCAGAGCTTTATGGCACTGTTAATTGGTTTTCCACTTTCTTACTGGCTCAAATGACTTCTGCCACATCATCTGTACTTAGGTGGTATCTAACATGGACCAGCAGTTACTGCTCACTATTCATTTCTTTCATCATTTCCCATGCCTTTTTTTTTCAGAGTTGTAGCAGCACCTACAAGATCCTCTTCAAAACCACCAGAGTTTTAAAAAAATAGCTGAATAACGGATTTACTTTGTCTTTTACATTTCTGTATGCCACTGTTTCCATTTCTCCTGACTGCAAGTATTCAATATTGTGAAGCACTGGAGCCTGCAACAGCTGTTTCTTGAGATTCCGTAGAAGTAGGACCTCATAGTAAGACTAATTTTCACTCTGCCTTACACACATCAAATTCCCTAAGCTAGAAGAAAAAAACGTCTAAATATTCCAGAAAAAGGCTGAAGTGTGCTGTGAGTGACTCACAGTGCCCAAAATGGCATTCTTTGCAAAGTATGCCTTAACTGAAAAACCACTTTTTGGGCTATCACTTTGAATAGCTCTCAGGTGTAGTAGAAGCTAGTTCTCTCCCTTCAGACTAGGCAGAAGGCATGTACCTATTTTAATTGTTAAAATTCAAAAGTTAGGAATCATTATAAGAGATTCACTTATTTGGTGTTTCAGACACATCTTTCTCCTTGCAAGAACATATTTTTTTCATCTTCTTACTCGCTTCACAAAGCCATTAGAATTTACTGATGAAAAACTATTTAGCGAAGATTAAGTATCTGGAATTCATAAAGCATGTGGTTATAAGGAATCAAATTTAATATCATGGAGATTAAAAGTTTACCAGGAATTGATTCTAGATATTTCTGCTCTGACTTTGTAAAAGAAAGAATCTGAAAGGCCAATTTTTCAACTGATATACCTTGTTATTGCTTCATAGAAGGAAGGGGAGATGCATTCCAATGAACACCAGCTGAATATCTGGCTTTGAGATCATCAAAACTAGTGTGTATTATCCCCATGTGTTTATTGGTCACACACTTCCCAGTAGTATGTGCTGATGTGAATACATTAAATATTCTTTTGGGAAATTAACTATTCTTATTATTGGGAGACATTAATCCTTACAATATAAGCTATTTTCTTGATGGAAGTTGTCATGGTTTAATCACAGCCAGCAACTAAGTACCCTGTTCCCCTGCCCCCAAGGGATGGGGAGGAGAATTAGAAAAAAGGTAAAAGCCATGGGTTGAGATAAGAACAGTTTAATAATTGAAATTTTATATTAATGATGATAAAATTGTAATGTAATGAAAAGGAATTCAGTGAAGAGGAGGTGGGGGGAAAGAAAGAGAGAGCGGGGAAGGGAGATAAAACCCAAGAAAGATGAGTGAGGCACAGTTTTTCATTGCCTGCTGATTGATGCCCAGGTTCTTGAGCAGCAATTGGCATCTCCTTGCCAACTTCCCATAGTTTATATACAGAACATGACCTTCTGTGGTGTGGAATGTCCTTTTGGATAGATTGGGTCAGCTTTCCTGGCTATGGACTTCCAGCTTCTTGAGCACCTCTTTGCTGGCAGAGCATGAGACACTAAAAAGTCCTTGACATAGTGCAAGCACTGCTCCACAGTAACTAAACCATCACTGCTTGTCAACATTATTCTCTTTTTAAATCAAAAAAATGCAGCACTGTACCAGGAAGTTAACTTTATCCCAGCTAAATACAAGTCAGAGGTACTATTAAAAAATAATTAAAAAATATATATAAAGGAAAAAAGAAAGAATCTGGGATGTGAAAGGTGTAAGAATCTAATGCAGTGTGCTCCAGATTTTTTCCAAGTGGGAAGTAAACTTATTGGATTAGTATATTTGTCCTAAGGGGGGTGATGGGTGTTTTACGTATCAGTTTTCAGGTGTGTGTTTGAAAGGGAAATTGCCTGAAATGACAGTACCAGAAATCTACATGTGCATTATCATATTCAATATGAGAATAGAAGTAGATGAATCCTCAATGCCTAATGACCTTGGAGGACTCTAAGTATGAGATTGAAATACATTAAAAACCTTGGTGGCCTCCATAAAGGGAAATAAATGACAAGTGAGAAGAGAAATGGAAAATAAAATGTGTGTGTTTGCTTTGGCAGGCCTTCCTTTTTTTTTTTTTTTTTTTTAATTGCATTTTTATTTCCTGCACAGATAACTAAAAGAAGCTTAGAGCAGACTTTATGAGAAAAGGAACTTGGCTTGACTTGTCTTTATTACCAGCAACTTTTCAAAAGTAGACTTCAATATCACAGACTGATATGATGAGGGAATCTCAAATAGCACAAAGACATTTGCTTATTGGTCCCCATGGGGAACTGATTTGTTATTTGTTTTATTATTTGTTTTAATCTTCATGTTGTAATTATATTGGTTCCTGGACATCATCTCAGGGTTGAACTGTATTACAGTGAGAACCCAGGACAGTTTCAAGAGAGTGCTGGGTAAACTGGTAATTCAACAATTCCCTGTTGTTTCTTCCTACAACTGACATATTTTAAGATAAGAGCAGGAAGAAAAAATGTCTTTAAACTATTTGTTGTGTCCCAGTAAGCAGTGTGAACCATTGTCATGTATGTGCAGTGCTTGGATGGTTCAGTCACCTTTATTCCTTTCTCTCACACCAGAAAAAATTGTTTACACATTTAATAGGTTAAGAATGATAAAATTCACATGGGAAACATTTCTACAGGAAGCGTTCTCACTAAGCTCAAGTTTTACATTATACTATTTTTTCTTGTGTGTTTTGGGTTTTGCTCTCTGAAAGAGGAATTTGCACAAAGTCACCAAAACCCATGAGCCAATGTATTGCCCAAACTAAAACTTCCTGGACTGTTCTGATGTTCTTCCTGCCCCTTTCTAAAATGTTGATGCGCAAGAACAGAACTCTGGTTTTTTTCACTCTGAGAGAGTTAAATCCAACATAAAAAGTCCTAGCTGTTTATAGGAGGTTTATTCTGCAGTAAATGTCCCTCTTCATGTAGCTCTATTAAGTAATCTGACAGACTTCAAAAGAATAAAAGACCTATTAAATAATTGTCCTAGAGACTAAAACATTTAACTCAAAAGTCATATGACAATTGCCACAGACTGTGTTTGTAGACACAGTGAAGTAAGAATTCCTTTAGGAAAAAAATGAGATTTTAATTATTGACTTCTAGCAAGACATGATTAACAAGGGATTCTCATCTTCACTTATCAAATCCCCAGTGTCTGCCCCTGTGTCTACTGTTTCTTAAGTAAAATCCCCAAACTTCCTTCCAGTTCTCAGAACAGCCTCATTAAATCAACTGTAGTTAAACCTCCAGTAGATTAGAACTGGTTAGGGGAATGTAGATGTAACACTTGATTACCTTTCTAAAGCTGATGACATGAATTGATTTTTAGAGATTGGTCAGCCCTGCCACTGCCAGTGAGCCACCTCCTCCCACCCCCAGGTTTCCCAGGAATGGGAGTTAACCACTGCATTTAACAGGCTTGCAGTAAACATGTTTTTCTGCTCACAGGTGATAGCCGGAGATTTTCTCAGAATAAGAAAGCCCCACAAGTTCTGGGATCCATTGGTGCTGTATGGTTTGTATCATCTTTAGAAAAGACACACTACCAGGGAAAAATATTGTATATCATCTCAGCAGGGGACTTGGAGCTGTTTAGCACTATGTAATTGGATCTAGGACTAATCCTTCACTTTGATGAGGCCAAGAGGAGTTACACCACTGCTATTTCCAGCACATTAAAGATAGACAAAATGCTTAAACACACTGTCTAACACTTGATTGTAAAGGAATAAATACATTTCAGAGTCAAGTTTTGGTTCTATAATATGCCTTTGGATAATTCTTGTTTTCTTTGGTCAATACACATATGATTTCTATCATTTGAAGCACACAGTAATTTAGCAAGAGTAATAAACAAAAAATGCATTCAAAAATAATCATTTTACTCAATTATGATGTGTCTTAGATCAATTTTTAATAGTCTGCCTTTATTATGTAACAGATAAACAAAAGGAATATTTAAGTCAAGGAACTGACTGCTGCTTTAATACAAGGTAAAACTTCATTGACTTTGAAGAATTTACTGTTGGTATTGCATTTCTTGGATTGGCTGTTTGTCTACCAATTGTGGAATATTATTGTAAAGTAAGTTAGAGGGAACAGAGCATTATTCCTCTATACTTTATTTGCTGTGGGATTAATTATCAGGCTGATTTTAATATTTGGTCACTAACAAGGCCTTACATAGTTTAATTTGTCTTTTCAACATGGTTTTTTGACTGCTTATTCACAGGTTGGGTTTTTGTTTTTTTTTTATTTTGGTCATCTTCCAAGCTTTTTCATTTGTCTCATATGCAGGCTACAAATGTTTTATATGGCTCATATGCATTCACACAGTAGGTGCCCAAGGCAATGAAGTTTCGCTACAAATGTAATAATTTCTGAACCAACTATACAATTCCTGTGTTGAAGTTATATCTGCAAAATCTTTTGGGTAGTTTATTTCATTTTAAAAGCTTCATATGTTTACTTGAATTATCTGCTTAATAAAGGATGCATTTAATGATTTTTCTCTCCTAAGCACACTTCATGCTAAGGAAATTCTCAAGTTACATTAAGGCAGGAATTTTCTTCATCCACTCTCAAAATTCAGTGTTGAGAGAGAATAATAATTTTTCATCTTTGACCAAGAAAGTCTGGAAACATATGTTTCCCTAATAGAAAGTGTAATGGCCTTTGTTGTCTGTGAATTGCAAGGACAATTCCATTTTACAGAAGATCTTGCCTATGAAACATCATGTACTAGGCTTCCTAGAGCACGATTTTTCTCACTTGGAAGCATAAGAGAAGGGTTAGTAGTCTCTTGCCAGTTTTGAATCTATAGTTCAAGGCAGTCTAGGTTTTTCAAACTTAACTTGTAGCACTAGAACAGCTCCTCCACTTTTTGAAGTGCCAGCTTAATGAATCATTCCCCACAAAATAGTTGCTTCTGACATTTCAGCCAAAGCCCTGCTGCTCTTGCAGGAGCCTATATGCTTTTATCTTGCACATTGGTCTGAGCTGCAAAAATGTTCCAGTTTGTCACATACTGTTCTGTACTGTCACTTAGAAATATGCTTGTGCTTGCTGAGTGAATATTGATAAGATACCTTGAGACTGTGATAAAAATGGGGCAAAGAGAAGATATCTTTCAAATTTGATAAATAAAGTCTTTAAAATACTGATAAAAGACTTCTGAGAGTCCATTGTTGAGAATGAATTCTCAGAGGTGTACATAAAGTTGGGGGCTTATTGTTTGGTCATGCTCTTTCAAAGGTTTAGAGCTTTTACTCTGTGTTCTAAGAAAAAGCTCTTTGAAGGTCATGTTTGAATTCAAAGCTGTACTTATTGTCTGTTTTTCCATGCTATCTACATTACTGTTGCATATCGCATTTGGGAACCCAATAGCTCCTGAAGGTAATATTTTCTAATTCCACTTATCCTACCCTCTGGTGTAGCATTTGTCAGTGCAGGTTTGTGTCTGCAGGTGTTGATAAGGTAGAAAAAGCTACCTGACTAACATTATTATATTGCTTATTTTTCCTAGGTAGTTTGAAATGATTATCACTGCTGGACTATAGTCATGTGCTAAAAGATAGCCTGCCCTCCTTCTGCTCTACCACCCTCAGTACTTTAAAGCAGAGGCAGCTGTGCAGATTACCTGGCTGTGAAAAATCTTACAGTAGCAGAAAGTGGGAAGGAGGGAAGAGACTGGGAAGAACAGAGATGGGGGAGGATTTGCTTTTCACTGCAGGTGTTATTCTTGTACTGAAGGCTGTGGCTCCTTGTTCAGGTGTCTTAGTGGGCAATTAATCTCTTGCTGTTAGAGAGCAGTACAGAACATAACCACTAAACTATTGCTGGTAATGGAGGTCATAGAAAAAGAAGGGAGCACTAAAAGTCACCCATAAACCCCTCTGCAGCTGATTTTGCTGTGAGATGTTGGATTCTGCACCTGCCATCCTCAGCAAGTGAAACCTGTGGGTCCCCCAGCCCTGAGATGTACCCTGAGAGTGGCACATCTGGTCTTGACAGGGACCAGATGAGAGGCATGCCTGGCCTCATGCCTCTGCAACACTTTAGCCTGAAAATTAATCTTGTTCCATTCATATTTTTCTTTGCTTGTGGGAGAAAAAAAAAGTGCCCCACTGACTAGAAACAACCACACTTTGACTGACACATGATCTTAAACCAGTACTTTTATGAGAGGGTAAAAAACTTACCTGTGTGCTTGAATCATAATAAAACAGGAGACCTGCTCAGGAGCCTTCCTCAGCTGTACAGACTGCTCAGCTCCCTGTGCCTTCCTCAGCAGAGCATCAGACCAGCTGTAGGCATAAATACAACTTGGCATGTTCGACCAGACCTGCCTTTCAACACCTCCCATGTGACAAAACAATCCCTCTTTTTGTTTCTGTAATAGGAACAAGCACCCTAAAACATGTTTAGCTCTAATGGAGATAGTTCCCCTGAGTCTCTCAAAGCCCCATTTTCCCCAGGCTCAGTAATAACAGCACTGGGATCAGAACATAGGTAATAAGCTCCTTGGAGAAAGGGCATGTTCCTACATCGTAGAAGAAAAGTTTGTGTAACTTCAGCATCTTTTGCCCCCCTATTTGTGTGTTGCCTTTTCATCTTTCTACTGTCTTAGCTTCAGGAGCTGATTATGCATGTACTCCGTATCCCATCATGATGGCCAGTTTAGAAGTGCCCAGGTTGGTGATTAGCCCAGCCTCATGGATTGTCAGCATATTCCATGAGAATCCAGTATTTCAGCCAGCCATGTGATTGTGAACAGGTTTCTTACTCTGAACATTTCTAACAAAGATATCTAAAATGTTATCATTAGGCACATGCAAAATATGTGTTTGCAAGGACAAATAAATGGATGACATTTTTAGCAACCAATTTATATATGTTGGGCTTATCTTTTCTGCCTTGGTAACCATAAGATGATAAAAATAGATTAATCATAATTCTGGTTTCACCAGGATTCTGTGAAGATTCATTAGATAATGTGTGAAAGTAATAGAGAACTGTTTTCTGTGACTGTCTCACTCTAGTTTGGAGGATGAACTAGTGAGCTTATTCTCAAATCCTCACAGTTTAGGAATTATTATTCTCATTCACATGTCTAAATTCCAATTAAATAGAGATTTAATCACACTTCATTGGCTCGGTGCTAAGCAAAGGCACCCAGTATGTTATCAGACAGTGCTATAGATGTGGCACCTGTGAGAGATCTGATAACCTTTTGGAGCAGCATCCGGGAGCGGGCACCCACCGAAGGTGCTAGACAGATCTGTGAGAGCAGTTTAGCTGAAATACTAAGGGGAAATTCAAACTGCTCTCTAACATTCTGCATAAAGCCTGAAAATGCCTGGCCCACTAAAGCTGCATACTTTGGAGCCAGAAAAGATTCCTCAGGCACCATGGCAGAGGCTTCGGCACCTGGTCAAAAGCCCTGGCAGGAGAGGTGAGGCACTGTGCCTAAGCAACCATGCAATATGATAAGAATGACCTTAAAAACCAGTCATGCTGGGTTTGTACTGCACTCTTTTGAATAATTATGTGGTTTCTCAGAACAGTTTGAGTGGTTTGCTCTCCCAAGCATGACAGTTTGTTTCCACAATGTCCAAGGTGCAAAATAAAATCAAGCCATGAACCATAGGCTAGACACTCTTGGCACATAGAAGAGAAGCTGACACCTGCTTTCCTGCAACTTAAAAAAATCTAAGCACAATACAAGCACGGTGTTTTTAATCTCTTAAGGATATGGATATGGCTGGGAAGCCTTCTTGGCTTTAGGTTTCGTACTTGACACCCCCTACAGCCAGGACAAGTCTCCCTGGTTGCTTGTGGAAACAGACGGTTCTTTGAATATACATCTGATTTCTGGAGAGGTCACATGAGAAAATTAGGCTTATTCTAACTTGTGAAATTTATCTCACTATTTTTATATTCCTTGTGAAACAAGATCATTTCACTACCCTACCTGTCCTGGGATTCAGTGCTTGGAGAGGGAGTTATGCACATGGGTCTAAGCCTCTCAAGGTTATATCAGAAGTACATGGCAGGAACTGAAGCTACATCTGGTGAGCTTTGGTCCTGGCCTATGGATCCAGCAACCCACAGATTTGCTATTTAACTTTGGCTATGAATACAAAATCCTGGGTTTTTTCAGCAAGGACACATTTTTATGATAGCAGCTGAAATTGTAATTATTAGTTCAGAGCTAAACTGGACAGGGGAGAAGGAAATGCTGAGTTTTTTTATTATCCACAGTATTTATTGTACAATATTGCTTCTCAGGTAATTCATGGTGAGCATTTTTTTTTTTCATTTTGCTTTTTAAAATGCCCTCTTTGCTTGCACCATTTAAGTTTTATAATTTTAATTCTTGTTTTGTTAGCTTATTAAGTTTTTGATTTATGGTGAAGATTTTTAGAGTCCTGCTCCTTCATTAGTATATCCAACATTTACACTCCTTGGAATAAGCACAGATATAAATAGAAGGTGTGTTCATTTAAGCAAAACCTGGAAATGTTTTTCATATTAATCATTACAATAATGAGCAGCTGATTAAATTATTGATCTTTTAGGATAAACAGTACCTTAAAAAGCCATGGAACTAGGTGTTTAAAGCTGATGGAGACACTTTTTTCATTAGTGTAAGATCTGACCCATGAATATAATATGCCCCATCTGCTGAAATAATGGCTTTGTGCATATTACCAGTCTCTCCAAAATTTTTTTTTCAGAAATATGAAAATTATTGTTACTTTATGGCTATTCTAAAAACAGAATAATAATTTTCTTCTACCTGGTATGGCCATTATTCATACATGTCTCTTATTTTAGCTGAAGCTGTATTTCATAAAGTTGAAGGTCCATTTATTCCAAACATTCTTGGCAATATGTAGAAACCTCAAAGTTCATTGTTTTCATTTCTGACAGAAAACGATGCATGGCATATTTTTGTTAATGTATTGAACATATGTAGTACCTACTCTATAACAAAATGTACAAAATTAATAGCCTGTAGCTGTTCCTTTGAATTCAGAACTGATGCATGGGCAAAACATATGCATTTAATCTATCAATATAAGCCATTAAGATTAACCTGTCCTGTACTTGATTCTCAGTGTAAAGAGGTTTTCTGCTGTGATAAGGTAGGTGAATTATCATGTGGTACTATTCTAGGCTCCCAGAAAATGTTATAGTGACTCAAATAATAGCAGCTTCTACGCCTTTGCATCATGTTTTCCTGTTGTATTTTTGAAAATCTATGTAAACCCATACTTTTGTCCCCCTGCATAAATTTAGGCTGATAGAGTAAACCACTATGGCCATGGCAATAATAGCAATCGGGGAGTGAAAATTTTGCATTGCTACTTTTGATCAGTCACAGTAATAAGAGTATTTCTTCACCCATTCAAACTATTCAGTTTTGAGCCTTTAGAAAATTAAAATTACTTTAGATCCAATAAAATGGTCTATTTCTTCAAGAACTCTAGTTGGAGTAAATTATGTCTGGCCTAAGCTATTCTTTTTTTTTTGTTGCAATTACCATGTTTAATGAACTGAATGTCTGATGATATGCTTTCCCCTTCTGCACCCACAAAATCTGCTTGTACTTTAAAATATTCCTTTACCTTCTGAAGTTTGCTTAGAAAAGGTTTAACTTGCACTAGGCGTTGGAATATAAAAGCAAATTGATGCATTGATTTCCCCATTTCGGCACCTCTAGAGAACAATTCATAAAGCACAGAAGTTCTAACTAGTCAATCAATAGTTGCTACTTAAATCAGAGACACTGCAGATAGCCTGTTGTTATTAAAAGTGTTCTTCAGAAGATGATAATAAATGAAAAGAGAGGAACCAATTCAACCTCTGAGTGGAGTTCAAGATTGACACGTTGAAGGAAGGGAAGCTGCACATGCAACTCATCCTTTTTTTTCCAGAGACGAATGGGAAAAGAACATTTCCCTAAAAACTTCCAAAATTCTTAAGAACACGGATAACTTGAAATACCAAAAAGTTTTGTGAAAAATCCCAACAACAGAATGACATGGAAGTCTCTGTCAGACCTCTGGGAGGTTGTTTGAACCCCTGACTTCCCAAACCAAATCCAGAGGCTGGGTCCTATATTGCAGCCTGCTCTTACACCAGATACCCTGATGTTCCCACAGCAGAGGAGAGGTGAAAGTCTCAAGATTAAAGTGACCTGTCTGAACAGACAGTCTGAGCTGGGAGCCTCCAAGCAACCTCAGAGCCAGGCAGTCTGAGTGTTTGATGCTCCTACATGATTTCTGGAACATGGTGAGGAGATGTGGGAGTCAGGAGACAAGGTTTTCATTTCCCTGGAAAATTTTAAAGATTGTTATTTCTTTCTGGATGAAATGTAGGGAGTTGGCTTTAGCTAAAAAAAAAAAATTAAAAATCATACAGAACGGGAATTTTAAGCTTTGAACATTTCAGCTATAAAAGATTTCGCAATACTCCTGTGAATGATGCAGCTGACAAACGTGTCCCTCCATGTGATGGCAATGAAGGAAACTAAAATTACAGCATAAGATGCAGTTCTGAGTGTTCTTGTTCTGAAGCTGAACTTCAGACTTGCGAATAATGCACACTTCAAATTAAGTTGGTTAGGCTGTTTATGAGCTTTTGGGAATTTCTTATTTTCCTAAACCCATTATAAGGACATACATCTTAATTAAGGACCTAACAGCAGAGTGGGTAAGGTGTGACCTTGCTGCCTTTCAGCTGAGAGCACTCGAGTTGCTCAGGCACATGAGGTGGCACATGAGAAGTGGGGCCGTGGTGGGCACTGTATGGGTGGAGGCAGGAGGGACCACTGTAGAACATCGTGCCCTGAGGTAGAGTGAAACAGTGGAGAAACCCCACTTTGCAGTGAAATTTAACCATTGCATGCATCAATTTAACATTTAATCATCAAAGAAACATGTGGTGAACATGTTAAAACCCATATGACAAAAAATCTTGCAGGTGCTGGGGACTGGAGGCACACACTTGTTGAGGCTCAATGCTGAAACCAGTGTCACCCTTGAGGGACTCACAGTGAGATATGGACATGAGAAATCATTTTGCATTCACAGCAGGTCACTTTGAAATAAGATTGTGCAATCAGGGGGTTTCTCTTGGGTCCTGAGTACACTGCAGACCCACAGCCTTCCTTACACAGCAGTGTTACAGCCATGTGCCAGGATACCTGTGCCCTGACTGGGAACAGATCATGTTCTTTACAGTCACACCTTCACAACAAGGGTGGGCTTTTCTCATATTGTTCCATCAGAAAGAATGGAGAAGTGAAGAGCCTGTGTCTGTGCAAAAAGATCATTATTTAAATTCACCACCCAGTAATGTTTGAACAAATAAACCTGGGCTTGCTGTCTCTTTGGTCATTTATGAAGGGGAAAAACCTCTGTTAACCCATGGACAGCAAACTGCAAAATGAGATTTGGTGTCTAAAGATATTTCTACAGTTATTATTAGATTTAGAGACCTCCAGCTATATCAGTACCCAGAATCAGTGGTAGGGTCAATGCTGTTCTTCTTATCCTGCTTAAGAAAACATTCTTTTTAGCTATAAAGTTTTCTGAATCTGCTAGTCTTCCTCTATTGTTCATCTTGGTGCTCTTCTGTTGCATTTAAACCACATTAGATTTACAGCAAGCTGCCATTGAGATGGTACCCAGTGACCTATTTGCATTGGTCATCTCTCACATGCTGATGTAATGGTGCATGACCTATCAGCAGAACATTCAAAAATGGAAGATTGATTGGGCTAAGTGTTAATTGTTCTATTAAAGGGGAGAAGAAATGCTGCACACCCTCCTTCTCTTAACCTCAAGTCTGACCCTGATACTATCTGTCACAACTCAAAATATCCTTCCTACTTCCACACCTGTACAATTAACCCTAAATAATTACAGTCTCTAATGGACCCAACATGTCAGGTTAAAATCAGATTCTCCAAAGAGATTTGATGAAGTGGGTTGAGGTAATTCTGTTCCAATGTGGCAAATGAAACATGCATTACTATTAGAAGATATGAGATGATGCTGATCATTTATAAGGTCCCTCATTCTGAGAGAAGTGGAGATAATATATCACCAGGAATAAGGACAGTGAGGTAACACTTTTGATGTGAAAAACATATTTTAAAGCATGAGTGTGAGACAGAAAAACTGCCTAGCTTAAAAACCTGATGTATTGTTACTAGACAGTCCTTTGAGAAAGATTTACCCTGAAAATGAGACAGTCTTACAATATGCCCACATTTCTCCTGCAGTGGGTAGATAAACACCAGGTGTATGACTCTGCCCAGTAAAACATCAAAACCCATGTCAGAAACAGCAGCAATTTTATGAAGCGCAATGAGCTGACAGTCAGCAATTTTTAGTTCTGTGTCCTCAGTGCTGTTTGTTGTCATGCTAAGCCTTGCAAGATATCTATGGGATAATAAACAACCCAACCAATTGGTTAAATTCAGAAGTACTACTAGGATAGCACAGAAGGTCCTGAGCTGGTAGCCCTCTAAACCACAGATTCTTTCCAAAGTAAGCCAGAGATATGCAGAAAATTGATGCTGGGTAGCCTGAGTCTAGTATTCATGTCAAACAGGAGACTTGTGTTATTTCAAAATAGAGCTGCTTGCCTGGCAGCCTTCTCTGGATGGGCTCGGTGACTTTGCTGACCAACAGCAGCTCACAGGCACTAAAGGCAAGGGAATGACTCTGATAACAATGCAAAGCTGCACAAAGGCACAGAATATACCAAAGGGGACTAAAAGGGAAACTGTAAATGGTTGTTGGGAGAGCTGGCATCAAAAAGGAACATGTAGCTGGAGTTCATAGTGTATGTATTTAATCTCCCTCTTAAGTAATTTAAGGCTTTTACAAAATGTCTCCCAGAGCTACAGCATCACTTGGTAAAGGGCAGATGTAGACAACTGTCAGCCACTCCTTGCAGCAAAGAATAACTGGTGCATTGCTTCAGCTCCTAAATTACCTACAGTAATCTCATGATTGTTAATAGATGTCAAAAATTCTCACAGGTGTCGTTGGCCACATAAAAGCCTGTCATCAATGGCCATCGGTGTGCATCAGCTTCCTTTGAAATAATGTCAACACAAACTAAAATTCCTCTGTGAGAACCTACACAGTGGGGTGTAATAGAGACACAGGTAATTTGAAGAGACCATTTATCTTAGACTAGCATGTACTTTACTTTTAAGCCAGTATCCAATTTGTTAAACTTTTCATGGGAAAAGGATTTGGGAATGTGACTCATATTTTAGTTTGGTATATTTTTGACATATTTTAGTTGGGAAAATTTTATTTAGACATATGTTGGTGTATGATAGAGCTAGTTTGAGTTTGTAGCAGTGTCTAGTGTATGTCCATTTATAAATTGAATACCTAAGGTCTATAACTTATAAAACCTCCAGTGTAAGTGAAATAGAAATAGCATGTAACTGCTCACAGAAGCAGTCAAGTCTTAGTCACTGCTGCAACAGTGTGATGGGAAAAAGATGTTTTCAGGAGAACAAAACTTTACAGACACTGAAAGAATTCAGGAATTTGAATCCCACTGTCTGTCAGTGGCACAGTTTCTTATAAACTCAATGACCCAATTTGCAGAAGCATTTAGAAATCTAAAATTTAGATAAGCTCCTCCTGCCATTTCAAAAAAGCACCCATTCCACTGCCACTGAAATCTGCATCTTCAAGTGAAAAATTACCTTTGAAAACATGTCTGAAGTTGCTTTAGAAAGGATTACACTCTTGCCAGTTAGACATTTGAAAACTTTACAAGATGATATATCACAAAAGCCAGGAAAGCAAACAAGCCTTCCAGTTCCTCCCAAAAATTAAAGGAAAATAAAACATTATCCCTCGGCTCTTTAAACTCACTGATTAAAAGCACACTGCATTCAGATCAAGTTTAAATGTGTCCCTTTTTAGGCTGATAGTTTCTCTTTAAGGTAAGTACTTTCAAATAGAACAACTGCCAATTTATGGAAATTTTAATACTTAACAACCTTGACAACGTCCTTTTGATTAGCCTGCAAAAATGAAGTTGCTTTTGATAGGAAAGTTCATTCACTTGTTTAAAATCTCTCCATATAATGCTGAACAGTCTGAATATCAGCAATCTGTCATTGGAAAAATTTGGTAACATATGCAATTTTGCACCAAAATTCAAATATGAGAAACAAAGATCTAAGTTGTCTTCTTCCTTAGGCTGCTCTGAAAGATGCTTATAGCCAAGTAACATTTTTCTTTTGTGCTGGATAAAAAAAAAAAAATAGAAAAAGTGTCATATTTGCTAGAAATGAAGAATTCAACTGGTTTTAGGATATGAATGTAATTTTATTATTTCAGAATCATGTGTTCCATTATTTCCTATAATTTTAGCAAAATTACCCAGGCGAGAAAGTTACTGCATACAAAACATAATTCGTAGTTATCCATAATTTGGTCAGAATAAATGAACAATAATTACAGAGACATGATATAAGACTGGGAGGAGTTCTTAAGATCAGATATCTTTAACAAGTGAAGAAGTGTCTGGTAGATATAAAGAAATGATGTCTGATGTTAAAATAAAACCAAGGACCCTGTTCTGCTTTCACTGAGTTTTTTTTTTTCCCCCACAACTGCATTTAATGCCTAAAATCTGATCTTTCTGTTGGCTTGCCTGCTCAGGAGCTACCTTAGGGATAGATTGACCCTGCCAGGACCAGGGAAGTGAATGCTGAGTGACTGAGGGAGAAGAGGAGTTTTAGTCTGACATTTTGGGTTTTGGCTTGCTGCTTCTTTCTTACATTTACTGACTTCACTGATGAAACAGCTGCCTTGTTTGAATAAGTGGTAGCAGATTGCAGCCTGAGCTCAAGCCCCATTAAAGGAGCATAGTGGAATATTATGGCTGGGGTTGACACAATACGGGTATTTCCTTCTGCTTTTAGTCCTCTTGTACTTCTCTCCCTACTACATTACTTTTTAAAACAAAATCTGAGCCTTGAGCTGTGTTTCAGCACCATTAAAGAGAGGATACATTATTTCCTTGCAGTGTATAAAGAGCTTTGACAAAGCTACTGCATTCAGTATGTATTAAGATGAAACTCCCATGTCCATTCCTGTTAACCCAGCATCTCCTTTTTTTTTTCTCCTTTTATTTTAGCAGGAGAGCTGATTCTATGTCCTGAGTAATTACCACACCCCATTTTGTTCTCACTTTCTCACTATTCTACTCTATTGCTTCCTGTCCCCTCTTTGCTGAGCTCCTCCTTGTAGTCAATTTCTGCCCCTGCTGTCCCCCCTCTGTCCCACGGCTGTGGGCATTGCTGGCATCGCTGCCAGCTCTCCTGGGGGATGAGGGGGCCAAGAGGAAGAGGAGGGAGGTTTGACCTGCAGCTGGGCTTGTGTCTCTCTCTGGACAAGTTATATCTCTTTCACTCGCACAGTGAGCCACCAGAGGAAGAAGGCAAGTGAGGAACAGTGAAGTTACAGGCTACAGGATTGGTTTTGCCATTTTTGGCACATCAGTGGCTTGAAATGCAAAAGAAATTAATAAAGATAGTGATTAACAGCAACAGCAGCAGAAACAGATGGACCCCAATTCCTAATGGACGTGGAGCATCCTCATTAAGATCTTGTCTCATCTCCTGACCTGAGTCCAAAGCATGTTTGTAGAACAAATAGGTGTTATAAGTGCTAGAACTAATGTTTTTGATAAGACTGACATGCTGATCCTTATCTAACACTTTTCATTCATGATCTGTTTGTTTTTTTTTAAATTCATCATGTTATTTTCAACCATTTTTCTGCAATTTGGACTTAAAGAGCTACTTTACTAATGAATGATAATATGCCAAATTTAGAAGTGTTTTGTACAGTGGCTATAATTTTATTGCTTATCCAATAGTAGCTTAAGCTATGCTTATCTAATAGTAGCTTAAGCTAAAACAACAAATGCATCATTCAAAATGGAAGAAAGGATTCTTCTTAGGAAAAGTTTTAATGGAGGCATTAAGATTATGAAGTCCTCAGGGTCTTTTTCCAAAAAAATGTGAATGAGGAAAAACAATGAATTATATTAGAGGCTTGGCTGAAATTTTAAATATAATTTCTGCTGCCATGAACACCATAAAATGAAACTATGTGCTTATCTGCCCAGACTTTATAGCTCTTTTCTGAATAACATTTTCATGGGGAATAAAAGTAGCAACAGTCACAATGCAAATTCAGTCTTACATTTTTTAAAAGTGATTTATGATTTCAGCCATTTAAAATGGGAATTTTACACTGGACAGAATAAAGCATAGTTAGCTTTTTAATAAGGATGTATTCTTTAATCTGGATTTAAAAAGCTAAAGGGAGGGTACAAAAACGTGAGATCCCTCTAAAGGCAACCAGAATTTCAAACTGAAACAAATAATTAAAAATAAAGGCAAAAAATAATGGTCCACATGTAAAGCCCTGGTGCAGAGAGTTAACTGTGCATTCAGCTGAGCACATTTATCCTGCTCTGCTGAGACAGACTGGTAGGGAAGAAGATTTTCAGCATTTGTTCATTTAAAGATAAGGATAACTCTGTGCACAGAGCACTGCACGCAGAATGCAAAGAGACTCCCTTCAAAGTCTGCTCAAGTCAGTAAACAGACTTCTTCAGCTTTATAAGAATTCTTGCCCATCCTCTTGAAATTCCACAGGCAAACTCTGCCAAGGCAGCTACTTCTAATTTCTGTTAAATGAATGATGTCTTATTCAACTCAGACTGATAAATAATTCTTTCAATTATGGGTTTGAGCTTGCTATCTCACAGACTCTGATGCATTTGGTTTAAAAATCAACATTATGACTCATCTGAATTATGTTACAGCAAAAAACCTTATTTGGTTGACACAGTTTTTTCCTATCAAAATGAAACACAAAGTAGCTGTCCCCCTGATTTTTCTCTCTCCCTCTGTCATTAATTTTCTTGTGCACATTTTTAATACAGAAGCTGACTTTCTGAGAACTATATGTTTTTCTAGAGCTCAAAAGTGACACATGACCTTACCTGTCTTTCATTATTTCCTTTACAGAATTTTTTATTCAAATAGTGTTTCTAAACTTGTGTTCACAAAATAAATATACAACTATCAATACTTACCATTAAGGCAATCCTTTCAGGTTGGGGGAAAATCATGTTCAGGATCTGAGAAAACAAGGTCGAATATATTCTTTTTTGCCTGTAGCTTTGGAAACTTGAAAGTCCTATTATCCTAAGAATTAAATTGGCTTACCCTAATGCATACAGATGGGAATGCCTTGTGCTAGGTGCAGATGCCATTTTTTTTCCTGTTGTCCTCAAAGGAGAGAAGGAAAAGTCTAGTCTGTCCACTTTCAATACCAGTGAAATTCCGTAACATAAAGGTGAGTTTCAGGGTTTATTCTACATAGTCCCAAATACATACATTGAGACATCTTTTTGTGAATTTAATAATATTTTTGACAGTTATTCCTACAGTGACGTTTCTTGGATGGAAAACAATTTTAAAATGAGATGGCTGCTGAATCCTGTGGTCAAGAAATATTATTGGCAAAGAAACACAGCAAAACTATTTTTTGAAGCACATCTATTCCTAATTTTAAAAAAATTTCCATTAGGCAATTTTTGAGAAGTCTAATGCATGAAAAGAGAAATCTTCATTTCAATTCATTGACTATTAATGTAAATTTATTTCTAACTTGTTTTATTTGTGCATGACAGTCAGTGATTTTGCTTAAATTGCTATTTTCTGCTCTCAAGGCAAATAGCATCATTTTCAGGCTCAACATTGACTGCAAAAACTTCTTATGAATAAAAAATTCAGGCTTTCAACTCTGATACCCACAGCCTTTGTTTCCAGTGAAGATCTGTAGGCTACAGTAAGTACTCATAGGAATATTCAGGGAAAGCACATGGTTCTCAATATCTCTGAATAGCTGCTGACAAAACTGCACAACTGAGTGAAATTCCTGGGATGTCTCTCTCAATTTTGATAACATAAACATTCATTATCCAGTTAGGTGGAGTGTGACTGAGGTGAAAGTGCTTGTTCTTAGAAAATATGAGTAATTTAGTCAGTAGATCATAAATTATAGAAAGACTTTGGTCACATGAAACATCAAGCTATTCAAAATACTGGTTTTATAATATGGTACATATCAGCCTTATTTACATGAAGCTTACACAACCCTTATACAAGAAGGGAATTACCTTATCCTGGCTTGATTCATATAGGATAATTAGATGATTGTTTCTTTGTTAGAAAACTTTGGAATCATTCAATTCATGTAAGTCACTGTAAGAAAAACAAAGTGATAGCAAAGACTTTGCAAAAAACTCAAAAAACCCAGAAGAAACTAAATCTTTGCATGTTAAATAAGGACAGACACCATTTTCTTCAAACTCTAATGAGTGCTAAAATGAGTCCCATGAATTGTCTTAGTTGTGGCATCCACAGATTTTCTCTCTGGTTAAAATTTAGTCAAAATCCCATACTTAGAAAGAGGACTTTGGAGGACAAAATGTAAGAGGAACATTTTAATTGTCATTGGTCCTAGAGAAAACAGGAATCCTGAAGATCATATTTTTTGATATTCCAATTAAGAGGCTTCTTTCAACAATCTGTTTTCAGATTTCAAAGTCAGATTTGAAAACAACATTTTATGTTTTCCTCTGCCTTCTTAAGTACACACTCATACTTCCTGTGTGTTGTGAATGAATAAAACAACCCACAAACAAAGGTTACCCTCTGCTTTTAAATCCTTCTGGTCCCTAGACATTTCTGACTGATGGAAATTGGATGTAGAGGCAAGGCAAACTTCTCTGGCTAAATGCTTCTGAATAGGATGATGGTCTGATGCTACATAAATCCTGTGTGCTGTCACATCCCTGGAGCATTCTTTGTTCTGGCCTTGGAGAGATTTCTTGTCAGCCCAGACAGTAAGAAGAAAACTGCAGTTGATTCTGTCAGAACATCACACTAAATGAAGAAAGGGATGATTCTCCCTACATGTACATTCAAACTTCTTTTTCAGAGTTACCTCTGGTTCTAGCTCAGTTAGAAAAGGCTGAAGAAAAAAAAAAGAATTTTCCTTTTAATTATCCAAATGTTCTTTTCAGAGAACAGTTACCAGTGCAATTTCCTTGAACAACATGTATTTTTTCTCTGCAGAGTGTTGCAAACAGGGAGAATATAGGACAGATGGGAAAGAGGAAAAGGTGGTAAAATGAATAGAAATATTGTGCAATAATTCTTCTAAATCTTTCCTTTCTGATGTGCTGTGTTGTAATCATGCACAACTCATGCCACTTACCACTTGAAACTGCAAGCAGTAGAGATTAAACAATAAGCAGTTACTGAGGAAGGAGAGTGGGGTGATAAAGCTTGTTGATGGGGCTGTTACTCAGGGTAGTAGAAATGACAGCCCACATGGACAAAGTGTCACAGAAGGACCTCATGATACTGAATGATTAGACAATAAAATAGCACGAGAATTCAATGTAGTTAATGTAAAGTGATGGACAAAAAAATCTAACATCATGATAAACTCTGAGGAATTTAAGAATTAAATGGTGGGGTACTAGCTCAATGTTCATTAGTAGAAAAATCAAATCTAGTGTTAAGAAATCCTAGGAAAAAGATTTTAAAAACCCCAGAAAATATTCCTTTACTGTACAAATTCATTTTTTATCTGCTCCTTGAATAATATGTAAAATCTCAGCTCCCCCATTTAGGGTTTAAACTAAGTATCCAATCCCTGTAAGACTTTGAATGGCAATAAGACCACTTCAGATTGACTGTGAAAAATGTGTATAAAATCATGAGAGGCATATAAAAGGTGGGCATGGATCTCTTGAAGCACAAGGACTAGGAGAGCACCTATACTTTCAAGTTAGTAGTTGAAAAGTTCAACATAAGAGAGGAGAAGGTCCCCATGGCATGTACGTAAGCTGTGGAACTTCTTGCCACAGGATATTGCAGATGATAAAAGTTTATGGAGTTCAAAAAGCAACTACAAAAATATATAGTGAGGGGTCTAGTAAGTTCAAAGACATCATCTGCTAAGGAAGATGTGTGTTCCAAATTGCTGGGCAAGTGTCACTTTGTGCTTGCCTTGTTGTTACACTGCTAGATAAAAGATGCTGAGCTAGATGAACCATCAGTCTGGTTCTGCGCAAGTGGTTTTACATTCTCTTATGACACAGGAGGGGTGTCCAGGTGGAAAGGATGAAGCCCCAACTCTGTTGGAACAAAAAATCTCAACATTCTTCAGCAGGGTTTTGAAACAAATGCCATTCACAGGCTCTTTTTACAGAACAACATCATTCAAGTATACACATATTTGCAATTGAAGTGTATACAGGGTGGTAAATACAGTATTACATATAGATTTTAAGTCTCCCAAGGAGAGATGAATTGATTGATCACATTTTAGAGATGGAGAGGAAGTGTGCAAACACTGGCTTTGATTCAGTGACCTAAACTCAGGACTGCAACTTACAACACCTTTGTTTCTATTTTTGGGGGAGCCAGGGCCATGCTGTCAGACACAGTCAGGTCAGGCCATTGGAAATATTTGCTGTTGAATCAGGGATATTGATTTGATTTCACTGAGAAGAAAGGCTTTTGTGGGAGTATTTATCTGTAACTACAGTTTATTTTTTTTGTTTTGTCCATTAGGATGTTCTCTGTTTTATTTCTTGATGTTAATTTACTGCATCTCAGTGAATCTAAAGTATGAGTTTTTTTCTGGCATTTTAGCAAGTAAAATGTGATTCTGAGAACTCTGAGAAAAATCATGACCTAACCTTTCCCAACATAATGATAATAATGATACCATTTACAGGAAAAAATTGCTTTAAATTGGTTAGAAAACACTTATGTTAAAAGACACCTTACCAACATGAGGGAAGAAAATGCAGAGTACATTTTCATAGTTAATTTTGGTTAAATAGGCTAATGAATGTTTTCTGCAGAGCAGCCAAGATTGCCATGTGGCTGCAATCGCTGCTGGGAGCAAATGCTGCTTATTTTTCCTTTTCAGTTTGTTCTTGGATTCTGTGCCTGGCTTTATATGGATCCTGTGCATGGCATCAACAAATTAAAAAAAATTACTTCTCTGATGCCTGAGAAATAGAGCTCCTAATAGGGTGCCATGTGTCTGGCCTATTCAGGAGGTGGATTTGCATTCCCTTCACAGATTTTTGCATGCCATTTTCTGTGTTTGAGCACAGAGTTAGAGCACAACATCCACATAATTCATCCCAGCAGGTTTTGGGGTC